>JAAWXA010000016.1:18452526-18830742 GCA_038090715.1 Florisuga fusca | reverse complement strand
ACAGCTTGGGGGGGGGTGGAGGGGGAAGGAATTCACTTCTAAGGCTCAGTTTTGCAAGAGGAAAGCAACCCAAAAGATCAGGAGCCTGGAGGGTAATTAGCACATCAGTGTGACAGGGTTTGTTTGCACTCTTCTAATTGTTTTATGAAGGCTGTATGGTAATTTGGAAAGCAGTTTTTAAATGGATGAGTTGAAGAAAATTGCTGGAATGTTACAGGCTGGGAAAGACCAATTTGTTTCAATTACTGTAACCCAACCCTGGGAACTTCTGCAGCAGACAAGGGTCCTGTTCCCCCACTGACCTCCTCCCTCCCAAGCTGAATCAGGACCTGGCACAAAGCAATCTGAGGTGGCAGCAGTTTAGGCTCCCATGTTAGATTATGATGTTATTAAATTGTTTTTATATCAAATTTTTATAGTAAAATATTATTATACTGGGTTACCATATTAAATTATTATATTAAATAGAGACAGGATGTGGCACTTCAGTGCCATGGTCTAGCAGATGTGGTGGTGTGAGGTCACAGGCTGGACTTGATGATCTCAGAGGTTCTTTCCAGCCTCAAGCATTCTGTGATTCTGTGTTAATGATGAGTACACCAGAGCAGACTTCAGCTGGCACCACCAGTGCCACTTTTGCCCCTGTCGGGGGGTACTCACCATCACCATCACTTTCCCCAGGTGCCTTCAGGTTCTCTTTGCTTTCATTGCCTCCCCCACCACCTCCTTTAGCTAGAAACTTGCTCTTTTGAGTTTGCTGATTCTCAAATTGGAGCTGGAAGCCCTTTATTTTAGATGAAAACATGACCAGTGTAAGGAAACTCAGCAACAACAGCTGGCTGATCAAATATACATAAGGAAGAATTTGCTGCCTGGTCTTTTATAGCTCTTTCTTTCCTGTACATCATCATCCAGCTCTTTTTTTTCCCTGGTAAAACATTACAAGGTATTACACAACTTGTCTGTCAAAGACCCAGCCTGAAACACACTCAGCATCAAACTGCTCCTGACTTATATGCTCCTTAACAAAAAGCATGAAGAAGAGAAATAATCATAAGACTGAGCTAAACCAGGGGTTTGCTGCAAACCAAGGTGCAGCACTGGGTTGTCTTGTCCTCCAAAGGAAGCAGAGATTGCAGTTTGAGAGACTGCTGCTTTTCACAAGTTAAATTACAATTATTCCTCCAAAGGAAAAAGTTCTGCTGGGCAGATGGGAGGATAAAGCAAAATTCAGTTTACTACTCAGCCCTTCACCCCACCCCTGAGGATGGTGGAACTCTTGTTTGTGATATAAATATATGGTTTAGGACAGAAGTGGATACTCATCTTTATCCAGAAAACAATCAAGACAATGTTGAAACACTGCAAACATTCTGTAAAACCACACCAACCACTGTAATATCACAGGAAATTACTGTAATATGATGCAATCATCTTGCAGAATATTTCTGTGGTAACCAAGGTAGAGAGACTCAAAGACATCACTCCTTTCAGGTGACATTTTCACCACTGGATCAATTTACATTATCCCTAAAATAATGCACTGCATGATATTAATTGAGAACACTGAATGCACCTATGAGCAGTGATCCAGGTACCTGAGCCTGTGCTAACCAAGTGACTTGAAAACCAGGATTATTTCATACTTCCAAACAAAAATAATCTGCACATTTATGGCTCTTAATGGCTAGATCAAGTGGAAAAACTGAATGCATATCCATCAGGGATTGTATGCCTAGTTAATTAAATATGAAATCAGAAATGCCTGATTTCTACAGGATAGGGGAAACATCCAATTAAAATAAGATGCAGGGGACCCTTTTGCTTCTCATTAGTCAAAGCATAAAGCATTTTAGCATTTCCTAAATAATTTACTTCTATTAAAATAAAGTGAAATGCTTAAAACATTAATAGGCTACTTTACAATGCTGTAGTCAATAAGTTGGTATATGAAGGGAATGTAAATAATTGATGGTTCTATTCAGCAGAAGCAGTCTGCAGTTCTCAGCAGGCTCCCACCAAGGTGAGGGAACAGGTGACTGGGCAAGTTACCCTAAAATCCCAGTTAAAAAGGGAAAACCCACTGGTGACAAAACTTGGTGTTGAGGACCTTGTGGAGCTTCCAAGTGCACCAGGCTCCCTCTGAAGGGCTTTGGTGGGACTGGGTCACACCACACCATGCCCTCAGCTCCTGGCCTGCTCAGGTTAACAAAAAATGAGACTTGTGCTTTTTGAACACGGAGGGAGAAACAGTTTCTTGAGCCAAATACAGACTAAAACGTCAGAGGCATGGGCGGGAGATGGCATGGGCTGCTGAGCCATCTCCATGCCACCAACCCACAGAACACCTGTAGGTGGCCAAGGCCATGCAGGCAGCAACCCCCTCCCTCCACCATGCAGTCCAATTAATTGCATAAGTATTTTGCTTCCAAAAGCCCATGGATTTATCATGCATTTTGGTCAACTTCTGCAAGCATGGGTGGTGGGATCAAGGCTGAGCACTCTGCTGGGAGGACACATGGACTCTACCCCAGCAGTTTGCTGGTCCAGTGAATTAGGGCTGCAGTACTTTACAGTCAGCACAGAATAGGTTTGTGCAGAGAAACTGAATTAACATATTTTTCCCATGGATCATTCTGCAATGTAGAAGGAAATTTCCTTCAACTGATTCATTCTAACTGCGACGTTAATAAATAAGAATTAATTTCATCATAAGAAATTATTAAATACTCTCTTATCAAGCCACGTAGGTAATATGCTACTAAAACTTAGATTTACAGCTCAGATAATATATAGAAACATGGCATTTGGTTGGGACAGCTTTTAAGATTTTTCAAATGCTAGAATCACTTTTCATTAAAGCTGTGACAGAAACTGAGAAACTGGCACAGCGCCTTTCCTTATACGTACATTAAATCATGCATTTTGTGGCAAGATTTTTTACATTTTTTCTGTTTATAGAAGTCATGCACAATATCTTCCTTGAGTCACACCAAGATCCATCTGGATAAAGAAAGATATATTTGCCTGGTAAAGGAGAGAGCCTTAAAACTGCAGAGCTGGCTGCTTTGGGTAATTGATAAATGAAATTATCGGGAGGTGGTTGGGGATGAAGCTTTGCCAACCTTAGCTGTGCTGGTGAGAGGGCCTGAAAAATGAGAAGCCCTTTTTTTTTTGTAGGTCCCTGGAGCTATTAACCACTCAGTGCTGTACAAAATGGCACTGGCTCTTTTCTCTCTCCTCTCAGGACTCAGTGGGCTCCCTCTTCCCCTTTTCTTTCCCAGTTCCAATTTTACAAGAGGCTGCTCCTAGGAAATGCATTTTCAGGACCTTTTGTGGTATCCTTTTGTAAGCTGAGTATCATAAACCCAGCAAAGAAATTAAAAAGGGCTTTAGTCCCCAAAAGACCTTTGCCTCAGGGAGCAACTCATTATTTGGAACCAGAAAAGATGATTAGCACAAAACAAAGCAATTTGAGCTGACAAATTCTGCTTGAGGTCTCCAAGGCCTCTGAAGGAAGAAGCAATGTGCACCTTTCCTAGGCCACCCTTTGACTCCCCATCTTCACCTTGGGAGCATCACTGAAGCCTCCTGGAAGCTATTCTGCTCTTTTTCTTGTACTCCTCATGGAAGAGACTCAGACCCCAACCACCTTTTTCCACTCCCCCAGCTATTCCACAGCTCTGTGAAAGGAAAGGTCCAGCCCTCACTGTCAGTTTCTATGACAAGGCTGCTGGAAGCCTAAATTAAATTTGGGACCTAATTTTAAACAGAATCTCAACCTCCCAAGTAAACAATAGATGGAGCCTGCCTATTAAATCATCATGTTTTAATTAAATTCTTTGCAGCTTGTGAGTTCTTTGAACTGAGCGAGGTGATAAATGCATTGTAATTTTAATAGGGTTGTCTTTTGTGCTGAATTCACATAGAGCAGGGCCACAAGATATATAATGTGGTACCAGAAAATACTGCATGGTCTTTTGCTGATAACTTCACACTCAGGATATGACAGGGTAGCTTCATGGAGGAAACAAAGGCAGAATAAAGTGGGTTGTTTTCAGTTACAGACTGAAGGATTCAGAAGCACATATTTGTGGCACTTGCAAACAAAAAATAAAAAGGCAAAAAGAAGCACATTTTCATGTTAAATTTTCAGGCTCCACTGGAACCAGAGGGTAATGCACCTTTGAAAGACTCAGGTCCTTAGTGGGTTATTTAAAAAAATAAATAAATAAAAGCACCACAAACCCAGAAGAACCACACATGACTCCTTTCATGAAATACTAGGAACAGCACATGAAATAGTATTAGATTTCAATGAAACAGACTCAGAGAAAATCACTGACGGTTCTTTTCTATTTTAGCAACACAGTGAGGCAGAGAAGGTGACTGAAAACCAGAAGTTGCAAAGTTTGAAATGAGCTCCAGCATCATCCCTGAGGATCTCTGCTTCTGTAGCCCAGCCCCTGTGGGCTGCCTTCCCACACTGCTGCTGGCATCCAAAACTTTCCCAGTAGCAAACATCACACAGTGGCTCTTAGAAGATGCACCAGAGACTTCCAGAACTGCAAACACTGTTTTAGATGGAGAGATTCCTTTCCTCATAAAAGCATCTTTAAATTGTCTGATGGCAAAAGCTCCTATCAGGAATAAAATCCTTGCCCAACAAATTTTACACCTGCTGCCAGGGGAGCCAAGATTTTTTTCTCTGCTTTTCACTGTTACTCCTGGGTGTAATCACAGGGGGGAGGGTGCCACTGTCCTGCCCCTGAGTGTTGGCAGGAGCAGCTTCAGACACCTGGAAATAAATAAATATGCCACCAAGCCCCTACACTGACACTTGTGACTGATGCTTAGAAACCACAAAATATGATGCTAGAGCTGATGGTTTCTGCTTGTAGAGACCTGATTATTCCACCTGGATAGTGGCTTAAACAAAAGAAGCACCAGACAAAAGAAATATATGTGCAAAGTCCAAGAAGCAGGCTATTATTTTCAATAGAGGTATTGTGGTGTGTGTGATTTTTTTATTATTCTTCTTCTTTTTTTTCCCTGGCATTAGCTGCAGTAAAATGAATCATGCAGAGCAACATTTTTCACAAACCCCAAACATCCTACATTCACATAAAACTGATGTACACCAGGAATGCTCACTGGGCTGTGGAAGGGGAACAAAGAGGGCTGCAGACACACAATTTGTCATCCTGATTTTATATAATAACAGGATATAAGCATATAAATGGATAGGTTTGGCAGGTGAAAAGGAAAATTATAGGGAGAGGGGAATATTGTAGGTAACTCAACAGTAGCCATATTGCCAATAGATCCTTTTGCCATTTGACAGCTGTCTTAGGAAAGGGCTGAAAAATCATTTGTACTCAGATCAGCCTGGGTTATTTAGGACTCTGCATGTTCTATAGAAAAGAAAACCAAAACAAACCAACCAACCAACCCACAACATTTTCACATACTAATCTCAGTTGTGTCACCCTGAAATTTGAGAATGTGCTTTCTGAACCTCCATGCAGTAGGTGTGAGGAATGAGGTGCTCAGGTGACTTTTCTTGTAGGAGTTTGCAATGCCATGTAAGAAGACTACTAGAAATGGGAATCAGCAGAGTTGATTTTTTTCCAGCCTGCCAGCAGCATCTCTAAAAGAGATCAGTTGTAGGTCAGTATGCAAAGAAAGCCAGGGAGAAAAAACTTGAGTATTCTGCAAGGAAAAAAAAAAAAAAAAAAAGCCCTCCTGGGCTTACCTCTTGCTCACTGTATGATGGAGCCCAAGTCCATGTCCCTGCAGACAGGTGGTGGGGATGTGAGAGTGAGTTAAAGAAAGGCTCAGTGAGGATCTGACAGATTGCTGCTGCTTGTCTGGAGGGCTCGATTCCTACTGTACTGGCTGTAACCCTGCTCTGAGCTGGAGTGCTGACATTAAACTCAGCCCTTCTGCTCTAGGCTAGGGCAAGTGTTTCATCCAAAAGCCACTCATGAAGAGTGCTAACTTTGTTGTTGACAGAGCTTTCCTTCACTGTGAGCAGGTGCTTGGGGCACTTTTCTGATGCTGACCTGATCATTGGCATTTGGGGTAAGAGACTTGGAGAAGAGAGCATTATTTACTTTCACTCCAATGAGATGGCATTTCTCTGAGCTATCTTCTCCCAGGGAGAGAGGATTTGGGGGAATGAAAGATATTATGTAGTGCAATCACCTCTCACTCTTTCAGATTTTAAATTTTTTTCCCCTTTATTTTTCTGAACTTTGTCCAACAGTCTGTGCATCAGAGGAATTTTTTTAAAGGGTGTTGACCAAAATACTGATTTTAGTCTTGGGCATCTGTGTATACATATATATGTATAAATGTATACATGCTGCAGATTTTTGACATCTACCTATCTGACAGGCAGAGGCAGTCAGGTAGATTTGATGTTTATTTAAATTGAACCAGCTTTAAACTGAAGAAGAGAACAAGTGGCTTTAAAAACCTCTCTCCTGTATCTGATTTATCCATTAGGCCAACTGAAGGCAGAGGTAGCAAAGCAGAGACAGAGCTACACAGAGAGACATAAGGTCAGGGAAAGAAGGCAAGGTAGCTGTTACAGGGGGAGCAACTCATGTTAATAAAGCACCAAGAATAATGGATGAACCCAACAAAAGCCATTAAAGCATCAACAGTAACCTCAGCAATAGCTTAGCTGGCTTAGACTGATGAAGTCTGAGTGGTTCACCTTGTACTAAATGGATAATGAGTATATAAAAAATTGCATACATTAATACCATTGCAGATTAAAAAAACCCAACCCAACAACCTGGTAAATGGTTCCTACATGTCTCTGTACTCAGAAGCAGTGGGACAGAGTAGGTGGATGAGAAGGCATAAGCTACACCCTCATTGATCCATGGGGCAGCACAGGAGCCTTCCTGAAACTTTTGTGGTGGATAATTTTGTAGAGGAAATGAATAAATATATTTGCTTGATCCAGGCCCTCTGCAATGCTGAGTGGGGATGCTGATCTAGCTCTCTACAGATTTAAGTGTGTTCTTCTAAGTCTGGGTGTAGCTTACTCCAGGTGTCTCTCTGTCCTCCTGGGCCCACATCTCCTGACTGTGGGGTGGAAGGTGACCTTCACCTCAGGTCACACCCAGCAAATCCCACATCTCATGTGAGAGTAAAGAAAAGTCAAGTCTGCCAGGGAAAAACTAGGGAAGTGTTTCTGATGTGGAATTTAACACACAGATCAGCTGTGAGCAAACTGCATCACAACATGCTAGGAGGTTCCAGGAACAGGGATGACAAGGGCTGGACTTCTCCCTGTTCCACACAACTGTAAACATCTGTAAATCTTATTAGAAAGGGACATTTTCCATGCTGCAATCTATCACAGTCCTGGAAGCATACATAATGCTCCTGAAGCATTCATTGTGGCCAGTGAAAACTTTCCTGCACTGCATTTAAGGAATATTGGAAACTGGAGGTTATACCTCAATCTCATGACAATGAGGTTACATGAAATTAGTATTTCCCAAACCTACAATTTCACAAGGAAAACTAAGTTCCAATACATTTGTAAAGCTGAAGGAAAAATGCAAGGCTGAAAAGAAACCATTTGGACCTTTTTGCAAATCCCAGGTGAAATTACCTTAATTCTTAGAGAAAGACTATTTTGCCCCTTTAGCCCTATCAGGGTCAGATGCAGAAAGAAAATCAACCAGTTTTGTGACAAAGGTGTGACTGGAGGGGGAAAATTGTGTGAAGGCTTCTGAGAGGTTTTTGTGGAACAGACATGGGATGAGCTGAGGGGAAAATCCCAGGGTAGCAACCACCAAAGGTGGAAGCCTCAGCCTGTGCAAAACAGATCCCCCTGGAATTTAATGGAGCTTCTGGAGAAGGTTGCTGCTAGCATACAAATCTGAGGAGTACCCAGATATTCTATAATATCTGCTTTCAGTCACACTTTTTTTCCAATGCAAAACAGCCAAAAAAAGGGGAGAGACTCTAAAACACAGAAAAAGAAATTGCCCAGGGAGTTATCTGAAATAAATATTAAAGAAGAGTTCATTTTAACAGAGTTAATCCACCCAGAAATGGATAGCAGCAAGATATTTAATCATGGCATATCCAGTTTAATCACATTTAGAATCCTCTGGAAATTAAGCTTATACAACTTCCTTAATTTAGAGGACAGTATAAAGCTTAAGTATTTAATCTCCTTAGGATTGATATTGGACCCGAGTCTTTTGCAGAGTTTCATGAATAGATACAACACTCCTCATGGTAGAAAACTTCAGGAGGAGCTCAAATTAATCAATCATCCATTTCTGGTGCAAACAAGAGAACTTTTTCTTTTTTTCTTTTTTTTTTTTTTTTACTTTTTACTCACAAATTTGTGATGATTTGGTGCCATAATTGCCAATGTTCAATGACAAAACCAAGACCACTGCACTTTTCCTAAGACTTTTAGGGAACACTGAAACTTTTCTCAGCAAGATACAGGATGAATATGACATGCCAGAAGTTATAAATCATCCATTGCTTTGGTTTTGTTTAGCCTACCCTGGATTTCCATCCTGCTGTTCATTTTATCATAAAGAGCTGACAAAATTGTATGTAAAATGCCTTGATTGTGGCAATTTATTTCAGAGCAGCTTCTGAACAATATTTAGCCCTGTTCTTTCCTTGTTTCCAGGGAGGCAGCATGATTGCTGCTGGTGGTGCAAGCGATGGGGGAATACAGTAGTCATAAATATAGGATGATTTTCCATCCTTTCCATTTTCCTAATGAGAAATCTCACCAGCCTACAGTGGGCTGAGTACACTTTGTATAATGGAAGCCCTTCTTATAGCACACACCCTCAGCCTTCCCCTTCTTGCCAGGAAGGGTGAATTCCTGGAACAGCTCTGGCCAGGACTTATTTGCAAAAATAGCTTCCCCAAAGCAGTGAGACTGCACAAGGAGCTGCTGCTCAGACTGATGAGCTGCATGTTCAAATCTGGATCCTAATTAAAAATAACTAGTGCAAGGAGAACAAAAAATGGAAGCACTGAAAATCACACACAGGAGCAAATTAACAGTCATAAAAATGTTCAGTAGTAGATAATTATTTCCTATACCAATCTTTCAACAATAACAACAAAAATCACTCCAACTGTCCCATACCAACTGGAACATTGAACTACACCTCATAAAACCAGATCATGCCCTGTCTCAAAATGTACTTTAATAATACAGTATTCTGGGGGTTTGTGCCCAACAATTATTTGTTTTTTCTGAATTTATTGATGAAGAAAGGGCTGTAAATTCAGCAGGAGTTCATTCACGAAAAAATAGAAAAATATTTCCTACAAAAAGTGCAGGGAATAAAATTGAAATAATAAATTCCAAACTCATCCAGGCAGCCAAGTTCAATGCAGAAGTTCACTGTCAGATTTACAATTAAGTTCCATATGGAATGGAAATAATAATAATTATAACCTCCTGAAAACACTATAGCAGCTTGCACCTTGGATTCAGCAGGGAGATGTAACTCATATTTCGTTTCAATAAAAGCATAATTCTCCATTCCTTCAAATACCTTCTCAGTGGCTAAATTTAGCCTATTCTTTGAGAAACAGGGATCTGTTTAAAATCAAATACTCCTCTAAGCAAAAAGAAGTGTGGCCAACAGCACATGGGGGAAAACCAGAAAACTCACCTGTGTGAAGAGTCATCCTGCAGCAGGATGCTGAGACCTGGCTCCATCCTCTTCACCCTCCCCCAGGACCACTTCTGCACTGGAGGGGGATAAAGAGCCCCAGGAAGGCTGAGCTGATGGGAACATCCTCATGAATTGAGCTGGGACTGCCCTCCCAGCAAGGGCTGGGGTTAGCAGAGCCATCTGTACTGCAGCAGCTGCTGTTTTACAAGGGGAGAGTTTCTTCTTCCTATTTTACTGCACCTGAACATGTTTTGAGAGGCAAATCATCTGCAAAGGTTGTATTTGTTTCCTAATTCCTAGTTCATGAAGCACTTTCATGTAAACCTTCCCTGGATGTCCCAGGTTTATCAGGGCACCAACCCAAAAAGTGATGAGGAAATGACAGTGTTGGCCTTGGCTCTCATCATTTGGTTTAGCTTTTGGTGCCTTCTCTACCCCAGTATTTTTTCTGGATGGTTACCAGATGGTTAACCCAGCTGGGGAAGGCTGCACCCATATGCTTGGGTTTCAGGGGGTGCAAGGTACCCAAATAAAAATCCACCCATTGACAGCACCATGGCATTTGTGACCTCTTCTACAGCCCAGTTAAAACCAGTGCAACCCCATCAGTTCACAGAATACCACACGGACAGCCTGGCAGCTTCATCACTCTTCAGCTTTTTTTACTGAGAACCCAATACTTCAACTCACACCCAGCCAGAAACCCAGCACTCTCACCACACATTAAAAGTTAGTAAATTGTGCTATAAAATACCTCTACAACCATTCTTCAGTGATTTTTTTTTTTATTGTTGGGATTTGTTTATAGCCAGGATATTCTTGTTGAGTTGGCTGGAATTTTTGGGTTTTTTTTCTGTATTTTTTACTCAGCCTGGAGAATTTGAACAGGGACTTAAAGTCTGCTTTGAAAACCAAGTTCTAAGAAAACAGTATATGTTTTTCTTTCTATAAATTAAGAGATAAAATGCTGATAAAAATACTGAACACAGTTTAAGCTCGGATTAGGAGAATGGTGAGAGGTAAAGTGTTTGCCCTTTTTGTGGCAATGAAATTCCTGCCACAGACGGAGGAGGATATGAATTTTATCTTGCATCTCTCTGAATGTCAGCTCAGCCTTAAAAGTTTTTACACATGTATTTTAATGAAGGTCTTGTTAAAGATACAGATTGATCATAAAGTATCTTATTTTTTCAGAATTTGCATCCCACCTAGCAGTTTCATGAAAGCTAAAATTACATAGAAATCATATATAATCAATGTTTTTCTACTTGGAAAAAAAAAATCCTAAACCTAATGTTTTCTGGTTTAATCTGGCTGGATAACAGGAACTGAGAACCAATTTTGTCTCAAAGGGAAAGTTTAAATCAATGTCACCTTGCAAAAACATTAAAAACACTCTTTCCTTTCAAAAGTATCATAAAGAATTGCTTCTCCAAAGAAGTGGTCATCCTCTCACCAACCATTTTCATTAAACTGAACCCATCTTTTCCAGGTGAAAATGAAGCCTTTAATCAAATTGAATGTAGCATCACTTTGCATAGTTGATGTACTACTCTAAAAAGCATCAAAGCTGGGAACAGAGGTGAGGGGGTTTTTTTTTTTCAGACTTTTAAAATTATTTCAGTAAATATATATTTTAATCTCTTTCCAATAAAATGCTGAAGCCCAAAAATTTAAATAAGTCTGCACCAGGACTTCATTAACAGCTACTCCTCTCTTCTCTTGGTGGAGATGAAGAGTCTCACTGAGCTGACATTTGTAAAAAGGATATGAATTCACTGTCTGAGGAAACCCTGAGTTCTTTCCTACTACTGACTTCAGGGAGATACTTATGTTTTGGTACTACTATTGGCAGTCTATTTCCCTTACTGTGGAGATTATCAGTGTTGTGTACACCATCTGAAGCAGCTTTTTTTCCTGAATTTACTGGGGCTGTTACTCACTGCATATTTGACTTCAATAATTCATTAGCTGAGTGCTGTTATTTTTAACCAGCTGAAGCCAATGGGAACCTTTGATTTCAAAGGGCCAAAACTTCCCTTCACATCTGTGAATAAATGAAGCTGTTGCATGCTTCATGATCTGCAGGGGAAAAACTCTTGGCTGGGGAGGTCACATTTGAGCCCCTGCCCATAAAACCTGATGCAGCAACCCATGAAAAGGATTCCCTTTGGGTGAGGGGCTCTCCACTGAACTCAAACTGTCATTTGCTCTGTAAATCATTATTTAAACAGGCTGGGGAATCAACATTTTGCCTAATGTCATGGGAGAGAGCTGGAATGTTTTGGTGTTTTTTGTTTTTTCTTTTATGTTGAAAGCCCATGTAAAGGCACAACAAAATTTTGAAGAAACTAAACCAGTATTCTGTATCCCTGATAATGTCAAGCTCTCCAAGCTACTTGCAGATCTATGCTAATTTTCCCTTGTTACAACTTAATACAGTATGCACACCCTGGTTTAGAACCTGTGCTTGTTATTCAGGTGTGATAATGAGCTTTAGTCCCAAGGTTTCACAAGGAACCAGATTCATGCTGAAAAGACAATTGAAACGTGCAGCAGTAATCAGTAATAACAGGGATTTTTTTTTTCTCTCTCTCTTTTAAGAAGGTTACAAGGTTTTCCTGCATTTGAAAACTTACACCCAGAGTTGCACAGCAAAGGCTTGAACACAAACAACTGCTACAGACAACAAAACAAGCTCATTTGCAAATAAAGAATGGCTAATTTTGATCTCACTAGCCCCCCTTTCTTTCCCTCCTTGTTCTAATAAGGAAATAACTGACTGCAGAAGAGTCTTTTAGCACCTCAGCAGGAGCAAATCTGCTTCCACTTAACCTGGTCCAAATTCAGAGGAATTTCTAAGTGCCAGCTTCTGTTGAAAGAGGATGGAGTGGTCTGCAAATGTGGAACTCCCTCGTCCTCTGGCAGATGTATTGGTGGTGGAAAGAGGTCATACAATTGGGAAATTTTGGGATGTGAAATTTTAGGTGTTGTTTCCAACTGTTCCACAACTTCATAAAACCTGTTGTATTTGCACAGATCCAGGACTACACAGCCCAAAACTATGGCTGGAGAAATCCCTTTCTAGGAGCAAGCCTCTCACTTTTCTCATTTCTATTAAGAACTATAGAATATATTCACAGAAAAAAAAAATACAAAAGAACCAAAGCTACCAGTAACTTGGTTGCCCTGATAGTAGACAAGTTGCTCTGCTCTGACTGCCCAACTATGATCATTCTCATTACAGATTCTGTATAACCACTTCTCTGTGTTATCATTTCTCTTATTCTGCCCAGTCTTCTGGCAAATTCTACATCCTAGCATTTTTAATCCTCAGTTCTTTTTTTTTTTTTTCCTGGGTCAGTCATGTGTCTGTTATTCTAATAATATTGTACTTGTCCTTGAAAACATGGAGCTCCAATTCAGCACTCTTACTGTGCTCCCAGCATTTGTTTAAAAAAGAGAGAGAGAGCACATGAGACAACACATGCATGCCAAGGACAGATTTTTCTCTCCCAGTCAGCCTTTGCTATGTACCTTATAGCACTTCTTATTGTTAAACAACTGATGAGTTACCTTGGACCCAGAGTGCTCTTGCTAGCAACACAAACCAGAGAAAAAGGAAACTGGCCTGATAATTTCCCCTACTAGTAGCATGTCTCTCTCTGTGCCAACACATGAAATGTGGGAAGTTCAAGGACGAGGCAAATGACTGCAGAAATTCTACAAGTCATTCAAAGCACAAACTTTGCTTTGAGCTTTGTGTGTAAAACACAGGAGACAAAACAGGTCACCTCTTTGAGGCCAATTCTGATGCTTCTATCGATGCTTCAAGTCTGCCAGCTTCAGTGAATATGAATCCTTGCATTCAGGGCAAGAAATAATAACCATAATCCTCTGCAATTAGGACTTGAAAAGAGAGGATCCATCAGGAAAGATTCTGCTTGAGTACAAAGCCCTGGTGCTCTTTGCTCCATGCAGTGGTAACGTTAGAACCAGACCCTGACTGACACCCAGGGCACTGATTGAGGTTTCTGGTAAAGACAAAAGGAATTATTTTCACTTAATGCTTGGATAAAGCTATTCTACATGCTTTGGATGATGGATGAATTTGAACTGTTTCAGGTTAAGCATTTAAATGTTGAATCCCATTAGCCCAGCAAAGCTTCACTCAGGCAATGGTGCCATTTTCTTTTCTCAGCAATTGCAGGTCAGAGCCTGAAACAATTTATTTTTTTCTTAAAATATTTCTTGCTTGACCTAACAACAATAATGAAATTATTTAAGATGGAAGAAATAAAAAGAGAGTGAATCCATGGAATCACAAGCAACTGCAAGAGCTAAAAAGCAGCCCTCTCTTGGAAATTCAGATGCTTTGCCACAATATTCTTGAAGGGAACAAATTTTGATGAAAATCACAGTAGAACAAATCCATATTGAAAGAAAGATTCATTTCTCAAGAATAAGGAAAAAACCTCAGATCAGAAGTTATAACATAATTAATATTCATACCATAAAAGCAAACAAAACTGTTTCTGCTAATGGCTTCAGGCATCCCCTGTGGGCTGAACAGCCAAACAAATGAAACTTATACTTGTTTCTACCTCAGGAGTAGGAGAGAACACTACTGTTTAAGGCAGATAGAAAAATAAGACGAGCTCAGTATTAACATTTAAAGAAAACAAAAACCACAGGAGACCACTGATGGTCTCTTTAGCCTACTGAGTATTTTAATGGAGAGGTTTACACACCAACTGAATCACTGTTATTTATCTCCTCTCAGCACAACAGTCGGATTTGATGGGGAAGGACTGAAGACTTAGTGTCTCCAGTCTGGCATATCTCTTCCTTAACAGCTGTAAAAATTAATACACTCTGAGTTTTGGCATTAAAGACTCAACTGCAAGTGGGAGCATCTAGAAATAGGAAAGAAAAATATCACATCAGGTGAAGAGCAGTCCCTGCATGCCACTTATCAACGCAAATGTCAATGCCAAAAAAAGTCAATGGCAGTTGATTGTAAAGAATTGGCTTTTCTTAAGAGCTCATTCTTTCATCTGCACCAGGATGCAACAGCCAGACCTTCAAAAGTGTTCATCTAGCCATTACTTATCAGAATTTCTCCATGCAGGGTGAGAGTGTATTTAAACAAAACAAACAAACACATGATCAAATCTTTGACCTCAATGCCACCTCCATTGCCTTCAGAATACTTTTTGTGCTTGCTGCTGTTATCCTTCCATATTTCAAACCAATTCTGATTTTTCAGTATAAGTATTTGGAAGGCTCTTGTTCCTGAGCTGCAGACATTCTGATGCTATAGACAGTACAAAACCTGTGGGTTGGGGGGAGGGGTTTGTGTTGTTGTTTTTTTTTTTTAAGCAGGGTTTCATAGGAGACAGTCCATCCTCCCCAGAAGTGACAAGGTGGTAGCTGGTGTTGCAAGCACTGGCTTTAGCACCTTATTTCCCTTCCCACTTTCACAGCCACCCGAGGGAAGGTTTGCCCAGGGTTGGTGGTGTAGGTAAAGCAATGCTGACCCCAAAGGGTTTTCCACCTGCAGGGTGGTTTCAAGGGAGATTTGTGGTACCAGCAAGAAGGGGTGGGAAGAGGAGACTTTTTCTAAGAGTCCTGAATATGCCTGTAGGAGGGACAGCCTTGGTGTCACCCCCAGTCAGCACTGGGTGATGCAAAACAGAAGGGTGAGTATTGGTACAACAGTCCAGCTCAGACCCTCTCTCCAGGGCAGTTCCCTGGGACACAGCTCAACAGAACCCACAAAGACTTCCTCTGTCCCGTTTAGCAGCAGAGAGAGCACAGTTCTGAGATGATGCTTGTCCCTTTAATATTTTGATTGCCTGTAGCTGTGCAGTTAAGACATCAGGCGAGTACACTTTAATTAGCCCAGAGGAAATCACAGTAGGGATGAAATGAGTTGGGTTGTTATTCTTCTGGTTTTACTAACAGCAAATAAAAGCATGTAATTAGCTTTTTTTTTTTAAAGGCATTGACAGGATCTTAAGGTTATCATAACTGTAAACAATAGTATATTTATCTAATCCAAAAGTACCACTTGAAGTGTGTTTTAATTCTGAATAGGAAGCATTAAAATTACAATTGGTCTACAGGTTTTTGAAGAATTGTGTTTGGGTTGAAATCTGCAGCTTAGAAGCAGTTGCAGAGGAGAGTTTTAAAGATTTCCCAGTTTGAAATGCATTATTTCCTGATTTGGTTTAACAATGTCAAAATACATCCTTAGCATAAAGTAAAAAACTTTGTTTTGATTTACTCCGATTCATTTATATTAAAATATTGGTTTGAATAATGTATTAGTATGTACAGTATTACATAATTCATAAACAGTGAAAGACTAGGATTTATCAAAATAATACTCAAAATAAAATTTTAATCACTTTAAAATGATGCAATTTTGGTATAACCGAAATAATTTCCTGAATTCCTTTTTTGACAGTTTCCCTCACATATTTTCCACACCATAATCTTCCATGCAAGCTTCCAGTCAGGTTATTCCACACTGCTCCTGCTCTCTGCATTTCACAAAACCCTCTCCAGCTTGATTTTCCTTTCAGTGACCCTGAAGAAAGTCAGGAACTGCTCAATGAAATTTCATCAGCATGGTCAAAAGAATTGAATCAAATGTACTTCAGTGAAATATCATTTATTAGGTGTAACAACATCCTCCTACAAACCCTACTTGAAGAAAATCCCTGTCACCTACTGAAGAGCCTTTCGAATAGATTTGAAACCAAGAACTGGGGAAGTGGTTTGAAACAGGAATTAAAGGATGAAAATGAGCAGCTCTAGGAAACCACAACAAATTGGGTACATCCAACAAGCTGTACAAGAGATATTTCTGCTGTTATCATTTCATCAACTGAGCAAAGCCCATGGGCAGCCAAGGCAGAGGTGGTGGAGAAAGGTGTTTCCTCCAAAGGATTCAATAACACTTTCCAAGAAAACTGCCTTGCTATTTTCTGGAGAAAGCATAGTGCAAATTAAATCTGTGATGGAAAATTATCACCAACAGGTTCCTTTAAATAGGAATATTGTTCCTTTAAGGAAAAAAAACCCTCAGTGCTCAAAGTATCCATATTACAAAGCTAATGGGACATGGAGAATGAAGTCCTGGTCCCCTGCTGGGTTTGCTATTGGTCTTTGTCTTTACATTTCATCTGCATCCCAACTCAGCATCACCCCCAGGAGATGCCAGCCCTCTATCTGGGGCAGGCAGGAGCCAGCAGCTCTACCTACAGGGGCCTTGGCTTTTGCAAGAGCTCACATTTTTGTAACATTTGAAGTTTTATTCTTAATCACCTGCTCTAAAATGGAAAGTATCCAAAAAACCCCATTCTCTCCTCAGTAAAAGACACATAAGCTATTAACAGCTTTCTTTCAAGAAGCACTTTCCTGTGTGTATATGGGTACCCAGAGGTAAAAGTTTCATACCTCACCTCAGAAAATCCCTTCACTCACAGATTTTGCAAGGTAAATAGAGAATTTACTGATAAATGCATCCATTATCTATACTAGACACCAGCCCAGGGGGAACAGAGTTTGGGATTGCTCCAGATCAGAGGGATTAACACTGAGTACTCAGGATGGGAATATTGCAATTCATACACAGTCCCTGCCTGGCTTGTAACATCAACATCACACCCATATATCCTTCCTTAGTGACACTGCACTGATTTTTGATGACTTGACCCAACAGAAACAATATACATACATAGCTGAACAAGGTTTTTTTAATGTACAATCAGCAAAATGAACAAGAACTTAATAAAGTTACATTTATCTAAGCTTTTAGGTGCAGAATTCCTACTGAGGCACCTATTCCCCCTCGAAACTGGTGGAAGCTTGACATCTAAAAATGCCTTTGGGAACCTAGGACCATTACTGCAGCCTAGCCAAAAACTAGTGGGTGTAGAAAGAACTACCAGCACTCCAAAGTGTCCTGACAGAAGCCTTCAGCATGAATGATTCTGGTCACTGTTAGGATGTGACCAGCAGGGGAAACAAATTCTTCAATGACTCAAAGCTGACTGCAGGCTGAGGGCAATACAAGAAGTCCCCTCTGGTGGCACTTGTTGGCTGGGTGGTCATCAGCACTGAACCCCCAAACCTCCTCTCCTGAGCCCCCCATGCATCACTCAGGCAAAAGCCTCTTTGCTTCTCCTCTATGGCCCCAGCAACAAACTGTGCACAATTCCTCACTGTTTAACACCAAATTCTGATAGAACCACGTAATGAATTTTGCCACATATCACTCTGACCTTTTCTAAATAAACGCAGTGAAGACTGTAGGATTTTTTTTCCTTTGGCTGAAAATTATTTATTCCTCTTGCAGTAAAGTCCACAATCGATGACAGCATCAAAACTCAAGACTGAGCTACCTGTAATAATACCCTTGCAAAGCATCACTAAATTCCTGTCCCATCAGCATGTATTCATAATGCCAGGGCTGAAGACATCTGCATCCCTGCAGAGCAGATGCTGCTGCCCAACCCTGACACTACACTTAAGTTTCCTTTCTTTGTTATGCAAAAAGCAGCAAGTATCAGGCTGTATTTTTCAGGTTCCTATAGAAAGAAGGAAGAGAACAGAGCACCAGTGTTATCCAAAATCATGAATGCTCCTCTGAGCTTTTGGAAGCTCTCACCCCCCAGGGAGGGTGAGATAAAGGCATCAGTGCTGAAGGGCATTTCCAAGCTCAGCAGCAGGGAGGCCAAGTGCTACACAAGACCAGATGAGATGGTGGCTCCTGTGAGGTCCTGGGCAGGGCAGAGATATTGCACAATGCAAACAGGTATCAATAGGAAATCTATAGGGTTTGATTTTTATCCCCAGTGAAACATCCTGGTTAGTGGCCTCGGCTTTAATTTATATGCCTGTTCTCAGCAGATCCAGACAAAAAGCTAAATGGGCAGAAACTATAAATCCCTCCTTGCCAGCACTGCATTGCCAGCCCTGCACATCTATTTAAATCAGAATAATGAGAACATTTAGCTCTTTCAAGTCCTGCTTTTCCTTCAGCTAAAGCAACTACACATCAACTAAATGTCTGCTTTTACTCAGTGACACTGAGGTCACTGCTGGGAGATTTATTTGATTTCACAGTTTGGCTAATTAATTTGCTCATTCTGAGCACACACCATCAGCACTGCTTTTGGAGGAGCACTACCAAAGCAACAGATTCATTTACATGGTACAGTGCATCTGGAATAATTAATACCCCACAGAACTGTTACTGCTCCAAATCTGAGGGGAGAGGGAAGTTTCCTACTGGGATAAAAGGGCTCTGTTGTGGTCTTACCAGCTGAAAACAACTACGTGGATTACATGAGAAAAGCAGATTCTTGCAAGTCTGCAAGCAGCACGTGCTCCAGAAGTCCATCAAGCTCTTGCAACACTTTCTTTCCTCTGATTTAATTCTTACCAAATTATGCTGACAGACTCCAAATTCTCAAATGACTCCCATTCCTCCAGCAATATTAACACAACCACTTCACCAGTCAAGGCCAACTAATAGCATGGGATTTCTTCCCACTGCTAAGGAGTGTGTCTGACCCCCTGTTTTGGAAAAAGATGAGCTTGAAAACTGGTGGGAGCACAGGTAGAGAAAGCAGAAGAATATACAGAGGCAGTAAAGTGTGATTAAAAGCATCTTGCATCAAGACCAGTTTGAGTTCTGGACAAATGACTGAGCAAGAAGGGAGCAGTTTGGGGTGGCTTGGTTTTTGGTGTTTATTTAATTTTATTTGTGGGGGTTTTTTGCTACTGAGAGCTGATTTAAACTCTCCAGTTCCCATTCTTGGGTCTTTGATTTGCTGGAAGCCCTCCTTATCTGCAAGGAGGGAAATAACAGTACTGGATGGCTTTTAGGGATAACAGTAAGTATTGTCATTTTCCTGCAACTTTCATTGAAAAAAAAAAAACCAGCTCCTGCATTGACCACATGCAGCTCAGAGATGTGATATGGGTGGTAAGAGCTGGTGCTAAAACAGGCTGGGAAAAAATTCATCTCCCTCTCTTCCACATTTGGGCAAAGTCACTGAACACCTTTGTGGAATAAACATGTGTAGCATCCCAGAAAATAAATAAATAAATAAAATATATATACTTGATATGGGGCTCTTCAGTAAATATGCTGGCCTTCTAGTGGAAACAGTCACTTTTTGATCTTTGGAGTTCATGCCTTTATACCTCAGGCTCACAAGAGAGATTATTTGCAAGTGTAATTTGTCCTGTTTTGACCCCATTCTTAGGGTCAAAAATAACACTCTGCACTTACTACAGGAAATTTTTGAACTCCACTTCACTATGGCAATTTAATAGTGCCACAGGGAAATCAGCCAATCACTGCACATTAGTAAAAATGCAGCACTGACCCCATTTAAAATGAACTGGTCAATTGAATTGAAATATTTGAAGATTAAGAACACTGAAATTTATTAACATTACTTAGATGCCACAACGCTGCCTGCCTACAATGCCAACCCTGCAAAGAGGAAAAAAGCATTTGGTCTGCATGAAACACACACTGATCCTTTCAACCAAATCTTCTCCATGGTTTCCAGCTCTTCCAGCAGCTTTCCACAAGTGCAGCAGAAAGCAAGCAGAACACAACATCACTTTCACTACTCTCTTCCACAGCAAACCTGGACCTTCAAGACCTTCCTGAAGCCTTCACACTCCAGCAAATAATATCTGGCACAGATATCCATCTCCCAGACTCCAGGAGTCACAGCACAAAGAAAAAAAAAAAGAAAACCCAAAGAAAAACCACCTTGGCCTACCTTGTGCTCCAAGTGCTCCCCACCTCAAAGATGTTCTGGTAACAAAGCAAGCAGAAGAACAAATGCACTTGGCTTAAGTAGCTACCAAGGGTTTCAGCCCACAGGTTTTTGTGAGGTTTTAATGAGACTGATTGGAATTAAAATCACCTGGATAACTACCAGTGAGCTGAAAGTAAAATACATCATGTGTGTAAATACATAATGTGTGTGTACAGATAATTACAGGCACCTGAAGGGTGATGGCAGGCTATGGCCTGGAGGACTGAAAATGCCTGAGCTACATAAATACATCTACACAGGTGCATTTGTTTATGTGTAAAGGAGTGAACTCATTGCTTACAAACACCTCCCCTCCCTCTGCTAAGGGCTGCCCTTTAATGCTGTGTCTAAGGCTTGTCGTGCTCTTTGTGGTTCTTTGCTTTCAGCTAATGTGCTAACAGCAGACATTTCAAAATCCCTGAATATTAGGTACAAATACCTTGTGGTAGCTGCATGAACCTGATGGAAAACCCATTATCTGGTGGAGGTACCCAGAGCCTGCTTTGCATCTCCTGCATTCTCAGTCTTTCATCTGAGACCAAATCAGCCCAAAAGCTGTGACCATCCAATGCAGAACTAATGAACTGTTTAGAATGAGCTGGGAGATCAACCCCCTGCCTAGAGGACAGGTCCTGCTGATGGGATGTATAGCACTGCTGCATGCAATACCTTGAGAACACAAACCAGGACCCAGACTGCAGTTGCAGTGGGACAGAATTGTTTTGCAAAAGTCAGTTTTGTGCTCCAGGTGATTACTTCTGCTTACCCCCTGTGTAGTTGCCTCCAGGAATTTTTTTTTTTCTGGCCCCCCAAAAAGCTTTCTTTGTCTTCAGGTGAGGCAATGAGGTTTGTAATGCCATCAGCTAAGCATCACTGAGGGGGTGAGATATGGTCCTGGTGCCACAGAAGCACCAGGCATGTGGGAGAGCAGCATAAATTCATTTTTAAAAAGGATTTGCACGTAACATTGACTTTGGAAGTCCAAAGGAGTGGAAAGGCTGCCACTGTTAATTTGGCACTTAACTTCATGCTCTGCAGATTGTGACAATATCAAACAAGACTGTCTAGTACATGACCTTCCAGAAGATCCCTCTCTTGTGCACAACTTCTCTGGTTTAGTGACCTATTTCATTCCCTCAGCTTTTTCTATTGAGCAACCAAATTTAAATTTTCTCTTCCAAGTGACACTCATCAATATAAATACACCCTGGTTATCAGGCTGCTTATATACTGATCATAAAAATACATGGGAACTGAACTGCATACTGAGCACTGCATGATCTGTACACAAAGAACTGTGCCATGTTTTTATTTGCATGGTCTATTCAAAGTGTGGAAGGATATGAACAGAGTGCCTAATTAAAATGAAGTGTAACTCATAACAGTTTATTTGCACTGCAGTGCATTTGCCATATTACTCATTACGTTGCATTCAGTACCTTACCAGTTAGTTATAGTACACCAGAACTGCCACTTAAAAAGAAGTATAAAGTGCTCTTTCTTTTATTTGTGCCCAGAATTTTAACCATCTGCTTGTGGGCCTTCATCAGTTTCCACATCATGCTATTAACTACAATGAAGCTCTACTTAAACATGTAATTTAACTAATAAAAAAGATCCACATTTGTTAGTGGGCAAAACTTAAGTGGCTTATTTCTTATAACCTTTCTGTATGTATAGTGGTGATGGTGTTCCTTTATAAGGAACTAATAATCATGAAATAAAGTGGTAGGGTAAACCTTGTTCAGCCTGAGACTGACCTTGCAGAGCTTTAGGTTGGGCTGATTTCAACTGGAGATGGACTTGCAGCCTCCCAGGATGTTTCCACGTGTACATACCACATTTATAGAATTGACACCATCCCCTCACTCTAGGGTATTTGGGTTTAGCTGAGAAAATTCCCATTCAGCATGTTACACACCAATCTAGCAGCACAGAAAGGGAGAGAAGCAATACTTGAGTAGAGACAATGGTTCTGCTCTCCAGGAGGACACATTTCCTCTGGTTCCTTTGGAGGTGCAGAGTTTGTACTCACGAGATGACCCAAGGCAATAAAACTAATACAGACTACAGAAATCAAAAACATCATCCCCTCCATCAGCTTCTTATGAAATATAAGTCTGACTAAAATAAAAGGAGAAATTTCTAGACTTTGCTGCTGCTGTCTCCGTGGCATGCTGGCTGTACAACACTGCCTTTCCTCCAAGGGAGGAGCAGAAAATTTCCTTCTTTTTATAGCATTCTGAACTTTTGGGAAGTCAGCGGATGTTTTGCAAGAATCAAACTGGGTTAGGACTCAAAGATTTGGATTACTGATTACAAAAAAATGCCAAGACCTAGTTTGTACAGAGGCTGCTTCTCCATGTGCACAGGCAAAACCTTTGGATCACACTTTCTCTGAGGAGCTAATGTGACATTTCAGAAACAGGCAGGCCCTCTGTGGTTGACAAAGCCCCTTCTAGCTCTCTTTTAAATGATTATTTCTACTCATTCTTTAATTTGTAATACAAACCAAAAGCAAATGACACCAGTCCTCTGACATTAGCTGCAGAAAGCCATCCTCTTCACTCTTGCATAGGCACACAGCCTTTGCTCAGCCCAAAGGATTTACTCTGCTTCTAACTGCATCTGGTTCTGACAACCTACTCCACCCAAACTGAAAACCAGAAACCAGCACACTCCCAAACCCATGTGAAAAGACAGCAAATCTGTGTGGTCTTTGAAGAAGAAGTGTTGGAGAGGAAAGAAGTCCCAAGTGCACGTGCAAGGAGCATGTGCAGTGCCCAGGTTGGCATGGGGAAGGTGTTCTAGCAAGGCTGGGGTTGATAGGGACTGTAATCAGATGCTGATTTTTTAAAATAGATTGATTATGAGATAAAAGTCAAAGTGGTATTCATAGTGCCTCTGCCAAGCAGCTCTATACTGAATTTTTACAGCAGCATAAAAAAATAAGAGAATCTGTCTCCAATTAAACGCAGCCTGTAAAGGAAATGATGTGCTACCTCATCCACTAAACATCAAACACAAGGATTTGAGTTCAACATCAGAGGTTGCATAAGCAGGAGGCAAAAAGTGTGTCAAAATGTTTGCCCCAAAACGTTGCACCTCTGAACAGGAAAGGGAATTGTGAATCCAGCAGCAGGGTAGATAACTCGGCCACAGCAGATTACTTGTTCCTAATGGTTTACTAATTGTTTCCATTAGTAATAAGCATAAACTTTGGGCCTCAATAATTTGACTTTAACAGATCAGGTTAGATATCCTAAACTTATTATGCATTTATTGAAAAACTTCTGGAAATGAGAAAAAAATGAAGGAAGTGCAAACAATTTGGGATATACCTGAATGGGTACACACATATTTCTTTAACCAAACCCATGCATTTTGGAGCTTCTCAGGAAACCTGCTAGGGAAATGTCTGCACTCAGGTTTTATATTCCAGTCCAGTTTTCACTATTTCCTCCCCCCCCCCAACCCCCTTAAGTCTACAGAGAGAAAATGCTGTTGTAAACATGACCCAGTTATCACTTCAAGTCTAGTAGTGATCAAAATTATCATACATTTTTTGCAGCCTGGTTTCCAAAGTTCTGGTTGGGATAGCTTCCTTTGTATTTATTTCCCTTAAATATATCTTTTTAGAATATTTATGGATACTGTTCTCCTTCCACAGAGTTCTTGCCCTTGTAGAGTAAGCAGCCAGTGTGGCTTACGAGGTACCTTGGTATAAATTATATATTGAAAGCATAAAGTATTGAAGAATATTGTCTTAAACTTTACTCTCTGACAGTATAAAAAGGAAAAGAAAACATCTTATTAAAATGTGGGCTTTATGTGAAATAGAAATAATTTGGTTTCCCTGGCTTATGGTATTACAGCCTTTGACAGGATATTTTTTTTCTTTTTTTAGTAAAAGAGAAGTGTGTTTTCTAGAAGAAAAACCAAACAAAAAACCCAAAACCCAACAGAGATGACTTATCCCTGAAGTAAATATCCAGCCTATGAAACATAAATAACAAGACTAATGAAAGAGGAATATAGATAAACCAGACTAACAGAAAAGATGAAAGCATAAAATCATGAGTGTGCTATGAAAACTCTCCTGGGCTAACTAGAAAAACTTGTCAGAGTGCACAGAGAGAGAAGAAATGAAACATTAAAGATCACACAAAAAGATTCAAAAAATTGGATAATAATTTCAGGTATTTATGTGTACTAACTAGGTAGCTACATCTGTAAGAAGGAATGACAGTAAAGAAAATGCTAATGATGAGTGATGCAGAATGATCAAAACCCAGAAATAAAATGCCAGTTCATGTGAAGGTTTTGGTACTAGGTGCTTCCACTGGTTTCCAAGTAATCCAGTATTCCAAAAACCCAACACAAGTCTCTTTTAGCCTGCTCACAGACTAGAGCACCCTTTGGTCCCAGCCCCCAGTACCAAAGGACCCCTTTCTGCCTGCAGTCAGAACAACCACAATCAGAAACCTGAGTGAGCCACCAGGCTGTGTCCCCAGATGTCCCCACCAGTGCTGGAGGGAACCTTCCCCCACTGCTCAAGCCTGGGGAGAGTCTCAACCCCTTGCTGTAGCCCTGCAGGGATGGTGATGTCCTCCTCACAGCAAGCTGAGATCCTTCTCAGCAGCTTCAAAGCAATTGTCTTTTGACTTTTAATTCGAATATAGCCTGTTTAATTATAGCTTATATTAATAGCATTGATTGCATGAAATGAAATGTATGCACCTGGCAGCACTGGTGGCACCACCTGCCTCCCACATCTCCCAAAAGTGGCTTGATTTTCCAGCCTGGCTCCCATGGGGCCACATCACCTGGGAGGAGGAAAACATCTGTATCTCCAACTCCATCCATATCCTGGTAAAAGTTAACCAAGGGCAGAGGAAACTGGAGCAGCTCTGTAGCAGATAATTTCTAAAACCAATTACCACCTGGATGCAACTGAAAAACTTTTCAGCTTTTGAGAGAGCAAAACAAAGCAGAACTACTTTGCATGCAAATAAATCTGAAATTCTCTCAAGTTGTGACCCCTCAGTTTCTGTGCCCAGGATGTGGCTCTGGGCCCTGCAGATAGGACTTGACCTTGGGAGGACTCAGGGTTCTCAGCAGCCCATTCCTCCTTTGCTGATGAAAATAAAAATAAAAAAATCACAACCCCTAGTAAATGTCAACTCAGAATTACACTGCAGTTTGAATCTCTTGTAAAGCTACATTTAAAATTACTTTATTGCGAGATTAGTATCTGAGATAGACCAGACTTTTCTTCAGTTATTGGAGTTCACTAAGTCTGCAAACCTCAAAACAAGCTATTTCTGCCTTCTTGGCCAGGCAGCTGAGCCCCTTCCATCCCTGTTTGTTCTGTAGTTATGTTTTACTTTCTGTAAAACATTCCTTTTATTACAGTCTTCTACACACAACAGAGCTTAAGTGCCTGATCCTCTTAAATAAATGAAAGAATATCCACTGTGTTTTGATCCAGCCTTTAGAAGAAAAATAGCAAAGGATGACTGGGTCATATTGATTTTGCTTCACTCTCACCTGGCAAGCCCAAACTCATTAGAACAACTCAAATTAGAAAAAGGCAAATAAAGTTGGGTATGGAAATGCTAGGCCATCCACTTGCAGAGTACTTTGAACTCTCCATAATGGTTTATATTTTTAAGACAATCCAGCCATTTTTACTTGATTTGAAGCTATTAAGAAATGCTGAAGTCTTGCTGAGGTTTTCTTTTTTTTTTTTTTTGTGTCTGTTGTTTGCTTAATTAGATTATGGGTTACATTGTATCTATTGCCTATGAGGGAGTGAGGTGGGCTGTGGGCTTTTATCTTTATTAATTACTTTAAGTTGTGGCTGCCCCATCCCTGGAATCATTGAAGGCCAGGTTGGATGGGGCTTGGAGCTTGGGCTGGTGGGAGGTGTCCCTGCCCATGGCAGAGGGGTTGGAACTGGATGAACTTTAAGATCCCTTCCAACCCAAACCATTATAAGATTCTAAGTTCTGCCAAAAAGAAATTAAGAAAAAAAAAAAAAAAAGCAAAACATTTAAAAAGCAGCATCAGACTTCTGGAAGCATCCCTGTTGCCACAGCAATTTCACACAACATTTTGCTTAGCTCATGGATTTCATAGGCTACACCACCACTGGAAAGCACCACCTCTAAGTACTCCTGCAATGGAAGGGAAAAAGGCAACATCCAGCAAGTATTAACCCACACCCAATGGTTAACGAAAATATGTTGGTGTTGAATAGCTCCAATAAAATGTTATCACAATAATGGTAATGAATAATACAATAAGCAATATCCTGAAGAGTTTTTACTTTTTAATTATCCATCCGCTTGCATATAAATATGTAAAGTGGGAGGTGATCATGTCCTCTTCTCTTGTGGGTGAGAACCATGCAAAAATACGAAATAAATTAATACTAGCAGAAAAGCCTGGCTGCAGGAATGAAAAGAAATCCAGGTTTTATGCATTGAGACGTTCAACAGAGTTATTTAAAATTCATGCATAATTAATAATAAATACATTTCACAATTAATATTGGAGGCCAGCTGCAAAACTAAATTTGGGGACAGAATCATGGGAGCTCAAACCATCCCAAAGGCATCTGTGGGGTGATGAAGGGCTGAAGCCAGAGCCATTGAGTTGCCAGGTGATGTTTTGGGCAAGGGAGTAGTAAATGAAATGTAGTGAGAAATACCTGCCCTTCAATGACTGCTGAAGCCCTGGGTGTCCTTGGAGCCTCTGGTTTGCTCAGATTTCACCAGATAAGAATAAAAAGGATCCGATTCTGCTCTCCCTTTGGTCTTCTGTGGGTTCATTCCTGGTGACATGAGGAGGGTGGTCTCAGATTTATATCAGTGTGAAATCAAACTCCATCCTGGTTTAATCAGGGCATCCAAGTAGACATCTCAATATCTTGGCTTTTAAATAGTTCAAATGAAAGTGGTATAAAAATATCCTCCACAATCTAAGAGCACTAAAAATCTCCTCCATGTCCATAATCCCCTCACCAGAGTCTGCCACTATTGTCTGAAAATGTCAGCATATATTATAAAATACATTAATATTACCCAATTATATCAGACAACTCCTTTTTCTAATAGCTGATATTTCACACAGTATCATTATTATTTTCTCAACACCTTGAAGGATCTGGGTGTTTAACACGTGAATGTAATCATTAAAACAGCTTGTCCAAAACTTAAAATAGGTCTTTGGTTATAATTATTGCCTCTCTTGACCCTAACTGAGAAAAAGGATTTAAACATACTGGAAAATATAATCTTTCCTTTTAGAAGGATTTCAGAAAAATGGGAATAAAGTTTATTTAGCTAGCTTTAGTCATTCACCAAACCTTTGGTCAGAAAGAACCAAAGCTGCTGCTGGTCTCCACTTTGGGATTCCAGGACCACCATCCCCTCCCAGAAGCATTTTGGAAGCACATCCCAGCATGCTCCATGTCAGGAACTCCTGCACATTGCAACCATCATTGGCCCAGCAATGCACAATGTGCATGAAGTCTTAAGAAAGGTAGTTTCTCCTCTCAAATCCCCCACCTTTGTCCTTTCTCTCTGAGATTCCCTGGGAAAAAGAAGTTTTTATGGCTTTGATAGGGCTACTACTGCCTTAGTAATTGGAAACCAAGGCCATTGGGAAATGATAGCACTAATATAGAATGGGGTTAATGAACCAATCTGTCCTCTGTACTGGGTGTTTTGCTCCATGGAGCAGGACTATGAATGTTTCTAGTGCATTACTCTCATCTGGTTAGCAGTGACAGGTCCCAGTCACTGCTATCTCCTGGCATTCCTTTCCCTCTGTGGGAAGAAATTACCTTGGCTGGAGGAGGACACTGCAGTGCCCCACGCTCTGCAGTGAGGTTTCATTTCATCTCCAACTTGGCCTCCTGAGAGTGATAAGACAAAAATGAGTGTGAAAGGGTCAAATATATGCCAGAATGAAATTCAAGAGATTTCCCACCTTAAACTGTGCTGAGTTTGGCCATCTGATGGTTTGGTTTTTTTTTTGTTGTGTGACCTTTGATACCAGTGGGGAAAGGAACTGAGGGTTCTGGGGTGTACTCCAGGTTGTGCTGGGACAGAAACTGGATTTCTGCTGTGTGATTGAGAAATCCCCTCTTCTGTCTCAGACTGAAATGTTTTTCCATTGCCACAACTATCCTGACTCTCCATTGGAAATAATCCCTTGTATGGAGGGCAGGGAGAGGGAAACTCCCCAGAGATAGCAAAGGCAAGACCCTGGTCCCAACCCCTCCTGCCCTTTGGGACCTGCAGCTTTCCCTTCAGATCTTTAGGGTTGGCTGCACAGTGGGAGGAAAGGACAAAGCATATCTCAGAGCTTTTGAAGGTACACTTCACATTATTTTTCCTGTTTGGCTATGCTGTGTGAAAGTAGCTGGGTTGGTTTTTTTTTTTCCCTTCTGTAGGATGCTGTGGATCTTACCTTCATGTGATGTAGTTGGTTGGTCCCTCCTCTTTGTTCCTGGGTTTCCCATCACCAGTGTTTACACAGGGCTGTATATCCATGGCCTTTCCTGATAACTTGGCATGGCTCTTCAAGCTCTACCCCTGCCTGCCTTACCCAGACTGTTCTGATGGGCTTTGTCTTCAGTGAGGGTGGACGGAAGGATATTGCAAATTGTCCCTGCAAAAACAGGAATGGAAAGGCACCTTGAAATGTTGTGAAAAGAGCCAATATAAGGACTTGAAAATTGTGCAGAATGAATTAGTAAGAGCCTGGGTGAGAAAGCTGATGATGAACTGTTGTCACAGCTTCTCCCATACTTCCTCACGCTGCAGTGTGGACCTGGGCAGGGCTGCCAACAATTACAGCTCAATCTCCTCTTACCTGCTCAAAATTGCTGTGCCTGACACTCAGTTTCTGTGCCAAGCTGCCTTGGGGGAAAAAAAAAATCTCAAATACAAAACCACCACAAGGAAATGTTTCTCTGTTCTGTATTTCTGCAAATGCTTCAAACCCTTCTTGATTAGCTCCTGGGGAGAGAGGAGTCGTGGATTTCATCCCTGTTGTTTAGATGCAGAGCAGAAGCTTTCTGAAGTGAGTTACCCATCTGAACTTTCTGCTCTTAAGAAGAAATCTTCTGTGAGTCAGAGACATGAGGAGGAGTGGATGTGATGCCAGATGTCCCAGTGAGGTCGGGGTGATGCTGCCCCAGTCCTGCAGGGCATGCAGAGCATCCTCCCTGCCCACTGCACCCCCACTGTCTCAGGGGACACAAGTCCTGGCAGCATCAATTCCTTTCAGCTGATTAAAGCTGAGAGGACCAGCTCAGATTTTTTAATTTTTAGGCATAAGCAGGTGAGCTAAATTCCACTCCAAGGTAGCTCATTTACAATTTTGTGCTTTTTCTTTTAAACACTGTAGCAAACTGCACTGTTGTCCAGACATGAGGTAAATTTTAATGCCAGAATTAATGCCAAATCACTCAATACATCTTTAAAATTAACTCATTATCATAACACTGGAATAGAGAGCATTGATCCACTCACACAGCAATCCAAAGGGTCCCATTTTATGGTCTTCCTCAGACAATTTACTGAAAGTTGTCACTATAAATTTATAAAACAAAGCACTCCAGAATGCCTGAGTGTTCAGAACACCAGGGACAGAATGAATTACAATAAAAACTCATGCAGTTTAGGCATGCAAAATATTATGAAAGGCTTTTTTTTCCTTCAAATATAAAGTTTGACATCTTCCTTCATATTGCTTTTGTTCCTTTATGCATTCTACAGAGAGGAATGGTTTTGACTGTAAATATGCACCCATTCAAAATCCATATTTCATCTTCTTCCTCATTTTTGTGGAAGCAACTGTGCATTGCAATATACATATGCACAGCACAGATTGTGAGGAAAGTACAATTTTATCCACCTTTTTTGATCATCTTGAAGAGAGCATCATTTTCTCCATCTATTTGGTCCCAAGGAGGCTGCATTCGTTTCACTTGCAGTTTACTAAACACATCCATCCAGCAACACAGCATCAGGTATTCATAAATCATCATATTTCAGATAACCAATTGACAGAACTCAGCCCCCAGAGGAGTCTTCTTGTAGATTCAACAGCTCTTTACAACAAAGGACTCTCTAACTCGGAGCTAAAATCCACTTGAGCTTTGAACCAAGACCTGAAGGTCAACAAATGGAAGTTTAATCAGAGCAGTGTGGAAACAGATTTCATCATAAAAGCTTCTTTATTGAAAAACCTGCTCCCCAGCTCTGCCTGGTGGGGAAGGCATTAACACACTGGGAGAGAAGACCTGAATTACCCAAACCTGAGCCAGATCCACCACATCATTCAAATGCAACCAAACTCTGGGAGCTGTGTGGTTCAAAGGAGCTGGAAGGAGCACTCTCTTCACACCAAGAGGCACAGCTCCCCGTGCTCCCTGCAGAGGTAAAGCCCTGGAGAACATTCCACTGGGAATACCAGCATCAGCTGTTGGAGCTCAGAGTCTGCTGGAAGAGCCATCTGTAGTGCAGAGAGTAGGAAAACTGTAAAATGTTTAAAAACAAAAAAAACCAAAACAAAACCCACTTTGCTGTTAATAGGGTTTTGCATCCCAAGGTGGGGTTTAAAAAAAAAAAAAAATTACATTGTTCTGTAATTATATAGAAAAAATTCCAGTCCACAAATTCAATCTGATCATTTTGACACAGTGAATTTAACTTTTGTTTCCTTATATGCACATTTCAAAACAAAGTAAGAGTGTCAGAATGAGCAACAATTTGCTTATCCAATGGCATTATCGGGGTGTGAAATGCCAAAATTCCTAGGAAGGGAAGAACTACCAGAGGCCTTTGAAAAACCATCATAAAGATTAATTGCAAATCTTGAAATATTTAGCTTGAACTTCCAGCTATTTTTCCCAGGTGCACATTGGTTAGACTGACAGTGTCACGTAGAAAATCCCCTCTCCACGTAGATGCTCCCAGACTCTCAGTTTAGCCCTTGATCTTTGCTTTGCTAAGAACATAAAAACCAAAAAAAACCCAGCTCAATTAGCTCTCTGTCTCAGCACTTGAGGGCACATTTCCAAGCCTTTCATCGTTCAGGGGTACATATCTGATCCCATTCCAATTTATCAGCATTCTTCCTGGACAGTAGCCAACCAAAAGGAACAGAGCACTGACACCACAGAATAGTCTGCTAGTAATTAAAATGCCTCTTTTTGCTTTATCTGGAAAAAATAATAAAAAAAAATCCAGTACCTCTTTTTGGCTGCAGCATCTCTGAGACCATGTGCTCAGCCAGTACCTGTTGTGCTCACAACATTTTTTTTTTTTTTTTGTGGCTGCTCCCAAGACACACTCTCCACGTGGCTTATCCTGAACTTAAGTAAACTTCAACATTAATTTGTCCTAGTTAACAAGCTAACTTAAACTGGAGGGAGAAGGAGGATGACCCAGTGAGGAAGGAGCCCAGCACAGCCAAGAGGCTGCAAGCCTCTAACTTGAAAGGGGTGGATTCCCCTCCCAACATTCCACACATCCATCCTGTAGCCTTAAACAAGTCAAATTAGCTTCTTGTTTCTTATTTCTCTACTGATGTAATGCAGATGATTATACTCCTTGCAGCACAGGAGGATAAACAGACTAGAGAGATGAGCCAGATCATCCCTGAATTTCCATTTACGACATATCAGTGTATATGAGCACACTTTCACTCTTCTGGCCAACCATAAAATGAAACATTTAGAAGGTAAGATCCAAAGAATTTCATTAAGAATCCATTGCAAATTGCAAGTGACACCTCCTGTATTGAAAAGTGAATTGTGAGCTGGGTGTTGCAGAGGTGTAAAATTAGTCCATAAATTATCTATGACAAAGTCAAAAAACATATTGTTAAAAAAAAAAAAAAAAAAAAAAGTACCAGTAAAGCCACAGTTTTGGTTTTAGTTCCTCAGACTATGCCCAGCAATACATATCATACAGAAAGCATTATTCCACTGCAACCTGGTGAAATAAAGCCAGAAAGAAAACATTAAAAATTAAAAAATAATGAATTTCATTTGTGAAATTATGCAACTTCTGCCTGATGACTTCTTGGAAAGTATACAGCTGAATGTTCTGTTAATGAGCCTTCTCTGACATGCAGTGAGATTATGTGATTCTAGCTCATATATTCTCCCATTTTAATATTCATCTGAAGATTTCCCTCATATGACAAGGGATAGGATAGATGCATCCTTCATAAAATTTGGGACAGAATTGACTCTGCTGAATTTTATGCTCAGCTAAAGTTCTTCTTAAAAGCCCAGGAGGGAGGTTAGAGAGAAAGGCAGGTGATTAGACAGTAGAGGTGTTCTTTCCCTTTTCACCAATCCTTAATTCAAAATGATCCAAGGTTCTGTGACTTCCTGGAAGAACACAAAAGGTTTGATGAAACCAGTATCCAATCCTGCCTAAACCCCTAAATTCCCACCAATACATGGGACCTGTATCTGAATTAACAGCCCAAGGAAGGGGGTGACTGACACCCAAAATTCAAAGTTTGATGTTCTGCTGGTTCTGAATTACCACGCTGATGTTAAGGAAAAGTATTTTTGTGCTTGCAGTTGTTCAACTCCAATTTCCCTCAATCCTGAGGAATATGAGTATGACATTTTTCCACATTAAGATAAACTGAGTATGTAAGTCAAGTACCAGAATTTTTGCACTTCACTGTTTATAATATTAATAGCTGTGCTTTAAGAAGTGTACTATTGAACTGTCAAGAATGATTTGTTACCAGGTGTTAGCATAATTTGCCAGCTGTCATATTTTAATCATTTTTATTTGCTTAAAATCTGACACTTAACTTTAGTGGTAAATCAAGACATATAGCAGAACTGATTTGATGTTACAGTAGCTAAGGGGGGAAAAAAAAGATCTGTGCATCCTACAAATGATATTTGTATTTTTGGGTAGAGAACAGATTCTGAGGTCCACTTTCATTCATAATTCACACTGAATTTCAATTGCTTTCCACATAAGCTTTTTCATTTAAGTATTTCAAGCAGATGCTTGATATATCAAGAGATAGCTCTCACTCCTGTGTACATTTACTCATGTGTAAAATTCTTCAGCTGCCTTGGGTGAGTAAAGGGAGAAGCAAACCAAGATCTTGTGCATGCTCCACATTGTTTTTACATGCAGGGAATTCAAAGCTTCTCCATTCCTTTATAGCCTGACAGATTACAGGACAAAGCAATAACTCACTTATTAGCAACATCTGAACAATATATAAACAGATGAGAATATCTGTTTACTTGTTAGGTGATTTTTTTTCATCAGTATTTAGATTTACTTGCACTTCAAATGAAAGATTAGTGCCTGAAAGACTGCAATAAATATGTTTTTATGTTAATAAAACACTTGATTTTTTTTTTTTTCCCATGAAAAATCATATCCTGAGCATTCCCTTGTTTTGGATAGAGATGTCATCTTCCACAGCATGGGTTAAATGGTGACTGATTCCATGCAATGATAGAAAAGCTTCCTATTGAGTTGGAAAGGGTTTTACAAACTTCACCAGCAACTCACTGAATCTGACTTTATTACCTAAGCATTTTTGACCTAGAAAACCTGAAAACCAGAAATGTGGCAACATGGTCATCTTTTTGTAGCAAAAAATTGCTGTAAAATTTAGGGCTGCAAATGAAGAAACATCACAAAAGAGGTCAGAAGAATTTCTCTGGCATTATTTTATCTAGAATGTGATCTTTCTTAGACTGATTTTTTTCAGTCTGCCACACGAAATAAATAAATAAATAAATAAAGAAGAACAACCCCCAAAAATCTAGACTCCTTTTCACTAGCAGATGTTTATCATGAGAGCCCAGTATGGATTGACAGCCCACGTGTACTCCTGCTGGTTTCTGCCAGGAAGACACAACCCTTTTGGCTGGTGCATCCTTTCAGACACATTGCTCCGTTGCTGTCTGGAAAGCAAAAGCATTTTTGTTGGGGTAACTTCCAAGGTACCAACCTAAATTTAGACTTCTTGATTTCTAAACAGATCTTTGAATCTGACTGTACTACATATTCCTGTTTTGAGGGAAGAAGGTTAGTGAGAGATCAAGAATGCTCTTTAGTATTTCTCTGCTCTCATTATTTACTTTCACATCAATCTTCATGTCATCTGAAACTTTTACAATCCAATCATTACTGAAAATGATTAATAGCAGTAAGCAGATACCAGCTCTGCACTTAATTATGATTTCCCTCTGATGTCTCTGTTTCAGATCCATTAGCTTACCCATTTTTAATGGATTTAACCTGTGTTTTAGTGCTTGCTATTGAGTTATTCTCATTTTTAATCAAAATATTCCCAGGCCTGAGTTAAATAGTGCCCAGAAGTCAGAGTATGCAAGAGCTGCACAGCAACCATGCTTGGAATGTTATCAGTGAAACAAAACCATGCTGGTTTGTTTGACATGACCCATGCCATAAAATCATGTGGAATGACAATCACACCTCTATCTTCAGCTCTTCATCACTTGAATCTTTTGCTGCCTTTCATGCTCTTCTTTGCCAGGACTGAGGACAGGTTAAGCAACAAAAAGGTACCAAGGTTGCCCTGACAACATATCTGGAGAACTGACACAACATGAATACTCTTCTAATCTGGCAGAATTTCCCTAGTGCTCTATGATGTATTGAAAATAAATGTTCTGCTCAGATAACCTCATCTGGCTACAAAGGTCACCTTGCAAAAGATATCAGGGCTGTCAATTTCAGAATATTTGTGTTTCTGTGTGCTGTTTAACATCCTCATTAGTGACTAGATGGCTTCTAAACACTTCATCATCATATTTCCTCTGAAAGTAGGAGATGTGAATGTTTATGGAGCAGTTATCCTTCCTCTGCATCATTATTAACAACCTTGTCACCACTGTTGTGAAGAAATAAACCCAGAGCTCTGTCAAGATTTCTTTTGTACAAAAAAGAATAAATCACAATTACATTTTATTCTTCTCAACTGTTATGAGGGGACTTCCTGAGAACTTCACCTCTTCTTTTCAACTTCCTATTCTAAAGTCTTTCAAGCTTCTGATATTTAAATTCTGTTTTTTTCCATATTTAATAGCTGATTTCATTTCATAATCACCACCAAAGGTGTGGTTTTGACCCTGATGAGCAAATCAGCTTACCACTTCTTGAAAAAGACTACTTTGCACTTCAACTTTTCTTCTAGACATTCTAAAACTTTTCCCTTCACACATCCCTGTGCTAATTTTCTTGGCTGTCTGGGACCTATGATCACCATCTGTTGATTCACTCAAAGCCCAGGTTTGGACCAGCTGATAAGATCATCTTGCTCTGTGAAACATCAGGTTTATTGTACAACATGGACATTAAACTCCATGGCATGAAAAGAAAACATCACAGAACACAGAACCATAGAATGATTTGCTTTGGAAGTGATCTTAAAGATCATAGTTCCAACCACCTGCCATGGGCAGGGACACCTCTTACTAGGAGAATAGGTTCAAGAAGAAGAATTTGTATTTGTTAGAACAAAATATTGCTTTAAGAAAGCAAATTTTCAGGTTGACACTCATCAGTTCAATATTCTAAAAAATCACCAAGCCTGACTGCAAGTGCAGTCCATCATCTTCTCAAAGATGAATGTTTTTCATGGGCCACAGTGATCTACACCCTCACCAAACTATCTGTAGCATCTGATTTCTTTGACTTAGATACACAATTACCCTGGGAGAAATCGAAGACTTGGGTCAAGGTACCTGTAACTGAGTTAGAAGCCAAGAATTATTAACTAAAATTTTCAGTAGATGACACTAAGTAGAAAATACAGCTGAGAATACTGTCAGGTTTTGGGGCAGTTCATACAAAGAAGAAAAGACAAGATTTCCTCTGATAAATGAGCTGTTGTGACTGGTTTTCCAGTTCTAACTTGTAACCAGCAACAGGAAAAGAAAAAATTGGTTCCTCTAACATTGTCTCAGCTGTGACAGTGGTTGGGTTAGATGTGTTGGAATAATTTCATGGCTTATTATTTCCATTAGTGTAATGATCTCCCATCTTAGTGATATTTCCATCTGAGAACTATTGCATTTTGAAGAAGTTGTAACCTACTTTGAGAGGAAGAGCTGAAAACCAAAGCATCCTGCAGAGGCTGGAGAAGAGTAAAGGGAGACACAGAAACAGGATTCACACCAGGGGAAGGACTGATGTCTTCCCCACCAGGAATAGAATGTGGAATTAGCAGCTTAAACTGAAAGGAAAATCTGGGTAAGACACTATCATGGTTTTAGCCAATAACCAGGTGACAGAGGCTCTCTGTTATTCCCCCACTACCTGCCCAGGGAGAGAGAAAAGCTTGAAGGTTGGAAAAAAACAAACAAACCTGCATAAGAGTAATGAAGTAGTGATAATAATGATGGCAATTACAAATAGATACAAATATCTAATGATGGAACCCACACTCCTCAGCTGGAAATTACTTACCAGCCAGAAAAGTCCCAGCCTGGACATGGCAGCAGATGAGGATGCTTGAGTCCAGGGTCCCAGGGATGGTCCATAACAGCCTTGGAGCATGGTTCCTACTCAAGGAGGCAGGAGAAGACAACCTGTCTTGGTGGACAATCTTCTTCTCCAACAAAAACCTGAGGATACAGGAAGAGCAGCAGATGGAGAGGGGACAAAACAAACCCAACAGACCCCAGTCCAGCCAAAGGAGGAACCATTTTCTCCTTTGAGGAACCATTTTATACTGAGTGCCAAGGGCAGTAGAGCTGTCATTGGTCCACTGGGGTCACCTGAGCCACTGTCCCTTCCCCATTGTTCCCTCACTGTGACCCCCCAGCTCCATCTGCCCATGGATAGCTTTACCCTGGTCCTCTCAAAGCAGGACAGAAGCCAGGAAAATTGTCCTCCCTGAAAGCCCTGTCAACCAGGAGGGCCACGTGGACCTTTGGGAACCTTGGAACTCTGAGGAGCAATTCTACACCAAAAGCCACCTGAGCAGTGAGGGGGGAAAAAGGGGACAAATAAAGTGACCTCTGAAGAGGAACCTGAAGCCCCTGACAGACCAGTTCTGAGTGATTTCATGTTGCCCCTTGAAGAGATTGCTTTTCCAGGCCAAAAGCTCTGGGAAACCAAACCAGGAAAATAAATTTGAAGGCTCAGGGACATTTATTGCCAGCTACAAAACATGATGGGTCATAAAAAGTTAGTGAATATATTAAATGTGTCACTATATTTATTATAACAATTAAACCAGCAAAAGCTTAATAACTAATGAATCTGGAGAGAACTTTGCTTTCAAATAAATTTGGTGATAAAGAATTATTTTTGACAAGAGCGTTTATCATGGGCCACCTTGTATTGTTGTAGCTATTTGTTGTACTTAATAAACAATGATAAATATATCTTCTTCCAGGAGAGTAGCTTAAAAGTGGGCTGTGCTATCTTCTGGAGGAATTGTAGCCAAGACTAATTAAATGATTCTAATTAAAACTGTGTAGATAGCAAGGAAATTAATGGCTTCATTTGTACTATTTGTTTATTTCATTGTCAAGTCTACTGGATATAATTGCAGTGCAAAGAAGAAATCATCAAAATTATTTTTTACTCTGTTGACTCCCTGTGCCTTCAATTTATTGCAAAGCCTTTGTTTTCTCTATCTTTAGAGAGAAACAATGCTGGCAAAATGTAAAACCTGAACAAAGTTATTTTCTTGTTTGAGGCTGTTAGATGGAGAATACATTTATTGAACAAAATAAAGGTTAAGCTTCAATTAAGCATTCTAAATATATTTAGTGAGCTATTGAAGAGCCATAATGTCTCAGCCCACATGGTTCACTGAAAGCTACGAGCAAAATAAATGGTAACAGAAGCAGAAGGAGTACTCAGATGGTAATGCCTCTCACATGGGACTTACAAAGGACTGCAGAATCACTCCTACCATCTATTACGTACTGTTTTTATCAGAAAAATTTTTTTTAAAAATCCTTACTAATGCTACTTAAATAAAAACCACTTGTGAACAGTGTATCAAATATTAAATAAATAAATAAATATAATTTAATTTTTTTTTCCTAACTTGGGGTAAGGTTTATCTTGTACTTGTCCAGCTGGGACTCCTGGGATCCAGGGGACAATAAATCAGAGGGTACAGAGTCACACAGTGACTGCTTCCTGTGTTCTGTGTGCCTGGAAAAACCTCTGCTGAGAGCGCTGCAGGTAAGCTGGGTTCTCCAAGCAGCTGAGACCAGTCTGGTTTTTGCTCCTTCCCTCCCCATGTCAGGAACATGACAGGAGCTGTGGCCACCCAGGAGCCCACCCATTGGCGCCCAGCACCCCTTGGGGTTGGGGGGTGATGGTCCCCACAAGCCTTCTCTCACCACACCCAGCTTCCTCAGGAAAACTGCTCATTCTCTTTAATGAATTTAAAGAGAGTCAGAATTGTTTGAGAATTTCACTTCAGCTCTTAGGACACGGCAAGATTCTGAAATTCCTGAGCTTAAAATATGTTTCTGTTTGGCTGGAACGCGCTCGAGAGATTTGTTTCTCTGACATGTCAACATTTCCCCCAGAAAGCAGATGTTCTTTGTGGGAATTTCTGATTAATCAAAAATACAGTTTCCTCTTTTAAATTAGTTTCAGTCGAACAATTTTGACAACTGAACCATAGCTAAATCCTTTATGCTGAAAATAAAATCTGTCTTTATGTTTTTGTCTAAATGTGCTTCCGCAGTGCCATACACAAACTAACTTTATGGCCTTGATAAGTGGAAATATGGGAAATGAGAGTATATTTGAAAATTCCTCCATTAGAGACATTTGTTAGAGCTAGCTAGACTAATGGCTTCTTTTCTGCCTAAACCAGAGAGATTAATCTATAGCTTTAAAATCAGAACAAAAGAGCTTTACTGAAATGTAAGGTCTTGAGTAAAACAATTTTCTTCAAGGGTAGGAGACTAATCATCCTCAGCCACTGCTTTTTCTTTGCCTCCACTTTTCTGCAAGTCACAAATGCCAGAACACTCGATGAAAACCCCATCCTTCCCTCTGACCTGATGGTCTGGAGATGTACTTATCTTGCCAAGGTTCCAATCTATCCCTGGGGGCCAGTGCAGCCCCCTTGGACTCCAGAGATGATCAGAGATGAGCAGGATGAGTGAGATACTCACTGATGAGGCTGCAACCCTCACTCAGGTGTGGCCTTTGCTACAAGGGGTAAGAGGGCATGTAGTAGATGTAACTACAGCCCTCGACCACACCTTAATCATCTGGCAATGCTGTTAGAGTGGTTTCCAATGGACATCCCAGAGCCTCTCCATGCTAAAAGCAGGAGGCTGGGTCCCACGGATGGCTCACAAGGCTGCAAAACCTTCTGGAGCTGAGAACCTGGTGTCTGCCCTGCAGGTGCTTTAGAGGTTTTTCTGGTTTGGCCCCAGGGACTGAATGCTCCTTTGTGGCTGGAGTGGGCTGGCCCAATCTCTGCTCCTGGTGGGCACCATCCTGTCAAACCTACCCAAAGGGATCCTTCTTGCATGCACAGAGATGCCCAGGGTGATGAGCAGGGGTCATCAGGGGATCTGCCTCTGATGGACATCCCTGACCCCAAAGGAAATAATCATGTAGACACAGACAATGCCCAGCATGGTATCTGCTTACCTCCAGTGTAGGTGAGCTGACTAATTAATCAGCAGTGTCATATCAGTGCAATCACTGTGCTAGCAGTAGCTGTAATGCTCCAAGGGTATCAGTAGAGCAAGTTCAGCAGAGACAGTATTTTTTATTAGATCAGCTGACATAGCTGAAAGAAAAGCAGTGAAGTTCTTTATTCCCCATGGGAGACTCTTTTTGGATGTGAAATAGAGGTCTTCTCTTTCCCACTATGATATTCAAAATGCATCCATACATTAGAGGTCCTGGATGTGGGTGGATTGGCAAAAAAATAGCTAAAAATTCGATAAAATGTGTAGCAGATGAGCGTGGAGGTGTGGAATAGCTCCTTCAGAAAGCCAGAATTACCTTCTCATTCCCTGTGATGTGATCCTCATGTGCTACTACCTCCCACATGTGTCGTGCAGGAAACCACCAGGTGCAAAGTGAGCCACACACTTTGCTTTGAGTGATGTGGTCAAGGTGCCAACAAAAATTAAAAAAGAAAATAATACTCTGAAAGTCTCAAGAGAGAGGCTGTGGTTTTATCTTACTAACTTCTGATCACATGGGCAGGAGGGTCAACCTGAGTTACCAAACCTGCTGGTGTTTTCCTAATAAATTAAAATTATTCTGCTAACTAGCTTTCCACTGGCAGAGGAGAGTAAGTCCACACTCTACACAGCCCAGAGCTGCTTTCTATAAGGAATCATTACTCAGTAGCAATGAGATCCTCCTCCTTGCTTGCTTGGAGTAGCTGTGATGAGCTGCAGTTCAAGTGTTGCCATGGGTCTTGAGAAGGAGCATGAAAACATTCCTACAGGCTCTTCCTAGTTTGGCCCAGGAATCTGCAGAATCCAATTCCTTCCTCTTCATTGTTGAAAACTGTCCAAAAATAAAATGGAATTTTCTTTTTTAATTTTCTTTTTCTGGCTTGGTTTATTAATCCACTTGCTACTCCCCGTTCTTCAATAAATATTTCATACCAGCCAGCTTCAGCTGGGCCTTCATTCAGGACTCTCTGCTGGGAGGATTCCTTTAAGCATTCATTATTCATCATTCAATATTGAAAGTGGTTGATTTGACACCTGGGTCAAATGGAGGCCTTAAGGAAGCCACAGACCATTTCTTTTCTTTTCATTCTTTTTGATGCCAGTCATAAAAAAATCCTCCCCAGGCCTGAGTTGTGGCTGGAGGGGTCCAGCAAACACTGTTAGGCTGTGAATGCTTAAGATGGACCCAAAGACCCAAAGTTTTGGCACAAAGGAAGGACTCCACATCCTATAGACAGACCTGCCTGAGGGGCTCCTGAAAGAAAAAAAAAGAATCCCTGGTGTTTAGAAAACAAGTTCTGATGCCACAGAATCCAAACTGGATTTCCTTAGAAGCCAGTGCTACTTTTTGTGGCTTCTTTAAAAGCATCAGAGGTAACATTGCTGTAAAAGAAGAGCAGAGATCAGACAAAAGGAGGACACTTGCTTTGAATTACCTCTTCCTCTCCCATCCCCACCCTTATTTCATGGCCCAGCAGAGAATGTTTTATCTTTCTAGGATTTTTCTTTCTCTGATACTGAAAGACAGAAAACAGTATATTATAAACATGGTAATCTTTCCATTTTTCTACTGAGCAAGATAAAAGTGTAAGGAAGGTGAAATTTGCTGAATGAGTGAGTTGCTGCTGTGACTCAAGGGCAGGTTTGTGTGGCAGTCACCAGAACTCTGGGTTTGTGCCCCTGTGGGGAAGGGGCAGAATCAGGGAATACCACTGGGTAGAGAAGCAGGAAGCTGCTGGAGTATTAAATAAGAGGAAAATCAACACAGTCCAAAGGTTGCCTCCAAGGAAACAACAATATTTATAAATACATCTGTCCTGCTGCTGCTTTGCCTGCAAGAGATGCTGCTTTTGCTAAAACATATTGGAAGATGGTGGATTTACCCCATGCTGGCTGCTGTGCCCAGGATCCATCACCACTCATCATCATGCTGCTCAGAGGTCATTGCCTTTTCATGTCCTGGCCAAAATACTCCTATGAGCTCCTCAAAAGCTTATTTTGGTCGAGCTGAGATGACTTGGCTGAAACAGTGGGTTACTGAACCCCTGTGGTGGATCAGAGGGAAAAGGTGGGGTGGTGGGGCAGGCAAAGGGCTGGGTGGCAGCTCAGGGCTGAGTGGCCTTGGGGGAGAATCCACAGCCCCAAGCCCAGCACATCCACAGCCACCACACCAGCACAGGGTGTAATGGCAGGACAGAGGAGCTCCAGTTCAGCAGGGAGAAAGGAGTCCCTGCAAGCAGCTGGGAAACATCCCTCTTCCCTCCAGCACTGGGGCTGACAGGATGCTGTGAATTTATTTTAGGATTCCAGGTGGTGAGGTCTGGGTCATGGGGATGGCTGCAAGGGCCACCCACCTGACAAAGTTCGTGAGGCTGAGTGAGGCTTTTTTCCAGGTTTTCCAGGTGGGAATGAAGTGTGATGGAAAGCAAGAAGCCAGAGCCTATTTCTTCCTATCATTTTATTTTATCTGGCTAGAGAACTGTCTAAATACAGACTCAAGGACTCTGAAATCTTTCCTCATGGCTTGGCCTCAGACCAAATTTACATTTTATTACACACATCATATTTTTTCCCTCCAGGTTGATGACCATGGAAGGTGAAAGGGAGAGAAGAAAGAGATACTGACAAAACGAATTCATAGATCATCACAGCAGCTTGGATCCCACAGTTTGAAACTTGCCTCTGCTCACTTGCAGTTCCACAACTTCTCAGAAGCATTTTGAGTACAGATGACAGATCAGCTAATTGCACAATTACATGATGCTTTGTAATGGCTCAGTGATGTGGGGGAGATAAAAACTTCTCTGGCAAGCTCCATGTGATCAGAAACACTACAACTCCAGAGGGGATTGCCAGGTTCTATCCATGTTTTTGTCACTTTTTTAATTTGATGTTTCCCTGAAATCATTAGAGAGTAATGAGCTATAAAGTAGGAAAACCACTTTTTTTTCTTTTTTTTTTTTTTTAAATGCAGCCATCTGAAACAGACTGCTAAAATAAAAGTTCATTAGATTTCATACAAAAGGCCAAATGAATCTTTTTCCCTAGATAAATAGTTCCAGGGTAGTAAAACAGGCCAGAAAAGAGAAAATTTACTAAGTGGAACGGAGTCCATCCGAAGCAGAAATTAACAGGTAGTGTTACAATACAATTTGGTATTTCATCATTTTAGCTAAGGAAAAGGGCAATTTAGAATTCTGAGTTAGTCTTGTAAAGATCATCTCACACTTTGTTGCTTTCTTGCTAAACCATTAACTTGTGTGAGTAAGTGCTACAGGGCCATTGGTTGGGAGAGCCCCCAAGTGCTGGCAGAAGCAAAATCTGTGTCAGTCAAGTGTGGCCAAGTCTCTTCTGTAACTTTTAATGGTATAATGATGTTGCTTTTCCTGTGCCAGGTTGTCACAGGGTACACCTCTGCAAACAGCTGCTGGTTTATAGCCCTAAAGACACCTGAAGATGAGCTTCCTACAGCCTAGGTGGCTCCTGAATAATTAACTCCTAAATGGCACAATGCCTTGCAACCAAAACATTTGAACAAAGGCCTATTTCTCTTGCAGGAGCCTAAAAACACCAAGCAGTTCTCTCAATAATATCAGAGTGCACATAAACAGGGTGATGAGCACCTCAGTAAATTAAGGTCCTTGTTCCTCCTACCAAGGTGGTTCCCCCAGAGCTCCCCATCACCCCAGGGTGGGCTCCAGCCAGCATCACCCACCCCTTTTCTTGCCACCCTGCACAAGTGGTGAGATGTTAGCTACCTATGTGGAAGACATTTGTCTGCTTTAACTGAGGGCCTGATTAGCACTGAAATTGTTGGCTTAGTTTGGAGAAGAGGAAAGTTCTGGTTCATGGATTAATAGCGTTCTGTTATGTATCTCATTAGACAGTTGTCTCCATGAAACTCTGAAACGACCCATTAAATCATGCCTGAGCTGACTGAAGGTCTCTCATCGTTTTTAGAGAAGTCAAAACCAAGTTGGCTGCCAGCCCAACAGGCACTGGGCAAAGTCCTGGGCTCCTTCTGTCACCTCTGTGTTGAAGCATGAAGCCATTTGCCCTGCAGGACCCCATGCAGAGCTTCAGGAGTCAGCTTCCTCAGTCTGTCTACCACTTAAAGAGAAGTCTGGGAGAGTTGATATGGGATGTTTAATCCAACACAGATTAAAAAAAAAAAAAAAAAAAGATGGTGTGCTACTAGGAAATACATTTTCAAATATATCAGTTATTCAGCCTTTTCCCGCCTCTGGCTTATTCCTTCCCCTTGTCCTGGAATACGCCACCAGGAGAGTGCAAGGACTGGCTTCTCAGCAGATATTAAAAATGCCATCTGCATGGCAAATCAGGGAAAGCCTGGTCAGTGAGGCAGACACAAGCTCATTAGTCTGTGGGAGCTGACTTTGCTGATGGCTGTGCTGCAGAGCCCTCCCTGACCCGCACCCAACCTCACCTGGGAGCAACCAGCCAGACTGTGACACTGTCCTGAGCACCAGAGACGCCACCACATCACACCTACCCTTGGCCTCCTAGAGGATGAAGGCTGGAGCAGCCTTCTGGAAAGGGACCTGGAGGGTCTTGGTGAACAAGAGGCTCAACATGGGGGAAAACTGTGCAGCAGCTGCAAAGAAAGCCAAGAGGATTCTGGGCTGCACCAAAAGGGCAAAAGCAGCAGAGACCAAGAAGTCCTCATCCTGCTCTACTCAGTGCTTGTCAGAACACACCTGGAATACTGCATCCAGTTGTGGTCTAAAAAAAAACTCTACAAAAAGGATGTGGGCAGGCTGGAGAGGGTCCAGAAAAGAGCCATGGGGATCTGGAGCACCTGGCATATGAGGAGACACTGAGAAGACTGAGTCTGTTCAGCCTTGAGAAAGAAGGCTTAGGGGGGACCTTAGTATGATGTCCCAGTATTTAAAGGGGGGCTACAAAAAAGATGGAGACTCCCTATTTACAAGAAGTCCCACGGACAAGATGAGGGGCAATGGGCACCAGTTGCTCCTGGGGAGATTCTGATTGAGCACAAGGAAAATTTTTCACTCTGAGGACAGTCAGACACTGGAATGATCTCCCGGGGGAAGGGATGGATCCCCCCACTTTGGAAGGTTTAAAGTCTCAGCTCAATGAGGTGCTGAGACACCTCACATCAACTGTAATGTTAGAAGGGTTGGACCAGATGATCCTTGAGGTCCCTTCCAGCCTGATATCCTGTGATTCTATGCAAGTGAGGAGGAGAGAACACCTTGTAACCCCGATGAACCTCAGGGTATCTGCTAAACACAAAGCAGTGAGTAGGCAGCAGCTCAGATTATTTCTCCTTTTCCTGTGTTAAAATAGTCTTTCCAGGCTGCTTAAATAGGCAGGTTTGTAAAGGTGTCTGTTCAGCTGAGGTGCCTTTTGTACAGCTGCATCGTCTTGACGTCTTCTCAAGGAAGGTGAATTTGCCTGACAAGTGCGTGCCACGCTTCCATATCTCCCATTGATTCTCCATTAATCTGCATTTCCTTTAGCACTTTAGAGGGAAGTTACACAGAGCTACATGGTGTCCTGATTAACACCTGAGTGCAGAAGCATTTTTAGCATTCTTGATTATTAATAGAACAAGTGTAGTTAATTGCATTGGTCGAATCGTCCCTGTCACTGATTAATGACTAAGTGCACTCCCGGTATTTTCAAGTTATTCTTCTTCAGATTCAAAAGGAAAAAGCAGAGGGCTCTGCTGAATTGCTGCCTGAATTCACAGATTACTATCTGAAAGGTTTTTTGTTTTTTTGTTTTTTTTTAAAACGATAAAGACAATTGGTTGTAGAGAGAATAGCTGATATCTTCTTGCAGAGTGTAAAAGTACACCATCTAAAATTCAACAATGTCAGTCGTGGGGTTTGTTGCAGGCAGAGTGAAGTCTGACTGCTACAGCTCAGCATGATACAAAGGGCTTTCTGAAAGATTTAATTCAGTGCTGCTCCTATGACTGGATTTAATCAAACTACATTTAAAATTATGCTGTGCCTGTCATTAAAACAACTGTAAAATGGAGGAATTAAAGCTTTCTATACGATGGATTTATGCTACAGCAGCCTCCCTCCTCAGTAGTTCACTATCTTTAATACTATCATTTCTCTTTCAAATTTTAAAACTAGAGAAAAAAAGGGGGGCAAGCTGCACACCGTAGTGCTCTTATTTTAAATTGTCTTCATTCACATTTTCAGCAGCTGCTCTCACTATTTAATGGTCTTTATCTGGCCCTGACAGACTCAAGTACTTGTCTTTCTCGGGGTGCAAAGAAATCAAAAAAGCAACAGCAAAGCCCTTGGTAAGGAGCACGTAAGCCTGGGATAGAAGAATATGCCAGAGGCTGTTAGAGGCAAACTCCCCTGGGGATCCTCCTCATTTTCCACTGCTGAGGAGCTGCTCATCCAGCTACGGATCCTGCAATTCCTTGGGGAATCCTGCAAGACTCTCGGCACAGCTCTCAGCAAGGGAAGAAGGTCCCATGCTCAGGGCATGCAGTGGGAACTCACCTCCCTGACATAGCTCAGAGAAGTCTTCTCCTCTTTCACACCAGCAGCAAACCCTATTTTTTATCTCCCTTCTCTATGTTACATTGCCTGGTGAGTGGGGAGCACAGATCCCTATTTTCTGTCTGCTTCTAGGCACATGCTCTCAGTGAGGAGCTCAGATCCAGAGGCTGTTGAAGTTCCTACACCAAAGTAGCTATTGGGTCCTTTGAGTGGTCCCAGATGTGGATGCACAGAACACCAGTGGGCAAATCATTATTATTTTTCAGGTTGAAGTTTTAGCTTCCCCCTTCTCCCCAGAGGGATGCCTCTTGTGCATTCCTCTGGTACCTTGATGGTTTTGGTGCCTCAGCAGAGTGTGGGACTATGGGAGCCACAGGACTGCAAAGAAACTCAAAATAAACATCAAAATCTCAGCAGAGAGTGACTCAGAGAAGGAGAGTTGGAGGCAGTGCAGAATTGGGTGCAGAATTACCAAGTTTCCACACATTTATCAGGCTTAGTCATGATCTAACTGCTGAGAAGCTTAAGCCATGGCAAAAAAAAAAGTGAGGAAAAAAAAGTAGGCATGTGAAGTTCTACTCCAGGTGCCTCAGCAAAATGAAAACCAGAAGATCTGGAGGCACTTCTAAAGCACAGGTCCAAACAGCAGAGCATGTGGAGTTCTGAATGTCTCTGTTACATGGAGAAGGTTGATCTCACCAGGGATGTGCCCCAGGCTAAATGAAGGGAAGAGACCTTCAACTTCACCTGGGGACAGGGAGCAAGCAGTGGCTCAGATGGGTGGGACACAAGACAATGCTTCATTTTGGCTTCAACAGCACCAAACTGATCAATATGTCCACAAACAACTCAGCTGAAAAATGTAATTCTTATAGAGATTGCATTTTACATTCAAGGAAATTTCTGCCCAGCCAAAAAAAAAAGAAAATTTTTGCAAAAAGTTTCAGAGCCTATTGATGGAGGGTTCCTCAATTACTCTTTATATTTTCTTGCTAATATTTTCCCTGTAAAATAAATCCTTTTGTTTTGGAGTGGTTTTGGCCGTTGCTTGTAGAAAGACCTTGCAGTGGAGATTTAAGGCAGATTTATTCACATTTTTATTTATAAAGCCCTACATTTATATATATGTATATATCCATAGCTCAGGCTCTCCTGCACAGTTTCAATACCTTATTCCATTTTCATGTAACTGATGACAAAGTATGTGACATGATGCAAAGGTTTTTTTAAATAATCTAAGAGCCATCAAGATGCCAGAAAAAGACAGTGAGCTACATTTTGTCTTTTATTGGCCATCTGCCACCCCCGGGCTGGAAGTCAATAATGATCTGTCAAACAATTAACACAGCTCATAAATAGGCACAAAGCAACCTAATTTGCCAGCCACCAGTAGCCACCAGTTGGAAATTAATGTACTGTAGCTTTTGGTACCACATCTGACACCCAACCAGATGGGAAGGAAAGACGATTTGAGAGGTGATGATTAATGAGGACAAGGAACTGCAGAGTTAACAAGTATTTAGACATGGAAACCTCCTTTCTGCTGGGTTGTGGGATGGAGCCAGAGTGGGGGACACCAAGGAAATAGTGCTGCAAGAACTGAGGTTCTGGGGTTTCTGCTGACACTACAGTTTCCAAGTTCATCCTTTCAGCAGAGAGAAGAAGGGTGCAGGGTACTAATGAAGCAAGCAGAGTCCTCGGACAGGGCTGCTCAAATCCTGCAGAATTTTCCTCTGATTCATTTGAAAGTCTGAAGGAGCTGTTTGGGTAACCCAGGCTGGCTTTGCAGGAAGCACAAGTTGCAGAGCTGCGGGCATTAATTCTTTCATCAAGCCAGTGCCTTCTATTGGAGCTGCAGCATGACGTGAGGGTTTGAGGAATCAGCCCGTGTATCACTCCTGAATTCCAGATGGATTTCTGAAAGTTGTGCTAGAGTGACCTGAATCTTTACATCTTCACCCTCATAGATTCACCCTGTTGGAATCTATCTGGGGAAGGGCACCCGCGTGCCCACCTGTGAGTAAGGTGGTTGTGAGTGTGGAATTGACTTAATTTGGGGAGAACAAAAGAATAACAGAATTGTCAATATTACCACTTCTCTCTAAGCTCTCTGCAGGGTTCTGAGAGCTGAGAGAGCATAATTTCACCATATCCATGCAAAGAGATCAGGGATTAGTGTCATGCCTTAAATTCATGAAGCCTGCAAAATTCAGAGGAGATGTTCAGAAAGAAAGGGAAGCTTAAGCAGGAAAGAAAACCAGTGCCTTCTGGTTTTATAAAGAAGACGCCTTGAACACTGGGATCAGACAAAACAGAGAAATTTTACATAAAATTATGCTGGGAAAAGAAGTGTTTGTCTCTTCTCTGTTTATGAACCACTTAGGCTTCTCTTCAATTATCCAAATACATCAGTGAACATAGACAAAAAAAATCAGTAGCAAATTCAGCCTCCATGAAATGCTTTTTTAATTCCTGACTCTCTCTTCCTGCAGCCAAACACAGACAGCTGCATCTCGGGGCTGAAAAGATTCCAGGCTTTTGAAATTCATGGAAATTGCTGGGAAATTCATGGGAACTGCTCCCTCCTGTGGAGCACCCACTGAGCAGCTCGCCCACCACCACCCAGAGCCCAGGTGCCACTTTTGTCACCATCCCTGTGGGATGGCCTAGGTGGTGACTCCCAGAGGTGGGGATGAAGCTCCATTGCTGCTCTGGGGAGGGACACCACATCCAGGAGGCAACCTCACTGCCCCAGCACCCAACAGCAGGCAGGTGGTGGAGAAAGGGGAAAAGGAAAAGGCAGTTCTGTTGCAGCAAAATGATTTGTTCCATGGTAAGAATGAAGCAAAGTCTCTGCTCTCCCCAAGCCTTGGATGGGAAGGGAAAGGGGGAGCTGGCAGGTGTGTCTGAGTTAAAACTTTTGGAGTTTGGTTTTGGAGTGGGAAGTGCTGAAAATGAACTGATGTGAAATGAAATGATCAGACGCTGCAGCCCAGTTCCGTGGCCTTGATGTGAGGCCTGCAGAAGTCACACAACTCAAACTTCAGGGCCAACCAAGGTGTGACAAGGGTGGGGTGACACACATCCCCCCATGGCAGGGCTCTCTTCCCCTCCCATAGCCTCCAGCAAGGCCCTGCACCATCTCTGGTTGTGGTCATACCCCATGGTGGTTCAGGGAGCTAATTAAAAGCACCCTGATTAAGAAAAAAACATTAAAATCAGGTATCTGGAGTGTTTCCTGAGCTGACACACACTCCCTGAACACACTCACTTCATCTCTCACAGCAGTGAACATCCTCAGAGAAGACTCTCTCCCATGCTTCTGCTTTTATTGTAGAATCACAGAATCATTCAGGTTGGGAAGGACTTCTGAGGTCACCACAGCCAGCTCTTAACCCAACACCATCAGCCAACTCATCCAGGTCCTCAAGTGCAATGTCCACAGGTATTTTAAACACCTCCAGGGATGGTGACTCCAGCCAGTTTGTCTTTGGGCCAAAGGGACCTTGGGCACGTGCCCCTCGCTGAGCAGCCTGGCAGGGAGAGTCACAGGGAGAAGTTCAGCCAAGAAGGAGCCATAAAATACAGATGTGCAAGAGCTCTCCTACCTCCCCAGCCCATCTGATCACTTTTCAGCCCATAGCAGATGAGATTGGTTTGGGAGTGGAACTGTGTTTCAGTCATCAATAAATGTCACTCAATATGAGGATGTTGTCCCATCACCCCAGGTATGTCATTATTAGCATTAACCTGGATTTTACAGGTTCTGCTGGGTTCCATCTCAATAATTTTTCTTCACCCTAAATGTTCTGAGATCTGCACAATGCAGGAGCAGCATATCCTGCTCTGGAAGGTTCCAGTATAAACTGGACAAGTTGGAAGGAAGGACAACTGGAAAACAAAGATATTGTGAGCTGAAGGAAGGTACTGTGGTTTTTAATTCCTTTTTCAATTATTTTTTCCACTTTCCACCCCTTTTTTCTTTCCTCTCTGCACAGCAGTTAATCAGCACCTTTGAGCATTCATTTCCTCTGTTCCAGAAACTCTATGGAGAAGCAGAAGTATATAGGGAGAAAAATAATAAAAAAGTAAAACATATGATACTGGCATACCTGTGCCCAGCAGTATCATTTATAATGTATTCCTGCTCTTGTCAATCAAAAAATGCAAATTCAGAGAGATATGCAAGAGGCAGAATAGATGAGAACTTACTAAAAATATTTTCTCAAAAGCACTGAAGAGACCATCATGTCTATGCCCTACAATCTAGCAAAATAGCCCAGAGAGAGTTAAAGGCAAGCAAAACAATTTTCTGTACAGGCTACTATGGAGTGGGTGGCCTGGATAAAGGAGAAATGGTGACAAATGCAGATGCATGTAGAGACACACACTCAGGTGGATCTATAGTGGGAACTTTGATGGACCTCTGGGACAGGCTGTGAAAGCAGATGCAGGCTTGAAAAAAAACTTGAATGCTGGCTGGGGAGGATTTCAATTATTTTGACACTTAGGATATGAAATGGAATTATTTCAGAGATGATGTTTGTCCCTGGGAAAAGTCAAGAGCTGTCTCAGTGCTCCAAGTGTCAGACAAATGCCAGCAGCAGCCCTGGTTTCAATGCTGAAGGGAACCAAGGCTCAGTTTCTGACCTATCTGAAGGGAGAGGTGGGTCACTTCGAAATTTTGGGGGGAGATGGACCATGAAACCCATGTGAATGGGGAGATTGCCATGACTTGAAATTGGGTATCTCTCTGAAAGCAGCTTTTCTCCCCACTCTTGAAAGTCAATGTGGTTGCTATTCATTTGCCTGAGCTGTAATCAAAGTCACAGTTTGTTTTTTTGTTTTTTTTTAAAATGAAATTATACACATTCACAAGCAAGCCCAGCATTGTATTACATCTACCCTGAATGAAGAGCCAGTTTCAATTGGATAATTCTCAGGTGGGTGTGTGAAACCACTGAAGCTTAGATCCTGGCTAGAAGTTTCCCCAAAAATGAATAACCTAAAAAGTAAAACTCCAACATTAATCAAGAACAAAATGTAGGTGGTCAAATATATAAATTCACTGAAGAAGTAACTCCCTAAGGACTGGAAAGTAGCTAGCTGACCCTGGTACTTCAGGCAAGTTCTAGGTAAATGCTAAGAAGATCAGAATACTTAGCACCATTTTATAAAGTCCCCAAAAGTTTTTTGAAGATCAAATAGGGAAAAAAAAAATCAGAGAAAAGTCTACAGAATTAAACACAGTCAACATGATTGCAGAAAAGAAAGGTCAGGCTTCAGTAAGCTTTGCAAATTCTTCAAAAGCATGAATTGCCCTGGGGGCTGCAAGGACCAAATGTTCAGGTTTTCATAAAGACATTACCAAAGGCTTATCCTGGGAGTATGTGTCTAAAGTGTGAAACCACAGAGTCAGAAAAATTTTAAGCAGATGCCATTTCACAGTGCTTTCCTCCAAACTGGGGGAAGAAGCACTTACTGCCTTCAGCAGAGTGACAAATGGCAAGAGACATGGAAGTAGGGAGCTGAACTCTCCAAAATCAAAACACATACAGCAGAAAACAAATATCTTAGTCATGCATGGTGTGCTCCTCTTGATTTTAGGAAAATTGGTGAATTCTGGTTTTATTTGGATTTGACAGGCTCAAATGGCATAAATTTCAAATCTGGGCTCTTAAGGGTTTGGCTCAAAAAAGCTCAATGAATAATATTTATTATCTATGAACTCAGAGCTGGATGGAAAGGACTGTGATTGGATTCTTTTTCTGGTTTTGTGCCCTTGATTGTGGCAAAACTAAATTATAACTAAATAATGGTTTGAAACAAAATTGGATCACATCCAGCACATGGTCAGCTTTTATTTTTTCTTTACTCAACTGGTCATTTCAAATTCTGAAAGAAAAAGGCAATTTCAAATTTAAAAAATGAAATCTTTTACCTAAGAGTGCATAATGGGTTATTTCAACATTGTCAAAACCATTTTCTCCAGAACAGGGAGATGTTTCCCTGTCTTTTAGTTCCCTATAGAGATTTTTGATGAATTGACACTTCTATTTTTACAAGCAGAAAAAAAAAAAAAAAGAAAAAGGAAAAAAGAAAAAAAGAAAAGTAAGTGTTGGCGAATTCTCAATCTGTTCTCCAAGAAAACTCACAAACCCCTCACAATGTGGCTGGCAGTCATGGCCCTTCTTACATCCCAGCCCTCAGCAGAGATTTCTAGATGGATGTAAAAATACTTTGTGGAGAGGAGGATGTTTGATCAACTGCTGAGAGCACAAACACAACAGAAGCCAGAAGAATGAATGCTGGACTCCAGGATGGACACAGGTCCCTCACCACAAGAGATGCAGAAATTCAGGGCATGAGGATGCCCCTGACCTTGCCTGGCTCATGGGATTAGACCCAATGGACCAGCACAGAGGTCCTTTAACCTCTAGTTGCCACATGCCCTTACTTGCAGGGCCATTATGATTTTGCTAAAGACTCTGCAGAAGTCCTGGTGGGATATTTTTAGCCCTGAGTGCAGCGAGCAGTGGGAGGCAGGGGGGAAAGGGAAGGATTTCCAGGGAGAGGTGGTCTTTCACCTGCTAAATCATCATCCAGTGGTGGTCAACAGCAGGTAAGGAGTAGAAAGGTGCCTCCTGACTGCTAAGTAGTGTTTTCAAATGCTGAAATTCACAGATGGAAACACTAAGAGAGAAAATTTCAGAGAATTATGTGCTCCTTGAACAGGGACTAAAGGATATTTATCATAATACAAGAGACCACTGGAAAAAAGCAAAAACTTTGCTGTCTCTCAGAGGCTTCTATTTATGTTTCATATATTTCCAGTACTAATATTTTTCTTGGTATAAAGAACTTTAAAGATTCCCAATATTTTGAGAATCATTTTCAAGGCACTCACAGCCGGGGCAGCAGCAGTTCAAAAGCCCCCAGTGAAAAGACCTCCTACCCTGTCTTTTTCTGCAGAGAAGGAAAATAAAGCTTGCAAAATAAAACTTGCCAGCAAAGTCCCTGGGAAGCAGGAACTGGTAAGGAAGTCAGGTAGATAAATGCAATGCAGGGGTTCAAGAGCATTGCTGCCTCCTTATTGACTGACTGAGCAGTCTCCACACCTTTGCCTCTTTGATGGACAAACAAGTGTGAGTAAGTAAAAGAGAACCTATTTTTGGAACTCAAATGTAAGCTCTTCATGTAAATCCTGTCCCATCTACTTCAAGGAGAGCACAGCAGAGAACTGAAGGTCCCTGGGCAGAAGGTGCAGAAAAGGAGTCAGATCTTACTGATGGATGCTGAGCTGCTGATTTGTACCTGGCCAGTTCAGGTGGGAATCTAAGTAATAAGAAGCAAGGAAGAATGGGAATGCCCCCAGTACCCACAAGCTACCAACCTGCACTGCAAAAGCAGCCCTGGCACTTGGCTCCCAGGCTGGGGAAACTCAGCCCCAACGCCTATGGATCTTTCCTTCCCAGTGAACTTTGGGACCCCACAGCCCATCAGAGCATCAATGACAGAAGGGTTCAGGTTGGAAGGACCTCTAAAGTGAGAAATTGTGCTCTGGGCTATGATAAGACATAAATTTCAAATTTAAAAAAGATATATGGTGTTGTAGCCCAAGCAGAGCCAACCATGTCCCTCAGCGCCACATCTGCACATCTTTTAAGCCCTTCCAGGGATGGTGACCCCACCAGCTCCCTGGCAGCCTGTCCTAGAGTTTCCCAACCCTTCCAGGAGAGGTGGAAACCCAAGGTGGCACATCCAGAGCAGGAATGTCTCAGAGCAGCCCGAGGCAGGGCTGTACGTGACAGCCCAGTGAAGGATCTGGGATAAAGACAAATAATGCTGGAGTACTCCTGCAGACTGAAGCAAATGGTGCCAGATGCTGACTGCTAGAGGTACTGGGAAGTGAAAAGAAATGGAATTCCATCAGATGATCCTTTCTAATGTACATAAGTGATGCTACCAGACAGCTGGTTGGGTGGCTGGCAAATGAAGAAGAATGGCTCCAGGCAACCAGTGTGGACTGCAAGTGAGGAGCTGGAGGCTGAGCAATGTCAGACAACTCCTGCTCAGTGGCTATTTGGGGAATGAAGATGAACAACGTCAGAGAAAAACTGCTAAGGAAGTGCAAGTCAAACCAAGATAAATAATTTCACAGGATTATTACAGAGACTATATAGGGGAATGAAGATAAATAAAGTCAGCCAGTTGCTGAGCAGATATTAGACAAACAAAGCTGAATATAGAGAGATAAGAAAGATACACAGCATAAATGATGCCTACAAAAGATTCCTTTAACTTGGGAAAAGCAAGCAAGTAGTCTGCCCTCCCTGCAAACAGATCTTTCTTTTCTTTCCTTCCGATTTTCTGAAGATTTCCACCTTGCTCCTAAATCTGCCAGTCTGAATAATTGTCTTCCTCACTTGCTCCACTGCCCTCAGATATTTACATATTGTCATATTTGGCCTAGAAAACACCAGTAGGTTGGTATTAGATCCTTTTCCCTTTATAGCAGCATCACTGTTAAAATCCTGATGGAACAAAACCCCTCTGATGTGAGTGAGGACGAAGTGGGGCACGATTCACTTTTGACAGAAGTGAAAAACAACAGAAGATACACAATGAAGAAGAAATGCCAAATGATGATAGCTGCTGACAGGAAAAAGAGAGAAGCTCATTACTGTAATTACAGAAAACCCCAAAACAATGTACTGGAATTCCAGAGCCCATCCCTGAGCCTGGAGTGACCAGTCCCTTCTGATTACTGATCCACCTGTGGGTTTGCTGGGGGAAAAGGAAATCTCACATTCTTGAGAGAAAAAGGACTAGAAATCAGCTGGTGTGAATCACAAAATAAATAGCTGAGTGGGTAATGACAGATTGCACCTCTGTTCTAAAGCAAAGTAAGTTAATAAAAGCCTCACTCAGAGTGATTTCTTAATACAGAACCATCTTTTCCAACGTATTATCACTGTCTCCTTCTCTCCATAACACACAGCTGCCAGGGCAGTCTCATGGATAAACTGGGGACTGTGTGTAGCACAATTCATTGTCTGAGGACTGGTGTCTGCTGCCTTGGCACCATCACTGCATTCCATTCCAGTTTGAAGTGGTCAATAATTGTGGTAGGAAAAGGGGTCAAAGAAGAGAAGTTGGAAAGCAATGAAGGCTTGTACTGGGGGGGAACTCAGTGAATGAGGGATGATTGAATATGGGAGCCAGGTGAGGTCAAAACCAGATGGAGCTACTTTTACCTTAACAATTCAGCATGGTGAAGATAATCAACAGAAGCCCCAGGGCTTTCCTGACAATTAGCCCTCTAAGTTCTTTGGAAAAGACCAAGTGCTGGCCCTCATAATAGATACCCAGATTCAAAGATGGCTCCAAAGAGAAATTCAATTAGTTTGAAAGAATACAATTTTGAAGTGTAGGTGAAGAAAATGCAAAGTTTTTCTTCTGTATCCATTCCAAATAATATTTTCTGAGAAATTATTTTAAGACTTTATCAGCAGTGTAGAATGCAATTTTACACCTCAAATTCTCTGATTATTTGGGCTGAAATACACTTCCCAAATTCTCTTCCCAATAAAATGTAGAGACTTCATATCTGTCTCCTCCATTGTCTGGTTTTTAAGAAGATTACTGAAAAAGCTTGCATATCCACACCTCCAAGGACAGAGAGAAGAAAGGCTTTAATCTTGGCCTAATTAAAAGGAGTCATCCTTTAGACAGGGCTGTCTTTGAGTTTCCCATTGTTATAATATTTACCTCCTGAGGACTTTTCCCTTTCTTCTGCACCACAGCTGAAGTCTGTATAAGATGAACTTTTGAACTTCTGTTTCATAAAAAATAAAGCAGCTTAAGATATTCTCAGCTTCACTACAGGGAAGACAAGATATTTGTCTCAGTGCAACATGACCTACCCTGAGTGAGACTCAGCAATGTTTCTGCCCTGAACAAAACACAGAAAGTAGAAGACAGCAAGACAGGTTCATTGTGGTTGAAATAAGATGGATGAAAACCTATTAAAATGAAAATATATTTTGGAATTCTTCTTAATTCATACCAATAAAGAGGAGTTTGCAATTGAGCCCACAAAGATTATTCTGTCTACTGACTTACCTTTCTATTCTGCCAGCTTGTAAAAAACAAATCCAAACCCAGCTCCCCAAGACCCAATGGCAACCAAATCTGACCTTCATTGAACTTGCAGATATGATATTTTTAGAAAAATCCTTCACTGTACACATGTAAGATATATTTCATTGTACACAAATCAACACCAGAGGTATCTACTGCAACCAAACCTGCAATCCCCAACAACAGGAGAGAAACCACAGCTGTTAAAAAAAATGCTTAGAGCAACTTCTGTAGCTGCCAGAAACAAAATCTTACACTTGCTTAGTCCAGCTGCAATCACCTGGGGACAAGTTTATAATGAGGTTAAAATCCACATAACTCTAAGTGTCATTATGGAAAGGAGAAAGGTTTTTGTTACACAAAGATGGGAAGAGAATGGATGCAGTCAAACAGAACTGAACATCACTTAGAAGCAGAAAAGCCTTTGTTATTTGGTCTTAAAGAAAACTCTCTAGCCAAGTGGTAAGCTGCAACAGTCACTCTAAGGAAACACAATTAATTATATGTGCTGGGGCAAATCTCTTGTGCTCACATTACTTTTTCTCTTCTGTTAGTTCTAAAAAGGCATCTCAATGTGATGGTGTGAGGACCCAGTGGTTACAGAACTCCACTTAACCACAAATTTAATACAACACATAAAAGCTGATGGGAGCACACAACGGCTTTGCGGATTTAGATCCAAAGATTCTTGTTGAAATACTGGGGCTGAGTGCTCTTCAAGGGTGATTTTTATGTGAGATCAGACAAAAACTGTTCTCTGCAAATACAGCTTTTGATATGCACAATAGTGAAGCATGTAGAAACAATGTTTGGCTTTCCAGTCTTTAAAAGGATACTGTCCCTGCATAAGGAGAAATGGCACAAGCACGGATCTCACTGGTGATTCCCACAGAGATGCACTACTTTGAACTGTGCTAAACTCCCCCCTAGCAACCCATCAAATTCCAGGGAGTCTGATGCACAGTCAGGATGAGTTCCAATGCACACTCAGCAATGAATAATTTGTTAATATTAATTAAAGATGGTTGAGCATGGAAAAGGTATGCACGTTGCTTGTCACACTGCCTGGCCAGGTGCACTTTTTCTACAAGTTTGGAGAGAATGCCCTAAATAATTCATCAATAGATTCTTTTCAAGGGCCTTTTAAGATTGAATTTTATCTAGATTCCTTTTTCTTTGTATCATGTCTACCTCAAAAGATCAATGTTAAAAGATTATGGAACTGCTGCACGTTGTTCTTTGCTATTTGCTCACCTGCCTTCCAAATCTTTCTTTACTTGAGGTTTTCTTTCAGTCGGGAGTCAGATTAGCCCCAGTGAGTGAGTCCACAAAAGCAGCTCTTCAGATCCATAATATATTTGTCTCTGTAGAATTCTATATTGGTTCTCTGTTGCAGAGGCTAAAAACCTAACAGCATAGCTTGGGTGCCTGTAGCTCTGGACCTGGACCTCTACTACATGGACAAATGACTGCTTAGGCTCTCAGGAACTGTTCCTGCATCACAAACATGAAAGATGTTAGATTTCAGTGGATGCCAAATCAAATTGATACTTCCTACAGCATCAAAATAGGGAGTCACTGTCTTGATTCCATCAATAAAACAAGATAAAAAAAGGAAATACTGTATATACAGACATGCAGCTGAAGGGTTTCATACAAGTTGCTTTTGAGAACAAAGCTAATATTCCTTCAAGGCGTTGTGCTGGTTCCTGATGATGTGTATTGAGAAAGAGTCAAGATAACTGATTACTCTTAACTAAGATTTTGTTTTTCTAAGTCTGTTTACAGACAGGTTTCCAATCAATGCCTCTCTACCAAATACTCCTCTCCGGGGCATGCTGGTCTACAGATATCTATTGAGATCCATTTCATTTTCAGTTGGAAACATCCTGGTCCATGCACTAGCAGTTGTGAAGAGCTGCCTGCTCTGTTACCATGGCCTTTCCTGCTCTTGTGGAAGAGTGCAGGATTTATTTCCTTGTACCCTATCCATCCTAAAAGGATTACACTAATATGTCCCAAGGGAAAGAGAGGATAAAGAGTGTTTGTAGCCATTCTTCCTCACCATTTGTTAACTGTGGAACATGATTAATAGATTATGAGCCAGTGTCATTTGAGTATTTTCATTCAAACCAGTTGAATTTGGAATTGATTTATTTGCTTTTACTGTACACAAGGTTTCCTTCCCAACAGGCATGCCACTCAAGGATATTGGATAAAAACCACATATTGTCTTGTCAGTGCTCCAATCCCTTTGCAGGCTTTGCTCTGATGCTTCCTCCTTACTTCATTGCTGTTTGCCTTGTGTTTCATTGTTCATTTCTTGCTTTCTTCTGCTTCATATTACTTACTAAGCACTTGGAGATTTTCATGAGTTGAGGCTAAGACCTTGAGATTTTGCTTTCATACGTTTAAACATCATTTTGAATTATTGTTTAACTTCTTTTTTATATTTTTATATGGCAGGTATAGCAAACATAGCTGTCCTTGTCTTCTTCTCTTTGAGATTTAATGGCTAGTAAATCAGCTGACATGAAAATGACTCCATGGAGTATGCAGGGGTTTAAATGAACCAGCAAAGGCATGATGCACCTGATACTCTGAAAACAAGTGATGACATGGGAAATGATTCTATCTAGAAAGCCATCTGAAGGTCAAGGGCATTCCAAGTTCTGAAGGGCTGAGCATAGGTTTGGGCTATTTCCTTTAATTCTTTCAAAAAAAAAAAAAAAAGAGGTCCTTGTCATTCTAAGTGTTCTAAGTATTGTATTTCACTCCGTGGGCTCTTAGTGCAACATGGAACTGAGGGGAGCAGAGATGCCTGTGACACAGTGTAGAGCCCCAGGGATATGAACCAAGCACAACACAAATCTCTGTGAAGAGTGAGCAATCCTTCCAACAGCACTGCTCCTCCCTGCTGAGATGGAAAGAAGAAGCTGGAGGCCAAGAAAGCTGAGGAGTGGCTCCTTATGGTCCCAGGGCAATGCAGCAGAGGAAGCATCCCTGGCACATCTTTGGGGTGCAGAAGGCCAGAGGAGGAGGGGTCTTTGTGATAAATAGGGAGTAGAACTGGAAGAAATCTCTTTTAACCACAGTCATTTCTGATCCTGGTGGGAGCTGGTGGTCCACAGAACAAGCTACTCTGTGCTGCAGGTGAAGAGCAAACAGAAACTGGTATATGATCAACCCTCTGCTGCAGAGGTTTGCTGGGGGTGAAGCAATACCTTGAACATTCTCCACCAAAACAAAATTAAGTTTGAATGCAGACCTTGGTGGGAGATGTTTTCGAGGAGATTCATTGTTCTTTAAGAGATGAATTTGGAGTTCAAATTATTTGGCTTCCAAAGGGTTTGATGTCACAACTGCAGAAATACTCATGAAAAAACCAAATGCCCGTTTAATGAGGAAACAGAATTTCATCACATTAAAACTTTCTTCTTCAAGGGAGTCAGAACAATTTATGAAATTGAGAGTATAATCAGTAAATTTAAACGGTGAAGCATGGATATTAGGCAAAGAAATAGCCTACAATGCAGAGACTGTGCCAGTGTTGGGTTTTTTCTGTAAGACCTGTTCACTGAACAATTGAAATTAATGAAGGACCTGAAAAAAACCCACTTCTTTGGCATACAGGTTGCAAAGAAAAAAAGTACTCAACACATTATTCATTGCAAATTGTTCATCTGGGGTAGGTTTTTATACTTGATGACTTCTGAGGAAACAGCTCCATTTTTATGCAGCTCTTTTTCTCCCTTCTCTGAGCATCATGTGTCATTCAAACCAAAGCTCAGTGCCCATCAACACTCCATTTGAAGGGAGCAGCTTCATGCTGCGTTATAGTTTTGACCTGAGTGTGAAAATATCTAACCACTGATCAAGTAAATTTGGTGATAATTCTTTATTTCTCCTCATCCTACTTAATTATCTGCATGTGGACTCAGGAGCATTTTGCAGCTTGGAGCTGATTTTGGAGCTGAATTTGGAAGCCTTTAGGCACAGCTGAATGTCATTAACCATGAAATTTACCATTTAATGAATGCCTAATATGATGAAAACCTTTTATTTTCCCAGAAAAATATTTTCCCTTTTCCCCCCATTTTATGGACTCATATGACATAATTTTAGGTATATTATTATGCCTTCCATGTGTATTTCACATCACACCAATGTTTGTTTGCTTTGCTTTCCTGAAAAACCTTCAGTCCAAGTCGAGTAGAATCTATCCAGCGTTTGTCTTGCAGTTCTATAGACATTTATTAAATGGTAAAAATTAGATGATCAATGAAAAAATGGTAGTGAGAGTCCAAGCAAACCCTCATAACCTTTCCAACCCTTTACAACAGGATTTTGGAATGAGTTTTTTTAAAAAAGACCTTTACACAGATCTTTCATGAACAAACAACCCGGATAATATTTGTTGGCAGAAGAATTTGAGAGAAGCAGGAAACTAAATGAGCTCTCAAATTCCTGATCCAGTTTTCATAAAATGGTCAGCTGGCCTCAACAGCCAGCAGAAAAAGTCATTCTGTTCTCAAAGACAACTTCCAGATAGCAAATCAAACCAAATTCTACTTGGGTCCATGAAGACTTGGAACAACTTTTTCTTTTCAGCTCATTCACCAGAAAGAGCCATATATCTTCTAGAAACAAAATGCTACCTTCTCTCTTTCCCTTCTCTTCTCACAAGCACACAGCCATCCAGATTTTTACTTCTAGCAGCCAACAGAATGTGAGCCAAAACATTTTATGCAGATCAGCTTAGAAGATCAAAAATGGAAATGGGAATCTCACCAAGAGAAAAAATGAATAGATACAGCAGAAAAAAGAGAAAAAAAAACAACCAAGAGGACCAAAGAGCAACAACAAACCATTGTCTGAGCCTCACAACACAAAGCTGAGTTTTGCTGATGCTGAGTAACTTCATCTCCACCAGATAGATGAGTTGTGGGAATTTTGTGTGTCTGTAGAGCTCATGTAGCTCTGATCAGTGTCCACTTTTGGAAGTGTCAGCCCTGATGAGTAAGAGCAGGCAGTCCAAACCAGGGCACACAGGCATGTACTGAGCCATTTAGTTCCCTGCAGCATAATTTAATTTGCAGATTGGTTTGGGAAGAGGTTGGCCCGTGATGAGCTGAGAACCTTTATCACATCAGATAAATACCACCCTAGGAAGAGGTACAAAGGGCTGGAGTGACACCTAAAGAGATGCTAATTCACAACCTCTGGATTGAGATGATGCATGGCAGTGCCTCCCTATCTCTATCTCCTGGAGACCGTGACTTCAAAATACTTGATAGGACCATTAAGCAGCTGTGAAAGACCCAAACCAAAAGCCAAAAACCCGGGCTGGAGCAGTGGAATTAACTGAAGAGAATACAAATTAGCCAGCAGATTTATTTCTCATACTGACATCATAAACAAATATTGATGGCTTCCTGTGGTGTAATACATCCTTATTCACTGCTTCACAACTCATTCCAAGCTTCATAATTTTCTCTTCACTACTTCTAAATGGGTGATTTATCCCATACTTCTCGAAATATTAGTGTGTTTACAGTCTTCAGATAGCTAACAGATTGTGCATCATTAAAGTAACAATGTGGAGACTTACACTGGTAGATTGTTGTCTGTTCACCTTTCCTTTCTCATCTTATTGCAGAGTTTTAAAGAAGAGAATGAAGCAAACTGCATCAGCTTTGTAGTCGATGGACATGTTTTGACTGTGGATCTCTGTAATGCCTTTTGAGTAACTTCAGCATCTCAGAATGGATCCTGCCTTTGGAAATTATGATTTGCTAGGTGCACCCATCAGAAGAAGAGCAGAGGTTTGCAAACCACCTGCAGGACGATGGGCCCCAAGTCATAACATGATGAGTAAGCTCAGGTAATGTGACACAGTGCAAAACCCAGCCACAAGCTTCAAATTAATAAAGCCCAGTTCAAACACAGTGAAGCCCAACCCCACCCCAGGCTTGATGTATTCACAGTTCTGAGAAAAACACAGACACTTCTCCCTATCCTGAGCAGACACCCAGGCTCCACCTCCACGCTTCTTAAAAGCAAATACAAAGAGTAATCACTGCAGGAACACCAACTGAACCAGTTCTGTATGATAAACATTGTTTCCAGCCCTTTTCTTTACTCTCAGAATGAGAAATACTCTCATGCATTAAGTGTGTAATCCTTATTTTTCATAAGGAAATACCCCAAATATTGAAAAATGTAATAAGTATCTTGGTAGAATTTGTAGATGGAATCTTTGTGTATACAGAGTTTTGCTGTGAACTTTCATAAAGCTGGGATCCTACTCATGGGAATTAAGTGCCAGAGTGGTCACAGTCCAGCTCTAAATTTGCTTAGACCCACAGAGATTAAAATATTTCTGGTTAAGCATTATAATTGCTACAAAATTAATTGGAAGATTTTGTACTAATTCTGGGATTAAAAAAAAAAAAAAGAAAAATCTCTCATGATGTAATACTAAAATAAAATTTTAAAAAAATCCTAGAATGCTGTTGAGTTTTCTGTGCCAAGACAGTTGTGCTCAGGTAGCACAAACCTCATGGATTTTGATGAAAATGATTTGACAGAACTATTCCTTTGTTTCCATCTTATCACATAGAATTGCCTCCAGAATTATGGTTTACTTTCTTGACATTAACACAGAATATAAATTAGCATTAGCGGTTACTTTATAAAAAGTAAGCTCTACTGAGATTTGAGAGTCTGGACTCAAACTCTACATAGATCAAAATACTCACAGTTTGCTCTGCAGCACTTGAGTTTTGCTACATGAGTTAAATGCTTCAAGAAGTTTCTTCTGCGCTTTCAGAACTTAAGACATGAAACTGTGTCTAATTATGCTATTTTGTGCTGTATTTTAATATGCCTGCTAAGTTATTCTATGTAATATGTAAGATGAATCAAAGGCTGCCAACAGGTGCAATTTGCTTTTGGGGCATGTTTGGAAGCAATCTGTTAGAAAGTGTAATTCACAGTTTGCTTTAAATGAGGGGAAAAAACAGATATATCAATGGAAAGTAAAACTGTTTTGCCTAGATTATCGATCTTAGAAAAAGGAACATTTTAATTAAATCTCCCATTTGCAAGTTAATGCTGATATTTTGCATGAACAATTATTGGTCTGACATGAAATATGCCCACGGGAGACACACAAATCACGCCGCTCGCAAGCGTGCTGCCCACATTTGCCTCATTCATTGTTCATGAAGAAAAGGGCCACCCGTGGCAAGGGGTGAAAGAAAACTGGCTCCCAAACTCCTGCTTGGAGTTCCACCAGGATTTCCTACGTTACTTCAAGGGCTAAACGATTTGGCCAACTGAAAAAACTGGAATTAGAGATACACCCTTTCTATCATTATCATCCTTCTTCAAGACAGCAAAGACATCCTCCCCAGGCACCTCACAAGGTACCTCCTTGCCTAGGTCCTGTCAAGGAGCCCAAAGCACAATTTTTATTTCTTCTCTTACTCCAGGTTGCAAGAGTTGGTGTTGCTGAACAGGTTTCTTGACAGCCCCAGGACATATGTTCTGATCCACCCTGAGGAAAACGGGTCTGGACCAAAGGAAGGGCAGGAACCCAAGCTGAGGTGTTCTGTGTTTTCTGGGCCTGAAGTGGAGACTTGTTGCCAAAACCAAAGTAAAGTCAAAAGAAAACTGGAGAGCTGATTTTTTTTAAAGATATGACGAGCCTTAGGAGTGAGGGGAGGAATTAATTCCCACACTCATCACTACAGCAGCCACTGGAGACTGAACATCGTTCACACACCCCCTTCCCACGGGGATATTTTGCCCATTGATCCCACTCACCCCTGCCCAACCCTTGGCTTCAGCTCCAGCAGGAGTTCATGCTCCTGCAGCTCTGCTTCTCTGGCAGACATCTCCAAACCACACTGGCAGCTCTCACAGCACCTCAGGGCCTGCTGATGGCCAGCTTTGCTGGGCAGTATTACTCTCCTGGATGCCTTTAAAAAAAAATATTTATCAAGAGGAAGATTCCAGTTTTAATCCACCTGTGACTCTGCCCAAAACCTTGCTGATCAATCTGATCTCTGCAGAGGTTGGGTTGTAGCAATCCCACATTTCAGGGTTTAGTTCAGGCAGAAATCTGCTCTGATGACTTTGAGTCAGTCACCCACCACCTCACGTGCTTCTCCTATAAATGAGTTCAGTGGCTTTTTGGCTACTTCTTTACTTCTTGGCCCGAGGGTCCTTTTCAGGGCAGTTGGATGTGATGGAGCATTCTTTCCAATTGCCCAGACTCTCACCTCTAGGAAACCAAACATTTATATAGCATTGACCTGACCTGTTTCTTGGAGAACTGGGCTCTGGCATGGCTCCCTGAGGGAGACATTTTTATCTTCATCAGCATTGCAGGCAGGTACCCCTGATTACAGATGAATCTGTCATATACAAAAGCTATTATTTTGGACTCCAGAATTGTGTTGAGAAGAAGTAAAATAGCCCATGGAGCACATTAAATGATCAACAGGGTCATTAGTATGGACATCAGTCATACTCCTGAGTTACCAGAGCATTATCTGAACCAACAGCACTCAGGAGACTTTTCTTACAGCCTGGCAAAAGTACACAAGCATCAACCCTGCTGGATTTTTCATTTTCCTTTTGAAACACTCAGCTAGAGCAGAATAGAGCAGAAACTTGCATTTAAAGCAGTGTATCTGTTTTGATGCTCACATCATACCAAGACCACATTAATAAATTCTATGGGATTGCCAAGAGCCCTGAAAAACCCCATCTGTCCCTGCATCTTCCTACCTTCCCTCAGCAGGAGAACCTATTCCCCCTACTCCCCTGCCCCCCAAATATTTTTGAAGGATTTCTTTCCAGCCTTGTTAGCTGACACTCCTGTTGCATGATCTGCTGCAGGAGATTTACTTCAAAAAGTACCACGAGCTGCCTGAGGAGCACAGTCCATCTGACCTGGGAAATCAACAGACACTTTGGCATCTGCTTTCATCCTCACCCAGCAAACCCCACAGCAAAGGGGATGTGGAGGGACAGCCATTAATTGTAATAAGCAGAGAGTGAACATACAATTCCAGCCTTTCCCCAGTTGTCTTCATATTCTGCAGGAAAACCAATCAATTCCCAGAACTGCTGAAATGTGAAACTCCCGAGTGTTCCAAGTTTTCCTATTTCACTGAGTTATTTCAAGTGGTTATTCCTCAGTGTACTTTTCCATTTCTGCATAGCTGTAGATTTCAAGCTTTCCTGTACAGTACTGCAAAACATAATAATCCTACTTCTCCCCATCCAGTGCAATAACATCTTGAGATTGACTAATAAATCTCATTAAAAAAAACACCACAAACATTCTTGATTCTTTTGATTTGTTTTCTAGATGAGCTGTCTCCTGTTTTATATTGCAATTTTTCTGTCCTATAGAGGGGAGTTAGGAAAAGACTTTGTGTGTTTTTTTGTTTGTTTGTTTGTTTTTAAATCCAAACCTGAGATTTAGATGAAAAAATCAGCAGTTCAATATTTAAAGAAAAAAAACACAAATCACTGAAAATCATTAAGGCTGTGGTAACATTGCACTAGTGGATCCTGGGTATAGATTCACAGAAATTTTTTGATAAAATGGTACTTCAACCCACTTCAGGATCTGCTTAAAGTCCAGATCTCTCTTTTTTCCTGTACCTAGACCATAAACACTTGTGGTTAGAACTCACAGATTGGATCTTTGGAAATAAATCATTCAGACAACTGAACTCTTTTCCTGCTCCATGAATCCCTGTGATGTGATCAGGATTGCATACACTGCAGATGTATTTATTATTCCCAGCTGTTCAACAAAGAGTTGGGGCTACACCTCCCTCTGCAGTTCTTGAATATTCAGTGTGGAACTGTTCACCTGAATTACATGGATTGTTGTCCAGTGACAGACATGACAGAAAAACAACTGAACAGTAGGAAATACACTTGTTTGCATGGAAATAGAGGAGGGAGAACACCCACACCTCCAAGATGTACAAAATATTATTCACAGAAACATTTATGAATATCAAATGATTAAAGAACTTGAATATAGTCAAGACAAAATTGGTCTCTGAAATTCAAAGGAATGTGTTCAGAATTTGTTTGCAGCAATCCAAGAGCTACATTAAGAAACTCTTTGAGGCATCTTCAGTGTGTAACATCCCTTGTAAAATTAGTCCCTGCATATGTGTGCTCATGTGCAACCAAAGGAAAGATTGAGACCTAAGTGAATTGCTCTAATTCCCTGCTTTACTCTTCTGTGACTTGTGCTGAAGTAATGGGACTTTATCAGCCAGGAACACACCAGGTGGAGCAGAGCAACTCCCACCAACCATCCCATCCCATCCCATCCCATCCCATCCCATCCCATCCCATCCCATCCCATCCCATCCCTTCCTCTTGCTCCTCTNACAAACAGAAGACAGGGGGAAAATCTTTACCTGAGCAACTTTTCAGAGCAAGTTTTCTATGGAAGCTGCTAGATACAGGTGAGTAGCATGACCACATCTCTGTCTGACTGAGCCATATGGGGCCTGAGGCTGGGTGGCATCACAGGGACCCTTCTCAAGATGCACCATTACTGTGCAATTCTGCTTTACCACATTTCCATCCCATCCCATCCCATCCCATCCCATCCCACCCCTGAGCTCTTCTCCAAACTGGTGTAAATGGGTGTTACTGCATCTGGCTTCTAGATTTCTAAGATTCTGTTATATCCCTGTATTTATTTTAAGCTGACCACAGAAATTGCACATCTGTTTTTATCTGGTACTACAGAGCTGGAAGTGAACAGCCTGGGACAGAGCAAATCTGACCTCAGCTCTGCTGGTGCTTTCTCCTATGATTGTTTGGGGACTTCAAGAGTTACACTGCATTAATCCCTGAAAAAAACAGATTTGGCTGGGATTTGTTTTCTCTTTTGAGGGGTGGTAGGGAGGCAAGTGAGTAATTACTATAGTAAAGTTGCTAGGAATTAAAAATCAAACAGCTTCCCCCAGAATGGAGGATCTGAATTTTTTTCTGAGGTTAATGGAAGTTCTCCTTAACAAGAGTGGGGCACAGGCTGGTTCTGGAAAATGTGCTTTAAACCCCTGATGAATAACCCTGGTACCTGGCTGATACTGGGAATAAATAAAAAAAAATCCAGCCACTGAAGCTGTCAGATACATCTAACTGAAAAGCAGGAAAATCAGGAAACAGCATTCAGGACCCCTGGGAACAATTCTTTCCCACAAACAGAAGACAGGGGGAAAATCTTTACCTGAGCAACTTTTCAGAGCAAGTTTTCTATGGAAGCTGCTAGATACAGGTGAGTAGCATGACCACATCTCTGTCTCACTGAGCCATATGGTGCCTGAGGCTGGGTGGCATCACAGGGACCCTTCTCAAGATGCACCATTACTGTGCAATTCTGCTTTACCACATTTCCTATAATATGTGTCCTGGGTGGAATGGGAGCAAAAAGAAGAGATGGAATGTTGGGTAAAATAGTGCTACCTGCAGAAAAGGTACCTGCTCACCACTGAGCCCAATACTTCTGCTCAACATTTCATTGGTTTCAGAACTGTTTGATATCAAAGCAACACTGCATTTGAAAAGTGGTACTTATCTAAAGCCTCACCTCTACAGAACCCCTCATTGGACTTCAAATGTAGCTGAGCAGACATCATCTATTTTAATTTTTTTAAATACAGGCCTAAATATTTCTGGGTCATAAAGCTGTGTTCATCGATAACACTAAACATGACCTCTCTTCTTGAAGGCATTTGAACATGCTAAAAAATCAATAGATCCAAAATCAATACTTTCATTTAAATCTGAGCTTAAGAAATGCAGCTCAGGCTTGTGTTAGACCACAGATTTGTCTGGCTCCTTTTTAAAGTCAGCCCTACCTTGCTGTTATTTTGCACAAAGCAACAGAGCCCTCATCTCACCAGCATCTCCCCCCAGCCCTGTGCTCTGGTACAGGATAACACAGTCACTGGAGTTGGGTTTCTAAGAGGCTATATCCCAAAAGTTAAAGGAAGCAAATGAATAAAGGGTGTTTTTTTCCCCTTATTCTGAATCACACAGAGCAGAAACAGAGGTGATCCATTTATTATTTTGTGGATGAAACAGCTGCCAGCATTATCAAGGCAATACTTAGATAACCCCCATGAGAGATAAGCAATAAAAAGTGCCCTGCAAGCAATATTACCTCCTAAAGCACCACGGCCAGATGGATATACAGCTGAATTTCACAGAACATCAGTGATAAATTACTTCCAATTTCATATGTGATTTATAAATATTCTGCAGAGACTAAAGAAATATCTTATTATTTTAATTAACAAACCTTTCTCTGTTCTCAAAATAAGGTGAAAATCTCAGGTGCTTCTGATCCAAACCCTTTCATAAAATTTTTAGCTATTAGCTCAGAGCAAGTCACAGCTATGCCTCCTTATCTTTCTCAAACTGGATTTGTTCTGGGCAGATTTTTAACAGATGGTTCCCAGTATCTAATGCATACAGCAGACCATTTCCAATGGGACATGAGATACACTCAGATAGAGAAAAAGGAGGTTGAAGAAGTGTTTAAGAATATTTCAGGAAAATGCAGCTGAATTACATTCACTGAGCTCGCAGTAAACTTAACTTGAATTAAAACAAAAAAGACAAAATGTTTTCAGTCATTTAACACACCTGCTAAACCTTCACCTTGTTGGAGGGCTTTGCTAGAAGTCCTGAAGCAACTGAGCAGTACCTCACCCCCTCCCTTCATTAAATATGCCATTAAAAAGAAGAAGAATAATTCCCTTTTTCTTTTTTTCTGGATTATAAATAAAGGAAAATCAAGTAAAAGCACACTAAGTTTTAAAGAAATATAGAAACAAAAATTTGGAGGAAACAAAGGCAGCAGAGCTGAGAACTTAGTGAGAAAAAAAAGCCTTCTGGAAGGTTTATAAGATGTCTCTACAGCTTTTACCAGTAAAGGTGAATGGAAAGTCATTAACCATGTTAATGACTGGAAAAGACCTTTAAGATCATCAAGTCCAACTGTTAACCCAGCTAGGGTGGTTGTGCAGTGTGGAGCTTGCTGGGGGACTCTGTTCTTCAGCTGTTGCATGACCATAGGCAAATCCTTCTGGATGCCTTCCCTTTCTCCCTCTGTTATAACCTTTTGGTGTATGACCAAACTTTGGTGAGCTGAAATCAGAAGGCCCAAGGACCTGCACTGAGTGTTGCTGTGTTGGGGAGGTACCTCAGAGGGCTCCCAGGCAGCTGCTGGAAACCCCTAAATGCAGGGCTTGAGGTAGAGCTTAACCCATCTGTATATGGCACTAAGAGTTTGTGTAACCTGCCTGTAAAACTGACAAAAGCTGCTTAGAAAAATTAATATTATGACAGCAATTATTGTAGGGAGATGCATTGCATTTTTAATGACAGGAGCTGTAACTTTCCAAAGAGATGGCTGGAAAATCTGAGAAAGAAAGAAAGAAAAGCAGACAGTGCCCTGTGGGTCATTACACCGTGTAGAATGTCTGCAGATAAAAAAACCATCCCAGGGTGGTGTGCTGGATTAGAATCTCAGATGCAAGTGTATTGACAGTGAAACTCTTTTAATCAGTTAAATTATCATTTTGTCCAAAAAAGACAGATTTGCTTAATAACCTGGCTACTCCAGGGAAGTTAGAAGGAACTGTCAATAAAAGCAATTACAAGTTAAATGAGAGAGGCAAGCACAGTACAGGATGGGTCTGGGTTTTTTTTTTTTTTAATTATTATTTTTTATTTGTAATTGCAAATAACTGTCCTGACACAAAGCAACCTACCCCATGTGTCATGTAACAGATCAATACTGGTAGATCACCATTAAGATAAATATTCTATTCTACCTAACTGTATTTAAGTGATGTTTCCTGAGCAGGACTCTTCCTGTCTGCTAATAGCAAATCTTTTTTTTTTTTTTGGTCGTGATTGCCTGTATTGGGATAAAAAGTAATCTTTCTGATCTGAGGTTGAAATCAAGGTTTGCTCACACATATTGGAAACAGGATGCAAAAAAAAAAATAAATTACAGTGTAGGAAGAAGTCTTGCAAAATTTCAGGCACTGCTATTAGTAGAACAGCACTAAGAAGAATAGAATAGAATTAATAGAATTAATAGAATTAATAGAATAACTCACTGTCCTGGGGATTCCTGGGGTACCCTGGGAGATGTCCTGTGTCTGCAGCAGCCTCCAGCCCTGTTGGACTTGGCAGGAGGGGCGAGAGGCTCATTTCAGAGACACCTTTGGGCTGAATTTAAGTGGAAAAGGGGCAAGGCCATCTATCACTTAAGATAAAAGCTCCCTTCCAACCCTGAAAATTCTATGATACCACGGTGGAGAGCAGGACTGCAAGAAATAGTTTAAAAAGCAATTGTTGTGGGGTAGTGTTCAGTGGGGAAGGTGTCTTTTGCAGTTTGAAATCCGTATGTATGGATGAAAACAGCTGCAGGACATGGGAGTCTTTCTCTTTTTCCTGAAGTCTTAAGCTGGAATTTATTTTACTGCTGAAATACCATGGGCTGCTAAGGAATATTTTTATTCATGCATTATAGTTTTGGTTTGTTTTCTTTATAAAAGAAAAGCTCCTCATGGGGAAAGGACTACTTGAATGGAGTAACTTTAAGGCAGCTTGCAACTAACTTGCAGAAACACTTCAGACTGCAGTAGCAACCGATTTCCTTAGGAGGGGACTAAATCTCCCTGTCAACAAGTCACTGGGTTCAGTGTGAGAGACCACTTCAGTTTCAAAAATCTCCATTTGACAAGTGAGCTGATGACAGAAGCGTCTCAAGTGCTGCTGAGTTTATCTGCATAATGCACTGAAGTGCAAGTAATTAAGCATTGCCCTGATCACAGGGCTCTAACAGAGCTTCAAAATTGGGAGTGAAGTTGCAGAAGCATTTCTCTCCATTAGCAAAGCTGCTTTTAAGCTTTGCCTGTTGGCTCCTTCCCTGTCCCCCCTTCTGCTGCAGTTTGCAGTCTCCATGGTGCAGCCCGTGCTGGTGCTGGGGCTGTGCTGGGAGCAGGACAGATGTAATTATCCAGATTAAGAAAACTCCAAGCACAACAAACCTTCAGGTTATATTTTTCTAACTCGGATCATTTGCTGATCCAATTTCCAAGCACAGCTCTTGCATTATGATGAGAGTGAGGAACCAAGTGGATGGAGGAGGAGGAGGAAGGGCAAAGACCTCTGATGCTCCAGCCTGAGAAAATGCAATGTTCTTCTACACTCAGTGGTTGGGGTTTGCCTTGCTTGATGCCACCCAAAACCTTCCTTCAAATCTGGAAATTAAGCCATAGGTATTAGGGATAATGCTCTCTTTTGTGCTCGTGCCTTTAGATAATCTTGAAAAGAGTAAAATTCCTCAAGCATCCAGGTCTCTTTAGGCTCAAGCTGTCTTTTACATACAACGTGGCTTGTTTTATTTCTGCCTAAGCCTTTCAACATGTTTGTGTGCCATGGTTTGTGCAGTTCAACTTCTACACTCTTGGAGGTGTAGCAGCCTCTGGCAGGATGGAGGAGGGAGGAAGGAGAGGGGTGGTGGGACCTGTGGTGCAGCAGCTGGAGGAGCTGGAGCAGCCAGCATGGCTGAGCCCCACGCCTGTGGGAAACCAGGACTGCTCCTATGAAATGTCCTGCTCTGCAGGGTAATCCTCTCACCTGGCTCTTGGGAGACAAAAAGCAGCTTTGGATGGCTCAGATTTTTCTGTTTCCAAACCCCTGGAGGACTGTTTCAAAGAGCTGAAAAGAAGTTACCATTCCAGGGGGCTCTTGGCTTTTTCTTTTTTGTTGTTGTTACCAATGACTTTGCAGCACACCTGAAACAGCAAATGTCACCACTGGGACCTGTCAGGGGGCTTAGCCACTTCTGGAAATCCTACCACTGTGTAAAGCATGAGAGCAAGGTGGCAGAACTGACCTGAGCAATGCAAAACCTGATTGACATTGTGGAACAGGAAAACAAATTAATTTTTTAAAAATAAATTTGAAAATGAAAGATGAAATAATGCTGGATGTCCCTAGCAAGGAAAAAGCAAAACAAACAAACAAACAGCCCATGGAGAGAATACTCATTATGACAGAAAGTAAAGTCCAGAAAATTGTCCTCAAAAATAGAAATTATAAACTGGCTCTAAGACCTGACTGATCTGGGCTCTCTGATGGTGGAGTTGGTTTTTGTTGCTTTGTTTTATTTTTATCTTGTATTATTCCTTTAAATACTGGGGCTGAGAAGGACTGTTTTGATTTCTTTTTCCTTTTAAACTAAAGCCTTGGAGTAAGAAGAATGAGTTGTCTTGTACAGTTTGGAAGCCAGAGCTGCAGGAGAACAAACATGCTATTGCTCTGCAATGCAACACAAAGATGGAGGAGTTGGGGAAAGAGGATTTTCACCACCTCAGTTCTTGACCAAAGCTCTGCTCTCTTCCCAGCTCCCATGGGTGCTGGGAGTGTCCCCAGTCCCAGTACTGGGTCTGTGTGCTGTGACACTGACGTAACCAGTGAAGAACCTGCCCGGTGTCCATCACTGCTGCTTTGACAGAAGTTTCTGCCCCTCCAGATCTTCCCTGCTGCAGCTGTAGTCATTCCTCAACCCAGTTCTGTCAAGAAGATCCAGTTAATTTCAGCACTTTTAATAGTAGATGGTTTTAGTTTCCTTTTTCAACCAGGGTGATTTTGACAGACTGTGGAACAGAGTGGGCAGGGGAATGAATTACACTTGGACAGATGGTCCCTGAATTCCTGGTGCTATTACTACTTCTATGGTGGTGCTGTGAGACTGTAATAAACCCAGCCGTGTTCAGAGCTCTGCTGCAGTAGGTGCTATACACTGTCCTGGAAAATCTTACCTCCCTGTAGGATAAAATATCCATGGGAGGGGGGAAGCTGAGGCTAGGTGGGTGAAATGGTGGAAGAACAGAGTCCAGATCCTGTAGGGAAACCCCAATAAGAGCAGAAGCTGACAGATTTTTGGAGAGATTTAAGAGGTTTATGATGATGCTGGTTGCTCTAAATATAATTATAAATGAGGACTCCAGCCATGCTCCTCTCTGAGGAGCAATCAGTGCAAACTCACCTCTGGGTGGTAAAGTAAGTGATCCCTGCTGTTGTTCCTCATCCCTTTTCACTCATAGGGATGGAAGTGGCTTTGGCACAGAAACATCCATTGGCTGAGGTGGAGGTGCCCCCCATTTTTGTCCCCAAGGGGAGAGCTCACCAACACAGCAAGGTGCTTTCCCAGGTAGTGTGAGGAGCCTTTTACAGACCTTCTACCTGAATAACCCTGAAATTGCTCCCTGAAGCTTAGTGGAGATGTGGCTGTCAGCAGGGGGGTAGCTTGGAGGAGAAGTGCTGGGCACTGGAAGGGACACACCAAAGCCTCTGGGCTGGGTGGCTGAGTGATTTATCCAACCACAAAATCTACATACCCATGGGATACTTTTGGAGTTGAGGATAAAACAGTAAGTTTACTTGTAAATAATCATTCATAGTAATAGTACTCTTGCCAAGGGAAAGCAAGCCAGAGACAAGATTCAGGAAATTTTATGGAGGACCAACATGGAGCTGTGGCCTCTCTGCTCTCATCTCCTTTTTTTAGAAGGAACCTGGGACAAGAAGGTTCTTTTTGGATAATTCCCTGTGCTTCTCCCCATGGAAGGAAGCCCTGCTGATGGGTTCTGGACTGCAGAGGTTACTCCAGAGCTACAAAGTGAATGTCTAACAAGCCTGAGGACATAACTCATTTCTACATTTCTTGGTTTAATCACGAAGCCCTGGCTTCCTGCAGCCAGCAGAGCTTTTCCAAACCTGGCTAAATTAATTTGATTGTATTAAAGGGATGCAAAAATGTTACTATAATGGATAACAATCTCATTATCTTCTTCATACCACAGAGTTTGTTGTGGTTTTTTTTTTTTTCTTTCCCCTAGGCGACATTGCCCAGTATATAGTAGCAGAATGTATAATCCTGTCCAAATTGCCAATTGATCATTTCTTCTTTATTCACAAATTGTCTGACCCTAGAAAACATCTCTGTGTTATCAGGGAAGAGGTTAAAACTCTGTTAGATAAGGTCAGGAATTTCTCTGACAAGAACGTGTACCTGGAATACCGATCCAGACACCAATGACTAAAGGGGGAATAGGAATAATCACAACAAATATCATCCCCACAGCTTACTCTGTGTGTTTTCAGCTATGTTTTTTTCTCCTTCCTGTTTAATTAAAATAATACTATACGATGCTCTTAGCAGGGTTTCTTATTCTTCCTTTGATAGTCTCAAAGCCAGTAAAATAGGTTGTGGTGGTTGAACAATTATGCAGTTAATGGCTCAATGCAGTTGGCAAGTGTGTTGCTAGGGAGATAGTAAAAATGATTTTTTTTTATTAGTGCTGTAACTCAAGGTGGGTCCCAAAGAGTATTGTAGCTTCTGCCTTGTTTGCTGTCATCTCCACTCTAGATGTCAAAGCAAGAGAACCTTGCTTGAGTTGTTTCGAGAGCATAAAAGAAGTGGAACAGAGGACATTTCAGTGCATTGATTTTTCACTTTTTTTTTTTTTTTTCCTACCATCTTCCTAAAGAATTTTCTGGCCTTTTAAATTTTCTCTATCAATCATGTTCTTTTTTTGTTGGATTAGTAATAAGATGTTCTGTAGAAATGTCTTTCCCTTATTATATAATGCCCTTAGTCAGGCTGCAGTCTATAATTATTTTCTGCTCCTCCTTTAGTCTGTAAACACCAGCATGAGATTTTCTCTTAACTCCTTCAGAGTAACAGGACTGTGGGTTTTATTTCTAAGGAGTTTCAGATGGGCAAATTTAAATAGTTCTACCTAGTGTGAGACAGCACGTCTGCCCATGAGTATTGGAAAGCTCACCCTTAGGAGCTGCTAACTAGGACTCTGCCCAGGCTGGTGCAGTTTAAACACTTGTGGTAGATCCTGCCTGAGTGCCTGGTGATCCCAGCAATACCCAGGAAAACTTTGCTGGTCAATCCCTCTGGGATTGTGATGTCTCTCTGCTGGAAAGGCAGGTGGAGACACTGCACACAGCCATGGTGAAGGCTCCAGTGAGCCCCTCACCCAGTGCTGTATTGTTTGAATAAGTGAATTAAACAAGGTGGGAAAGAGTCCTGTAAATATATATGGGGAATATAGGTGATGCCATACTTAAAGGAATCTTAAAACACATTCCCACAGCATTGTCCAGGTGCCTCTAGGTTGAGATATATACTGAGACAGCCATCTCGTGATGCAACTCAAAGCTTAGCCTTGTGACTTGTGTGCCTTTGTCATCTTGCTGCTGGTATGATAAAAATAGCTAATCCATATGGATGTAAGAAAAGGTAACAGATATCCTACAGAGAGTGAGTAATCCCTCTTACACACCACCCTTTCCCAATTAGCACCCCAGGCTTCACACCGTGCAGCCTCATAAAAATAAACCCTCCCCATGGCTACTGGAAAGACATTGTCATCTGCCACCAGAGGATGAGAACAGACCTCTGGTCCCACAGGAAGAGGGTTATCTGCTTGGGTTTCCAGGAAAGCTCTGGAAACTTTGGAGGACTTGGTTTCCAAGCAAACCCCCTTTCCCTTGACCTGCACCACGTTTACAATTCCAGGCTCTCAACTAGCTGGGAGCCTCTGGGTGAATGGCATTTATCTTCCAGGCTTTGAGGGACTGGTTTGCTAGATGGCTGAGGTTCCTGTGCAAGGCAGGCTGTGATTCTGTGGTTTAATGACATGTCAGAGTGAGAGCCTGAGGCAAGAGAAATCCATGGACATGGGGATTCTCTGCATTTAATATTTTTGCAGGATTTAGGGTGTTCGCAAAGATTTCCTGGAAAAAAAAAAAAAAGAAAAAAAAAGAAAAAAAAAGAAGAAGAAGAAGAAAAAAAAAGGTAATATTTTCCAGCACATAAAAGTCCTCATTTTTAGAAAATGAAATTTCTGTTCTCCCTCTAGGGAGACAGACTAGAAAGTGAAAATGGATGTGCTTGGACTCTACAATTTGGTAGGACGGAAAAACCAGGGTTATTCCCCAAGAATAATAATAAAAAATCAAACCAACAGAAATACTATGGACACAAGCCCACCATTTCCCCTCACTAATCCACTGATGTAGAGGACAACTGGGACAGTTTTGCCAAGGTGCTTTGTGAAGCTCGTGGCTGTGCTGCCCTGCACCCTGACAAATGAGTTTGTTCTCATTTCAGAGTTTGTACACCACCAGCCTGAGCCTCCTGATCCTGCTCTTGCTCTTTCCCTGTTTCATTAGTCTAAGTTTAAAACTCATCTTTTTGTAAAATCAGTGTGGCTGCTGCTGGCTGAAGCACCTCGACTCCCTGATTTAGTGCCTGGAGGTGACAGATTTGATGCTCAGCAGACTAAATTAATACACAGGTGATGGGTAAAACCCTTGGGTGGATGAGCATCTCTGGGGGACTGTGTTAATGACAAGTGAGTTATATCACTTAGACCAGCCCATCACCCCTTGTGTATCTGTTTATGGAGTTAAACAGCTTGTTTCTCCTCCTCTTTTATGAAGAAGCAAAGCTGGAGGAGCTGAAGGAACCAGCTCCAGATGGGTGTGATGAGCTGACACCAAAGGGTTAGTCTGGAGGTGAGCCAGATGACTGCACTGTGCTTACAGGAGCAGCAAGCTTGCTGAGTATATTTGGAAAGAACAGGAAAGGTCTGGAAAGAATTTGGCCACTTTGAAAATAATCACATCAATTTCAGCTCACACAGCCACTCCTGGAAAGGAGCATAAGTGGATACATTAAGGCTGAAACAGGCTGGATCTCAGGTTTGTTTCTTTAAGACAAATGAACAGCTTGCCTGAGCAACTGAAAAAAGGATGTTGTGGGACCTGATTTTCCTGCAGGTATCAGGGAGGAAACCAAAGAGATGTCTTGCTGGGTGACACAGACTCATTAGACCAAACTGTACTGGATCATAATGTTGAGGATGCAGTTTAGTTAAGACACCTGAATATCCACTGCTGTTCACCCTCCATGTCAGGGTTTCTATTTTCATTGCTTTTCTTCTTCTCTAGGTACCAGAGAGATCAGACAGAGGAGGATCACTGAAGGACCATTTGGTATTTCACTCATGGGGATCTGGACAATGTGAGGATGACATATGCAGCTATTTCAGATGTAAGAAAATACATCCAGGAGGCAGTGAGCAACCTTTTTCTTGATTCTTTCCAACAGGGCTTAGTGGATGCATAGATTGTGGGGTTGTTTGATTTTAAAAGTATCCTTTCAAGAATTGTGAGCAGAACAAATCCAAACTCTCTGATGTTGAACAGAATCCCTGTGTGGATCAGTTCCTCTGCAGTGCTGTGTAAATGACAAATGAGTCACATCATTTTGACTAATTGATCTTGTCTTCTGTATTTGTTTATTAACATGAAAACACTTGCTGCTGTTCCCATTTTGCATTTATATAGACATTAAGGTTGCAAGTAGATACCAGTTAGGCTTCTGTTGAACAATATTTGTAGGGGGTAAACAGCATTTTAGGTGATTTTGGGCTCATGCAACAAAACTGGCAAAAGATTTTTTTTTAATTTTATTTTTTTTTTTAATGTCAAGCTAAACTGTGACTTGGTCCTAGCAGTCACTGCTTGGGTAACCAGAGAAATTAGAGCTGAGGACATGTTACTGCTTCCAAAATTTTGGTCTATACTTAATGACACTACCTTCAAGCATCTCATTATGATACCACACCTAATTCATGAGTCAGTGTTTAGATTTTGTTTTCTGGATAGTTCCAGACTAGGAACTAAAGGAACTACATTCTTCAGAACAGACAATTGCTTCTCATGATGGGACATCCGTGGCCAAAGAGGATTTAAACCTTCACAACATGCAGTGTCTTTCCTGATGTGTGAAATGGTTAAAAATGTCCACAAGAGGAAAGTAAAATTAAAACTGAGTTGTTCAGAGATAACTGTCATCCTGTGTGGAGCTCAAGAAGCAGAACTAAGCCATTGTACTTAACTGCAGAAGCTGAATTAATCTGGCTACATTTAAACACACATAGACAACTGAACTGACCATCACAAGCTACTGGATAAGAAGTTGAGATCAGGTTTTTTTCAGGAATTTTTTGACTTTTCTCATCAATTAATGAGTCCAGAGACTTAGAAGCATTACCACAGACTCTGAAGCTAACTGAATTAAAAGGTTGTGAACAGTTTGCAAAGAATAAACTGTACATACTCATTTTCAAATTCATATTTCTCCCACAGATTGTGAATGGAAAAGTGAAATGGACTCTGATGCTGGCTCTATAATAAGCCTGGAGAAGAATGGAATGGGAGGACAGCAGGAACTGTCATCCTGGCAGGTAGTTCCCATCCTGCTTCAATATTGGCTTTAGCGACAGAAAGAATTTTAGTGTCTGAAATATTAAGCAAGCCTTCAAATATTAACCAGTTAACATCCTTCTTTTAGTTGTCACATCTCTACTGGGGCCACCTGGAAGCCACAGTGGGGGCTGCAGATGTGGGATGGGTGCCCTCAGAGGTGGCTCCAGTGCAGCTCGTGCTTCCCTGTGCCTCTTGCAGCCTGGTGCTCCACACAAAGGGAAAAGCTTCCTTTTCAGGATATGTGACATTGTTATTGATTTTCTAGAAAATAAATCCATGCCAATGAGCCTGGAGGGCCAGGCTGATCAAAAGGATAACAGACAGGTTGATATTGAGGGTTCCTTTCTACCTTTTATGTCGCAGTTTTAACTAATGTGACTCATTACAGTTGGAAGGCAGATAAATGACCAAATCTCATTTGGGTGATAACTTCTGAGGGCCAAATGCTATCCCTGTCTGTCCCCTGTGCTGGAAACAAAGGAGCAGATAAAAGAGCATTGTGATGGGAGAGCTGAAAAGAGCTAATGGTGTTTAGAGGTGAGATGCCCTCCCCTTCCCTCTGTCCCCTTGGCATTGCCCAGGGGGGTGTGCAGCCACAATGGTTGTCACCAGTGACCTGCAGGAGGAGTGGGTCACCCTCCTTCCAGGAGGAGATATGGCAGAAAGGGTGTTTGCAGCCCCAGCTGTTGGGATGACATTGTTTGCCTGAGCCCTGGGTTCTGTCCCTGCAGTGGAAGGGTGGCACAGCACAGAACTGCCCCAAAGCTTTGTGTCCCCACTGTCACACAGCTCTGCTGTACTTGGGGTCACACCCATCCTCTGAGTGGGAGAAGAAAGAAAACATTCAGCTCCCAACTCTACGTATTTCTAAGGGGGGAATGACATTTCATAAATACTCAACTCTGCTGTTCTCAACATCCAATTTTCTATATTGGATTTATTTCTCAGATCTACTTACTCAGTTCAGAAGACTGAAATGTTAATCTAACAAGTCTTGCAGTTTTATAAGGAGTGTGTAGCTTTTCATTCCATCTGACAGTTGCATTTAAATGACCCTACAGCTTTAGGGCACCGAGGCAACTCTTATTTCATTACAGCATTTCCATACAATAATAAATTATTCTATGCATGATAACTCTTGAAAGGAAATAACATGCATATGGCGTGGCAAGCATCAGCCACTGGAAGAATGGGTGTTGGTAGGAAAATCCATCCACAAGCTCCACAGGCAACCTCTGTTCCCAGGGGCCAGATGTCAACTGTGCCATAAAAAGGAGCTGTTCCTCACCAGAGGCTGTGGTTTCCCTCAGCTGCAGAGAAGCAGACCTCTGCACGGGGCCTGCCAGCAAAGAAATTCTCCTTCATGCCAATGCTGGTAGATTTTAGCATTTGCAATCGTGGAGCCAGCTCAGGCTTTCTGTTGAGTGCTCTGCTGAGCAGTTGTCAGTTGTTAATCAGCCAGAGTCAATTAGTGTTCTTGCAATGGGTTTGTTTGGTGTATGACAGCACTGGGTGGCTCTAAGGGACTAGAAAGCAGCTGAAAAATGGGGAAGAAACCTTTCTAGAAATGTTTTGTTTCTGTGCTGCGTGGTCAGGACACTTTTGCAAGTTTTCACCATGATTTGTAAACAGAGAGTTTTAGCCTGTCCCAATCAGCCATTTGATTTACCCTGGGCAAGGGATGATCCCAGCAGAGGAGTGTGGGACCACTCCAGTGCTCACAAAACACCTTTACCTAAAGAGGCTTTGGGTCTGGTCATGTTGTCCCTGGGCATGGACTAATCCAGGGTGCACCTGAGTAAGAGAAAGTTGGGTGGGTGGCAATCAGGGTAAAAAAAGGTGCCTTTTTTGTGAACAAAATCTGTGCAGGGAAGTGTGGGGTAATCTCATCTGAGCTCTTAGTTGACCTTCCTTGAGCCCAAGGTTGGACTAGAAACCTCCTGAGGTCCCATCTAGGCACAGTTATCCCATGGTCCTAGGAGGGTGGGAGAAGAAGGACAATTCATGGCTTTTTGAAACCCTAAGAAGGAACATTGTGTTGAGTCTTCAACAAAAGGCAAGTTCTCATGTTCCTTCATCTCAACTTTCCCCTTCTAGGGGAGCACACAACTCAAAGCAATTAACTTCATTCCTCTGCATTTTTAAGAAATCAGCTTTCGTGTTTACAAAAGTCAAAATTTTGGTTTAAAAGGATTAATTTTTTGTATTAAAGTTCACCCATTTCTCTCAGGAGATGGGAGAGCAGTGAATCTATGCGTGTACACGGACAATGGGGATTCATTAAGTGGATGAAGCTGGGGACTTCTGTCTGTTTTGTTGACACTTCCTTTCATATGGAAAATCCAGTGCCAAGTTTTCAGCTATTCATGTTGTGTCACCTCTTGTAAAAGTCAATATGTCGCTATTTTCTGTATGTCAGCTGAGACTGATGGGAGTGCTGGCTTTAAAGACAGGTCAGAAAGGCACTGGGAAAAAAAAGCAGCAACCTTTGCTAAAGCAGAGTGATGCTAAATGTCACAGAACAAAGATTTAGATGCAATTTGGAGAGCTGACATGCAAAATATGTACCCTGTGGAGTTCAGAGACTTGATTAAAATGTAACAAAATCCGTGATATTATAGCCAGATACCTTACTACTTCCTCTTTCTGCTCCAGAACTCCAATGTATCTTTTAAGGCACCAGGATTTTTTCTTTCAGTGGTACTGAAGGCTTGCATCACCCAGTGGTGTTCTGCAGACCCTTGTTCAGCCTTCCTCATCAGTATCTACTCATTTCCACTTCTGGATAATCCTTCCTTTTGCATTAGCCCATTATCCCTGAAGGGATCAGACTAAAAGTTGGGCTTTAAAGTTGCTTTTGGCTACCCAGACCATCATTAGAGTAGAGGCACCAGATTCAGAGCTGGGAATTCTGAGTTGGGTGATGCTCCCATTTCCATCCCCAGTCCCTTGCTGCCTCTGAAACTTCAGGCATTCCCATAATGGTACAAAGTGCTGCAGAAATCTTTACTGCAGCTCAGCTCCAAGGCACAAGGAGTTTAGTCTGAGAGCTGAGCTGAGTGAGTCTCATTCATCCCAGAAATTTTCATCACAAAGACTCATCCTCCCTGCAGGGCATGGGATGGAGGAGCTGGGATGCAGATATCTCTGCCTCTCACTCTCTAGAGGTCACTGGTTTGGACTGATGAACTCTGAACCAGAGGCTCTGTCTGTGTACAGTCTGGGACCTGATTTTTGTCTGTTCTCTCTTGTGACCTCTATTGTTCTGCCTGTATTGTTACTTCAGTGCTGGAAATCAAAGGTAACCACGAGCTAAAAATACTGGGAGGCAAAAAAAAATAAAAAAAAAAAAGAGCTTAATAACTTGGTCATACCTTTACATTTCAAAGGATCTGTCACGCCACATTTTAAAGATAATGCCACATAGACTAGAGACACTATTTTATTCATACCAAAAATTATTCATTCTTTAACTGAATTTGAGTGAAAATACAAGTGAACTAGATACTCTCCTACTCTCCTTTCCAGGCATGTGCTGTAGAATGCTTCAGTTCTAGGTCACTTGATTTTATATTTATACATATATATATATGTCTATACATATACACATGTATGTGTGCATATCTGGATGTATACAGCTAACACAGAGCCAATCCTGGTGATGACAGAGAAGCATTGCTACCAGGTGTTCAGGTGTGATTTTATGAGATGTTATGTACAGGAGGAAGGAACTAAAACAAAAGCAATATTCTGGCATTTCTAGTTCCATGGCACACCTCTTTTTGGAAAGCATGAAAAAAAAATGTAATTGTCTCAAAACCATTAAATCTAAAAGATCCTACTTTTCACTTCTTCCAGCATTCCAAGCTGCTCCTGGGGAACTTCAAGGATCTCATATCCAAGATTTTAAGAACTTTGATCAGCACACCAGTTTGAATAATTGTGAGTGACAGCTGTAATTATTTAAACTATTGCACTGTGTAGCCCCACCTCCCCTTTAATGGTTCAGGGAAGAATATATGTATCATATTAGCATAAATTTAATTTACTGTCTCATATTAAATGCAAATCAATAAGGCTAAACTTTAAGTAGCATTCATTTAGTTTTTAATGCAGGCCAAGGCTTCTTACCAAGGGTGAGATTTGTTTGATAAACAAATCAACATAAATCTACAAGTAATTTGAATTCACCTCTGAAGACAGAGAAGTGTCCCATGTAGGGGTATGGCTGAGGCAGGTTGAGGAATTTGAAAGTGCTTGTTTTCTACCTCCTAATTTTCTCATATATGATGTGGTGCAGACCCCCTCAAAATCTTTGCTAGAAACCATTTTTAAAGGCATTTTCAGGTCATCTCTTTAGCAGTGCCAGATCCCACTGGGTGGGATCTCCCCAAATGGTTCCAATCTAAACCCAAAATCTAGCTTCTGCTTTAAGGCTGACAGGTATCTTGACTCACCAATGGGTGACCCATTCACTTCACTGGGACAGTCATCACAGCACTGGGTGTAGCAGCCATCCAGTTCCCTTCAGAGCTTTTTTTTCTGGTGAGTCTGGGAAAACAAATAAGACTTTGAAGTATGCCCTGAAAGTCTTCCCAAACAGTAAGTCAAGTGCAACTTTCTATAAGATGACAAGAGTTTAATGTGATTCCCATGTTTATATAGCTACATTTTTAGTCAAGAGTTCTTTATTTATCATAGGGTTTGAGAAACATAAGACTCCTGCCTTTGATTGTCTGGGAGAAAACATTTTACAGATGCCTCTGTGGAGTTCTAAGGGTTGTCTAAAGTCACCTGCTTTTCCAAAGATGGATGTTCAAGGGAAATAATTTCAAAGAACCTCAGAGAAGAGAAACCTTAGCTGGCAAATCTTCTCATTTGTATATTCTTTTGCTCTTCATTTGAAAGAAGAAAAAGGCTCGTTGTTGTTTTGCAGACAGAAGGACTGAGATGGAAATTGCCAAACATTTAAATAATCTCTGAAGGAATGAAGATTTGTTCCAACACCTGCTGAAATCAACCTTAGCTGCATTTCAGAACTGGGCCTGGATGCAGTTCATGCCAGCAGAATTTTAAGGTTAAAGGCAGAATATAGTGGTTAAACCTCTCAAACTTCATCAGCTCTCTATGAAAGGTGGTACTCAAGGCGTTTGAAAAAAACAAACAAAACCTCTTTAGGAAACTTTCACACAAACTTAAAATGTTTATGAAAAATGGTGGAAAAGTGTTGTTTTGGTTATTTTCTCCCCAGTTTTAACACTTGCTGTGGCTCAGGCCCAACTGGTAACAACCACACCTCAGCATTCACCGCTCTGCAGGGCAGGGAGGAGAAAACCTAAAGGGCCCTGAATCCATAGAGAGGGAGGATTTTACCCAGTTATGGTCCCGGTCAAGACAGACAGACTCGACTTGAGGAGAAAAAAAGATTAATTTGATCTATCATAACAGAAGGTAGAGAAAACATGGCCAGATCCCCACCTCCCTCTTCTTCCCGGGCCCGCACTGCCCTCCCCTGCTCCCTCGGCAGCTCAGGGATTGAGCTTCACCATCCGGGCTCTGAGACCCCTTTCCCGCCCTTTGTTTCTGCCGTGTCCTCTCCCTCAAGGGGAGGATTCCCCCGGGATCCCTCCCGTGCCAGAGTCCTTCAGGAACCCCTCCGACATCAGGGTGCTCCTGCCGGGCTGCAGGCTCATGTCTGCCCCTCCTTGGTCCTTCACGGATCCTCCACAGAATCCCTGCAGATCCACGGCTGCCCCTCGGGCTCTTTCCCCTCAGGTGCTGCAGGCGGCCAGACCGCCATTTCACCTCAGGATGTGAGGGAGCCCCCTCCTTCCTTGGTCTCTCTGCTCCGGCATTGATCTGACCTTCCCCCTACTAAAAAAAAAAAACACACAAAACAAACCGACCCAGCACCTGAAGTTTTTTGCAGTTTTCTTTTTCCGTGGTCTGGAATTTGTTAGTCGCAGAGGCACAGCCATCCTGAGCCTGGCCCAGACGTGAGGCGGGAAGCATAACTCACCACAGGATCCACCTCAGGGACCAGTACCAAACCCAAAACGGTCCTTCTTCTTCCTTAGGTTTTAGTGGGGTTTTTTTTGTCATTCGAAGGTGGTGGAAATGCCTGATAACATCCAGGAGACTTTCTAGAACTGGAGTTGCAACTTTTTGAGCATCCAAACAATGTTTTTGGAACAGAAGGTGGCAGGAAGGGAGTTTTGCAGTCTCCTTTGCCAGGAATCCCTCTGCCTTTAAAAAAGAAAAAAAAGACTCTTTGCTTGGGAGTCTGCTGCTGCTCCTCAGGTCTGCTTTTGGAGAGAAATACTGAGAACAAAACAAAACAAAACAAGGCTATATGTTTATTGAAAAATGCTCATTTTATTTATCCACTGAAAAACATTACCTGCAACAAGGAGAGACTTCAAAAACTGCCTGCAAGAGGTCTCTTCCATAATTTCTGCTTGGAACATCATCTTCAGTTATCACATCGTATTGAACTCACAAAAATAAGAAAAAGCTTTGATTAATTAAAATAGATTGATAGCCTTTCACTTCCCATTGACATGCTTACACTGCCCTGATCGGTGGGACCCCCTGAACCATTCACAGCAATATGACACAATAATTTCTGCCAAGATGAAGTGATTATATTCTCTAATTTAGAACACAGTTGCATCACGGGAAAGCAGATTATCAGACAAAATGGTGTGTCAGCTTTATTCAGGAGAAAAGAGAATTGTATAGATTATTTTTCCTTCAGAACTAATATCTGCTGCTCACAGTAAGTGACTGTATTTTCTGCTTGGTCATAGTTGATTTTCTTTCTTTTTTTGACATATTTTCCTGATTTAAAAGAAAAAATAGTCTGTGTTGTTATATTCTCTACAAACTCAAGTTTGGTGTTAAGACAGTCTCTCAATTTCATTTATTTGTGCCTTCATCTAGCTCCATTTTATTTCCCAGTGTATTTAGGTCTCAATGACTTCGGAATCCTCTCCAGAATGCTTAAATGAAAGCATTTGACAGCTCATTTTAGCCCTCTCTAATCCAATCTTCTCCAGCCTGCACACAAGATCTGTGCTCCTCTGTACCTCCTGTCTAGCAGCCTGGGTCAAGCCAGACCTCTGGAATGAAGGCACTGAAAGGCAATGGTGGCATGAAGCACCTGTGACAAACATGAAGAAATGTATTGTGATGATCATAACAGCAATTTATGAATTGTATGTTTCCAAAGATCATCCTTAGTAAGCTTATTAATGGATGGTATCAGCACACCAGTATCCAAAGAGCATGTTCTTGCTTGGTGTCCTCACCGCTAACTCTGACTCTCATAGTTACCATCTTGCCCTCTTGAATTTGATGTTTGATCAATATTATCAGAAACCCGATCTGGTTGCCATTGGAATGACTGCAAAACTTTCTTTGTTTTGACTAGAAACGTGACCAGGCTCAGATTTCTGTCTTTTAATTAGCAAGAGGTTTCAAAGATGAGTCTCATTATATCTGGCTTCATTTGATCTGCATGTTGACCTTCCCTGGTGTGCTCCCAGCCATCTTTTGGAGCCTCAACAGTACAGAGGAGCCCTTCCTGTGGGGGCAAAGGGAGCAAAAAAGAATAAACCAGCCAGTTCAGAAGATGTCCCAAGAAGAACAAAGAATATGACTAATTAGATTACTTTATAGCAATGTTTAATCTTTTCCACATGAATTGTGGTCTGTTTTCCAGCTCCCTTCCCTGGTGGTTTCTGTGAGCTATACAACATCAGTGTATTCTTTGTAGATGTTGCTCCCCAGAATGAATAAAACCCTGGTGAAAATGTCTAACCATCAGATTTTGTTAATCCACTTTTGCAGATTAATGTCTAAACTGGACTGCAGAGTCTGTCCAGCAAGAGTGCCCAGTGTTCTCTCTGCTGTTTTCAGTACACCTTCACATAATCACTAGTCCCAAAGAAAGGATTAGTCTGTCATTTCTTAAGATTAATTCATCTTCTTTAAATCCCTTTTCAATAAATCTTTGAAATTAAGACAAATGTTTTAAATAAGGGATTTAATCACCAATGTAGTTTCAGCGTTCATTTCCTTTTTGGTTGGGTTTGGTCTCTGTGCTTTCCAAAGTCTGTGGAGATTATTCAGTTTCTCTCACAATCTTTTAATCTCATCTATATGAAATATTTAAACTTTCAACATTTATGAATAATGAAGAATAAGATCAAGATTGGGGCTTACAGCAACTTAACAAAAATTCTTTCTTTTCAGCTGGTGATGGCCTGAGAGCATTAGAGTTACAAAATCAACATTTTTCTCTGTCCTTTAAGTTTCCATGATTCTGTGTCCCTAACTTGAAATGGACTGATGGCTGTGCCTAACATGACTGGATTTCATCTCTTCCCTTTTCTCTCTTTGCTTTCCCCTCTTCCTTTCTCCTCTTGTCCTGTTGTGCTTGTTCTAATTCTTCATGAAATGCCTGCAGATAAAACTCCTTTGATTCTTCTTTTTATCACATCAAAACTTTTTAAAGGTAGAACATATGTAGGCACTGAAGGTTTTTCCTTTAGAAGAAGCCTTCATAATTACAGCTCTAAGGTGAAAACACGTCGTAGAGTTTACGTGTAGTTTTAGTTTCTTGCTTGCTCTGCTTTACCTTCTTTTCAAATTGGTAATATAAAAATAGCAAATGTCTTCATTTTGTTTATGCTAATTTCATCACTATGTAGGGCAAGCTTCTTTCTGGTTTCATGCCTTCATTTTGTACCTTATTCAACATTTTACTGTTTGATCTTTTTTTGGTCAACAGGAAAAGTAGCTTTGATGATAATCTGTCTTTTCCTTGCTGTATGCTCCTTAATAGTGGCGTCCAAAAATGTGCCATGGCCATCATATGCATCAGAACAGGACAAACAGGATGCAGTAAGGGGGAGATCCTGGAAGGCATTCCCTGTGCTGCTGCAGTCCTTGGCCTTCTGCTAAAAAGAGCACAGGGAAGAAGAAAATGTCTAAAAGTTTCCTCTTTTTCTTTTTTTTTTGGTAAACTTTGTTTCTCCCTGCCTGGCAGGAGGGAGAAGCAGCTAATGTCTCCCTGCTGAAAGCATTAACTGATTGCATTGTTGCTTGAGCACAGCAGCTGTCCTTATACATTTAGTCTCCCAGTGACAACAAAATTAAGGCAGCCTCCCCTTCTGTCAGGCAATAAAATGATTTTCTCAACTTCTTTATTTCTTCGGAGAACTTCTTTGTGCCTGCCTTTCTGTGACTGCAGTGAGAGAGACCATAATGAAGGGGACCTTTTACTCAGTATTTACTGGGAAGATGAAAGGAGAAAAAAAAAAAACAAAACAACAACCCAGGTTGCAGTGGGCTGATTTCTCTCACTTCTGTCTTTGCTTGAACTTTGCTGATTTGAGTGGCTGTTTAATCCCATTTACATCACCAGCACCACTCGGTAATTGCCCATTGCTTTCTGGTACCTGATTAAACAGATCCTGCTATGACACCCGTGGCAAAACACAGTTCCCTGGCAAGGAGGAAGGAGGGTGCTCCTGCATGGTTTTGACAGTTTAATTTTGGAGGCTTGAAGTCTCTTTCCCAGAGAAGCTGTGGCTGCCCCATCCCTGGCAGTGGTGAAGGTTGGATGGGGCTTGGAGCACCCTGGGCTGGGGGAGGTGTCCCTGCCCATGGCAGGGGGATGGAACTTTAGATGAGCTTTAAGATCCCCTCCAACCCAAACCATTCTTTAAGGCTCCTAAAGCTCTCATCTGGATGGCAATATTAAAGCAATATCCAGACATTTCTGGCAAGTTTTCTGTGTGCCAGTGGCTTCAGTGCACTTTGGCAGGCTGAGGGCTCCCAGTTGAGAGTTGGAGCCAAATGGCATTTGCTCCTGCACTCCTCGAGGGCTGTGTCACACACAGGGGATGAGCAGGACTTCAGATGTCCTGCAGCAGCTCTGCTGCTGCTCTTCTGACACTGCTCAAGGTTCTGTCAAAATTGATCCCATCAGATATTGGGGATTTACATCCTCACCAGCTGCAGTGCTAGGAAGCAGCACAGGGTGGGCTGGGACTCATAAGTCTGCTCCACCAGCCCCATGATGCTTTTAGTTGGTTTTTCAAGGCCAAGGGCTAACTAATCTCTGACTCACCAAAAGGGCTTTTTTTTTTTTTAAATTTATTTTGCCCTTTGTACCGGACAATAATGTGACAATGGGGCCCTCTTCAAAAGAGGCGTAAAAGTCCCACATAGTTTCCCCTGCCAGGATCTTAGGAAAGATCTTACTAAGAAAATAATTTTTAATCTCAGTCCTTTCCTCTTTCAATGACCTATTTTAGATGTTTCTCTTTAAGCAGACATCCCACCTGCATTAAAAGAGCAATAGGAATTGAAGGCGTATCCCTGAACCATGTTTCCTTTGTGCATATTTACCTATATTCCCAGCTTCTGATTTTGTGTAGAATTAAACATGTATTGCTTTTTAATGGGAAAATAGCCCTTCAGTCTTTTCATAACTCATTTTATCCAGTTCTGATTGTGTCTCTTTACGTGCTGTTGCTAGTTCCAGCTCAATACTCTAAAAGCACCGACTTACTTTAACTTATAGATTGCAGGCAAAAAAACCCCACAGCACTAGGCTAAATCATCCAAATTTGCCACAGCAGGATCCTTCACCTATTTTCTGAAACATTTAGTTTCATTTTTTCCTCTCGATCTGACCCTTGCAGCTCAGTATTGGTAATTAGCCCCCTGCTTCCTCTGTAGCTACTAAAAACTGGGGAAAAATAAATGTTTCCATTTGAAACCATTATTGCAGAGGCACAGCCGTGGAACACTGGAGACTCACTCATGATGTAAGGGCAATTTTCATAAAATGACACTCAGGCGTTTGGGTTCTACTCCTTAGTATTAAGAACAGTATATTTTCTGTCTTTTTTTTTTTTTTTTTTTAAATTAGAACTTGAGGCCATGCTATTTCTGTGGTCTCAGAGTATGAACTCGGCTGTTGAAATCTCAGCTTGAGACACTGTCATCCTAAAATCCCTTATACAAAACCTTCCACTTTGAGATAATAAAAATTAGTAGCAATGAAAGGAAAGTAAAAAGCCTTTGGGATGGTGATTTCTTCTCCAGTGGTACCCAAAGGAAATTATGTCTATGTGGAAGGATGGCCGAGAGATGAACATTTTTAAAAACATTGTTACTGGAGGAGATCTGCAAAATTATTTACCATCACTGTCCTAACAGCACTTGAAAGCTTTACTTAAAAGCTCTCTCAAGAAAATATCCTTCCAGTTACTGCATCTATGCCACTGAAATCAAAATTAATGTCTAAACAATGCAGCAAAAGTCTAGATCAGCTAGATCGAGACTTGGTTCTTCACTTCTGAACTTCCTGCAGACAGATGCAATTAAGCAGATATTTTGTTAAATCAGTAAATATCAAAACCAGGCAAGACTTGATCAAGCCCTAGAAGGAAGTATCTCACCTTGCTAGCTATCAATCTGCTCACTCTGCTTCTTGTTCAATTTATGGATTTAAATTTAAATCCTATTTTCCTCTTTCTACAAAGAACATCCTAGAGCAGATGTTGTTAACTGAGAACCTAATCCTACAATGACACCATGTCCCACTCACCCAATTTTCTTATGAAATGTGATGGTTTTCTTTAAGCTTCAGCTGCTTGTATCACCCACCTGTATCAGGAGCTCAGCCTTTTATTCATTTCCAGAAGTGTATTGGTGCCAGGCAGGATTGAGGACTTGGGTACCTGCTGGAGGCTCAAAAAACCCCACAGCTGCAAAACTATTGCCCATTTTGTTTAGCAGTGGTGATTTTTCACTAAAAAAAATTCACCCAGCAATAAGCAGGCTCCTTCAGGGGAGGTTGAAGGGGAATGCAGTGGGGATGAGGGCAGGCAGCACACCCCACCCCGTGCACCCCTGAAATGAGGCCCTGAGTTCAGTGCCAGAGACACATCTGATGGTGTCCACTGGCTTCATTTGAGGACTGTTGCCCCACGACTCCTCTGTCTCTCTCTCCTGCACTACTTACACTTCTCAGAGATTAATCCAGAAATCAGATTGTCTTTTTTTCTGTGTTTTTATTGAGTTTCCCTTCTCCTATAAAGTTTTTATCTACTCCACTGTTGTCTCGATGCCATTCCGCCTCCGAAATTCTACTCAGCTTCGACTTTTCTTGCAGCACAAAGGCAACCAGAGAGCCCTTAAAAACATCATTAAAATTTTTATTTCCAAGCCTTGCAAAGCCCCTGGAAATACATCTTGTATTACATGCCATCCTTGTAAATAACATTTTTCTTAATGCAATAATCTCGAGCTAATCTTCCAGTGGTGTGAATATCCTAAAAGGAAGGCTTAAAGAGATAGATGCTAAATAAATTAAAATGAGCTAAGGGAAGATGCTTTATAACCCTAGAAATATTGCAAGCATTATTTAAAGTAGTTAATATTTTTACAGCCTCGTGAATGCTAATCTCTGGGAAATCTCATGTAGCAAGTATAGTTTTAATTCTCCATTTTAGTTATCGCAATCTGGAACTGTAAATTAATTTCAGCACTATAAAAAGTAATAGAGATGTTTATTTTCTTAAGCAATCTGGCTTATTCAATTGCAGACTAAATCTGAATTAATGGTCCTGGTATGCTGAATACAGAATCAGTAAAAATGTGGAATATACATAATGGTAATATCTGCTGGAAGAGTTATAATGATGGGGTCCAACTTTTTCTCATTAATATACTGCATTACTATTAAAAAAAATGATACTGAGCTTTCTATCTGGCACTTGGGTGCTTTTTCAGTGACTTCTTTAGGAATAAAATTACACTTTTTGAAGTAGCACTGGAGCCTGAGTGCACTTCATTCTTTTGGGGATGCATTAAACATAGAATTATGGTGCCTGATGTGTACCTGTGATCCCAAATCACAGAATCCCAGACTGGTTGGGGTTGGAAGGGACCTTAAAGCTCATTTAGTTCCACCCCCCTGCCATGGGCAGGGACACCTCCCACAGCCCAGGGTGCTCCAAGCCCCATCCAACCCTCACCACTGCCAGGGATGGGGCAGCCACAGCTTCTCGGGGCAACCTGGGCAACCAGGGGCTCAGCACCCTCACACCAAACAATTTCTTCCTAACGTTTTACCTAAACCTCCCCCTTTCCATTTTAAAGCCACCACCCCTTGTCCTGTCACTGCCTGCCCTTATGAAAGGTGGAATTTTAGAAAAGTCACTGGATGTGACAGCCTAACTTAAGTCTGCATGGAGGGGAGCAGTTGCCAAACCCTTCTTTTAGTCATATAAAATGGCAGGGCTGGGAGGCTCAGTTGAGGCCCCAGAGGTGGTTGATGAGAGCACCCTGAGCTGCTGGTGCTGCCCTGTCCCAGCTCAGGAGCTTCTTCAGTCACAGCCTGAGGGCTGCTGTGGAGATCCTGAGGGAGATCCTGTGGATCTCTAGGTCCAGGCACAAGATGTAGTGAAGGCAGATGGTGAAGAAGATTAGAGGCTGTGGGAGGTATTGATGGAGCTGTGAGAAAAAGTGGTTCCCAGTGTCTGAGCCTGTTGTGGCTCAGAAGCCAGCACTGCTTTTCAAATATTGTGGTGTGGGGTTTTTTTCCTTAAATGATAAGAGTATTGGCAGAGAGCCCCACTGCCTGGGGTCTCCCCTTTTAAAGGCATCCCACAAGACTTCCACTTGTCCCTTGACTCACTCCAAGCAAACCTGTTACTGAAGGTTTGCTCCAGCATCAGGCAGAGCACAGTGGTGTTTATCCAGACATAGCTCTGAGAACTGCACCCAGCAGCAGTTGGTTTTTACATTTTTCCAACTCCTGTGGAGTTGGCCCTCTGCAAACCTGGTGGATGGAGGAGATGGGGTTGGTTCCCTGGGTCCTCACACCAAGCCCCCATGGTGAGCTCAGCCCATCTCTGCTCCACCAGGCCCTTCCTGCTCAAAGGTCACTGGAAAGCCCTTACAAACCAGGGAAGAATCACTCTGTACTTGTGGCATTAAACAAAAGTCAAAGCAAATAGCAAGGCAAGAACAAACTTACTCTTCAGCATCTAAGAGGGACATTTTTAAACCTGTGAGCTTGCACAGAAATCTGTCCTACCCCTCTGGGTGCTCCAGGGCTCTCTTCCTCCCCAGCCAGACCCTTAAGGAGGGTGATGTCAGAGAGCTATCAAGATTTTTTTTATACCTCAAGGTGTTTCTCTGGTGAAGGGAAAAGGTTTTGCATTCTCCAGCATTTATTTTCTTCTCTTTGGAGTTAACGAGTCCAGGGAACCATGAAGGGAAAATCAGTATGCTCTCTGAATAGTGCAAGCATCAATTTAAATCTGCAAACTTGCAGTGGGCTCTATAAAGGTTTATTAATCAAAATATTTGCCAAATATTGACTGTGTGTGGATGCTGTTAGGCCTGAGAGATCATCTGCAACGTGAGGCTTGAATTAATCACTTCTCATACATTAATCTCTGCAGAACATCAACAGAAAAAAAAAAAATCTGCAGGAGATATTTGTGGATATTTTTCTAAATCTGTTTTGGTAAATTCATTCCCTAATTTAAAATTATTTCCACTCAACAGTTGTCATGTTGAGGGTAGAAACAAAAACTCAGGGTAAGGAGCCAAAGTGCTGCTGACAGAACAAATGTTGCTTTGGAGAGGGGTGGCTGAGTCTCCTCCCAGCCTCCCAGCACCCTGAGCAGAATAACACCCAGGGCATTTTGCTGCCTCTTTGGGCTTAAATAGCTTTGGGGTACACAGAGCTAGGAAAAATCTGGTTAGGAGGATTTGGCAGGGCCTGCAAAAATAGAGTTGTAACACAAGAATGAAGCAGAAGAAAATGTATTACTGATGGAGCAAAAAACAAAAAACAAACAAACCCCCATGGTTTAGTATCCAACTGCAGAATTGCTCCTGTTTTTCTTTTTAAAATCAGGTTTTGTTTAATAAGTCTGACTTGCATTATCTAAATACAAAAGATTATGGTCAAGCACTAAAAAAAAGCAAGAAAAAAGCAAGAAAACCCTCTGCTAAAAAAATCAGAATTTTTAGATTTTATTCCTAATCATAATGAAAGTGCAAATCAATAAACCTAAAAAGCACCAAAACCTCATTTCTTCACAGCCCCAGCAAGCACCTACATTTTTGACAGCTCTTTACAAACATGAAGACATCCACACTCCTCTCTGAGAGTCTCAGTGACTTCCTGGCAGTTGTTTGGTTACCAGCAAATTGCTTGAAAGAAAACTGTGAGTGGAAAAACACGTGGGTGTTTCAGTGTACTTAGACCTCAAAAGAAATGTCATAAAACCCCAGTACCTCTGACAAAGAGGGATATGATGTGTTTCCCAAAATGGCCTGGGCTGCTTAATTTTATTAAATGCCAAGCTACATCCCAGCATCACCCAGAGTGCTGATGAATCAATAACGGCTGGGGGGGCTTATTTTGCTTCAGGTTGTGGATGCTACAAAGTAGCAGGATGATAGTTTATGTCTTTAATTTTTCTTTTTGTTTAAAAAAAGAATCAATTTGTATGACAAATGACAGCCGTGGTTTTATTTCATGGGTGTCTTCCAGTACTGTCCTGAAGCTGTTTTTTGTTGTTTTTTTTACAGTGCAAAGCCTGTTACCTTTTTATTTCCTCAGAACAGCTAGTAAGTGAAAGAGCCAGGGATGTATTTATAGCAGGGTGTGTTTATAGAGGAAATCTGCTAGAAACCAGGGGGGTAGTGGGGAGACACATGCAGCCTCTAATGCAGAGAAATGCTCAGGAGCTCCCACTTAGGAGTGTAGTGCCAGAGCTAAATTAGACAAATTATTACAGGTCTGTACACTGCCCACTATTGCAGAACCACTCTGGTGATTTTCCTGCTCAGGGAGAGAGGGAAAATAAAAAACCAGGTTACTCCTCTTGTCACACAGCTCCATTTTCTGCTTACATCTATTTTCCTTATATATATAAATATTTATCACACACACACACACATATATATAAAAATAAAAATAAGCTCACCTTAGTTACTAACTCTCATTTCTAATTTAATTTACCCTGTTCCTTTGTGTGCCCCACGGGTGGGTGGATGCACCTGGAAGGAGTCACCCAAGCCCCATTTCTTGCACATTACTCTTTTGGAACCCATTAGTAAGTCCTCTTTACTCACAGTGCTGCTGGAGAAATGTTACTTCTTTCTTCTGTGAGGTTCACCAGTGTGTGCCTGTGCTTGTGGCCATCTTTCCAGGCTGGAGAGGGAAAGGACTTGGTAAACCAGATCCATCCCTCATTCTAAGCCTAAGGGAACTGCTAAGTACAATGTTCTTTTGAAGCAAAACAGTGCAGGCAGCAGAAGGATATAATGCCAGAGAACCAGAGACATCAAACAGAAATCCTCAGTTTAATTCTGAGCCACTGGAAAACACCTCTCCTGAAAACACCCAGAATCAGCATGTTCCTGGTGATGTTTTGCTCTGCAGAAAGTGTTTGCTGATGGGAGCCTGTTTCACAGAACAGTTTCCAACCAGCTTTAACACAAATGCTGCCAACTGGCATCGTGTGGGCAAGTAAAGGGTATATTTTAACTTAGCTTCAATTCCATCAGAATTCAGGGAAGGGGCCTCTTTAATAGGAGCCTTGGAGTCAGAGAAGTGGGGTGAGGAGCATCGTGTCAAGGGGACAATGGCCATGATGTTCCTCTGCCCCCCTCCTGGCCTTCAGTAAGCAAAAGTGTTGTTCTGAAACCCTGCTCAGTATAATGGTGTTTCTTCTGAGAAGCTCATGCAATCAAATAATGATTGACCTGCCAAATTTCTGGATGTTCAGTGCTCATCATTGCTTTCCCATTTTTTTTGTATCCTTTTTTTTTTTTTTTTTTTTTTTTTTTTTTTCTGCATCTGCCCACCTGACTATTCTTCTCTTTCCTAGGGCTTTAACAATTGATCTGTCCCACTGATGTTTCTGTGTGTTTGCTGTATTTTAGCTATATCAGCACACCATTATTTGAAGTGGCTCCTGGCTCCAAGGGCTCATTTAAAATCAACTTTGGCAGTTGGTGTGGGGGGAGAGGAACTGTCAAAATTCATGCTGCGTCTTTCACCACCAAGTTTGAGACAAAGTTTTCTCTTTTTGCTTATTTATTTCTATAGTTCTTCATCTGGCTTTGTGTGGATAGTTTTCCCCCCTGCTCTGTTACGGCTCCTGTGAGCTGTGCAGGTTTGTACAGGAGCATTAATTCCATTTGAAATTTGTCCTGATAAAAACAGCATTGAATCCTCTGTGGGAACTTAAAACAAGTTTTGGTATTTGATGTATGGGTTTGCTTTTGCTGTTTGGTTTGGGGTTGGGGGTTTTTTTTTCAATTTTTTAGAAATTCTGTAGGATAGAGTCTCGAAGTAGAGAGAATTTACCCCTGAGAATATCTGCCTTTGAAGTTAATTCAGTTTTCCAAGCTCCTAATTAAAAAAAAAAAAAATTTGAATGGGTGGTGGGGTGGATCTGGTGGGGTGACCCAAGGTGGCCTGAGGACATCTCCACCAGAGGAACAGCTGAAGCCCACGTGGTGTAACCACTCAAATGTTGCAGGGCCATGGGATCATTTCCTCAGTTTGGGTTCCTCCTCTTCTTCAAAATTCAGAACCCTGTCTTCTCACCATCCCAGCCTTCCAGCTTGTTACCTCACTAAGATTGTGGGCTGGATTTAACCCGGCCAGGGTTTAACCTTCTAACTTCTTCCCTCTGCTCTACATCAGCATTTGGCTCCTACTTTTCTCTGCTAGAAGAAGGAATAAAAAAAAAATTAAAAAAAAAAAAAAATACTCCTGGTTCAGGCAGTGAATGATTTTTATCAGCTCATTTTAGTCAATAAAGAAAGAAGTCAATCACTCCTGGAAAACAGCACTTCCCAGTACTGCATCTGCCTGGCCAGTACAATCACAGAATAAATCAATAACCACATTAATCAATAGGATGTAAACTGCTGATCTCTGTGGATAAATTGTACCAGTATAAGAAGGTTTTCAAATAAATTTTAAACCCACTCAAACTGCACAGACTTTAAATCTACTAAAGGCAGTGGGACTTGTGAAAGATTTGTCCTGTTTCTCTTTAAAACCTCTGGGCTAGGAGGGCTGCAGAATAATGTAATTAAATCACACCAGCAGGGCTCCCACACCCTCACAAGCCCAAGTCTGCTTCAAGGAGAGCTCCAGAAAGTATCCCTAAGCTCAAACCTGCCAGGAACAGGGGATCTCTGGCCTGGTGTAATGCCTCTGGAGGAAAGGCCAAGCTGAACAGGGAGGGGAAGGTGAGCTGGGATCTGCTTCTCCCACAGCCCCACCAGCTGGAGGAGGTTTTGCTCCTCTAAGCACCTCCATTTGTATAAAACCCTGACCCTGAGCATCTTAACTTTTAAAATTTTATCTATTTCCACAGCAGCAGCCCCATGCAAGGCCACAGCAGAGAGCACAGACACTTTGTTTTTAAGGAAAACTCTGGGGTTTTCCTAAGGAGATTGGGCTGGCACAGGAGGTTGTCCCTCTGCTCCGGCTCCATCCCCCTGGGCATGGCTGGGAAATGAGCAGCAGGAGATCAACAGGAATAGAACTCCTGAAAAATTGTGTTGGGCTTTTCACCCGGGGCCTGCAGGTGTTGTGGAACTGGGAATTGTTGGGAGGTGGTGGCAGCCAGGGTGGTGGCATTGGTGGGAATGCGTGTGCAGAGGGGGGGGGTATGGGCTGATGGGATGTTTTTTCCTTGAGCATAATGCTCAGTGGAGCTTTGCTGAGCAGGCTGGGGACACAGCAGCACACTCTGGCAGAGCTGAAACCAGAGCCTGGATAACCCTGGCCCATCTCCCACCCCACAGAGAGCTGTATTTACTCAAGAAATTCTAGAGACTTGGAGGTACCTTGTGAAAAAGTTGCATATTATGAAGGTTTTCTACTATCCTTTTGGGTTCAGAATGTTTCCAGTTCATTCTCTAAGGATGGGAAATATTTGTAGCCATTCAGTACTAAAATATATTGGCATGTATAGAGTGAGTTAAGTAAAGAAATGATACATAACAGTGTTATGAATGTGACATTTGAATGGCTACGTCAGACATGATGTAGATTTTCATGCACTAAGTGCCACGAACTGATAGAAAGAAGTTTTTATTAAAAAAAGTTTGAATGATTGAAGCCATTTAGAGGCCTTTATTGTGCCATGCTGTCGAAATGTCCAGCTGACCTTTTCTACATGGGAAGTTTCTCCTAGAAAAATTTCATCCTGGCTAATTTAATAGCCCTGATCCTCCCTCCCCCCCAGTTTTTGAATTAGATGATGGTGGAGGAAGGAGAAATGCCAAATCCTGTCATATACTCTGAAGATGAAGAGGGGCATTCAATACATCCCACAGCTCTCAACCTTGTGTAGGTGTTTAGATCATTCCTGAACACATTCTTTTACCCTCCCAGCCTGTAGCTGTCCCATAGTGGCAGCTCTCCATCAGGTCACCCTCGGTGGCAGAGGCAGCACATGGACCTTCTCTCAGCTCCATGGCTGAGGTAGGCTGGACCACTTTTTGACATAAAGAATGCAGAAGTGATGTGTGTTCCACAGTACCTGTGCTTGGAAGAGCTCATCATCCTTCTTCAGTAGCTTGCTGCTGGAATTGTCACCTCCAGGACTTGAAGGGGCTACAGGACAGCTATGGAGAGACATTTTAGGAGGGCATGCAGAAACAGGATAAGGGGTAATGGCTTCAGACTGGAAGAGGAGAGGTTCAGGTTGGACATTGGGAAGAAATTTTTTGGTGTGTGGGTGCTGAGCCCCTGGCCCAGGTTGCCCCCAGAAGCTGTGGCTGCCCCATCCCTGGCAGTGGTGAAGGTTGGATGGGGCTTGGAGCACCCTGGGCTGTGGGAGGTGTCCCTGCCCATGGCAGGGGGGTGGAACTAAATGAGCTTTAAGGTCCTTTCCAGCCCAAACCACTCTGGGATTCTGGGACTCAATGCATGGTGACACAAGGGCTGTATGGTGGATACACCTTCACAGGCACTTGAAACCCAATATTCCAGAGCACTGAGATGCAGCAGCTCTCTGGAACTTTGAGGGAAATTGTGGGGGACCTTGGAAGTATCAGGGCTGGAAGGGCTTTGGAGTAGGAGAAGTTCTGCTGTAGCTTTTGCTCAAGGAACAGTTGGACCTGTGGGTCCTGAGAAGAGAAACGTCTCGGGAGGGCTGTAGGGAGATCCCCAGACACCAGCCCACAGCAATGTGTCCCAAAACCTCCCTGAGCAGATGAATTCTCTCTTCCACACAGACTCTGCAAATCACTGGGGAGAATTCTCTCTGACTGCAGTACTGTCAGATATTAATAAAATCTTTTTTCCACTTTTACAGCCCATGGAGATGTAAGTGTGATTTAGAGCTCGGTGTCGTCACCAGGGCAGCATTCCAACAAGCTGGGGAAGACACAGGGTGTTTCTGCACTTCAGGATAATGTTGATTTAGTGGCTGGTACAATAGCACACATGGACTATTTCATTTAGTTTCTTGGTATTCATATTCAAATATTGCCCTATAAAGTAGGGAGAAGGCATTAAAAAAAGTTTAAATGCTCCTAAATCACAAAGAAACATTGTGTTTAGAGTGAACTGAAACATTTGGGTAGACTCAAAATTGCTTTTTTTCATGGAGAAATATTTTGTTGATGTGTTAAATTTAAAATGAAAACCTCTGACTGTGACTCTTATTCATTTTTGGGTACTTTGCTTAGGTTATTAAAATGAAATAGGTATTACTCTTGCAGCTATTTGAAAACTTAGGCTGGTTTGTGATTTGATCTGATGCCTCTAAACTCTGGTAACACTGGGCTCTGTGTTCCCTGCACTGGGCACCTTTAAGTGGGATTTTAACTTCAGGTTCTAAGTTGCTAAAAATCAGGAGCATTGCAGAGTTTTTCTGGTTTACTTTTTCCGTTGTTTTCATTCTGACTTCTAGTTTTAGGGGATTTATACTGTTCCTATTTTCAAATTCTTCCTTGCAACCTGGAGTGACAAAACTATTTTTGACCTTTTTTTTTCTTTTAATGAAAGATGCCAGTCATCTGAACTCTATTTCAGCATCAGGTGCTTTCATAGCATTTTCACATAAAAAAGAGAGCTGGATTTTCACTGCTTTGGGCAGCTCAGACATCAGGTGGTTCTAGTGAAACACCAAAAAAAGAACTGGGGAGCCAAAAGAAGGAAAGCTGCTCAAGTTTTGAGGGCTGTGAGGATGGAGGAGCTGTCATTATCTCTATATTTACAGATATTCTCCTTAGGACTGCTCAGAAGTTCTGCACCCGAGGCAGAACAGTCACAGTGCAACCCGTGTGTGCTCCATTCACCAAGGGAACAGCTTCACCCCTGTTACTGCTCTTCCCCACTTGGCCCTTGCTTTGAAAACAGTTAGTCCCCTGGGAATGACAAAACTGGACTAAAGATGTGATGAGGTTAAACACTGGAGGCATAAAGAGCCTGACTTGGAAAAGTATCTTCTGGAGTGGGAAAAGTACCTTGGAGGGACCTCAGTGATGCATAAAAAAAACCAAACAGCCAATCCGAAGGAATGAGTCACTGCTGAGTTTCCCTGCAGAGAAAAATGTTTCTACTTCATTAGGGTGTATTATCAAGATTTTTAAAATACCTCCACTTCTTTCCAAACTGCTCTCTGGAAAGCTATCTTAAACCTCTTCCTGTCAACTCTTCTGATCAGCATCTTTGTAGAAATCCCAGAGGATTTGTTTTTATGCCAGGGTGAGTGGAGTCATCCACTCCAGTGGATGTGTGATTTGTTTGTAGTTATAAATGGTTAGAGAGAAGACACAACACATATTTGACAGCAGTGAAAAGGAAATGTACTTCAGGGTAAAGTGGGAAGGAATAAAAGGTCCCCCAGTAATGATGTGAGAAAAAAAGTATCATTTATCTAATGCTGTTAAAGCTGACATGAGTGTGACTTCACATTTGAGCTGTACCTGCTGATTTGAAAGCCATGCTCACTCTGGTGTTTAATTTGTCATTATAATACCTCAATAGATTGAAGGGCTTAATTAGATGCTTTTATTTATATTTCAAGATGATGAAAATCAATGTTCTTCTCATTTGCCTTCATCCCCAGCCCAAAGATGACTCCACACTTTCAAGCTACAGCAAAGAGCAACAACACCAGGGGAGAGAGCAACTGAACCTGCTTGAAGGCAGATAAATTTCAACCTCCCTTCAAAAAAAGGTATGCAGCACCTCTGCCAGTTTTGTTGATCAGAATAATCTGTGAATGAACAAGTCCTTTCAAATTTATTTGAGAATCTGTAAAGTATTTTACAAAAGGTACTGTCTCATTCAGATCTGGTTTTGAGGCTTTCTGATGCCATTGGGTCTTTCTGGGGCACCCAGTGGGCTTTGGGTTGATATATTTGATTCCTTTTGTTGAAGTTTCTTCTTTCTGAAGAAAATAGTACAGTACACTTCATATCATGCATTGTAGGACACTCCCTGTGATACAAACAAGTGCAAAAGTAAACAAATAGCTTTTATTTAATTGAAAGTGGGTTGTTGTTTTTTTTTACAGGTGACATTGAAGAGCATGAGATAAATAATGTCCACATCACAGGCAATTGCATGTCTCTTTTTCTCTCCATTATAACATCTTGGCACAGGTCCTTCATGGTTCACACCCCATCACACTGGGCTGTCAGGAACAACTACTGCTTGTAAAACCCTTGGGACCTCACTTCTTACAATCTCCAATTGTGTTTGCCATTACTCCATTTAATTAAAGCATACACACTTATCCATTAATTTCAAAGCTTATTTTTAAAAATCAGTGTAATATTGATACTTAATGTTTTCTTAACAGTGGACCACTTCAGTCTCCCTCTCCCATTCCCACTGGTTTTTCTATTCAGGAATGCTGGGCATGGTGAAGTACCAAGATAAAATCTACACATGGTTTACTTTGAAAAGTCCAAGGCTGAGCATCACTTTAATCATCAAGGAAAAGTGTATATAAGAACAGAAAATAGCAGGATCCCAGATGTCAATATGTGGTTTGCTCTTTGGGACAATTTTAGTTCTCCAGAACTCAAACCTGTAAAAATAGAAACACACAAAATTTTCTGACAAAAGAAAATTTGTGTCAGAAACAGTTTTCCTACTATTTTTAAGATGAAACCTTATCCCCAAATGTTGCTTGTATATATCTATTTTTTAAGTTGTAGCAGCAATTCCACAGAGTATTGTTTTGAATCAGCTTCCCACCCTCCCTGGGAATATCCACTTCTGGGAAGGTTTTGGCTAATTTGTTGCACAACTATGCTCTGTTTTGCATGAATAATAAGGTACTTATTATACCTGAGATATCTATGAGACCAGAGGCTGGACCCTGGAGCAGGGCTGAGGTTCTGTGTCTCAGCAGCAGCTCAGGTGAAGAGCCACATTGTATGTGAGAGTTTTAGCTTTGACTTCAGCATAAAATCTTATTTCTCTGTCCTTCCCTGGGCATGACAGACCAGGGCAGATGGAGACCTCCACTGAAAATAAGGTCTTATCTAGGTGTTGTGCTAAATACTTTTCCACCTAATGAATGTGAAAGTCCTGGTGACCTAACCCCCATGTAATGGGAACTCTGTTAATCTCTCATACTGCTTAAAGGCACTCAGATTTTTCATGATGCAACAACATTCAGAGAAAATAAAATAAAATCAAATCTCACGTACTTGATAGTTTTGGAATCCTAATTTCCTCACTGCTGCTGCCATCCCCACCATCACTGACTGTTCTTATTTCTATGAGATAATCTTCTTCAAAGGGCACCAGAAGTTCAGCTGAAGTGTTGTTTGTCTCCAGTATATGTGCTTTGCTCTGTCTGTTTTGTCTATACAAAATCTAAGTGAAAAGGGATTAGAAACCAAGAGGTATCGTGGGGTTTTTAAGTTTTAATTTCTTTTGGGGGTGCTGAGAATGTCTTCTGTCATGTCCCAAACTTTTCAGTGCACTATGAGCATCCTGCAGAGTATTAAACTTAATTCAAAACACAGAAATATATTCTGCAGGGTTTTGTGATGGAGACCACAGCAGGCATTTACCTTCAAGAGAGCCTTTGTCTGCTAGAACTGAGCCTCACTTTAAAAACAGGCTTATGAAATCCTTCTCCAACATATTTATGCTCTTCTGTAAAGTTAGACACACCTTTAAACATGACTCAAATCTGTAACACCCTTTATACCCACAACTCATTGGGCACTTGAGGAACTGAGGTGATAGTGAGGAGGATTTTTTAAATTTTCCTGGTTGTGGTGAGCATTGATAGTCAAATAGAAAAATTCACATTGATTTCTGTGTCTAACTACAATCTACTAGTGAAAACTCAGGACTTTGCATTGCAGTATGTTTCTAAAGGCTTCAAGAAAAGACAGAAATTTGGATTGCAGCAGCTGGGGTTCCACTCAGGAAGCAGAGTTCTGCAGCTGAACACGACAGACCCAGCGTCCGCTTCCACTCGGCACTTTTTATTTATGTGGGAAACTCCTTCCCCAAAAAGGAATGCAAGAATAAGTAAGATGACAATGGAAAGGGAGCAAGATCTGGTGTTGGGAACAGAAAATCTCTATCAGGACAAAGAGGTCCTACTCAATGAACTCAGCTATTCTTCCCTTTGTAAAAACCTCAGCCAACCATCCCATGAACTCCAGGAAAGTTGCTGTTTTCCTGTTAATAAATTATTTGTACCTCCATTATAACCAACATCTCTAATTAGTGAGAAAAGAAATGACTTACTTTGTAGCCCAGCACCTCTGATTCGTTTTCCATTGTTTTTACATGTTCCCAGTTCAAGCAGATTTTGGAATTTGTCAGCTTCCAGGCGATGTTTGCTGGGGGTTGACTTGGTGCTTTAAGAAAAACAAAAGGTTAGGAGAATCACAAGATCCAACTGAATATTCATTTGCATGGTATAATTGAATGAGCAGCTGACATGGAGGCAGCAAATGCATGGATGACTTGAATCTAAAAAGAGTAAAAAATATTTTCCAGGCCATTATGACTCTTGTGTTAGTCAGAATGAAGTTCTATTCATAGCACAAAGCCACTTGCTGTGAGAGTTCATTTTCGAAATTAGGAAAAGCCTGACAGTGTCTGGCAGTTCAAGTTAAATTTGATAGATTTTGTTTGAGTACTGTCTTGTTCCTATCTGTATTTTAATGTCCTAGAGGATGTTTTGCTGTATGAATTTCAGAAAAAGCTAAGAACAAAACACCAAAGGAAAGATTTTCATCAGCCATGAGGACAGGTTACAAAGAACTACACATTAAAGTCTCCATGTGATCCATCATGAAACATTGTAGGATTTTATAAATTCTCAGCACAATAGGCTGAGAGTAGCTTTTCAAAGGCTTTTAATGCCTGAGTGCCAGGACTTTGAAAATTTGCCTACAAGTGACTGAAATCGAATCCTGTGTGAACATGTGGAGCTGCAACTGTGCCTTTGAACTGCATCTCAGTTGCAGAGCAACACATTATCTCCTTCTCCATGGTGTATCCCCCTGGACCCTGCCTGGGAGGATGGCACTGCAGATGTTAGAGGAAATAAGGACTTGAGCAGAATTCAGAAAAATCCCAGACTTGATTTTAAAATGTTTAACTTCTGCAATCCTTCTTTTCTCCCACACTTCCTATGTAGGGAGGAGTGATGTCTGCAGCTTGGAAGGTACTGCTGATTTGGTAATACTTGGCAATTTCTTTCATTTCACAAGGGGAAAATAAATTAAGGGTGCCTGTTGTTTCATAGCTAAGTGCTTCCTGACCATGGAGAAGTTTAATCCATCCCACCAGTAGGGAAAGGAGGTGTTTGTGGACCACCCAGGTGAATATCAGCAGATACTCTTCCCTGAGCCATACTGTCTGTGCTGGGCAAAGAGTCATTTTCTTTTTGAAGGTATTTAGATACATTCACATACCCAAAACTGTAAATTTACTTAAATGTGGCTGGAAATGTCCTTGTTGCTTTCAGCAAATATTTATAGAAGGATTTTGACAGCAGAAAACTGACAAGAGGCAAAGGATGTCAAATACTTCATTGGCTGTGTACTCTGAAAAGTCTTGGAAGCACTCAGAAATGGGTGAATATTACCTTGGCCAAAGCTTTTTTAGCACAGCACCTAAAACCATCTTAGTTCACAGCTTTGGAGCTGAAAAACCAAGACAGGATGATTTTCAAACCCAAATTATCTGGTTTTGCTATAAAGCCAGGGCCCAGAAGAGCTGGTCACAGTAACATCCACAGTATCATCCACAAATAAAAACCCTGCAAAGAGTTCTTCAGATCTAAGACTAGCAGATCATTTCCTCAACTGATTTTTTGTAATCAACACTTTAATCACACTGAGAATAACAGAAATCTCAAGTATGTGCTGAAGTTCATTAAGTTAATGAGGTTACTCCCATGTTTTAGGAAACACTTGGCTTTGTTGCTGTACTAAGCTGAGGTTTACTATTGCAAAGTATTTCCAATATCTCTAACATCCATCTATTTCCAACATCTGCTGAAGAAAGAAACTTCTGAAACCCATGACATACAAGTAAGGAAGCAGAAGAGCTGAGCTTCCAGAGAGCTCCTAATGGAGCAGTATGTTCATGGAGGGATGTAATTTCCACTTTCCTAAGTAGTTTTTAACTTAAACCAGGATATTAACTTAGACCTTAAATTGATCTTCAATAAGTACATTTCAATCAGAATTGCACCTATTTGGCAGAAGGACCGTTTTAGTTTTGCTGTGTCTCCACAATAATGGCATACACAGAAGATTGTAGGAACCCTGGATGATGAGTTGGAAGACAGAGCTATTACCTTGAAGCTAAAGGTCCTGCTGTAGATGCACATTGTTTATATTCTCTTGACATATTACCTCTCCTCATATTGAAAGTGCTTGCATCTTTCAGAGACTAGAGCTTAAAATTTTAATATCTGTTTTTAAATATTAAAAGGGTTATTTTGACTTTAGTTTTTAAATGAACCATTAGCACAATCCTGAACTTGACAGAAGATGAAGTCAATGTAAAACAAAAGTGAATTTGTTCTTTCTACGTCTTGTCACTTGACTGCCTTGTCTTTACCTTGTCTTTCATAGATATGCACATACAAATATAGAGAATTCTTTCCAGAGATGAGTCTATTTTCCATTAAGGAACTGCCTGTGAGAAGAATCCTGCTTGAGTCATAAAGAAATACCTTCTAGAGATAGTCATCGATTTTGTTGCTTAATTTTATGAAGAAATTTGCTAGCCAGTTTTCTTTGATATTGCAACATTTAGCAGAGATGGGTCACAGTAAGCTGAAATGTCACCAGCACACCTGGGAGTTTGCAACATTTGTTGTACAAAACTGAATACTCACGTGATTTTTTAGTGGTGACATTTACTGGGGTGCTGGAGGGCCCTGTCCCTGCAGTGTTGTAAGCTCGAACTGTTGCAAAGTACACGGTGTTAGCTTTTAGTCCTGTGACATTTTTGGCTGTTACATTCCCATTGACTCTGACTTTACCAGCTGTGCTTTCCTTGGGATCATCAGTCCAATATAAAACCTGAAAAGTGTGAGCAAAGGACAGGAAATGAATTGGTTTTCCCTCACTAAGTGATTTGACTAGGAAACAGACATACTTACAATGAAGATTTCAAGGAATACAAGGATATTTTGCATGCAGAACTAGCAAGAAATAAAATCAAACATTCATGTTTATAGAGGAGAGACTGAATAGCAATTAAGGAAGTAAATTAAATCCTTAACTTTATAGATGTCCAAAAGGAAACTTTTGATAAGGTGGGAAATTTTAAAAGCTTGTTTGGTTTTATGGTTTGAATACATTTTGGAAAAAGGCCTTTAAAAGATAAAAAGAAACACTTATCTCAGTCATCTAAGAGCTTTTTTATTATTTTTATTATCCTGACTCTTGTTTTGATTCCTTGACAGATATTTACACCTGGCTTTTTCTTTTCAGTGAGCAATTATTCTAGGAAGGTTTGTGTACTGTGTATGACTCCTAGTACCTTCCTTTATACATTTGGAATGATAAAACAGAAAAAAAAACAACCACCAAGCACTTGTCAGTTATTAGCAAATGAGCAGGTGGTCACTAAAAAGAGCCTTGAGTTGTGCTAGGGGAGGTTTAGATTGGATATTAGGAACAAGTTTCTCCCCAAAGGGTGATCGGGCACTGGGAAGACTGCCCAGGGCAGTGCTGGGGCTACTGCAGACATGTGGATGTGGTGCTGAGGGACATGGTTCAGTGGTGGCATTTGCAGTGCTGGGTTAATGGTTGCACTTGATGACCTTAAAGGCTTTTTCCAACCTACATGAATCTGTGATTCCCAGAGCAGTGAGAAGCCAAAAGCCTTTGGGTAGCAATGAAGTGCATTTATCCTGGTACCTTCTGTAAGCAATGCTCTGGGTCATCTGCATGCCCCCAAACTATCAGGTACCCCAGCATGCTCAGACAGCATCACAGCTGTGTGAGAGGAGGGAGGATCAGCTTTGCTTTGTGCAATCAAGCACCAGCCCTGTTCCAGGAGCCATCACAAGTGATTAACCTTGAGATTTTAATTTACATTGCCAAGTCTGGGACAGAGCTTCAGCTCCGCTCTGGAAACGCTGCTGATTATCTCAGGTGAAATGTTGCTAATGAGAGCCCAAGAGCTCCACTGGCTGTTGAGCAGGAACCAGAATACAAATGTGGCCAGGAAAGGGACATCTGGAAGGTGTCAGCCCCCAGCAGCAGCCTCACCTCGTAGCCCAGCACCCTGCCCGTGTGCCTGTTCCATGCTATGGGCTGCCAGGAGACCTCCACCTCCGCTGCCGAAACGCTGAGAGCCGAGGTCCCCGCTGGTGCAATCTGTGGCTCTGTGGGATGGGAGAAAACACAGCTGAGGGGACACATGGAGTAACTTCCAGGAACTGAGGGATACTCTCAGGTTGTTCCCTGGGGACAAATAAACATGCTGTCTACTTAAAACAGGTCTGAAAACCTGCCCTTTGCTTATTTATAATCTTTCTCCCTCGTGTCTCTTCTCATTCTCCAGTGAGCAGCTTTAAGCAGGCTCCTTAATATCCCTGGGGAAATCTGTGAGTGAAACCCTCAGCTTTATAGATGTCCAAAAGGAAACTTTGATAAGCTGGGACCTACTGATGCTGCACAGGCATTAGTACCAAGAGCAACAGCCATTACCATCTTCTCCTGAGTAGACAATGGATATGGAGCTCAGGGTCCCTTCACCTTCGTTGTTGTAGACACCAACTTTCACTTCAAAGGGAGAGAGAGGTGCAATGCTTTCATTCCTGTAAACATATTTGCTCACTTCCACTGAAGCCACCACTGCTTTGGTCCAGGTTGTTGAGCCAAGAGGACGAAACATAATGATGTAGCCAAAACCTTCCCCATTTTGTAGTTCTTCTGGAACTGGCTGTAGTGACAGGGCAGTCAGTCAATAAGCATTTGCAAGTATACACTGTTTTAATTGAATCTTCATTCTCTGAGTATATTTTAGAGGTATTGATTTAGCTGACTGGGCCTTAGAGAAGATAATGTTTGCTCCATCAGTCAATGTAATATTGAGATAAAAATCAAAATAATAAATCTATTGAGGCAATCAATTTAAAAACAAAAGATCTGATCAGCTCCATTAAAGTTACTCTCTCTTAGGCATGAAGTTTTCAAAATTAAAAGCATTCAAATCAGCACAGGTTCTAGCTGATTTGTTTTTCCCCGAGGGATAGAGACATGGTAATTTTAAAGAAAGTATTTTAATAGAAAAAAATGAGTTGGGCAAGGAGCAAATGCATACACAGAAGTGTGCATCAGCTATGTGATAGCCTGCATGTGAGTACAGGACTTATTTTTTTCAGCACAAGTGGAAGCCACAAGCATACTCATCTTTAGGTTTGTTTGGTGCAGTAATGTTATTGCAAGTCAACATGGCAGAATTACTGTTTCTACTAATAAAATCTCATGTCAAGATATGTGTTAATGACTCAGATTGAACAAACAATTATATTGACACTGTACCCAGCACATACTTTTCTGTTTGGGTTTTTTTGTTTTTTTGGTTTTTTTTTTTGATAAGAATACTTCTACACTGCCTTCTCCAAACAAGACAGCATTTATGAAACAAGGAAAGATGAGTAGTTCATGGAGGAAGGAAATGTTTCTCAGCAAAACCTCATTTATTTTAGATGCTGGAATCAAAGTAAAGCACACAGAAAAGCAGCCATGAAAAAAATGGTGCAAATAGATGAAAAAATGGTGTGAGAAGATGAAGGAAAAAGAATCAGGAATTATATCAGAAGCTTTCAGGGCTCTTATTTTATTATTTTCTTCATTAATTCCTCCTAATTCTAATAATAACTCTAGCCTGGCATATATTACAAATAAATCTTTCCTTAAGTGTTTTTCAAACATTAATTCCTTTACATCCTTCCTTCTATCTCTTATCCAGCCCTGAGAGAGTTAAGTGTGAGTGATGAGGTGCACTGGGGATTTACAAGAGTTCAAGCTACTTTCTAGACCATTTAATTTATTTTTGAGGCTCCTCTGACCTCAGATTTAATCAAGATGTTTAGTGAGTTCATCACAGAGAGCTGGAGAGTGGTGCTCAGTGTTGTTAGCTTGGCATAATTAGTATTCCCTCTGACTGTTTTTCAGGACACACTATGAAGTCCTACAGGATAATTTGATTGAGGTCTCTCAGGTTGTTTTCAATTTTCATGTTCTTATGCTCCCCAAGAGTAGATCAGTAGAGGAGAAGATGAAACAAAACAGGGAAAGATGCATGTGGAGGAAAATGTAGTTCAGTACAAGTGAAGTTTCACTCTATTTGGAGCATGGAGAGGGGACAGCATTGGCAGTGGTATTTATCTAGTGGGGATTTTTTTCTTTGACCTCATTTTTTTCCTATCACTTCCCTTCCTCCCCCAAAAGGCTGGTTAAATGGTATGGTTTTTAGCATGCAGGAGAATACAGGTAATTCAGCTGATGAATTACATCATTTTTTGTTTACTTTACTTCCTCTTCTGTTCCTTCAAACTGTATACATGAGCTTGCTAATTTCTTTAGGAAAAGAATGAAGCAAAGGGAGACAGCAGATTGCTTTCCTTGCTTAAGCTGAGCTAAAAGTCTCAGGGTTTGGGGCTTTTCCCCCACAACTTACAAAGTGATTCCATGATTTTTGGAATACCCTGTCCCAAATTTAGACCTAAACAGAGGTCTGCTGTGCAGAGGTGTAAAGAGAGCTAAAGAGATGTTACCTGTGCAGCCTCTGAGGCAGCCACACCTGACTGTAAAGTGCACTGCAAGGCTGCTGGGCCCCTGCCCTCCTGGCTGGGTGCTGCTGATGCTATGGGGTGGCTCCTACATTGCTCTGATGTCCTCAAAACCAGAGGAAAGATTTAAGCGAGTCCCATGAACTTCCAAACTTCTTTTCAGTGAAAAACCCAAGAGAGTGGGAGATGTGTTTTGGGAAGTTTTTCCATAGGGGCTGGAGCACCTGCTCCATCACTGCCTGGGCTGTGCAAGATAACTGCCTGCCTTCAGCCCCGGGGCTGTGGGGGGGCTGCTGGGTGCCTGGAGAAGGAGGGTTCCCTCTCACACTAATTTCTGCTCTCTGCAATGCCCTGTGCTCACCCATTGCAACTTCTACTGCAGCATTAGCTGTTCTGAAAATGTATGCTCTCTCCCCTCACTGGAGTGCTGGAGAATTAAAGGGCTCATCTCCTTTAACACATAATAGGATATGTCTTGTCAGCACAGTGTTCCAGAATGAAAAACATGTAAACAAAAGTATGAGAAATGTTAATGCAGAAAATGGCCAAGCAGATTAGTGTGTTAAGCACCTCCTGTACAATGGAGATAAGAGGGTTATACAGACTTCTAAACATCTTTATAACATGCCTCTTAAACTGTTTATTTTTATAAATTGTTCGCTATAACACAGAAAACTTGCTGTATATCTTACAGGCTGTTTGCTCTCCAGATGGAGGGTGAAATCCAGGCTCAGCCAAAGCCAGTGACCAAAAACCTGTGGATTTCAGCAGGGCTGTCATTTCTCCCGTGGACTTTTTCCCCGTTAGACAGCTTAGGTTAATTGAGCTAACAATTACCTCCCATGTGATGACCAACTCCGAGCGGCTCCCTCCTCCTCCACTGACGTTTGTTGGTGCCACAACAGGAACTGCAGGAGAGAAGACATTGGTGCTTCCAGCTTCCCAGGGGTCTGCTCAGCTGGATGATTACAGCTTGTCCTGGCTCACCTGCAGCTCTCCTGCCTTTCCACAGGTTGAACAGGGACTGTGCTATATAACAGCACATTTTAAAATGAACTGAAAGGATGTTTACACATTTTCAAGTTCAGAAGGCTGAAGCCACAGATGTATTTGATACATGAGTACCTTGGTTCAAAAAATTAATTAAAGAAGCTAGTAGCATCAAGTATCTGACATTATTATGCCTCATCAACTAATTGGCAAAATGATGTTCCATTCAGACTGTAGCTGCAACACTACTGATTTACTAATTATCCATTTGTTCCGTAAACATGATGTTGGAGCAATATATTAATTTTTTTTAATTGGCTGCATGCTTTTCTTTGGAAACTCAAAACTCTTAATTTGCTGTATTTCTTCTCCCAGCACTCCAAGTGTTCAAAAGTTCATGGATTAGAGCTTGGCTTCCCCAGTGTTGCTGCAGGTGTGTGGCACCACAGGTACAGGTCAAGCAATGTGCTGGTGTTCCAAGCTGAAGGGGCTTCTCATCACTCAAATGGCTCTTGGTAGAGAGGCAGGGAAAATAATGGCATTTCTTGCCTCTATACTTCCATCAATATGCCCACCTCATTAGCCTATAAATGCTGACAGCCTGGGGGAACTGGTTTGTGAGAGATGGAATTCAGACAGCCCAGCCTTGTTCTTATTGCCCAGTTCACTACTTGCAAGGATGACATCATGTTCCTTCTCAACTTCTGGAGAAGAATCAGAACCAGAGCAGCTCTGGAACTGACTGAGACAGAAACTCCCTACAAGAGGGCATTTGTGCTCTTTACCATTTCCAAACCCTTGGTACTATTTTGAGAAATGTCAAGATTGTTTTGTTGTTCCCTTCATCCAGCTCTCACTGGTGTAAAATTGGACGTGTTGAGACAGGATTGGGCACAGAGTCAGAACCAGATGGGACAGTAAATCTCACAAGGTTTTTTAGAGATTTTGGTAAATTTTACCATGTCTGTCTGCCCTTCACCAGGTCTTTCATCCAGCATTAGCCTAGCTTTAGTAGAGGCAACAGAGGCAATAAATAACCCTTAAAGTTCACAGAAGTTTATGTGAGCCCAGTATCACTTCTAGATTCAAGGTCACACATAAATCTTTACCTGATTTCATCCTCTCTAGATATGCAGAAATTTCAGGATAATTTTGTTGTGCAGTCAGAAAAGTGAGTGCAAGTGCAAACAGACAGGCTCTTTGGAGAGTTTAGCATAGGTATTCAATTTTGTCTTTCACAATCAATGTCTTTGTGCCCATCAAAGGAAAATAATCTAAGACTGGAAAGAACTGCATTAAAGGAAAAACAAAACCCCAAAGCAACACAGCAGACTTTCAAGCCTACTATTTCACTGTTTCATGAACCAGTTGATGTTCAATTAGTTCATGTGTTAAATGTGCTCAGTACTTACTACATTTGCATGAGGAAAAAATTTGTACTACTGCTCAGCAGAGCCTCAACTGGGTCATAGTTGAGAAACAGACAAAAATTTACAGCTGAGTACACCAACAGAGGCTCAATTAATTCTCAGCTCCATTTTAATGAAATGAACAGTGGCTCATTTGCATCCACAAATTTTCTAATGCTCTGATTTCAGCTGGCAAAACAGCTATTACCACGGGGAAGTTCAAGTTCACCCTTTCATGGCCAGCAGTTTGCTCTCCACGCTGTCATACTGTTCTCAGTTTCCTATTCTGATTTCAAAAACAAAGATCAGCTGTTACTTCTCCCACTGCAATGTTTTCAGACAGAATGATTTACAGCAGTGGAGGGGTTCAGCAAATACAACCTCAAGTGGGTCTTTCTGTTCCTTTTGTTAAGCTTCAGATAGCACTACACTGTAAGGAAACAATGTTCTTGTGCCATTGCCATTATAAATAATGTAATTAAATATATATTTTTTTCATTTTTTAGCCCCAATCTTGTGAATCCCTCTAATAAAAAGCTGCTTTAAAAGATGAAAGCTTTTACTGACTGTATAGGTGGTTTTGAGTATCACACTTTACAAAGCCCCACTTGCTGTGGCTACAGCAAGAATGACCTTCTTAAGACTAATTTTGACTTCATGATTAATCAGGTCATGGAGAACACGTCTTGGATGTTCTGTTGGGAAATTTAGAAAATTTGGCCTTTTCCTGCCTCCAGCAGCCTTCCCTTTTCCCATTGCCCCTTATTCCTTGCATGTGATTCTCCTGCGGGAGGGAGGGGTCACCTGGAAATCTGGCAAAATCTATCAGAATTGATGTTCTGATGATCAAATAGGTTTTTTTTCCTGGCATGCATACTCAGTATAAGGTTTTGCTTCAACAATAGAAAAAAGAACTTACTACATTTAAATATACTGATTAATAAATTTTGAAGTAATTCTGCCTTGGGACAAATCCTGTAGGTATTCTGAGTAACAAATGGGCTGCCTTTCTAAGGATATGTGCATTTCCTGCTGTCTAGTGTACATTGTTGTATTTTGAGCTCTGTCCTGAAATGCAGCGTGACAGATTTCAAAGCTTGGCAAATGAGACAAACAGAGAAGAGAAAGTGGATTGTAAAAGCTGCTTCCAATTTTAACTGCTTCCCATCCTCTAAATACTGATTTTTATAGGAGAGAGAGAGTTGATAAGCAGGGGTCTGGGAGAAACATGAAACAAAGCAAAGGTTTAATCCTCAAATAAATTGCACCAAACTGAGGAGGTGAAAGGGCTGACGGTGTCGGTCATCTAAGAATGAGCCTTCTTCCTATGAGGTTCCAAGTCCCAGAAGATAAATGTGTAAAGGTCAGACAGACAGATAGCAAGGATCCTGTCCTAGAGTCAGTGGAAGCTATTAGTTTCACTGGGCTCTGGATGCTGCAATTTATTTCCTCCAGTCAAAGCCAATACCCTCTCCCTCCTGATGCTCAGATATCAAAGAGGCTCTGCAGCAAAGGCATTAGAGGCTGGTGCCAGGCTGGGCCTCAGAGCTTTAGCATCTTCTCTGCAAGTCCCTGAGCAGTGTATAAACAAGGTTATAATTGGAAGAAAACAAATGCTGGTCCCCAATTGCTTGAATGAAAGCTTGTGTTCAAGCATGGGGATTAGATATATTTTGGGACATATCAAAGGGAGGAAGCATAATAGGCTCCAGCCTTTATTGCTAGTCCAAGCCATCTCCAAAGCAGAGAGCAAAAGCATGTGGTACCTCAGTCATGTCCAAGCAACCCTTGCAATGGCTCTGTAGGTCTGCTGGCATGAAGCCACAGCTCCACAGACTCAAATGTCAGATGGGTCTGGGAGTAGTAACCCTGCAGGAACAAGTGGCTCTGCTGCAGTGAAATTCTCACTGCTGGGAGCTGGCCAGGAGCCTGTGTGGAAAAAAACTGTCAGAAAGCAGGGACTTACCTGCTGCTTTAGTTTTCAGGAGAGCTGATGGTCTGCTGGGCTCCCCAATTCCAACACCATTGCTGGCAACCACACGGAACTCATACTCGACCCAAGGGCTTAATTCAAGCACTGTTGCCTTGTGAGTCCTACCATTAATGACTTCAGGGTCTAAAGGCAAAATAAACATGTCAGTGATGATGTGGGTTTGGAGTATTTAATAGCAGATGCAAAAACTAGAGGACAAATTGCTCACCTGTTGCAACTGCCTGCCATCCCACTGAGAAAGGAGTCCTCATCTGAACACTGTAGATCTGGACTGGACTATTATTATCTATCCCAGACTTCCAGGATAACACAGCAGTAGTACTAGAAATATGTTCAACTTTCACATCTTCTGGTGGACCTGGGGGGCCTGATACAATTAGCATTTTAAGATTAAGGGAGTAGGACTAAAAGATTCATCACTGGGTTGGGTTGGGCAACTCTTGCTTTCTCCAGTCAGGGGAATTATTCAGGAAGCTGCAGTTTCACACAGGCAGCACAATGTCTAAATGATGGCTTCATGCCTGTGTCACTTTTTTCTAATTAATGAAGGGGCTTGGTTTAGGAAAATAAATGTTGTTATGCTCTTGATATGAATAAGGGAATGATTTTTTTTTTTTTAATCTAACAAAGAACAGTGTGCCTTTTCTTGAACTATCCAACATCTTCAGAATTCCATCTGAATTTAGTCATAATTGAGGTTTAGAAAGAATGCAAGATGGTGCATTACACAGATTTCTGCTCAGGTTTAGAGCTTCTGCTCCCATCCCAGCCTTTCCCTTGCTGCTGGCAGCAAAAGCATTAATGATTTGGCCATGGGAAATAATTTTCCATATTATCTCCAAATAGTGGAAAGGAACCAGGCCTCTTGTTTTTATTTCCCAGCCTGTACAGTGACCCAGACAAGCCCAGCAAGGAGTCAGTGACAGCAGTCTGCTGTCCCCATGCCCTGCCATATTGACCTGTGTGGCCACAAAGTTTATTTTCTGAAGAGGCCGTGGCAGAGCTGTGCAGCTCTCCTGGGTTAGCTGCACACCAGGATAATGCTGCCCAGAATCTCAATCCAATTTTGGGGCCAAAGGTACAAGAGATGTAGCATTTCACTATTGATATTCTGGGAATCATTTGAACAACAGCTGATGTTAAGAATTTCTAATTCCTCCAGAAGATACATGTGTCTACATTTAACAGACATACCTCTTACAATTATATCTACTGTTGCAGATTGACTGTCTAAAGTTGTTTGTACCATGCACACATATTTCCCAGAATGATGTAGCTGAATATTTCTTATCATCAAATCCCCAATAGATTCCTGGAGATACAAAGAAAGTAAACTAATCACTCACAACATGCTTTCCATACTGGACATTTTTATAAATTGCTCAATATTAATAAAAAATTCAGCTTTTAAATTAAAATATTCATAGCTATCATCAGTTTCTTTCATGTGGACATTTTTATTATGGCTTCGCAAATAACTCAAGCGCCTTTATGAAATTTAAGAAAGAAAAATAAATTGCTGCAGCCCTTGTAAAGAAACAGTGATTTGCCATGCATATAAATAGTGATGGAAGCATTATGATAAATATTAGTGGCATCCAAAGGCTGTGGCAAATAAGTTTCATTAAGCACTAAGGAGTTTAAGAAACTTACTCTTCCAATTCTTTCAAAATGAGGCATCCCTCTACGAAAATCAATTCTACTGCCATTGAATGACCATGTGAACACCACATCCACAGAAGGGTCATGAGAAACCTGGCATGGAAGGACTATGCTTTCTCCAACTGTGACATCCATATTAGAAGGTGGAATAGTGATTACAGTCCTCTCTGTGGAGACAAAAAAAAAAAAAAAAACCCAAACAAAAAACCAAACCCTGTTTATTAAAATGTGTCTTGGAATAGCAGATTCTGAATTAGTTTTGGAACATTTGCAAAATGATTTCAAATTGGCCCAAATGTTCTGTAATAAAGAAAATGATGTCTAAAAGGGTGATGGTCTCAGAGCACTCTTACCTGTGTGCAGCCTTGTTACTTTTGCAGTATCAATAGGAGCACGCTGCGTGCCCTGGGAGTGAGCAGACGTCAGGGGCAACGTGCTGAATTACTCACACATTCCTTTGTAAAGCCCACTAGATAAGATTTTCAGCTCAAAAAGTGCAGCCTGTATTATTGAGTCTGTTAAAAATACGACCACGGTTCTTTAGACTTGAAAATCTCTCCTTATAGGAAACTGCAGCAAAAGCAAAAATTGCTGTTCATCTTTGCTTGCTTTAGACTTTGAGATCCTTAATCTATATTAATGTTCGTGGTAGTTTACTGCACAGCTTCAAAGATCTCTCCACAGACAGAAAAACTATTTATGTAATCTTTTTTAACCCCTTGCACAAACTTGTGGCTCTTCATAAGGGAAGTAATAGCTCACTGAAGGGGAAAGAAATAGGTTTATATGGCTTCACTTGTGTTGATATGACTGGCAGATAGATTAGAGATAACAACCACTTTGTTGTAAGCAATTCCCTTGAATGAAGCTTTTGTGCATAAAAGTGTTATAAAATGGTGAGATTTTAGAGGCATATGAATAAAATGAGAGCAGAATCTATTCAATAATATTAATATGTTCTGAAAATAACATGAGAGGAGAAGAAAATTTGCACAAGCTCTATCAGTTCAACCTTTAGTCTGCCTTAACCCAATGTGTAAGAGATGTATGAGAATCCTCAGGGTTTTGCTTTTACTTGGTTCTGAAGGGCTGATGTATGATGGGGCATCCAACCCCCTAGCTTCAAACACATCTTTGTTCAGTCACTGATTTCTATGTGGGTACCAACACAGCCTGAAACAAAAAGGGCTTCTCTCCAGCACCTGAGCTGCACTGGGTGAGACTGTTCAGGCAGTGAGAAGGTAGAAACAAGGTAGAATGTTGCACCTTCTGCCAACCTTTTAAAATAACACCACTTCTCACTAGTTTCAGTGATATAACTGCTGCAGGCATCAGGTAACATTTTCCAAGGAAAACAACTTACCTGATTTTTATTGGTATAGACAAATTGTTTTTTTTCTGATATAATTATGAGTGTGGCAGAGGTTCTCACTGTTAGAGCTCAGGGTTGGCACCCACTTTCTCAGACTTCTCTGTGTACTCTGACTGCTCTTCACAGCCATGTAAAACTATCACTGTGGCAGTTCCATCAGTCTGTCTGAAGTCAAGGACTGCAGAAATGTGAAGGCCTCACGTGACTGTCTTGAAGATACTCAATCATTAGGTTAGAGAAATCTCTTCCTCTCCCTGGAAGCAGTGTGTCAGATGCAATAAATTCCAGATGATTTGAGGGCCCTATTCTTGGTTGGCACAACTCCACTGATTCCAGCACATGCTGGCAAAGAACTTGTCTCCATAAATCTCAAATGAAGTGATTCTATTGTGAAGTACAGGTAACTTTAATAGAATAATCTTGAATAATGTTGAAAAGTATCTGGGAACTACAGAGAACCCTCACAAAGTTGTCTTTTTTTGCTTTTTCTACCGTGTATCTTATTCTCAGAACTGAAATAGAACTGCATGAATAACACTCTGTAAGAGGAGAGAAATTCTATTACTTGCAATAATGCTGCATATGTTAAAAGAAGAAAAAAAGGAAATACACTGGTATACTTTAAAAATTGGAAAGTTCCCTTCACGATAGCTGGAATTTCTCTTTGCCACTAGCAAGTGGAGAGGTGTGATCTTCTGGCCTGATATGGTCCTCCAAACTTGTTATCTCTTCCTTCAAAGTCACCCTGTAAGACTTTCCTTCCTTAAACCTATAAACCTTGTGCATCTCTACTCTGAGCTTTTAAAGCAAGTGAAGTGTGACACGAAAGCAGCAAAGTCTTCCTCTGAATATAACAATCAACCTCCAAGTGGAAATTCTACGTTGCTCTGAATGTTTACAGCACCCTTTATCCCAAATTCCACTCGGGTTTTGTCTGCTCGGTGTTGAGCTGTGCAGGAGAGATGTCTCTACATGTATTCTCTCAGAAAAGATGCAAAAAGTTGGGCCTGATTTACAAGAAAGTCTCAAAGGGTCTGGCAAGTCAGCCTGGGCTGTCCCTCCCCTCATGTAGCCCTTGGGCCTGACCTGTGTGGGGGAGTTTGGAGAACCAGGAGGTGGAACTGAAATGACTGCAAGGGTCACCTCTGCAGCTGTGGGTATGGAGAGGACTGGCCCTAACAAGGCTGAGCCTTCCATGGGCAAGGTCAGTGTCTGGAGCTGAGGAAACAGTGGTTCTAGGGTCCAAGCTTCTCAGCCCTCCCAGTCAGATCTCAGAGCCTAAGATGAGCTCCTTTCTGCCAGGTCTAAACTGCTGCTGGTATTTTCTCTCTCTTGCTTACAGCTGGCCTGGATGTATCTGTTCTGCACTGCTTTGATGACAGCCACAAGATAGCCTTTGATTTGGGTATCCTGCTAAACTCCCAATCAAGGAGTGTCCCAGGGATGCAATTCACCTTTGTGCTCTAGTTCATTCAGCATTAATAAAGCTTTGTGCCACTACTGAATTTTCCATGTGCCAAATACTCCCTCGTCCTTCAAATTGCTCTTTAACATATCTGCCCTGCACGAGACCCACGTCACCTCTACTGCCCCAAGACTTAATCCACCTCATTTTGTAACTCCTGCTCCTCTGTGTTGGATGGATGCTCACCAGGACTGGTGCATTTCAACCCTCCTGCAATGCACTGTGTACAATTCCAGCATTCTATAAATAAGTAAAATGCCATAAATAAAATCAATTTAGTTCTATGGAAGGGTCGAAGTAAGACTAAGCAAGAATGATACAAAAAGGATTGCAGAGAATTTGTAATGAGATTCAAGGGATACATTCTAAACCCTATAGAATACAAATGTAAAACATTGTCCTTTGTTTTGGACAGTTTTAAGCTTCCATCAAAGCCAGTTGTCTACTGTACAGGAAGGGGCCATTAGCTCCAGATAATCATAATTAAACTGGCTGGGATTTTTCTGAAACTTCATCAGAAGTTTCCAATAATATTATGGTTGCCTCATTGGATCTGTCATGTAATTTCTTGTGTCGTTATTTGATCACCCTCAAACCAGATCAGAAATAAGGCATCTGCAGTCCTGTTTTACAAAGTTATTACAAGGAATAAAACTTCCAGCAATCATGTCTCTGTTAAAACCAATGGAATGGCTCGCTTGGGAAAAGATAAATATTTTGGAAAAAATGCACTCCATGGAACCCCCTAGTGAGCTGGCATTTTGGAATATCAGGACATAAAGGCTGTTTCTTATGACACAACAAATCTCAATAGCTGTATGCTGTTAGTTTTATAGGAAGTCTGCTTTCTTATGGGCATGAACACATTTACTTCCACCAAATCAATTCTGAAAACTGTCCTTTTGTGAATTATACTGGGTTTGTGTGTAAAGTGTGGTTTTCTAGCAGTGCAAGCAAAAATAATCCATTTAATCATGGTATTATCATCCTCTTTTATCTCTAGTTCTAGCCTACTCATATCCAAAGATACCACTGCAGTAAAGTGGTTCACTTGTCTGATATTTTCTTCTTCTTTTATGGGACTGTCTTTAGACTTCCACCTCAAATACTTTTAAAAGCTTCTTAAAAGCTCTTGGTTCTACATTATCTATCCATCTTGCTTAGCAACTGCAGACATGCATTATATGGCAAATCCTATTCCAGAGGAGAAAATAGATAAGATGTTGTGAGTGCTGGAGGTATAATAAAGACTTCTCACACGAAGAATAAACAACTCAATGAGCAGCAATAAACTTAATTTGCACATTAGATATGCTTTTCCAAGTTCTGACATTTCAGTTGAAAATAATGCTGAAGCAATGAGGCCTATAATTGAACAGCCAAAACTTCTCCAGAGGGGAAACAAAAACAAATGTTCCCTGCAAACAAGATAATTTTTATACTATGTTGTTACTCAGTGTTTTAATAAACTTCATAAATGCCAAACAATTTTTTTTTTCATGTTTTAATGCCCTTTTCCCATATTGCTCCATTAGGATGTATCTATGTGGTATGTGAAATGGTATAATACCTTAATGAAGTCAGTTTCCTAAACCCTAAAGTTCTTGGTTTATTCATTGCTAGCTGTGCTGTGACACTGTCCCAGAGTACACAGAGTATCACTGCTAATTGCTCTTTCAGATGATGAGTATGAAAAAGAACTTTGCCAGCTGCAGTAGGTTAGGGAGGGGGTCATGCCTGCAGGCTGTAGTAACCACTGAGTCATTGAAAACAAGAATATTAAGGAAAAAGAAAGTGACAAATTACATTTAATAACATGCTCTTCTTGTAACTGCACACATTATTATTACTACACATTTTTCAAAACTGATTAATATGCTTGCTATAATCTTGGAAGTTCCACTTTTTAACTCGTCCTCATTTAAAATCAACAAATGCAAAAACTTTTAGTACAACTAGGAACACATCTCATCAGATCCCATCAGTCATTTTGTCTTAGAGGATGTAAGATTTGGCTTCTTATAATGATCCTGATGGGACAAGTTCACAATGATGACTCAAAGAAGCAAATCACTTTCTTTTTAAGGAGAGAATTAATATTTTATCTTGTATACATAATGGAGAAGAAAATAATGGCAATGTGAGAAGAGGATGTTCGTCTTTCTCCCTTCAGGAAAAGATCTGTTTACACATTGGCCTGTTGTAAATAGTTGTAAAAGTTTATTTATACCAAAACCTAACATAAGAAAAAGTAAGTAAAAAATTTAATTCAGCATAAACAAAATAATCTGAAAGCATAGAAGATACCCTAATGGGTCCCTTATTTTTTTATTAGTGCAGCAATTAGAAGGGTCATGGAGGGTGGCATTTTAATATTCAGAATCCAAAGTCCTGTGAAGGGCCAAAGAAGAGTTTTTGCTTGACTGTGATTTGTTTTGGAGTTACTTAAGGAGGCAGCACACAGCAGCTGGGAGGCTGAGGAGGAGTGGGTGGTTTCAGCTGCAGGGATGCAGTGCATGCAACATATATCTGCCTGAGGCTAAAGTAACAGACCCACCTGATTTTCAGCTTACTTCCTAACATCTTATTTCTTTTTGGCAACCCAGCTTTCAAGTCTCTCCTGCAGTCTTGGGTGTGATATAAATTGTAAATGAGCTGAATAAACTCATCCAAGCACACAGCCTTGGTGTTGTTTCAAACTCTGGTTGCCCAGTACCTACACAAGTGCAGCCTAAACCTGCAATGCCTAAATGGCACTGCAGTGCCAGTACCCTTATTAATGTTACTGCTTCTGTGGGGATCTTGGGAGCCTTCCCTGATAAACAAATTGATCATCAAAGTGGTGCAGTTATGAGGTTTTCTTTGCTGCAGGCAGTAGAGAGCTAAGTTTCAGCTTTAAACTGTAAGTAAAAATCTGTCAATATTAACTCAGATTGGCACAGACTTGGGCACTCCAATTAAAGGAAAGCACACAGCTTCTAATAGTCATCAAGCATAGCAGAAAATACTAAAGTACCTTTCACAATCAGGCTCCCAGAATTTCTGGCCACTCCAAACTGATTTGTTGCTATACAAGTGTACACCCCAGCATCTGCTTTGGTGATGTTGGAGAGTCTCAGACTGCCATCCTCTAGTAAGATGACTCTGGGGAAAAAAAATAAACAAATGAAAATGAAGAAAAACCCCCTTCTGTTACAAAAACTGTCACAGAAATGCAATGCTACTTTTAATATTTAAATGCTTTCATCATGCTTTCTCTCTTCTACAGTGAGATGAATATGTCTCAACCAACTTTTACCTCTGCTGATTATTGATTTCTACATTAGGAATGGTCTATGGACAGAGTGGAGGAACCACTGACTTATCTAGCTGACTTTCTTGCAGCAAAATTTAGAGTCTCAAGAGAAAGAAAGAAGATGCAACTTGTTACCCTGAGCTATATTTTACCCTGGGGCCCTCTTGAGATCCCAATGCTCCTGTGCCATATGAATGGTGTGTCTGAGCCCAGCTGACTGTGTAGTTTTGTTAGGATTATTAAAAGATATTAGCAGACTTGCTGAGCTGCTGAAATGCCATCTCACAAGCCAAGGAGCCAAATGAAATGCATTGCTTTCTCACAGGGCCTTCAGATCACCTTATTTGTCACTATGTTGTTTACATAAGTTTGCAGACTATTGGGTAAATTGCATTTAATAGGAATTTCAGGACGACTCCTGGGGCTTATGGACAAAACTCATTCCTAAGCCTGTTCATATGTGTCTTTGTGTCAGTGAGATGCTTTAGGATGTCAGGCAGGACAGAGAGCAGCATCTGTGTTCCTTAGCCAAGCTTTCACTGCATGCCTGGCACCTTCCTGCTTTTACATGCAAGGACAGCACTTCAAGATTTTTGGATTTTCTTTCTGACACATCTCTGTCAAAGGCAGAGAGTTTCAAAATGATGAATTAAGGAAGTGATGAACTTTTGGACAGAAAATAATATTATCCTATAATGTTTTGTTAGTTTTGTGTCAGTTCTCTCATCCACCTGTTGGACTTGGTAGATGGTAAGTTCTGCAACTTTTTTTTTTCTTTAGAAGTTTAGAAGGAGGGCAGTAGGCTCGAGGGCATGAAGTTCTTGAAATTTTCCTTAAAATGGGGTTAGTCTCTGTGTGCAGCCCTTCTCACCAGTGAGGCACTGCAAGAGCACAGTCCTTAGTAGGCATCCCAGAACCAGTCTGCACCAACCAGGGAACAGCTGCCCCCAAATGCCACACTTTCTTCCATCTGATTAAATCCATCTGGAAGTCACAAATCCACAGGAGATCAGGCTTCATTCATTCCAGCACTCACAGAAGCACTTGCATTTTATTTTTTTTAATTCCTCTTAATTGTCACTTAAACTAACACAGGAATCCTTTTATAAAATGAAAATATCTAATTCATGCATCACAATGTGGGTGTTTAATATTTATTACTAACAACATCAGATTGGAGGATGTAATGAATTATTAAAGGAAACCAACAATAACAAGAGCAGCAGTTGAAGCTGGCAGTAATATCATAGCCATTAAACACACACAAAAATTATCTTTAAGTCCTGCTGCATTCCACTCTGGTATTTATACACTTGTAGCTCTTTGCACAACACACATCAGATCTTGTTCTGCTTCCTGCTACACGCTCCCAGCCTCTCAGCTGCTGAAGGGAAGTGCTAGTTGGATGGCTGGAGGTCTTCTTGCTTACATCCCCCCCGTACCATGTTCCCCACTCTTGTCTGACCTTTCCCTGCTGAAAGATCTGTTCCTGAGCAGCACAGGGATGGATTTAGGAATGGGAAGACCTGAGAAGTCCCCATGGTGCAGGCACTCTGTCCCTGGGCTCTGGAGCCGAGATGGGGATTTAGGCTTGAATGAAAAATCTTTGTTTCCTTGGTAATAATCACCAGGTACTGCAGCAGGTTTGTTTGGTTTGGAGTTTGTTGTTTGTTTTTTTTTTTTTCAAGCAATTTGTAGTGCAAGGAGAAAATAAGTTCAGGTTTAGTAATCCATCATATTAAACTGGAGAGGAGCAAAACATGAAGCAACAAGTTCTTCTCTTCAATATAATGATGTGTCAACTAAGTGACATCTTTCAGATAAGGAAAGATGAATAAGCAGGGATGGAGCCTTTCTGAGCTGCATGATGCTCTGCACCAAAACAAGAGCCTATGGGTGCCTCCTCCTCTCAGGATGGGAACACACCCAAGGACAGGATTTCAAAGGCAGGCTTAAAGAGGAAGAAACATTTGCATGCATTCCACTTCTGCCTCTGCAATTTTCTTTGCATTAATGATGTATTTCTTCACATTGGTTTGCACCAGCTACAAGAAAACTCCCTCATTAGAAACTGCTGGTGATAACATAGTTGATTCAACTGAGTGGTTAGTAAGCATATGGTGGCTTCATCAAACAGTATCCAGAGAGATTCAAGTGCAAATCAGCAAATATTCATAAACTGGATGCCTCAATAAGAAGTTATAGCAAGCCACCTTCGTGTCTTTCCCACCATCAAACATTGATGCTCTGTTATTTTTACTGCAATTGCACCTAAAAGCTCTAGGTACAAACTGGAATCCAGAAGTGGGCATGAGGGGAAAGAAAAAGATAACTCCAGTCCTCAAAAGCTGCCAATGTAGATAAATACAGAGGAAAAAACCAGTTTGTAAAAATACAGTGTAAAAAAGGGGAGAATCTTTGAATGCACAGACTCTGTGTTTAGCCCCCAATGGATTTCTGAAGTTTAGACATGTCCTGATCAGATGTTTGTTGGGTTTTTGTTTGGTTGGTTTTTTTCCTGTATTCCTTATAAGAATTGAGACCTGAATAATTCCCAGCTTCCTGATTTATCCACTAAGAGGGGTCTGAACCCACTCAAGAACTGATGAGATAATGTTTGCTCTGAAGAAATGCTGTTCTGAAACAACCTTCCAATGTCTGGGCAGGCTGAGGATGGAATGGCTCTTCCACTGGATCAAAACAGAGCTTAGCAAGGAGAAACCAGGAGCTAATAAAAGCTTCAGGGTTGTCTGAAACACAGGTCATGCTACCTGAAGACAATTAGGGAGCTAGCAGTAAATAAGATACTCAGGCAAAATTCATGTAAAAACACAAAGGACTTCAAAATAATTAGTTAGTGAGGAAGGGGATTAAAGGAAGGAAAGAAAAAAAAAAAAAAAAGTGAGTAATTTCCAGCTGTACTGAGGTCTCTGTTGGGAGAGGGATGAGAAAGCAGAGCACAGCAGAAAGTCAAGATGATGCATTTCAAATACAAAAAGAAAAGCAAGGTGAAATACAGACCCAGTTGCCATGAACAGCAAAATTGCCATAAACTTCCTCAGAGCCACAACTTTATGCCATGGGTGGGTTCAGAGGGGCTGCACTTTATGCTCTTCCATTTGTCTTGTAAATAATGAGCCTGTGATTCCAAAGGTAATGGGAACATTTCCTTTAAAGAGCCTTGGATCAAGCTCCAACAAATGATTTAAAAAGAAGGTGTGAAACACATCTCAGCTGTGTGCTGAGAACAGTTACTTTTCACAACCTTTTAGACTGTGTGAAGGTTATAGATAATAATTCTTAGCATCTGCATCAGAAGACAAGGCAATTCCAAGTCCTGTGACAAGAGAGGAAGTTTAACTTGTCCAATAGAACACAAGTAGAATATTTTGTCTGCCAGAAAATAACCTGGACTTCCCTCAATAAGCAAATGAGTGCCTGTTGAGGGACAAAGACCAGGATGTGCAGCAGCTCTGATAAATGCATCCCTGTGGAAGAAGGAGAAGGAAGAATGAAATGAACTAGTCAGGACACAGCTGCTCATAAAGCCCCACTGCAGCAAGGGATTGCTTAAGCTTAAGCCTGACTCTAAACTTGCATTTCTGCCTGACAAAATGCTTCAATTCTTGTCAGCCTAGAGCTGATGCCTGTGTTCCTGCCTGAATTACACAGGTGCTGCCTCTGGGTAAATAGCTCAATTAAGCAAAGTTGCTATGAGGAAGAGGTGGAGATTCAGTTATATGAATCCGTACAAAGTTCCTGCACACATCTAATGAGAAAAAAACAGAAATATCATTCTACATGTAACAATCCTGGGAACTTAACCACCAAAAAGATGAATATGTTGGATGCAGTTCACTTTATGTGAATCACAGGAACATAAGACAGCTCCTAAAGCCCCATTCAGAGCCATGCTGAGCCCATTCTCCAGCTGCAGGATGCCCACGGCAGAGGGAAGGGCAGGGGGAGGTTGCAGGAGCAGGTACCACAGGCCTTTCCCAGCACCAAGTGATCTGTAACCCAGGGTTTCAATCTAGAAGTCCTGTTGTTCTATCTAGGATTAAATCTCTCTTCAGGAATTAATCCAAGACCTTATGAGCCTCTGCAGAGCTTGCAACAGTTTGTGAGAAGTTTTCCCTGGTTTATTTAAGCATTGTTCAAGTTTTGTTTGTTTTTAATCTACTCTTTCCATGGGACTGATCCACATCTTTGTCCTCTCTGAGTGACTCCCTTCATGTTCAAGATGAACATTATATGCAGAAAGGGAAAGCAGTCTGCCCAAGAGCTCCTAAAACTCTTTTGAGTGCTGCTCAAAAAGAGGAGTTTGCAATGTTTCTCCAGAAGACTGGGAAGAAGTGAGAGCTCATTAAAATTGTCACACATACTTTTTAAGTAAAGAACTTGAGAAACCAAGCTGGGATTATAGGTACAGCTTTTAATTAACCAGGCCAAACAAACCATCTCTGAAAGTGTTGTCTCATGTGAACAAAAGATTGTTGATGGCTATTTGCTTTGATCTTAGGAGCATGAAAGAATAACATGTATTTAACAAGGCTGATAGAAAACCAAAATCTGAGAAAAGAAAGAGGTGTCAACTCATTAGATTTTAAAGCACAGCAGAGGTAACTTCTGTGCATTTCTGTATTGTTCAGCCAATCTGTTTGAGAGAGATGTGTGATTTTAATTCATGGATGTGAACTGCATTAATTGAAAACAACAAATTTCTTTGAAATCCCCATCAAAATTGGTTGAGCTGAACTGGTGCAACACTGGGGGTGAATCAAGCCTAGTTCTGCAGGTTTCAGCACTGCCAGAAGGGTGGCTATCTCTTCAAGGGGATAAAATAATTCCTCTCTTAAGAAAGTAACCCCGATACCTAATGTAAAGATTCATTCTTCTTTTCTCCTGTCTGCCTCTCCCATCAAGTGTCTGACACCTCCTAATGTCATTGAAGTCATCATCACAGCACTGCACAGATAAAAAGGGAGTATACTGAATCTGATGAAATCAGAGGGAAAGTAATTTTTATTATCTGAGAAATCCTATTTGAAACCATGTCTTCTCAGTCTCACTTTGCTGCTCAAGAGCAAAACCACTCTTGCTTTCATGGGCTATGAAAAGAGATATTGTTTATAAATTCCTTCAGTTATGCCAGCAGACATGGAGACAAGGACTGACTTCTCTAATTCCAGAAAGATTGAGGAGCACAGGAGAGGCTGAATTAAAAAAACACAAAGGGAAGTAAGCGAGGGGCAGAAGCATGAGCACTGCTCTCAAGTGACTCTGAATTGCCAGTGATTTATGTAAATGTAAATGTGAGTCAAGTTTGACTGAGTGAATGAATTGTACCTCCTGATGACAGCTCTGGTATTTGGGAAAAGGTCCCAGCGAGTCCCATCTGAGCTCTGACTGTCTGCATCATATGGTAATGAACTTTGTACCTGTTTATCCTATTCTGAACTTAATTTGTATGCTAATAGTATTGCCATTTAATAAACTATGCTTAAAAGAAGATTTTCCTTATCTGCATGCTGATATAAATGAGCTTCGGAGTTGAATGACAATTAATTGGAAATAAAATAAACAGCATTAAACTGTCTGTTAACTATTTGGATCAAAACAGAATGACACAATCTAGCCAAATAGTCTTGTTATAATATCTGAGAAAGGAAAATCATTCTTTCCTATTGCCTAAATTTCCTCTCAGTTCCTAAAAAGGAACATTATTTTTGCATAGAATCTCTGCAATTTGGGACCACAAATATTTATTTTATGTAAATATATACAGAGATCTGAAGTGACTTATGCTCCATCATAAAGCTTCCAGACAAAATACAGTATTTTCAGGGGATGGTACTCCTTTTACATAAGATAGCAAAAGCTGTTTTGCCCTGCTTTGAACATACTCAAGTATTAAATACGAGGCAGATGGTCTCAGGCGATGATCAAAGAAAAAAGTGACAAAAATACCATGTCTGCAGACATGTGTCTAAATCTATTGCAGTAATATGTCTCAAAACTTGCAGCCAGGCAGCACTGGGCAACAGCACCTCTATGTGTAAGGGAAAGAAAAATGTGCCAACCAACCAGTTTAGTGATGAAACAAAATAAAGAAACAACCCTCAGAATGGGGATAAGCAACACACAGAGAAGGAAAGAATCAGGAACCAGGATTTTGAGAAATTCTGTGGTGAGAATCCAGGTAGAAAATGAGTTGAATTGCCAAAGCAAAAGGTTGCCATTTTTTCTATTTGCCAACGAGTTGTGCTGTTTTTGTGAAATCTTTCCAACTCTGCTACAGCAGAAAATAGTTCTTTTAGTACAAGATGGTTTGCCCACACTACTGCTATTCAACCTAATTGCACCATTAATCATTATTTTGATGATTCAGACATTATTAGGAGTTCAGACATAGTCATTCATACAACTAAATTCACTCCAGATGTAAAACAAAACCCTTAATGTGGGACTTAAGTAGAATTTAAACTGTACATAAGGCCCTGAATTACCCTCTGCGTGGGAGTTCAATTCACTTACAGGAATCTTTTTCCCTATCTGCTTGTCAGAACACATTTCAAAAATAAATGTACAATAAAACCTGATGTTAAATTTGAAGTATTCTGTATATAAAACATGTAAGTGACACCAGGCACACAGCGTGGTGCTGGCTTGCTTTCAGGAACCCTGGACAGCATATCCACCTGCACACACATGCACAATAGGTCCAGAGTGCTGGAGATGCTCTTGCAGTAGGGATTTTTCTCATGTTGGACTGATTAATTTTTAACAATCAATCTGGGAAAGGGATTTTGGAATGAATAATTCAAAATTCCTAACTCAAGTAAATAGTCTCTAGGAAATGAAAAAAACAGAAGGACTGAAATCCCTATTTTCTTCTACTGAGGATCTGGTTGGGCTACCCATTAGTTTGTAGGAAATCCTGGGGCAATCCCCACTGGACTACTGAATCTCTGCTTCATTTGAGTGATTATGATGAGGAACATATGTGTGTTCACTGAAGCCTTAGACCCACATGCTTACTTAAAATACCACTGAGCTCAGAAAACTTCTTTTAACATGCAATATTCTACCACTTGTGTGTGGAATCTTCCTTTCCCGGAAAATTTGAAAAGATTTTTAGTTCTCATAGGAAGTTAACTAATGAAAATAACAGCTTTTCTTTATAATAAAATCCCATGGCTGAACCAAATTTGTTAGTATCCTCCTACAAACCCTTCATGTTGGCCAGGCCACATTTTCAGGGTGCTTTTTCTCCTCTTTGGCTCACACAACACTTCATGTCTGAAATGATCCAAGAAACTCCTCCCTAGAAGACTCTTTGTTCATCATGCCTACAGCATGACTGGCAACACTCCCTGTGCCTGTCACCTCACTCGGTATCTTATTGCTCCTTTTTACATCACCTCCCCAAAATATCCCAAACTGCTATCTCTAATGTTACTTTTAGGTTGAAAACTTTTCAAGATCGGTAATTATCTTTTATTTGTTGTTTGTGCAGCCTGTTTTTCATCCCATGCTAGTATTTTTTTATGCCATGGCAATACACACCAGAATAGTGCAATGGTAATGATGTGCATGGCAGTACAACTTGGACTAGAAGAGAAGCACAGAAGGTTGCATTCTCTCATTATTTTTTGTGCAGACCTCCTAATTAGGGACCTTGATTCACAGCCTGCTGAAGTCAGTGGAAAGCCACCAATGAGATTATCTGCCTTTGGATCAAATCCTGAACGTCAATCGGAATATGTGCATGGGATGGAATGGGATCTGAAAGGGAGAGAGGGCACAGCACTGACATTCACTGGGGTTTACTTTGCTGCAGCTCCATATGACACAGAAGAGTGACAGATTGCCTGGGTCATATAAGCGTGCAGGACAGCCCCTCAGAAAGGCTCACCTTAAAAAGGTTCCCAGGGGCTGAGTAGGAACAATTTAAAATTGTACTAGAGAGGTGTCAGATAGAAGGGAAATTGTACTAAATCCAGCAGCACGCAGGTTGTCATTCCTCCTCACACGTGAGAACATATGGTTCATTTGCTTACTTGATGCTCACACTATCTGATGTGCTAAACACTATTGCATTAAGTAGTCAGTAATACATGATGAAATTAGGTTTATTGGCTTGCTCCATTATGAAACTCTCTAAGGAGAGAGGAAAAGAAAGGAAAAAATCTTTTTCTTATGTCTTCCCCTGCCGTAATATTCACAGTCTGCTGCCTGCCAGCCTTTTGTTGGGTCAAGTAGCAATGGGGGTCCCTTTCTGCCTTCTCATTACACCCCAGTGGGTTGACTTCAAATGGAAAGATGACAGAGAAAGATAAAAGAGGAAAAACAAAGCAAAATAAGATTAAGAAGAAAAATAAAACATTGTCTTTTTCTTCCCCTCAACTGCGCTCGTTCTTCTTTCTCCTTGAATCCCCCTCCTCATCTTGGGTTCATCTGCTTCCCCTGCCTTGAGTCTCAGCCTGGGGGAAAAGACAGAAATAACTGGGAACATGGAGAACACAAAGAAGGGAAGACTGAAGGTACTTCAGGTCAGTCTGAGGCACTTTCTAGCAACTCTTTGACTGTAAAACTTCTTGTATTCTTATATCATTAGTTTTGTTGGATCACCAAACATGTGTACTCACTCTCCAGTGAGCACTGCAATGTTTTATGTTCCTCCTGCATTCAATGACATTTTTCAGGAGGAAGCATGAACAAATGCTTGCACACTTAAACCTACAAGCAACACTCAAAACAGGAAAATACCACTACTACTGTTAGCAAATAAATGTATTATAGATGCCTCCACTAGTCTCTTTTAATACTATCTTCTCTGCTACCTTTCATGTAGACACTGAGGCAGTCGTAACCTGAATGTAAGGCACTTGTAGCTAGAACACAGAGTAGTCCTTGCAGCTCTCAGCATTCCCCTGGGAAAGGTGTACTACCAGGCTTTGTCTGGTTAGCACTGAATATGTAGTAGTGGTGTGGCCTGAGAGATGAAAAACCATACAAATCCATACAGCAGTCTCAGGTTTTGCAGTTTTCATGTCTTAATATGCAAGTTCAGACCAGGCACTGAAAGCAGGCAGATAAATCCCCACCTTTGATTTCCGACAACCTAATTGTTAGCAAGGAATAGAACTCAAGTGATTAATCAAATTTAGTAGATGTGGAATCAATTCCATTGGTTCCCAAAGCAAAATCAGAATTTCATCAAGAGATAAGCTTAATTTGTATTCATGTTGACTTACAGCAATGGTGTCGAAGATGTCTGGAATTGCTCTGATTGCTGATGCCCACACTTCAAGTGCTCTATTTAAAAACTAAAATAGGAAATGAACTTCTGTACAAGCTCACAGACACTGATAAGACAGAAGGGTTAAGACATATCATCAAAGCTATGCAGAGCTTCTTGTGGTAGAAAAGCAAGAAGGATAAAAGAGGAGATACACTTAATCCGGGCTGCAAAAACCAGACTTAGGAAATAAAATAATAGTAATATTAATATCCCATTGCTATTCACCTAGACACATTGCTGTAGAAAGCTGGGAATAGAATGGTAAGTGCTGAAATAGCATAAGAAAATATGTTCTATATGAAACTTGCTGCCAGCATACAAATGCCTGTGCCACATTTCTCTGCAGACAGTGGGTGCATAAAGCAGGGTGGCACTAAGCAGCATGACAAACAAAGTTGCCCTTTGCTGGTGCTACTCATCAGGCTTGACTGCAATATAGGTTTTGTTCAGACACTGTAGAGAGGTTTCATAACTCATGTAAGAGTTAGACATCTCATTGGAGATGGAGGTGCCTGCCAAGAAAAAGCAAATGACTCCCTTAGACTGCATATTGACTTCAGCTAAATGAAAGTTAAGTGACATCAACCTCCCCCTTTGTTAGTAGAGCAGTGCAAATTTTGGAATTTTCAATCCATTTTGTCTTGATTCCTTTTCCAGATTTTTTTTTTTTTTTTTTTGTGTTGACATTCTGGTAATTGAAATGTTTCATTGAAATTTGTGGAACTGCCCTGACACATTTCTTCTCAAATTGGTTCAAGCTGAAATGCTATTTCCCAGTACAGTATGTTTTGTATGTTGTATTTGATCAGTAGATGGAGAACTTCTCGTGTTTACCAATTAATTGCCTTTATTTTTTTAACTCTCTATTTCCCTAAATCCAGCCGCTGTAACAAGACAAAATTTTTTCCCCCAAAGTTTAAAACATCTTAAAATATTCCTGGGTTTGGAATCAGCCTTTAAACAGTGGAGCAGCAGCAGAAAGGCAGAAGCAGATGGTGGCTGGGAGTGCTCTGACAGCTGCACAGAACAGTCCTGCCCAGGAGACAGAGCAATTCAGATGCAGCACAGAAATGTGAGCAGATCAACCCCTTGGTTAATGAAACCTGCTGGGTCCTTGCATTGCACCCGGGAGCAGGAGGATCCTCTGGAATTGGAGGCTCCAAGGGGCAGACCTCAGCAATTACCAGAGAATTTTCCTCTCCCTCCCACCCCCCATGGTGTTAGAAGTCTCCAGTCACAACACCTGCTCAGTTTTCTCTGCATCAGGTTGCTGAAAGACAGCTTTTCATTTTGCTGCTCAATCATTCCCCCATGGTTCCTTTGAGAACTGGCAATAACTTGAGTGCAAAACACCAAAACCAAATGTGGCACAGGAGAGAGGGTTTACAACGTAGAGCTGCCTTTTTTTTTTTTGTCTGGCAGAGAATCAATTATCATTTTTCACAGAGATGGGGCTGAATTGTGTCCTACAAGTAAGCCTAGGAGCCAACAAGTATTGAACATATTTTATTGACCCCTAAACATGCTTCTTGTCCAGTCCCCAGAAAAGGATTTAAATTATGAATATTTGCTTATTACTGATTATTAATGTGTGGAAAGTGCTGTATGTGACTAATGCATTCTTTCAGCCTACCTCATTTCTCAGTTTTCCCTCAGCTATCCTCATTTAAATTCTGAGTGGAGTGAATCACATATGTTTATACACATTCACTACAGTGTTTGGGGATCCTCAGCTCATGGTGAGGGAATAGCACCTCTCTCTGGTAAAGCAAAAGGGGTTCCAATTCCCATTCATTAAGTGCTTAAATCAAAACGAATTTTTATAAAATGTTTTCCACAAGGATCCTGACCCTGAATCCACTGAAGGAGATAACAAGACATACATTTGTGATGAGATCAGTGTCTAGACTTGCAAAATTGCTATATTTAATACATGAATTGTTCCCTTCTACTCCTTCTTTTCCAGTTTTCCTCAGTGGCCACATGAAATGATAGAAGTGAGATGAAGAAAACTCCCATTGCACTGAGAATATACAACATACATGAAAACAGCTCATGTCAAACTCCACAGGGTGGGAGTTCAGAGCACAAAGCTTTTTTGTTTTTTTCCTTTGCTGCATTTCATTTCTACATTGAGCTAAAATCCACAGTGCATGCCAGGAAGACTCTGCACTCAGCAAAGGGCAAACAAAATCTTTTCAAACAGTTGCTCACTGGAAAAGTGATGGTGCTCCAGAAAGCCCATTTCTCAGGACTTCCATCCAAAGGAGGAGGTGGCTTGCCCAAAAGAAAACCCAAAGCTCTAATGCTCCATGATCCAGAGAAGCTGAGTGGGGAGAACACATGAAGAGAGAGCAGGTAAAAAGAGCTAGGGTTAGCCAACAGTGGTATTTCTTTTTGATTCCTGCAGCTGATAACCTTGAATGCCCTCTCTAAGGTGGCCAGCAGCACAAACCAAAGATAGATCCCACTTCTCAGGGGGTGAGTCACAAGAAAGAAGCTGGAATTCTGCTATTCCTGAAAATTTTGAAAGAATATTCAGTGCAGAGAGGACACTGCACTAGGTATGTTCAAGGCTTTGTTCTACCATCTAGTGTAAAAACTTAATTGCTTTGGAAATTTTTTGAAGGACTTATGTGTATGCTTCAAATGAAATGAAGTATTCTACATAGCTCAGAGCATACAAGCTGTTGAAGATCTCTGAGCTGCAGAGAAGATGGGAGAAACAAGTGGGGCTGGAGGAAACTGTCTGGGTAGTAATATGGGAAGTCTACTAATTAGCTCTTCCTTATTAGCAAACTTCTCTTTACATATTCAGAAACTAACATCAGTATTAAGAAGTTTTCATGTTAAAAGCTGAGATGAAGAGGGAGAGCAGAGACCCTGCATGCATGAGTATCAGGAATACACTATTATCATGAGTGAAAGAAAGTGACATTGAAAGAATATCCTTTCTCCTAGGGTGGAATAGGTCTAGTTGCATTATTTCTATAACAAAAGATTGAGTTGTCCAGATCATCCTGAAGAATCTATATGATCTGACTTAACAAAGTGTCCATTTGCTCTCAGAACTGTAAGGGATTTGTACTTCCCTTTATTTCAGTATTTATTCCAGACCAAAAGCAATTAAAGTAGTCCAGAGAGATTATAAATGTTGCACAATAAAATGGGAGCAGAAATATGGAAAGCTTTGGTTAAAATAGTTAACCTGTTTGTAACATGTCAGGGTTTAATCATATATAAAAAGGCAGAGCAGACTCCTTTTTAATGAGCAAACACACAATTTTAGTACTTTAATTAGCTATGTACTTCAGTTACAGCCACAAAAACCCGTTATTTCATTTTCTGTCACAAAATCTCCAGAAAAATACCACACAAATGAGTTTTTTCCTCCTCTTTAAAACCATGGCCTTAGTTGCTTTGTAATTTAATAATAAAAAAGCTTCATAAATTCAACTTTGCACCAGCAGACACTGTAATAACGTTTTGCACATGGAGAGTTTAAACACTCTCTCCCTTTGCCTCACTGTAAATCCTCCTCCTTTTGTTTACTCCTGCTAAGCAGCAGAAGGCCTTCTGGGATGCTCAAAAAGTACAGTGTGCTTATAATTATTGTTAGTAAATTAATACAGAAGCACATGTAAATACTGTATGCAGTGTGTAAATATTTTTTTATGAGCAAATCAGATGGGGAATATCAGGAGAGTACAACCTCAAGATCTAGGCTTAATTCAAGAGTTTAAATTGTAAGTTTTAATGGTGCTCTCCTTCTTCCTGTTCTCAATGTCAGAAAACTCAGAGATTTCTTGTGGCAAACCATAGACTGAGCAACTTTTATACCTCCTGTAGGGACAGGCTAAGAGGAATGAACAGGCATTTTCTTTGAATAGACCACACTATCAAAATGAACATAAAGATTTGACTGAACACAAGTTAGAAAAATGTTCTTCGTCATCAGTTTAGCAGTTAAACAGAAATTGAAAGTGCCATTAGTGAAAGGGACGGGGGAAATCATTGTAAAGTTCTCTGGATTGCTTATCAAAATTTTTCTGTTTCATTGTGGGTACCTGTGTGAAATACTTCTCAGATTTGCACTTTTCTTCACATATATTTTATCAATTTACTTTCCCCTGTGTTGTACTTTACTGCAGGATGGGATGGGGAAATCTTTGTGTCAGTTTCATAATGTTGTTTTAATGCTTTATAATTAAGTCTTACGCAACCCAAATAACCTCCTTGAACAACTGGTCCTGTGTGCAAAACCTGGTGTTCAATTTCCAGGCTTGATTCTGTTTTCAGTCTTTGAAAACAATGCTGTGATAAAACAATGTTGCTGCTATATTTGTGGATTGAAAGGCATTCTCAGAACGATTACAGTTCTTAGACTCTCTTGCTTCTTTAATCCATCTGCATTTGTATATGGAAATATCATCAGAGCTGTGTAATGTGTACACTACTCACAGCTTAAGCCAGTCAATTGCTTTGATTTTAATGCTTTATCACTTAATTGACGTCAGCATGTGGTGATGTAGATGGTTTGAGACATCAACAGACCATGCAACCCCATACCAGTTGGGGAGGGAGTGTACCAGTTCACTGGTCCAGTGGCTAAACCCTGCCTAAACAGAAGAGACAGAGAATATGAAGGCTGATTTAGCCATGGGATATTGTACAACCTGTACAGCTGCAAAGCAATTATGCTGCAGCCTGGGGGTACATTATGCTTCCCTGAAGCCTCTGCTGATGCCTCCTGCACGAAGCTGATTCACTCAGGCTTGGTGTGTGGTAAACAGTCAGCTCTGAGAGTGAATTAACTGCTGATGAAGGCAAAGGTATGGATCACACAATTACCCGTGTGCATTCGCTCTGGCTTTGTTCTCAACCATCTTTACATCTGCAGAACTGTGTGGCCACTGCTAAAGACAAGCAGGCCTCTGGCATCAAAGCTTCCCTGTCAAAAGTAATCCAAACCCAGCTGCCTTTAAATGGTATTATTAAAAGAGAGAACACCCAACAACCCAGCAACGGGTTTCTGACTGTACCTTTTGCTCTGGCGCAGAACTTCTGAGCCCTTCCTCCAGCTAATGACCGCCCTGGGAGAAGCGCTGGGGTTACACCCAAGAGTAACTGCACCCCCAACCTGAATGACAGACATTTTTTTCACAGGATTTTTGGAAAAATCGGGTGCTGCAGCTACAAATAGAGAAGTAAGAAGAAAGAAGAGCAGAGCAGTATGCAACAAAGTTACTAAGTGAACTTGCTAAGTTCTTCAACTTACACAGGTGAATCTAACAATTACTTTGCTTTTGAGCTTTATGCAAAAGGAGCAATAACAAACATGAAAAATGCACCTAAGCACCAAGGAATGCAATTAATTGCACCTTACTTATGCTATTTCTAAACTGTCTACCTAGAAACTGTCAATTCTGACACTTTCTCAATGAGGAATGGGGCTCTTTAGCAGAGCCATGTCAGCAGGATAAACATCATGCTGCTGATCCCAGCCATGTGTATTCACCTGCAGAGTTCTTAGCCCCCAATTACAAGCACAGCTTTTCAATGGCTTTCTGCTCATGTGGAAAGGTATTACTGTCTGTCCAGCAATGCATGAGAAAATTCACTCTTGGAGAAGGAGAAAACACAAGGCCTGTACAACAGTTTGGTTCTCTTCAAGTCTGTGTTTAACTGGGTTCCCTACTATTTGGCCATTGAACAAACTTTGTATTTGGATAGCAATACAAATACTCTTAATAGCATAGGAAAAACCCCCCATTTTATGTGTATCTATGGTAATCGTTAATGAGATTATTTGCTTTTATGTACATATTATTTGTTTTTATATACATGTTTGCCATATGCTCTTTGTTTATAGCTAAAATGATCTCTCCCACTTTCTGAAACTGATTTTTTAGAACTGCAGCGTACCTATTAATAACTCATAGTACTAAGTAAGAAACAGCACTCATTAAAATTGTGTGTGCAATAAAGAAAAGACCCCACAAGGAATTAGGATTTTCCTCCACATCTAATTTCAAGGGTTTTATAGTGATGGTCCTGTTATACTCAGTTCCTGTTTGTTTTAGTGGCATTTACTCACCTATCACCCGCAACTCAGCATTGGCATAAATAGTATTGTACTTGTTTTCTGCCACACACTGATAGAGGCCAGAGTCTGACATATTCAGCACAGGAATGATAAGAGTTCCATTTGCAATATGAATTCTCTCCTGATAAAAGAAAAAAAAAACAAACAAACAAGCAAAAAACATTGAGAGATCTGGTGACGGTACAATCCCAAAGTTTTTTGGTATCACACTGATGCACTTGATCATAATTCTGAGTCAGAACTGTTCTTTTTTTGGGAGCAATGTGAATGAATACATCAGAAACATGCCATACACCTCGATTGTATGATAGTGGTTATGTTTTCAGACCTTTTAGCTCTTCAGACTTTTCAAAAACTCCAGGCACGTGTTGCCATTGCCTTGAGCAGGTTTGCCCAGATGTTCCAGCTGTGGCATGTTTCTCTGCACTGCTGAACTGTGAACCTGTGGGCATGCTTCACCCTGAGGCAGGCACAGGAGTAGCTACTACAGGGCAGGTACAGCTGCTCCACACTGGGAGCCTGGAGCATCTTCCATACGGCTCTGGAGGAGCAGCACCATGGCCCACCCCCTCAGCTGGTTAAGGTGAATCTGATGATGATAACCTCAGATGATCAGAAAAGCTCCACAGGAGACAGAGGTGCTCAAATTACAGAAAAAATTTCAAGTGTCATCAGATCACAAGTCACAGGAAATGATCCACTGAAAAGCTCTACTGGAAGCCAATGCTTTCACATTCCTGTTGGGAAGCCACAGGCAGCTGTGCAGATCAGAAGGAGAGCAAGCTCCTCATGGCTTCAATTTCTGTGCACGCTCAGTTTCTTCACTGCAATTCTGCTGAAATAGGGGAAACTGCACAGTAGGAAAACTTGGACCGGAGCTTAGGTTTTGATGAAAAAAAAAAGTAGTTTTATTTGTTCTATTTTGGCAAATAGAGGAAAGCCTGTTTCATGCTACAAGCATAACTTAGAGGTAAGTATTTTGTGTTTTTACAATTACTAGCCTCCCAAGATGATAATATCTCCACTGCAAAGTGTAACACTGAGAAGAAGAGAACGTGTTCCTCAGAGCAGATCAGCGTGGAGGAAATTGACAACAGGGAATATAAATTCCATCACCACATGCAAGTTTTAAACAACGGATTCTTATTATGCTGCTCCTTTCCTCTGCAGCAGTAATGGGAGCACACCACTGGAGTATGCAGCACAGTTTTTGCAGAACACCTACAAGCATCTGAAATGGCTTTGTGAGCTGCTGAACATACATAACCTGACTTGCTGAGTTGCCAGGGATGAGCCAGTTGCCCAGCCTGTTGCAGGGATTTACCTTTAATGTGCTTGCAGAGGGAAGATGCTATGGGGCTCTGTTTCCTGATACTCTGGCTCTTCCTTGGAGATCTCCCAGCTGAGAACTGACCCATCCCAACCTTGTTTAGCTTGGAAATGAGAGCACAGCCTGTGGTTGTATGGCTGGTGTATTGCAAACTAATTAACAGCATTACATTACTTACCCACTGTTAATTTTTTATTTTTTTCCTTGAGGCTCTCACTACAGATATCTTTGCATACTTAGTTTTACCTCCCGGCTGTTTTCTATCCTCTCGGTACATTCTATTTTTACAAAGAGCCTTTAAATATAAAAGCCCCTTCTGAAGCAACACTTGTGCTTCATACAGTTGATGAATTCTCCACCCTTTCTCTGGCACCTCTGTTGAGCTATGCAGACAAAGAGAAGAACAAAGCACACCATGTACACAAGCAGGAACAATGCAGGGATGACCAGCATTGTGGTGAGGTTGTGAGGGCGAAAGGTTTGACAAAGAGCAGACAATATCCTCAGAATCAGCCCCAAGGTGGAAAATGTCTGGAAGGTATTCTTCTTGTGATATTTCCAACAAGGAGGGTGCTGTGACAGACTGAATATTTTATTACACCTCCCTTGTACTTTCAACTCCAAACTATCCATTTTGTCCATTGAGCAATAACATTCAGCATTTTGTTGCCTGAAGTATTCCATTTACAATACACTGTAAGTACTGTGAAAATGTTCGTTGAAAATGTGTCTGTGGAGTATTTTATTCTTTTTTATTGAAACCATGCAATTGAAAAGTGACATTCTAAATAGTGCTGCCTTTGAAGAGAGGGAAACCCAATAATCTCAGTTAGAAAGAGGTGACAATGAGTAGAACGATCAGGTTCAGAAAAATTGCAATCCAAGTAGATTCTGGAGAGCCTTCTCAGATGGTAGTTGGGCTGTTCAGTACTAATCCAAGGCAAAATCATATGGAAGATTGGACCCCCCTCCAATTGCTTCAAATAAGTACTGCTAAGTCAAGCTGCTACTGCAACCCAGCAGGTGCTAACTTGCCCCATATGTTTGAGAAATGACTCTGTATCTGTTCTTGCAAGACAGAAATTATTCTCAGTATTTTTTTTTCCAGTCAAGTAAGAATGCATTACAGCTCAGCCATGCCATTTTATGCCTGAGAGTGCTGAATAGATGCTTAATAAAAAGGAAATCTTGGCCTCAGCAGAATGCAAATGCAGCAAAGAGTCTCTTTTGCCATGAAACTCTCCATGAGGTCACCAACTGATGTGCCAGAGCTTGGCCAGCTTGGTCACCACAGCAGTATAATGATATTGCATGGGAAGAGACAAAGCAGGGCTCTCAAAGACCTGTTTATGGAAGTATCTGATTGGGTTTCTTAAATGCTTGAGTTCCAATTTACTTCCACTCCCTTTTCTTTCTGTTTGGTCCTTCTTTTTCCTGCAGGTGGGTTTTCCCACTTATTCACCTTGCCCTTAAAATTTTGTATGGTTCTCTTTCTTCAATCATTCCTTTAAATAGTGCTAGAAAAGCCTTAACCTCAATGTCAGCTGATCTTCAAGGCTGACCGATCAATTCAGTCAAAAGATTAACATAGCATAAGATGACCATATTGCCCAAGACCAAAGGTCTCTTTGCAGTGTCAGCTCTGAATGAATGCTCTTCCACAAGCAGTCAGATGGCATCCTAACAGTTTCCCAAATTACAGATTCTATCCACAAATCTATCTTGTGTTTCTGGATAGACCCTTGTTTCCCTAACTGTAATTTATTATTTTTTTTTTTTTAAACCAAGCCATCCCCATGGCCACATCTCATAGCAACCAATTGCTCTGAAAGATAAATACATGAAGAAATTGGTGTATCTGTGTATGAACTGGCCATGCCTGACAGTTTCAAGATGAACTTCAGGAACAAAGGATTTGTGTTACTAAGAGTTGCTGCTATTATGTTTCTTTTGGTAGGTCAAGCTTCAATCACATTTCTGAGAAGATAGTGCACTGTAAAATGAATGTCATGACTAAAACAAAGAAAAGATGAGTAAAAAGCAACCTAGATGAGAGAGGACCTTACCTCTGATGTGAGTGCCTGGCCATTCTTTAACCAGCTGTAGGAAGGCCTTGGTTTCCCTTTAGCCTTGCATTCCCAAACTAAGCTGTCATAGAGAGACAGAAAGGCATTTTGGATTCTTTTATCCCATTCCGGTAGTGCTGAAAAGAACACACAAACCATTTTAAGCAGGAGAAAAAATAATAAAAATCACTGTCAGTATCACCCTTCTGTTTCACCCACTGTCAGTATCACCCTTCTGTTTCACCCACATATGTGAGAGGATGGGTTGGGGCTGTGGGTTCTTTGTAATGTACAAGACAAACATGATACCAAGCAATTATGGGATAGAATATCAACTTCTGAACACCTGTGGCACAGGGACATAAAATCCACAAAAGCGGCGTTTGCAGAGAAACAAACCACGAGCTCTGCAAACATCCTGCCACACACGGCGGGGCTGAGGGGAGCAGGAAGGACCTTGAGGCAGGCTGACGGGATGATTTAGACACGTAAGGGAATAGGAAAACTTGGGAGAACAACCAACACCCGCCTAATTTCGGGAAAGACCAAAGGCAGAGCCGAGGGTGGGCAGAGCCGCCCCAGGACCTCTCCTGAGGCACCAGAGCCCTCACACCGCCGCCAGGCGCCTCCCGCACGTACACACCGCCACGCGCCCACCCCAGAGGCGGGAAAAAGGGGGTGGGACATCAGGTCAACAGACAGGGCCGGCAGCCAATGGGAAAGCTCGGTTCAAGGAAAGCCGCGATGACAACCAATAGGAGGTGGCCGTACAAGCGCAGCGCAGCTCTCCTCAGAGCAGAGGGAGCGTGGTGCGAAGATCTCCATGGCCGTGGGACGGCACCCCGAGGAACAGCCGCCTCTCGGTGCGAGGTTATTCTTTGGGATACATCCTGGAGATCACTCTCAACCCCCCTTTTGGGTGATTTGATTTTTCTAGGTACCTCTGAATGGGATATGTTTTCCTATTTGTGGTTGTGTGAGTGCACATTCTGGGTCACCTTTTAAAAAAGAACTCTGAGAGAAAACTTGGGAATTCTTAACTAAAGCAGTATAATAACGCATTCCTGCCTGCCATCCAGCCCTGTGGATCACTTTGGTGTGGAGAACTGTAGTCTCCATACATCTATAAAACATATATGCATATACATCTAGTTCTTAGAGCAGCTGTATTTTAGGAAGAGACGTTACAATTTGAGAGCAGACGAACAAGCTGGTAAAATGTCTCCCACCTACAATAAGACCCAGTGGGTAGCTCATGATTGCCCCAACAAAGTGCCTTGAGGTTGTCCAACACTAGATTGGACAGTGTCCATGATGGGAAAAGTACCTCAGATACAGCTCACCATGCTTGAAATAATTCTAATTAAAACATTTTTTTATTGCTTTCAGAGCCTAAGACGTGGATCACACACAAAGGTGTGGGTATCAAAAGTCAGGCATCACAAATAGAGCAGCAATGTCCAGGAAAGAAACCCAATTTCCTAGAGAAAAGCTGCCCACAGAGTGAAAATGCTGCAGAAGCTTCATGAGTGTTGTTTATATATTTCACCATGAGCAGATACTAGTTCATTTACAAAGCACATATAATAAGTGCATTGTTTTAGACCGTATTAATTGATCATAATTTGGTAATTGCCTGTGCTGTTATCAATCATGTCCAGGTAAATCTACAAAACTTAATGGAACTGCTTGATTGATGTTCTGCGAAAATTAGTGAGCAATGAGAACAAAAATAACCCCCAGAAAGCAAAGAATTAATTAAATATTCAAAACAGCAGCGCCTGCTCTGTTCCTGGCATATATCTTAATATTAGCCATGGCTCCAGGAGACTGGTGGCTTATCAGCAAAGTCTGCATCTCTTCCATAGGAGAGAGATTTACTTTAAGTAAAAATATTTGCCAGGGTCATCTTAGCAGATGTGAATTGTGGGCTCAGTCTGGCTTTCCTTTATTTTATTCATACTGTGAAGTTTTTTGTTTTTTCCTTCTCTTTTGAAAGGTTTATGGTGTAAAGGAAAGATCTACCTTCTTACACCAAAATATGTTTCTTTCCCTGAGAATTAACTAAAGAGCACATAATTCACCTTGGCTCTGAGCATCACACATCAGGTGTGACCTCGGTCACAGGAAATTCGTGCATGTGGAAAAGGAAAAGGAGAACAGTTTCACAGAAATATTACTCTCTACTTTTAGATAAGGAGGGGAGAGGCAGTGGAATGGGTTTCCCTTGCTTTGTCCTTCTCTGTTTATGGAGCAGTACAGTTCAGGTGAAATAATCTTACACTCACATGAACCAGAACCTCATGAATCCTTCCCTGATCTGCATCTGGGGCAACACAGTTTTATGCTGCTGTGAGCTATTGCAAGTAAATCTTTTTGCCTGCCCTTATTGTTTCATGTAAACGTACCAGGGATTTTTCTTCTGCCTTGTGTTAACCTTTACAACTTCCTCATGGCACAGCCCACATTTTCAATCTGAGCTTTAATGCAAAGTATCTTTATTTGCTGAGGATGTGATTCAGTGAAGGTCACTGCAGATCTCCAATCATTTTTTAATCAGCTTAACCTGAGCTACATTTCGTATCTCTAGTAAGAGGCTAATAGACTTAATCTATCAAACACATCTGAGCACCATCATACTCTAAAAAAAAAAAAAAAAAAAATTAAGAAAAATAAAAAAAATTAGTCATTCTGCTTACCATAGACAAATAATTGACCTCTTGCAATGTTTCTTCCTCGAATGTTTCCTACAATGCACTCATAAGAGCCTTCATCTTCTTGCTGAACATCTGGGATTTCAAGAACTCCTTTGGTTTTGTTTTGTTCAATTTTCTTTGCCAGTGAGTTCCCATCAGACCTCTTCCAACTAATACTAGGGACAGGACTAAATAATAATATTTCATTAGAGAAAAAGAGAACATTCATTATGGTAAAAGAAAAATAAGGTGAAATCCTTTCATAAGAATAAGAATACTTAAAAAACCCCCAAAAACTGGTTTCTAAGCATGACATGCAGAGGTTCATAACTGAGATTTTGTAACCTGGATGGTTTGTTTAGATGCACAAGTCCAACTGTGAGATGAAGTCCTCAGTCAACTCTATGATTCCTTCTTAGGCCAATTTGTTTTTTCTTCACAGTAACTATTACTTAGGGCTCAAACCTGCTTTTAAACACTGTGTGACTATAGGAATTATTTTGGAAGCCCAAATAAGCACACTATAGAAGCACTGAACTATTAACTGATTTTCAGAGCAAAGAAATTCCATGGAGCATTATAGGCATTTTCATACCTTAAAATAGGGAATTGGAGAAGAATTCAAAAGACATAAAAATACCAATAAATCTAGGTATTTAAAAAAAAAAAAAAAGGACCAAAGAGAGGAGAACCAACAATTGAGCAAGGAAATTGAAATCATGAGACACTGAAGATGAAAGGAAATAAAGACAAAACCTAGTATTTCTTGTTTCATGTTTTCAAAATGTTATTTTAATTTGGATCAATTTATTCTAAATGATTAAGAAAGTGAAGTATGAAGGTGGCTAAAAATACCACTTAGATTTCTGGTAATATCACCAATCATACAAGCCTCACTTTCATGATCTATTATGCCACCAAAACACTTTGAACTATTAATAGTCTTGGATTTCACAGTTGCTTTTTCTGTTCCTGCAAACTAAAGTAAGCTGCTTTCCCTAAGCAGATGATCAGGTGCCTTTTGAACAGCTTTATACAGAGGCTTTGGCTAAAGGTTGACTGTTTCATTGGAAGCAACATCAACAGCAAACACTCAGTACTGAACTTGAAAACGTTACTTTCATGGAAATTCAAAGTGCACGTTGCCCTTGTCTGCCAGTCCCCAGGGTCTCTGCCCGGCAGTGCTGACTTACACAGTATTTATTCCTTTTTAGCAGAGCTTGTAAGTGCTCACACCTTGAAAACTGAAATCTTACTGCTCTATTTGTCATTTTGGTTCAAGACCCATGTAAATTGTTTAAATTCCAAAATCGTTTTGAACAGTAGTTGTCATCACCACCTTTATTAATTGCCCTTCACTAGGAGACCAGCACGCACTTCAGACACAAACGTAGTGTTAATCCTTACAAGGCACTTGGAAAGGGCTTGGATTTTTTTCCCAAGTGCACCAGTTGCTCTGTGAAAAGGTGTTCTCTCCTCCACAAACCTTGCGTGACATTTATGCAGAACTTCCTGTAAACTGAGGTACTTTTAGTTAAGAGAACTGCAGCTTCAGTGCAGAATTGGTCTGTCCAACAACTGCTGTGCTCTAGGCAGGAAAACAGCCAGAGGTATTTTGCAGTCTTGTAGTAGATTGATACAGACTGTTGACAACACGAAGGAGAGCGTGGCTGGCTTTTAAAGTGCTGCTGCATATTAAGCAGTGGGTGAATTGCTGCTGTCTAACAGAAACATGCAGTGCCTTGAATGCCAGAAGCATCTAACTACTTACTTTAAAGGCATCTCTTCTGAATTATTTGTTTGGTAAAAGAGATTAAAGGAAACTCAACAGCCATATGGGAGAAGGAATACAACAATTAGATGCATTCACTCATGCTCTGCCACCTGAAGGTGCTACATTTAAATATTTCCTATTCTATTAGCCATTTGTTTTCTTAGTGCTGACTATTCATGAAGAAGGAAAGTCTGCACTGACACCAAGGCCAGAGGCAGGGCTCTGTGGAAAAAGGCCCCTTCTGTCAACTTGTCAAGTCAAGTTTACCAAGCTTTGAGCTGAAGTCGCTGTCCTGTTTTCCTTTTCCACACCACATACTTATAATGACATCCTTGGGGATGTTTCAAGGCAAACTCACCTCCTTTTTGGCCAGACACAAGAGCGTATGAAATGCACTCCCTCCAGTGTGAACTGTAGCAGGAGGACATGAAAGCCTCAGAGCATGGTTCATCAACTTTGCTGCATTTAAACGTGTAACCGCAATAAATAGTTAACAGCACTTTGTTCTCCTGCCAGGGAGTCTTGCACTGAGTGGCCTAGTTTTATCAGCAGAGGGAATTCATTTGTCAGGACAGCAGCTCCTCATCAGCCTGAGCTCTATGTTAAGTGAGCAGACTGGAGGAGGATCTATAGCCATAGGAAGGACCTTTGTTATCACAGCAGCTTGAGAAGATCTGGATTTCTTCACTGACTTTGCTGACTCCCCATTATCAAAGGCTTTCCAGCATCTTCAGTCACTGTACTTTAGTGAAGGCAGGGTTTTTTGGTGTTAGTGTACATTTTTGTAGCCAAATCTCTTTAGTCACATGAAACACTTTCAAGGTAAAAGCCCCTGAATTTAAAATTTAAAGTAAATTACTTCTTTTAATCTATTTTACAAGATGATGCTTTTAGAAGTGAAAACATCCTTTAGCTGTAGGTAAATGTTTACAAACCCTAGTTAAATAAATATTGCTTTGTGTGTTTTTGTAGGATTATCTTGCATTATATTGAAGGCCAATATCTGACATGGCTACAGACTACTGCAACTGGTGAGCCTTCTTTTTAATTTAGTCACTACCAATAACCAGATTAAAATATAACTTCTTAGGGCTAAAAAGTTTTGGAATATATAAAGAAACAATGAGCACACTTTCAAATTTATTGAGCTTCACAGACAAAGTCTTGCTTTCACCTGAGTAAATAAGAAAAAAGTGCATAAATATGAGTGTTTCTGTTCATAAATCTGCAGTTTATTTGAAACCTTCAGAGAATCTAGGAGTACTAATTTAATTTATATTCTACCATACAGACAGCAGAACCACAAAACCATAAGTTAACTCAGAAAGAAAAGGCAATGGAAAATATTTTTGAGTTGGCGACAAGTCTTGTCACACTGAACATGAAATTAATTTGTCTGCAGCATTACAGCCCACACTAAGATGAAGGTTCCAGCTTTTTGCAGCAAAGCCTCAGCAACCAGATGATGCATTGCATCTCTGCCTCAGCTTTCCTCCTGTGCATCTGAGGGCACTTCACAGTAACATTAAATCTACAGCTTCAGTAATGGAGACCATGCCTAGTTAAACAAATGAGACAAAGCTGAGGTTTGAAAGCTGCTATCATGCCTGCATCAACTGCTGACACAAGGAAGAATGAGGATCCAAGGGTTATTATAATGAAGGCACTCAGGTTTCTAATCATCCTGATGTAGTATTTGGGAAACAGCAAAGCAGCAAAGCTTGTGAAACCTGGTGTTGTCTCATTCTCCTGTGGTCACAAGACACCTTAACTAGGGTAGGAGAGGATCTTCCAGAGCTGCCTGCTCATCCCTCAATGTACAGATCTGAAGGCATCAGCTCTCTTGGGAATGTGGGCTGAAAATAGCAAACTTCACTTGTGGTGGCAGCAGTCATTCACGTACATATGATTTTTAGAATCCCATAATTGAGCCTTTTACAGCCTCCTACATAGACTCCTTGGGAATACACTAGAATAGCCAAATAATGAAGAAGTGAAGCCTGGCATTTTTTATGCAAGTTTAGTAAAGATGGTTATTTAGAACCCCCTTGTAGCTGTGTGATTATCTGCTTATACTAACAGCCTCTAGAAAAACCCTTCCCTGAATAAATTTGCAGGAATATGCTAGATCTTCCCATTTGGGGTTGAAAGAAACTCAGGTTTCTCTTACACATGCTTTGTGCATCCTCAGCTGGCAATGGCCCATCTGCAGCAATTCTGACCAGGTTATTTTTTTTAACATGTTTAATAAATGTGTGTAGAAATGGACACTACTGTGCTTGTTTTTATTCCAGAAATTATTCTTATTTGTGCAACAAAAAAGTTAATTTAGAAGAAATATAGAGAAAGAAGCACAGTAGCTCCATTGAACATAACTCTTACCATGGTACTCAATCCCCTCAGAGACAGTGAGCAATAATTTAGATATATGGCATGATTAATATACCTTGACCCAAAACATGACTTTTAATACTGGCATAGTATTAAATACTGTCAGCAAAATGAATATTAGTGCAGAATACAAAGCCTCATCTCTTCTACTAAATTGCCACAGGCTGCAGTATTTGAAAGAGTCAAGCTACTGTTTCATGTCTCAGTTTTCCCTCTCCTAAAGAATTAAGTGTAAGGTGTGGGCTTTTTGCCTGTTTAGATTCCCCATGCCAACCATCAGATAACTGCATACTACTTATATCCCTTGTTACCCAACTGTATTTCCTCAAAACTTACTTTAGTTTTCAAGGTCTTATCTTCTGTTCAGTCTCTGAACAGAATAGGATTCAGAGTCAAGACCTGGCTGATGCATTTGTGTCCTCCCAGGCATAAATAGTGACTCTTTAACTCCCTTGTATTTTCCTCAAAATAAACAGGAATTTATGGCTGGACTAGAAGACCATTTGTGAGTCAGTCAGGGTGTTTTAATGTAAACTGCAAAAACAGAACTGAGAACTACACTGAATATACCTGCCTTGGGGTATCCCACAGCCTGGGTGGAGTACTGCTTAGGTGGCTTTGAGTTCCTCCAGGTAAAAAAGCATCTTAAAACCTCAGCCCCGTGTCTGTCCTCTTGTACTTGGCCTTTAAATGTGGAAGTGCTTTTTGAGCAATCTCCAACAGGTATGATTTGCTGTTCTGTGTAGAAGAGATGCTATTTCTCTAAATACCATGAAAGTACTTTCGTTTAAGACTTTTGGAAACCAAAACCCCAGCAGGTTGCCTGTAATCTGCCTTCGATGGGAAAGATTTCTGTTATTCATAGCACAGAGGTAGTAGCAGCTGACAGCATTGTCTGAACCAGTGGACTAACAGTATGAATATAGAAAATTATGGATAATGGGAAAGCAGTTCTGAAATCCAAGAGAGATAATAAGTGTTAGTGCCAGCAGTAGATCAGAAGTATAGCTCAACAAACGTTGAACAGAATTGATTTTAACATAAACAGACAATAGCAGAGGCTAGAGTTTTAGTGGAATTTAGGCATCTAAAGGTGCAGATGGGCACACTGCTGCATTTATGTGTACCTAACCACAATTGTAAACAGCTGGAGGTAGGAAACTTTGAGCTTTTAACAATACCACTAATCACTTACATACCTTTAGAAATCTGGCCTTCTCTAGTAAGTTAAGAGTATTTCACCTGCAATCTGTTTCTTTTGCTTTATTCACCTATAAACACCAGCTCTGAAAGAAAGCTTTTTCACTGATGGACACATTAGTGAAAGTGTGGTTCAAGGCTCTGTTCAGAGAGAAAAAAGCAGACTGAAAACAGTTCAGTTCTGCATGAGTCTCAATCCATCAAAAAGAAAATCTAGAGACCAGAAATTCTTCAGCAATGCCACTAAGGAGCCTTTACTCACAAACAGCACCTCTCACATACACTAGACTTGATGCACATTAGCAGTACGATATAAAAAAACCTGAAAAATTGATTTCTGCCCACAGATCACTCATATTTACACAGAATAAAACCAGGCACGTATGGCATCACTGTAGGAGAACATGTGTATTAATCAGCCATTTCATTTTCTAAGCACAGCATAGGCAGTATTGTGCTTGCTGAAGTATTTCACGATCACTCTGTCCTTTCCATCTACCTCTTTTTGTCCTCAAGATGTTCTTAAAATGGTGAAACCTTTGTGGTACATTAACATAACCCCTCTTTACCCCTTCAGTAAGAGAGCACTGTTTTGTGCAGATCATTGACTCTGTTTCTTAAATGCTTTTCTGCAGTCAATACATCATTGTCAAATGCTCTCCATGCAACAGATGGAAATATGAAATGACAACTTGAAATGTAAAGACTGCACTGACTCACACACAATTAAGGAGGTATTTAAAGAGAAGTAGCTTGGCAGTATTTAGAAAGGAAAATCAGCTTCAAGAAGGGGTGTTTTGGGCCAATAAAAAGAAAAAAAAAAGCATATGCCTTTGAATACTGCTCTGTAGAAATATTTTTCATTCCTAAATAAAAATTAGCCCTAAGATTAGTTTATATAAAAATCTCATCTGAAAAGGGGGGCATTTCCTGTCTTAGTAACTTCTTATTTCTTTTATTTTTCTACTTCCCACTGTAGGTTCCAGAGGAACATTTGATTAATTTCTGCTGTCTGCAAGTCAGGCTTTTAACCTCTGGGAAAGCTCTAAACACTTTAAAAGCTTACAGCCTTAAAACAGATTGTCAAAGTGAACTTAAACTAAATAGAGGTCAACAATCGAAGGTTATTTTAGCTTTTCCAGGGAAAATAAATGCTCATTGGAAAGACTAGATTGAGTAGGCTGGTTACACTTATTCAGTTAACCATCTGCTCTTTGAATACAGAGCATCCCTTGCTGTTTGAGTGCACTCCTACTTCTGTAAACAAATACAACAGTGGACTCAGCTGAGGAAAAATAAAGGCTACCCCAAGCCTTATTGATTTTAGCAGGAAAGGCTGCTGCTAGGGCTTCCCAGGGCTCCTCAGCATCACTTTGGAGAAGAGGGTGCCAAGAGCCATGTCAGTCTGTGGGATCCATTGTAGACAGCCTATGTGCCCTTGAAGTACAGCCTGTTTCCCCAGGTTTCCTTCTTAATGATGCCATTCAGAAAAAAAAAAAAAATTCCTTTCAGGTGCTGATCAGATGCAAACATGCAGTTACACTGAATGTTGTAACCTGAAGTCAGGTCTTATCTTAGACTTAAAACTACTCTCATGGAATAAAGTCTTTGCTTTGGTTTTCCCTCCCCCCATCCCATCCTTTCTCTTCCCTGCTTCAAGCTGCAACCAAGTGAGCTTCAGTTACAGTATAATTTTCTTTCTGATTTCCTTGGGAACACATTGCACAGAAGCAATCAGACTGAGATGATGGTAAAACCAGTAAGTTTTACAAATTTACATTCTGGCCAAAAAAACCCCAACCTTCTGTGCAAATCAGAAAGAACCATCAATTCACACTGTAGAGCAGTGTTAGAACCCACAATTTAATAAAAGACAAAAATCTTACTTTCCGAGGGCAAAGCATTCCAGTCTAACAGATGAGCCTTTCTCTGCATATGTTGTTTCTGGAAAACGTACTTCAATCTTTGGTTCATACTCCCCCATCACACCTGTTGAACATCAAAACAGCTAGCACTCCAGTTGAGCCTCAGACCTGTCTAGTGCAACAGAATTTCAGTGCAAAAGGATGGCATTAATAATGTTAGAGCCTTCTGTTCCACCCATGGCAACCAACACAGGTCTGTGCAGCAGATTCAGCCTCTTGGGTGAAATTCAAGCCTGTGCTGAAAGCTTATGTGAAATCTTCACATTCTGTGCATTCAAGAGCTGGAGAGTGTGGCATTAGACAAGTTCTGCATGTGCAAGTATGTTGTGCATTGAAGTTTGAAGATAATTTAGGGTTCACACCTCTTGTTAATGCCTTGAAATTGGTAATTTCACAGGATACTGAATAGATTCTGGGTGCAAGAGAGAATTATAGTACTCTGTCTCCAAAATATTTGTAAAGTGCTAAAAGACTTCTCTAAAAAAATTACATAAAACTTGCAAATGTGAGCTTCAGGCTTGAGAAGGGCTGATGGAATTAGATGCAGTCATCACGTTTGAAACTCTGGCTGAACATCTGAAACCACAGATAATCCATTATCAATTTAGGGCACTTAATTCTGCAGCAGGTTTGGGATTGCTTCAGCAAACTGAACTATTAGCTGAACTTCTTAAATGTTCACACATCTTCCAGTGTAACTCGCTGGAACAGTACTGATGAATAGGAATCAGATATTTTTCTGCACAGTGTCTTTGCCCAGATTCCACGCTGAAAAGGAACTGATCCTTATTTTATATTTAAAAGGCATCTGGTTGATATTACACAATTTGCACCATTGCCTTAGAGGGTGCCTGTTTTGGACCCCAATCCCAGAGTGAATGGGAGAAGATAAAAAGAGACAGATAGAATGGGTCTGAGAAAAGGAATAGAGCAAAGTGAAGAAAGGGAAGAAAATGTAAAAACTCCTAGGCATTTAGTCCCAGCTTTATCTAATTACTGACTTCTGAGCTGCAAAACTATACCTTTGTTTTGGCTCATCTGTTTTTGTTACAAAGCAGTGGAAGTATTTTTCTATAGTGCAGTTGAATTTTATTTATCCTAGAAATCAAACTTTCTACAAACTTTTGCTACTGATTGTCACCACTGCCTTTGCAAACAGTACAAGTGTATTGAAATTTAGATGATCAAACCAAACAAACTCTGTGTAAAGATTTCCCGGGTATATTTCTCACTGTGAACATTTAATTAGAAGCGTTGTCAGAACAGCATTTGTTACATGTGCAAGTGAGTTTCTTGCCTCAATGACTCCTTTTGAAACAGCTTTCTAGATTCGAGATTTGATCTATACCTAGATTATAAATTTAGAATGCTCTGCCAGATGCAAACCTCCACCCAGGCATACACAAAGTGAAAAAAATTAACGCCCCATTTGACATTCTCCTGCTGTTTTTCAGTGCTGCTGAGCACTGCTTGCTTTGCATGTTTATCTTACCAGCCCTGTCTTGACAGTTCAAATCTCATTTCAATCCAGCAGAGGCTGTGAGATCACACCCCACAGCATAACATTTTAACTGGGTGCTTTTTACCCCCGTGAGGATGCACGCTGGCATCAATCCCCAATAACTGGGGATGAACCAGATAGAATTGTGCTGCACTCTTCAACCAAGCATGCCCAGATACCTTACCATCACTGCGGAGGGTGAGAGGAGTGGGTGGCCCCTGCACACTTTGTTCTGCTTCAGAGTTGGTGACCAGGCAGGTGTAGCTGCCCACATCCGATGGCTCTACCTTGGCAATGTACAGGTTCCCTGTTTCCTGTGAAACAAAGCGGCGACTGTCATCCTGAACGTGTAAGGTGGAGTTGTTGAAGATCCACGTATAGGACAAGCCTAGAAAATACCAAATATACACATCATGCATCCTTCCTGGTATAATCTGCTTCCCATGAGTGCTTGGTGAAAGAATGAGCCTGTTACAGGGCGAGTCACAAGGTCAGCATTGCTTTAGCTTTAAACTCACTTCAAACCAATTCAGAAGGTCACAGAAGTTTTTGTCTCCTTCTACTTTTGCTCTCCTCCTTAGCCTATTTTTAAGCAGGCATGGCAGTGCTGCAATGCCATGAGAAAACTGTTTTAGTTAATAATTTCTATTTATAACATTTGTTCTCTGGATGTTCAGGAGGAAAATTGCTCATCAGAGTTGACAGCTCCTTCCTTCACTCTGAATATGGAAAAACGAAGCTGGTAACATGGAGCTTTATCATGAGCTTCTTATGAAGGGGGAGCTCAGCAGCATAGCAGTATTTCAGATATTTAATTTTTGGTCCTATTGCACATAGGATCATTCTTCTCATCTTCCATACTTACATTTGCTCTGTGCTTCTTGCCCTGTTCCAACTTCCTCACTCTTTTCTGCCATCTTTAGCCATACATCAATTAACAATGCATACCTCATTCTATAGGCAGCTTCAGACTAATTTAATTGACTAGCCTTGGGCAGATCTCCACTTAAGCTTGCCACCCAAGGACCTTGCTTTTTGGAGAGAGTTTTTGGCCAGGCCACGTACCACAGGCATCATCAGTACCTCAGGGAGCAGGTTCAGTGCTTATAGCCCAGTGTGCTGCAGCAGGGTACACCCCACATCTACTGCCAACCCCACACTGTGGCTGCTCTACAGCACTGCCAACACCCAGCAGCAGGACTAAAATTCTGTCTTTAAAAAGACACTGTAAATCAGCAGTTTCAAAATCTACCAGTTTAGCTTTCCTTAATTAAATGTATAATTCATAAGCTAACTGTGTTCTGCCAACAGCTTCATTTTTACACATTCCCCCATCAACAATCCCATTTGAAAAAGATTATTTATGTTTCTTCCCCTCTCCTCAGTTACAACGTGGGTACACTATGGTAATAAGTCTGCAAACTCCAGTAGTTTTGTGGAGTTTTAAGTTATAATCTTCTAACATTTTAGAACTCTCATTAAAAATGATGTATCTCCAGGGAGCAATCAATGACACTTCCTATACTTGGCTAAACCCTGCAATATGCTCTGCTTTACTACAGCTTAATGCTAAACTTCTTTTGTGAGGTACAGCAAAAAGATGAAACAAATCCTAAAACTGTTTAAACCAACATACAGGGACATGTGCATACACACAAGATAAAAGCAACATCTTTTCATGTTTGCATGCCCATGTACTTTGAGGCACTTGGTTAAAGCATCTCCTTACAGAAGAAAAGCTGGAGAGGGGAGGGGTTTTTCCACAGGGAAGCTCAGACTATAGGTAGATAGAAGTGATGTAGCTGTGACCTGGTGTGTCTTCCAGAGACATACTGTATATACAGACTGTGGGTTCTGTCACAAAGCTGAATGGCTGTAGACTGGACAAACAGACCAAAATTACTCATTTTCAGAAGTTCTCCAACCTGCAAGTTAGGGGCTGTAAAGAACCAGTGTTATACACAGACATTCTTCATGAGGGCAGTCTGAAGTAATTCATCAGAACAAGAGAGCCAATCATTGTCTGTCCTGTTTGTTTGGGGTTTTTTTATGTTCTAGTGCAGGCAAGTACACCTTCTGGTGTCACCCTTCTTCCTCATCCCTGAGGCTCCCCAGAGTAGGTTAATTCCACCTCACCTTCCAGCCAGGCAAGTCCTAAACTTGGGCAGGCAGGAGAGCATTGCCTGTGACAGTCAGCTGTGACCATGCTCTTTCAGAGAACAGCTGGGGAAGAACAAGCTGATAATCACTGCTGATGTTCTAGGCTGGGGAATATAACATTTCAGTGCTTCCCTCAGCCCAAGCAGATTCACATCAATACTACTCATGCTGCAGGAAACCAGCTACAGGCTGCTCCCAGGGAGGGGACTTCTGCCCCTCCTGCCAGAGCTGGCAGGAAAGGGTTAAAGGTCCCTAGAAGCATTGAGAAATAGGAAGAGAGAGAAAGAGAAACTAAGGCACTTGGCTTTATAAAGGGAGATACACTTGAAACCATCACTTGGAGATAATATATTTTATCAGGTAGCTGTTTAATATAACATGCAGAAACACCCTGAGGCAGAAGTCAAACACCCTTTTGTGTAAGGCAGTCTGGCAGTCTCATCCCATCCCCTCCACATACCCCTTTTCCTATCCTTCTCTCATGTTAGCTGAGGATTTGGCATATTCCCCACGTGCAGGCTCACAGGACTTCTGCTCCATTACTGATGTCTTCTTTTTGTTTCTTCTTTTAACAGCCTCAGTGCAGTAATGTCAGTACAGAGAAAAGTCTATAGACTCAGCATCCCAGCTTCAAACCCTGGCAGCTCTGGTGCACAAGTAAATGCAAATGCACAAGAGACCCTGCTGCTTCTAACAAGATTAGGAACTTCCTTAAAGCTCTGCAGGGAGCCAGCTGGAAGGAAACAAGCTTTATATCAGACTTCACTTCTAAGAAAATAAACAAATAACAGTCCACCCCACAGTCTTATGTCAAATATTACTATTTAGGCAGCAGCTTCTTAATCATAGTCAGGTCAGTGTTGTATATGCAGCTATAGAAATCAAAGCTTCTTCAAACTTTCTTTTCCCTGCTTCCTATCTCTACATAAAACACTATATTTACATTAAAAAAAAAACAAAAAACAAAACACTGCACATTGGTTGTAGAGAGAGGAAAGAGCTGACCTAAAGTATCTACACTAGAGAAGAGCCATTTCACAGAGAAGGAAATACATCTTACCTTCCCAGCCCCCTGCTCCCAAGCCTCACTAACAAGCAGAGGGAAGCACATCCTGAACTTTATAAGGTTTGTTAATGAGGCTCATAAATAACAACAACTGAGGCTGGAGAGCTGCTGGTGCATAAATAGGCAAGGAGGGGCTGGCTGAGGACATGAGGAGTTGGGGCTGGCCCAGGCAACTTGGGGGAGCAAATTATGGACCATGGGGTTTTTTTTGTTTAATAGTAGTTGTGAGCTCTTAATATCTTGCTTGATATAAAGTATAAGCTGTGTCTTTAAAATGTGTGGTTTGGGGTTTTTTGTGTTTGCTTTTGCTGAGAGGGCTCATAACAATATAGAGCATACATATAGAGCAACACTAAGAGAAAGTGTTAAAAGTGTCCTGTGTAACCTCAAAAGTGACTCCAAGCTGTTATCTGAGAGCTAGTTCAAGGTAGAAAGATGATGTGAGAGCTGCTCAAGCAGCATTCTGAACTTTTTTCTTATTTCTTATCACTTAGCTGCCTAAGATGATCTCTCTAATCTCTTAGAGTGAGTTAATTTTTATTTTCTTTTGCACAAACAAAGCTGTGTTATCTATATGTTTTCAGTTAAGAGGCATGTGTGTAAAACAAGCAGTAGCATAGCTGTTCCTTTCAGAAAACTAAGTTGAATTTCACTTAAGTTTTAGGTGTTTTAAATACATTTGTAGAAAAATGTTTACAGCATGTAACAAACAGCTGAGTGATCAAATGATAGCTGTGGAACTTGCTGTCCTGTGAAGCTAGCAGTAAATTTAACTTCAGGGTTTTTGTGGTGTAGGGCTAGATAAGCTTGACAATGTGTTGGTCTCTGTAGTGAGAAGTAGAAAGAGAACTGAACCATTTCTTTAGATAACATGGGAAGAAAAAATATTTATTGAGGAATAGTGCTATCTACCTATTCCTGCTTCTCCATGTTAGGTGGAGAGAACAAATAACAAAAAGTGTTTGCTTGCTTAGTTCTCTCTCTTCTGTTGCTGGACAAAGCAGGTGTAGGCTTTCTAGGTTAGCAGGCAAGTAGAAGGCTTTAGCTAGTCCATCCTTCCCAAAAATGATTATATTAATGATTGCTGCTTCAAATAACTGATGTACAAAGGTTTTCAAGCCAAAGAAAAAAGAAAAACAAATCAGTAACCCGCAGAGCATCTTCCTCTTCCTCTCTGTAGTGCATGGATAAAAGCAGAATCAGTGTTTTCTACCCTGTGTACCTCAGTTTCCCTGCAAATGTTCATTCTGGTAAAAGGTCTGTTTTAGGGGGTATCTACTAAGTTGCATAGAAAATTCTAAGAGCAGTTTTACTTTCTGGTGTATACTTATACCTGTTAATATCATAGTAAAAAGCAACTCTTTTCCTGCTGGTACATCTTCTAAAAGTCCTTCCTATCTCACTAGTGTGACATTCAAAGAGCTGTACAGAACACAAGCAATGGGAGCTGTAATCTCTTCTCTTGTAGGTACTGAGTTGGAGGCAGGGGTTTCAATTAAAAAAAAAAAAAAAAAAATACAACCTTTTTGAAGAAAAACAACTTCCTAAGCGTCTAGAGGTAGTACACAACTTATTGTAGTTCATACTGTGTGCTTCATCCCCATGGCATATAGTTTTTGGATCACAAATACAGTGTTTCTGGATGACAAAAGATCTCAGTTGCTGTTCTCTAGAGGCTTGTTATTTAAGATAATCTATTTTTCAGGCCTATTGGTCAACAGCTCACATCTCCAGCTTAAGATATACTGTAGCAAATGCTTTGTTCATGGATACCATTTTGTCAGTTCAATTAATCTGGAGTCAACTCACTTGTTAACTATTTATTTGTTCTGAATTTTTTCTTCTACTCATTCCTATTTGTCAAATTTTACCCTGTAGCAAGAGGAAAATATATAGCTTTCTGACTCAAGGATGGATGTGTTGTCTTCCTGTCCTACTGGTACATTTCAAGAACTCTTTCAAGCCTTTTCTGCCCTTAAGGACCAGGTTTCACTTCATTTCCTTGATTATATACTTTCATATGGCTGTAAACACCAAGTAAACTGACATTTGCTTTCTGTTCAGGACTTGCAGGCTTTAAATTGATTGATGGGTTTCTCTGCATCTCTGATATACTGCATCCTTTTTATAGATCACTATTTACCTTCTCATGGGAATTTGTCTTGTAACTCTGTTTCCTTTAGGAGAATTGAAGAAACATTGCTTAGAGCAGGATGTTTGCCTTAGCACACAGAAAGCTGTGGCTGTCAAAGTGTCTTGGTCATTCCTGCTTAAAGCAGGACATGACTCATCTAAAAACTGCTGATTCTTTGAATAGAACAAGATGATTTGGTAACTATAGTATTATTTCCCTTTTTTAATACACACTTTCTTTTCCAGGGTAAGATTACCAGTCATTTTAAGCCAATTCTGTTAGGAAACCATAGTTCTCAGACTAAAAGGTCTGAAACAGCTTTGATCAGGGTTCTAACATCTCTGAAGGAGATTTGTGAATGTGTGGGGCTCAAAACTTCCAGGAGTCAATGCTGGGGAGAAAAAATAAAGACCTTCTAGTAGGTACAAAAAAGTGTTAAGAGAAAATGACAGAACTAGTCTACATCAATGCACAAGCTTGTGTATTGATTGACCTCATGGTGGAGGTGGAAATGTGCCTATAAAATGGAGAAAAAGGAAAGTTTTGCTCCATGTTTAGGGATTTCTTAGATGAAAAGTCTCAAATCTTCTGCTAAATGCACTACTGGTTCATTGCTTGTCACCTGGACTCTCCCTGATTCAAAAAGGAAGACCTCAGAAACAGTAGTAATGGGCAATGGCAAGAGGTGCAGGGCACCCCCAAATCAGTTCCCTAGCAAGCAGTTTCCTAGAACACTCTTTAAAACTGAAGCATTGCAAATTACTGGGAACCTGATCCAACCAGACCTCCTTTGATTAGAGAGTTCACTGCTCCAGAAGTCCCTTCCACCTAAATTTTTTAGTGATTTCTATCGTTATCAGGAAGGATAGAATCAGGTACTAAAGGCCAAAAGAAAAATTTTAATTTAAAATCTGATGTGTAAAATTTGGATTCAAATTACAGCGTTGAGGTAGCCAGCACTAAAAGGCAAAAGAATTATTCCACTCAAACCTGAGGTGGGGTTAAAGCAGAAAGAATTGTTCTTGGTTGTCCTTCTGCCATCCCATGTGAGTGAAGGAGCTGAGATAACCAGTCCTGTCAGGAGACAGCCTTTTAGACCTTCATGCTTTGGTTGCTTATGTCACATCCAAAGAGCAATGACATGTCCTGGTCCCTCAAGGAGCCACAGAATAATAAAACCAGGCCCCTTAAGAAGTGTGAAACCCGGGGTCAAATTTGCTGTAGACCCAAAGCCATGCACACAAATTCCAGCACTGGTCAGGCAGGGGGTGGCATAGACTCTGCCTCCTGGGGTGCAGCAGTTGGTGTGCAGGCTGCACACAGTGTAGGAGCATCCATCATACCTCCGTGATGTGGTGGAGGACCACAAAGCAGAACCACTCCTTGTCCTTCTCTGACTGACACTGTGCTTCTTGGTTTTCTTTCAAAGTTTTCAAGATCTTGAGAGAGAAGGAGAAAACAAGACCCAGTTATTATCTGTGAGATTTATACCTAGCTGGAGCTCAACTTTTGCAACTCAAGAACATATTCATGTGTTCAGTCCTGTAGTCTCAACAGGTGAATTGCCACACTGAGTGACAAAGTAACTTGTCCAACTTGGTCTGGTCCTTTGGCAGACATGAAATACCCATTCAGAAAACATTTATGCTCGAGCCCTGTGAGATCTTGTTTACAATTCCTAATTGCAAAGCTAGTGTATTATCCCATGCCTTTTTCTAGCAGCACTTTTTGTAATGTACTAGCATCTTAATCTACATAAGTGGGGAAAATAAAACCCATTTTGTGTTGTTTACCTTTTTTATAGAAATAAAAAGCAGGTGTGCTCTTCTGTATATACAAGTGATAATTACACATCATCAGGCTCCCACAGAGTGTGTGTTTAAATGATCATAGAAGTATGTTGTCATTTTAATGAGCCTGTTCTGTCCTAAAGCTGGCTGCAGGAAAGGGATCCATTGTAATTGTCTCAAACTTTAACCCTGCTTTGAAAGGAGATGCTTGAGTAGGAAATCATGTGGTGGTTTGGGAGTCTCCAGTATAAACATTGGTGCCTATCTCCCACAGGTGATTTTTATGGCTGTTATTTTTTACTGTTTCTAACACGACTTGCAGTCTCCTCTGCTTTCTTATGTTTCACTGAGAGGTGGAAATATTGCCAGTCTCATCCCTTTAAAGAATCCAATTGCAAAACATGACACAATAGATGTACTTTTAAAAATTACTACTTCTTGATCCCGTTCTCATCCTAATGAGAAGACTCATTACCTCTGTCAGAATACTTTGGGAAATGATTGCTTGAAACACATGCTTTTAATATTATAAATATCAGTTGCCCCTTAAAAATCTTTATTCCATAGTGTTGTATGCTGCTTGCCTGAAGCTTATTTTATTTACCTTGCTGCAGACTCTTGTTTCCAACAATTGTTCCATTTTTCCATCAGCTGAACAACTGCCTGATCCAGAGTTCAATAGGGAGAAAGAGTTCTCCTTGGTCAGAGCAATAATGATTATTACCTCTACCGGCTCAGCTATTTTATGTCAATATATCAATTTTCTCCCCCTCAGTTGAACTTTCCTCAGTTAATTTTTCTTTCCTTCTCTTCATCTCCTGTATATTGGTCTCCTATGAAGACATTGTCTGCTCAGAGGTGACTGAATTGAATTAGGCAGTGGTAGCACCTCCATGCACTGTCACAGCCACAATAGATGGTACCTGTCAATACACTGGGAAGTCTTTTAAACTCTGATGTTCTTTTAATTGCCTTCTGACTAAATCTCTGCCCTCGCAGTCTGGGTAATCCAGGGGGACAAAAAAAAAAAAAAAAAAAAAAAAAAAAAAAAAAAATCCTGTAAAACTTAATGGAAAAGCAAAGAGTGGCTGGATGTAGTATGACTAACCAGAGTTTGGATTCATACTTACAAGATCCTCACTGGTCTAATCTACAAATGTGTGGATTTGTTTATTTACCACTCAGCCCAAGGGAATTAATCAGCTTTCTTTTTCTTGTCTTTCCTGTGGGTTAGGTGTTTTCTGAGAAGGAAAAGGCCAGCACACAAAATATTTCTGTGGAAAATGGGCAGCTGCTGAGACATCACATGAGGATTTGCTTGGTTTAGTACACTGAGGTTTTGTGTGGGGAAACAAAGACCCTCAGATTTTCCTTTTTATTATGTTGAATAGTAAAAAATATTGGAATGGTGCAAAACATTCTGATCTTTTGGGATTCAGCAACAAAAATGGTCACATTTCCCTTTTCTGTCACTTTTCTTGGGCAGTATGGAAAATATATGTAGAGTGTTTCCAGTGCTTCCTGCTATGGTAAATCAGGCCTATTTTTTTGTTGAGATCAAAATTTCACTTGTTACAAGATTTCTGAGAAAGCAGGGGAGGGAGGACAGGGGGGAGAGCAAGAGGAATGCAGCAGTAGCAAGATGTTTTCATGACAATTGAAAATTAACTATGTAATACTTTCCTCCGAAATTGGAATAGATTTTGGAAAGTAATAAATTGCTGGTAGCAATTCTTACTGTAATGACACAATATGTCATGGCATCATTTTGAGTCTAATTTTAGAAGCTGTATCACCTGTCTGTTTCTTCATCAAAACCATGGCAACCACTGATGTGCATATCAAAAAAGTAGTAGTACAAAATGGACTTGGCCTTTTCCATCTCCACTTTTAAACCTTAAGTGTCAAAATCCACATCCAGGATATCTTTTGCAGCATGTTTATAGTTTAGTTCTCAGCTTTTCCCAGTGCTGAAGAGATTTTCATCCCATTGTGCTTACTAGTGCATCACTGGTATAAATAAGTAGATAAGGAGACATATCAATGGTCATCAGATCCATTCCTATGGCCCATGACAAGTACAAACGTGTTGTTTTCTTCCTAACAGATACTTTTTCAGCCTACTTTTAAAGACCTCTAGAGAGAGACACTTTCTCTAGGCAGTCCCTTCCAGTGTTTGACTCAGCTTTTCAGCAGACAAAATCTTTTAGCAACCCCACCTCTCAAAATTTCATCAGCCTAAGGGGAAATCGTCTTTTTTCTTATCTGAAGTTGATTTTGGTACATAATTGTACAAAATTATTTTTTTTGAGTGTCTCTGTCTGTGACAAAGAGTCATATTTTAAAAAATGAAAGAGCAAGACACAGCAAAATGAGTGAAAATAACTCCTTAGGGGAGTCTGTCTTCTGTCGTCACCTTTATGGGACCCTCTTTCCAGGGAGGTAGCATCTCCTGTAAAATATGACACCTCATTCCCATGGGATTCAGTGAGTTATAAAAATGCCTGTCTTGGCTATGTAGCCCAGGGTGATAATCAGAGGAATGAGGGGGACCATCAGGAATGTTTCTTCTTGCTGGAAGCAGTTGTTTTGCCCCCAGAATTTTTTTCCTCCAATTTCCCCCTACAGAGGGTGTGTATATTTTAAAATTACTAATGGCAGTCTAAAATGTGTCAAATATATATATTTTTAAAACCCTGAAAAACACCCTGAAAATAATATAATTTTTTAATATTCTTCTTTGTTCTTATTATTCTGAAAATCTGGCCACTCCTCAAAATCCTCTTTGCCCTGAGCAGGCTTTTACACCAAGAGAACACAAGCACTCTGTTCTCCTGGTTACTGTTACCTAGTATAGCTTTATAACATAACATGACATAATCGAATAAAAAATAATGTTGCTTGTCAAAAAGAGTATCAAATAAGATTGCTAAGATCAGGTGTTTGGCACACATTTAAGATTGCTAATATGCACTTAGGAACAGTATGACTATTTAACAGATGGTATATTTGCTAACTTCAGTCTTTCTGCAGAGATCTATAAATAAATTATCACCTAGTTCCTACATAATTCCTTCCATTCTTTGTCTGTATTTATCTCACTTTGTGAACAACGAGTTCCCTCACACTGCATTGCTCTCAGCTGTGACTTTTAACAGCAGCAACAAAAAAGCAACTTTTCTCCAGCACTGTGCATGTTGGCAAATTACTCTTGCTTTAGCACAGTTCATCAGTTGGATCTGATAATGAGGTCATGTAGGCTGAGCAAAACGTGGAGGTGAACAAGGGATTCTTCCCAGGGAAGGGTGGAAGTACCTGGGACTCAGCTGTGTGTGGCAAGAAGCCATCATCTTCAGCTGGGAGCATTTGCAAGGCTAAGCAAGAAAGGTGTGTGCTCAGAGCAAGCAAAACCTATAGTGTTTTGTGGGAGAGAAGATGACAGGGCTTTTTCTGGTGGAACTGGGAATACTGGAGGGGAAGGAGGCTTGCAGCTCCTCACCAGGTATGGAGGGAGGAGTGGGAAGAAGGGTGTTGCAGCTCATGTAAATCAGTCATAGCTGCACTGGGATGGAGGGGATTATTCTGATTTATGCCACAAAGGGTATGGTCTTGCAGGTCTTCAGGGTAGGTAGTTGATTAAAATAAAAAGAAAAGGGGAAGAAAAGTGTTGTGGGATGAGGATGATGTAACTTTGGTGAGCACAGAGTTGCCCTTGAGGGGAGGGAAGCCAAACCCCATGATGGGGACAACTGTAACTGCTCTACAGAAATACTTTCTGTCTAGGGACTTGGGGTAACAGGCTAACCAGTAGTTTCAGTCACACAGTATTTTTTCTTTAGTGTTTTAAAGCTCAGCACTGACATAATTGCTGGTTGTGTGGTGAATGTGCACCTTCTAATTTCATCACCTTTTAATATAAGGATCTATTAAGGGTGCTAAGGTTTGGCTTTCACAACCAAAGGCATGATCAGTTTTCCTGGGATTACTGAACTGCTTCTTAGGGATGCCTGATGGGAACAAAAACCCCACCACAAGTAGCAACTCGTTCATTTCAGCCTCTCAATCACAAGTTTGAGATTCCTTGAGCTGCTCAGGGATAGGTGGAGACCTTCCAAACCAGTCCATGTTAAGAACAAGCATAGGACATTTCTGTATTACCAAATGGCAAACAAGAAAAGTAGGCAATCTTAATATATGAAATTGCTACAGACAATTAAAGTCCAATATATCACCTTGCATAATTACTAACAGTTAATCTGAATTAATATAATTTCATGCTTTCCTGAACTTTTGATTTTTTTTGTAAATGTTTTTAATAACATAATCCCAGATATTAAAGTTGTAATTACTTGTCATTGAGATGTGCAATAAGTGTGAAGGCTTAAGTAGTAGGAGCACTTTACAAATTAGCTGTGTTCCTGGAGACAAATCAATAAAACTTTTCACGTTTCCACGTGGCTGTGTCAAATTGTGATATATCACATCTGTTCCAGTTTCTTCTGTTTCTCTTAATGGCTGTGATATATTGGAACGTGGTTGGTGTTACTGGATTGATGTATCACAACAGAAATTCACTTGCAGGGAAACAGGATAAAAACTACAACTCCAGGAGTTTTTTTTTTAAAAAAGCTCATGGCTATGATTTGCTCTAAGCATTTCTAACATCTGTGTTATGAGCTGCCAATTAATTACCTTCACTTGTCTGCCTGTAATGAATGAGGGGACTCATTGCTAAGTGTGGATCTGAATTCAGTGCCTGATGTGGAGAAATCAGGTCTGTTATAGTTGCAGATAGGAAAATGGGAATTCATGGGATCTTTTCAGTTATCTTATTCTGAGAGGTCACTTCAGATTTTGGTGGTTTTTTGCTGTTTTTTTTCTTTTGCATACAGGAACTCCCAAACTTTTGCTGGTTTAAAATGTTTTTAGCTCTACAGACTGTTGCCAAAAGTTTGTGGCAGACCACAGATCTATACAGACCATTCTGGAAGACTTCCTGCACATCTGGCCATGTCTCTTTCCTCAGGATTGTTTTACTGAAATGCCTTGGAAAGGACACTACTGCCAACCTCTTGCAGCTTGGTTACCTGTAGGGTGTGTTCTGCAAATATCTCTTTCTCCAAATATTTCCCAAAGAAATGTCTAATCTCATTTCCAACAACTTTCTCTGGAACGTAAACTCTTTCAGTTTTTGGAACTGCAGTAAACTTGCTAAACAAACCCTCTGACAGTTCCTTTGTCTTGATAATAGTGTCAATACATCTTTTCCCTTTACCATCTCATCTCAATTTTTTTAAATGTTCTGATTGATTTTCTATGAATTCAATTCTGAGATTAAGAGTGGTGTTATCTCTAATTAAGGTCTCTGAAGGCTGCTTAGCATTTCCCATTTCCTGATTTTTAAATATTTACTTTTTCCACTAAACACCTACTGAGCTCTTCTGCTCCTTCCCTGTTTGAAGCAAAAGTGAGTCTCTGCTTTATCAGTGTTGTAACATCACAGGGGCTGTGATGAAGCTGCTTAAGCCAGGATGAGCCTGGGCAATATCTGAGTGTCCCCTTTCACTGGGACAGGTGAAAAATCAGCTGTAATTCTCACTTTTGTTCTAGCTCCACTTGAAGGTCACCAGGAGAGTAGCCCCAAAGCCCTGCCCTGCTGGAGCAGTCTGGCAACCTGAGAGGGAAAAGCACAATCACTGGGTCTTGTCCTTCTCCAAAGCTGCATAATCAACCAAGGACCTTCATCAGTGCTGCTTTATTTAGTTAAATTGCTTTGAGGCTTCTGAGGGGAGAGGAACTGTAATTTACACTTTAGGATGCACATGGGCCCCGGGTCTTCAATTCAGCTTAAATGGTATGAATAGCCAATCCAGGCACTAATTTTCAAGGTGGGGAACAATAATTTCTGCCACAGCCTGATTGTCTTTTTCAATTAAAGAGTGAAAATGCCCTTTAGAAAGTAATATCAAGCTTCTCTAGAGGAAAAAATGGAAGGTCACAATTAAACTGAACAGGGAGAGTGGCAGGGGGGGTGAATCCTTACCTGCCTTGAGTTTTTATGTTTGTGCACCAAGAAACCAAATGCAAAGAAACATCTGCCGTGAAGCTGGAGTGCTGGTCTACATCTGGTTTTTTGTTGTTATTTTCCCCTTTTATAACATTAGCAGCATAAAATATTAAAGCTGTCTTCTGAACCAAACACAGGACTCACACCAGGCAGTAAGTGCTGATGCAGCCTTAGGGCTCTTGCTCTAAATCCCATCTGCAGGCCAGAGGCATATTCGAGGATCTGACCCTTTCAAAGGGAGGGGGGACCCAGGAAATATATTTTTAATATTTTATATTCTCCAACAGTTTGCTCACTTGTCACAGCAGAGTTCATTTGTCACCTGTCATCACCGAATCCGTCACTTTGCCGTCTGCATGAGTTTTCTCCAGATTGGAGTGCTCTTAAAACCAGATTTTTTTTTTTCCTGGGCCAGAATTATCCCTGCCAGAGCTACCCCAGCTTGGATGACTTACACCAGAGATGGCCCTGGCCTCCTGTGTCAAACTGCCTCTTGGCAGGGGTGTGAAGTCCTATCCCAAACTGACTTCTTTCATTTATATTTGCCCAGAGAGCTGCCTTCCCAGGCTGTGATGTGTTGGGAATTTGCCCCTTCTCTTGGACCTTGATTTTGTCAGCACCATGCAGCATTCTCTATGTGTTACAGGGAATGTCTGTGTCCTGCTGGGTACCTCCTGTTAAACACCCCACAGTCCCATTTCAGGCTATTAATTTCTTTTTAGAAAGCTTCTACCAGCAATACATGTATTAATACATGTATTAATAATCCATGCAATTAAAAAATGGCAAGAAAGGGAGGGCACTCATGCACCTCTCAAAGTGTGCAAACAAGTGTGTCCATGCATATTTCAGCCCTTTCCAAAATTCCTGCCCAGCCCCTTTGGAGATCCTGATCCAGCACAGAATTCCTTCTTAAGGAAGAACTTTGGGATATGCCCAGATACCACTCTTTTATCTTGCTCATTCTTCTGCAAAACCAGCAAAGATTTCCTTCCAGTGGGATTTTCAAGATTTATCTGAGTGATGGGTATGAAGGATTTTTGAATGGGAGTCTTCTAAGAGGGATTTTGGGTGGGTTTGTATGTTGTTAGTTGTTCTTTCAGTAGCACTTAGAAATGAAGATTTATAGTTTGGTAAGTTCCCTGTACCAGGTGGGGAAAAGCTACTCCTGTGGCCTTATTCCTTCTCTCTGTGGAAAGTGCTACTGGCACAGGCTCTTCTTCCTTTTTGAACACCAGCTACAGAATTAGAGAAGTTTACCTTGTACTTCAAAAGCTTTGTGTTGCACTGAATCAACCTTCACTGTAAAACAAACAATTTGATTATTAAAAAGCCACTCATTTATTCCAAAGAATTTAATTCAGGTTTGCTTCTTTTCTTGCAAGCCTCCACGTGTAACTTTTTTTGGTCATAGCAACGAATGAAGTTGCTCATGTGGACTTTATGGATATTTCATTCTGTAATTTATTGGATGCTATGTCATATTGTCTGCAATGAAAGTAGAGCAGATAAAAAGAATATCACCCAGGCTGCAAATATAGGTTGGTTTTATCCTTAAAAAATATTAAAGTTTATCAATCAGAATCTAGTAGAGCTGGAACCTGTAGATGCTTTGTAACCTCCCATATCTCAGTCCCATATATTGCTTTTCCAATACAACTTGTAATGGGCTGATTTAGAATAAACAGTTTCATAGGAACTATAATACTAAGTAATATATAACTAAAAGATAATCTTCAGATATTTATGCATTCTTTATTAATACTTTATCTGACCAGCTCCCTGCCTGTATGGCTTCTTACAGCATCTCTGTAATGTATGCCTCCATTTCACAGATAAGGAATTGCTGTGCAAGAGGAGCAAAATTTGCCTCCTGTTTAAATAAAAGTTTAAGCAACTAAGCTAATGGAATAAACCATCTTCAACAAAGTGTCCTGGTGCAGCATAGCCTCGAACTCAGTGGTTAGATACTCTGAGAGAGATGTTTAAAATCGCTTGAGGGAGAAATAATAAATGCATCTTTGGTTTCTTATGCTGCTTTGATTGCTGCAACATCAAATAAAAGAGGAATGTTGCTGCCATCAGCTCCAGATCATGGGTTTAACAAGAAAGAGGAGATCATGACTGCACTTGGTGTCCTTGGACATTAGATGGACTCAAACCTTTAGGGAATGATGGAGAAAGGAAAACCCTTTTTTTATGTAGACATAACCATATCTTCTGGCTTTTGGATTTCAAGCTGTTTTCTCTGTCTGAGGGAATGTCTGAGTATTTCCATAATCTATTCTTGTACTACCTGAGCTTTAAAATAGAAATGCTGTTATCACCCTGCCTTGTCCTGTCAGCCAGAGGGTGAAGCCCTTGGAGGTTTCCTGCTTCATTCCTGGTGAGTGGTGGGTGATGGCTCCTGCTTTTCATTGTGCACAGACTCCTGCCAAGAAATAAATACTGGGCAGCTCAACAGAGATCCAGAAGGATGAGCTGAAGGTAGTGAAGTCTCACAGCATTTTGGATGTTTGGTCTGTTCCCTGCAAATACTCTGCTCAAGCTAGGCTGGAAGGAAACACAGTGCCCCCAGCAGTGTATGGAGCCCTTACATCAACACACATCAAGTTCTCACTGTGTCTTTCCTAATTTTGTGTGGAAGCATTGTGAAGAAATGTAAAAAAAAAGAAAAAATATTCTTGAACCTGCTGGGTCTGCTCCATGGAGAGTGTCCATTAAGCAGAGACCTTGATGTAGACTCCCAGCACAGGGAACTGCTGCAGAGTGTTGGAGCATTGGCCCAAGGTGTCCATAGCAATCAGAGCTGATAAATGAAGGTTCAGTTTCTTTTTACTCCAGGCAGAGTTTTGACAAACTTGGGCTTTATTCCCAAGTAATAACCTGAATTCTTGATATATTTCTTGAACTCATTCTATTCAGAAGTTCAAGGAAAGGTAGGTACTGCTGCTGTAGCTATATTGGATTCTTTAAACTGTGGTTACAAGTCCAAAAGTCCAATTTTGAGCTTTAAGACTCTTTAGTAATGTGAGGTGGGGTGACAGGAATGTTTCCATCCCCCAGACAACAAGATCAGTCTGCAAGGGAACGGTGCCACTGCACGTTCCAGTTTTTTTCTCACCTGCTGATGGGAAGCAGCAGATGGTGAGGTGTTGCTACAGTTGTCAGTGGCTGAGCAGAGGCTTTCAAGGACACTGGTGTAGATCTGATTCTCCACAGATCTCCAAGTGGAGATATGTTTCTCCATTATACACAAGGAAGCTCTTTTAAAACAGGGAGCTAGGCTGGAGGCAGTACTTTGTAGGTTATAAATGATACAAAGAGAGGCAAGCTATGACTTCACCTGAAATGTCCCTGCTTTTCAGGTGAATGTAGTAAATGCAGGAATGTCTAAAGGGATATACCTCTGGAAAGCTGAGCTCTTCCTCCTCTTTCCTCTTCAGTTAGCAGCTGACCACCCCTGAGTGCCTAATGAAGGCTAAATTGAGAAGCATATGACTCCTTTGGAAAAAAAAAGAGTTGCAGTGTTCATTCTTTCAATGCAATCTGCTAGACAGGCTGATCAGTATGCCAGCCCTTGTGTGCTGTGATGAATTAACAATCAGTTAAAACACCCAGAGAGCTTTACTCAAGGTGATAGTTACAACATCTAGCACAACTTTTAATCAAATACAATTGTTACAGGGGGATTTCTGGACACACACAGTACCACAGTCCAACCAGTCCAGAATCACATGTGCCATCTAGACTAAAATTCATGCACGTCCAGCCTTTGTGAATTCAGGCTATCTGATCTGAGTGTATTGATTTTCCCATTTTCTGTCTCAAAGCATACACCCCAAGTAAAAAGGGTTATGACAATTTGAGGCAGGCTGGATTGCTTTGTGATGTTTGTGTAATTTGTGTGCAGTCAAAGGTAAATAACATGCTGAAGTAATCAAATGAAAAGTGGGCTTTCATGCTAGCTGAGCATCTCACAGACACTCACTCTAGCAGGGCTTTGCAGGTGCTCAGACTGTCATGATCCAGCAAAGACTAAGCAGATGTAATTGCTTTTAATGTATTACCCCTGAAACAGTTACATGCCAAGGAGGGACTATTATTTTATAAGGAATAATTGCCTCTAATTTGTTATTTCAGCAAAACTGTGCTGTGTTTTCTTCTCTCTATCTGACAAAACTCACGTGAGAGCACTTGGGAGCTGCAGATTTTATACCAAGTGCTCCAGCACTCTCACTCTCCTCCATGCTGCTCTGGGCACCAAGCTCCTCACTGGCCAAGTGGAGGTAGTATGTGTGTATTTAGTAAAATGCTACTGAGAATGAGCACCAAGCAAAAACCCTTCTATGATTCTTTCAGTACCTCTTTGAAAAATAGTTTTGAGACCCCTTTGAGAATACTGTTGCAGCCCCAAAATGCTCCTTCCTTGGTCTGTAACATGGGGGGGAAACAAATACATGGTCTAATGTCCTCACTGGGTGCCCTTCTCTGTGATTCAGGACAAAATGACCAATTCTATTCATGAGTTTAGATTGTTCATGATTAATAATAGGGGTTTTAGATCTGAGAAAGCTGCAATCACTGGGTCTGTCTGTCACCAGTGATGGAGAAATCTGACTGAGAATCTAATTTCAAATCCCCAGACAACCAGATGCTTTCAGTTAGTACTGAATTTGCTGGGTTTTACACCCTGAGTAGTTATGACTTAGGTTCACTTAGAATAGAGACTTTTTCATGCTGAAGAACTTTGTTTTTCTAGTTTGTTTAGCTGCATTTCGTGTTTCTCCTACATATCCTCTTAATGTCTCCTTTATAGACATGCATGAACACTAAAAGGATTAGTAACAGACCTGGACAGACTGGTTTACTGCAGATAGTTCTGGGGATTTCCCTCAAGACCAGTTGTTTATGTACAGTTACTTTTACTCAAAACTGATGAAATAATTAAAACAAATTCCCTTGTGCCTGGAATAGAGCTCTGGCTGAAGCCATGCTGAAGAAGTTCTCTATATCAGATTTTTTTGCTTCTCTTTTTCAAGGCATAAAATGCAATTTAGATGCTCTTCATTAATAAAAATTGTTGCAGAGCACCTCATTGAGATACATGTGAACCTATCGTGGCAGCACAGAGGGAGCTCCAGTTTTATTGCTCAAAATACTTCCTCAAAGTTGGGGTTTGGGTTTTTTGTGAGTTTTGAACCTGACTGTGATCCTCCTCTCTCTGGCTCAGGAGCAGGAGCTGCTGTGCTTGTGCTGTTGCTGGGAGGTGGCTGTGCTGGTGGCAGATCTGGACCAGCAGCAGCATCAGCAAAAGCTGTGACCCCTGGGAAGCTTCTGCACGAGCATCTTCAGTTGGGTTTGGGAACAGAGCTTTGTAAAAACTGAAGGAAAACTTTCTGTGTCCCCATCTCTTCCTTCAAGCTGACCATCAGGTGGAGTCAGCAAAGATGAGCTCCCCACGGAGTTGTCATTGACCTTCCCTTTGTGTAGAGCTGAATCATGACCTGGGGTTGGGTGTCAGTGCTGAACTGGGAGGTGGCCAGAGGGGAAAGCAGCACATGGGGCCAGGTTGGGGCTGGGGATCAGAGCTCAAGGCTCTAACCTGCACAAGGACCCCTGCTCCTGGGGCAGGCTCTGGCTGCTTTTTAACCAAGACCAACAGCTCCAGCTCTTGCAGAACACAGATTAGCTTTTCAAAAAGTGCTGTGAGAGATGCAGAGAATTTATTGGGAGTTTTCTGCTATCTTCATGGCAAGACAAACTTTCAATGGGAAGTAGGAGTAGCAGAGGATTCCCCTCCTGTGTACCCAGTAACTCTGCTCTCTCTCACTGTTGCTGTCTCATTTTCAGCCTGTACCTTTAATAATCTATGCCACTTCCTTCTCAACAATATTTCTCCCACAGCTTTCATTTGACAGCTCTGTTTTTAATAGAGGATAAGCATGGGACTCCAGCTGAATCTGAAGGCATATTTCTAATCTCACCCTGCATTTATTTTGCTACTCGGGGAGCTCACTATCTGCAACAGAGGAAAAAATATTTTTCATATATAAAGTTGAGCTGTACAATAGGCTTCCAGAGGTATCATTAATTTAGTCTCAGAGTTGGTTACCTTGTATTAAAAATATTTATAAACCTTGTTACCTAGAGAATAGTCTTGATTCAATTATTTATCTCACTGATTGAAATAATATGCCAGGCAGTCCAGTTCAGGGAGGAGTCCCATTTTGTTAGGTATTGAATGAAAATGTCACAATATCAGCATGCTTGCCTGCCTGGGTTCTTAGATGTATCCTGAAGTATTAGTTGAAACAATAGAAGTAAATTGGATGGCTATAGGAAAATCAGAAATAAGAAAATGTTAACTGTGAAATAACTGTTTCAGGGTAATTTGTTCCACAATTCTCATCAGGTCATTATAGCATTTTCCATCTACTGTGGTTGTTGTTCTATTGTAAGACAAGTGAAAACTCATATTTTCACAGTGATGCTGCTGAGTTGAAGCATTTTCCTGTATGTTTGTGTTTGCTGATGTCAATGACAACCTTCAATTTATCTGTCCTCTCTCTTTTATATGGGAAAGGATGTAAATGTCTCTCTCTGCTAAAGAAAAAGTAGTGTGCTTGCTGCATATGAGATCAATCTGCCATTAGATGCTTGCTGTTAAGAGAATTAAAGCAGGATGGGAGCTGTGGGTTGGTCTGCTGCTGTGGACAAATGAGACCTGACTTTGTTGTGACCTGCTGCCCCCAGTAACTTTGGGAAATGTCTTGAGGGGGTTATGAATCTTAAGGAAAGGATCTGCTTCATATTTATCCTATTTTGATCATCATGTGTGGGCATGAGGCTGGGCTGTTTAGGAGTTCAGTGCTTCAGAGAGAACACTTCACCAGCACTGAGTATTAAAGAAGTGGGTTTTAGCAGCTGGAAATATTTTAACCAGTGGAAATATTTTAACCCACTCTAGCTCCTAAATGGCATCAGCTGCTTTGCACTGGGATGAGCTTTGCCTCAGGCTGCCCAGAAATCCCATGTGAGTTCCTTGGGGTTTGTGTGTCTGAGTGCAGACTTCTGTCCTGCATCAGGAGGGAGAGTGGGCAGGGGGCTCTGCAGGGCCACCTGCCTCTGCTGGAAGGTGCACACCCTGGTTTAGATCCTTAGTAAGCTCAGGTTCATCAAGAAAACTGCAATGTGGTATATCCTTTCTCTTCCCTATCAGGGTGAACTTCCAAAAGAGCACATTTCCAACAAGAGCTTCAAGATGAGACACTTCTCAGCCAACCAGCATCTTTCATTCCCCTGAGGACCACCAGGATGCAGAGAGAAAGAAGCCTGGACCAGCACCCTGAGAAAGGACTTCTCTTTCTCCCTTACTGGTGAGGCTTTCCCCATAAAATTCCTTTCCTTTATCCCATTCTTTCAGCTTCCTCCACACCCTTCTCCTTGCAAAGTTAAGACAGCTCTCCAGAGCTGAATTTGGTCTTCCACGTGGTTATGAAATGGTGTCAGGTGAAAGGGAACATAGAAAACCCCAGGAAGGAAGTGCAGTTCATACTGTGCAAAGCAGCACTGGCCAGGAGAGCTGTGCACAGCCAGGCTGCTGTGATTCCCTGTGTGCTGGGAGAGCACTCCATGGGAAACCTAAATGCTTCCAGGAATTTAAATCAGGGCCACAGTTTTCCCTAAAAAGATGAAATCATTGAAGTACTGTGATACACTGAGCAACCACCAGAGCCTTCTTTCTTTCAAATGTATTCCCATTTTCCCTTTTCTCCCCCTCTTCCCCCCCTTTTTTTTTTTTAATCCCTTGTGTGCCTTTGAGGGTATTGCTTTTCTCCAGGTCCTTTCCCACCTCCATTTCTCCCCTATCCTGGCTCCTTGGGGATTTACAGATTGCATAGACAGTTTTGAGGTGGCCATCATTCTTGCTTCTTTCTAAAATGGGATTCATTCTTTCACTTAACATTTTTCATCTCCAGGCCTGGGAATCATTTCCCTTGCAGGAAGGCTGCTTGCAGAGAGCTTTTCAAAAAAACGGGAAAATAATGAATCAACATTTTTGTTTCCATTGGGCAAGCTCTTGGGAATCAAAAGCTCTTTGAGAAATTAAGGGTAAAACATTATTAAATGAGGTACTAGTGATACACTGTTTGATCAGCTCTACTGAAAGAGAGGCTGTGAACCATCCTGACCTCTGATGTCTCCTTTGTATAACCCCTGTGACATGTGATTTGCTATGAGAAATAGAACAAGGTTAATAATTAATACCTTTGCTGGTGTCTGAAATAGCAATACAAGGCTGGCTTTAGACACATGTTTTATTAATGAGGTTTGAAAACAATTGTTTTCCCCCAGCAACAGACAGCTCAGACCTCTATAGTGAAGAAAAAGGAATAGAGTAATATCTGTTTTTTTTTTTTTGCTGCTGTTTTCCCCCCTTGGGCATGAATGGTACTGGGTCACCACACCTAAACATTGTGAAAAAGATCCTGAAGTTGTGAAGAAGTGAAACGGGGAGCAAGCCTAAAATAAAATTTAAATCCTCCCAAGGCAGCTTACGTGCTCTTCCCAGTCACACTGAAATACAAAACATTGCAGAGCATTGCTCATCATCTTGCACACTGTGTAAGGAAGAAGTGTTTCTTACTCTGTTTATGTAAGAAAATGTCAGTGTGGCAATTAGGGATACACTGGTTTTTTTACTGAATTAGGCTTCATTAGGCTACAGAAAATAGCCCAACTTTTGGCAACGTTCCCCCTCCTCAATTGTAACTGCTTGCAATCTAGCAAAGAAAGCAATGTCCTAAAAAGTGAAAACACTTTATTAAGTGGAAATAATTGCACTCATCTTTCTTCACCTTTCAGTTTTCTCAGTTATTCTTGTTTCTGAGGGCTAGCAGCCATCAGATGTCTGGTTTTGTTATTAATATTTACTAGGAACAATGTTTTTAAGAATAAGCACTGCTGAAATAAGCCAAACCTTTTGAGCAGAATCACTGATGATATTTTATATTATATTATCCAATAAATTGCAATTCATGTACAGAATTAATCACAAAATAATGCTCTAATAAATACGAACTTCCCAACTTACATGCAAATTGAAGCTTTGCCTTCCTGCTCAGAATTGTTCCAAATGAATTTGTGGCCAAACACTGGTATGTTCCAATATCCTGTTTTTTATGTGGGTTATTGATTGCCAAGCTGCCTCCAACCAACCTGTAGTGATAACTCATGGTAAGATCAATATCTGTGCCATTTTGCTTCCACCTTTGAGGGGAAAAAAATCAAATTATGCTTATAATTTACAGAGCCTATTCATATTTATCTTAAATAGTGTGCTGTAGCATAGCTGTAATGATAAAAATGAAGTTAAATATCACAAAATTATATCATTTTTCACACAAGACTGCTTCTTATATTAATCTTAATGATATCAATAATTCTGTTCTTCAAAAAATCTTTACTACTTTTTTGCTAGTCACCAGTATTCATCCAAGTGTCTAAAAAAATTAATTATAGCTTACTCATACAACCCAAGTCATCCCTCCAGTTGGGAGTATGGTGTACACCTTGACTGCAGCCACCTTGGTTTTTTTATATTATAAAGTGGTACCTCATGTCATAAATTTAGTTACCAAAAGGATTTGGAAATCTAAATCAGGAAGGATTACACTTCAGAGAACAGAGAAAAGCAGAAAGAGAAGGTTTCAAACCTTTTAAGTGGACACTTGTTTTTAAAGATGAAGAATAACTGGTTAAAATAAGATATCAGCTGAAGTCTGTGAACAAATTCTAGTAACATTAAATAATTTATCTGTCTGCCAATCATTGCCTTTTAGTAATGCATCAACATTAAGAAACTTAGAGCCAGCAGTGGAGTATCAGTAATTCTTTCTACCAATTGCAGTTGATTTTTGCCCTTTCCATGCCTCTAATCTGTTCCTTTGCTATCTTTTGTTTTAGTTGGCCTAGGTTTTTGCTGGTGTTTGAGGACGTTTTTGCTCTTGTTTTTCCCAAAGATGGACAGGATCTTAGCCCATCCATGAGCCTTTTCTACAAAGACTCTGCATCCCTGTTAGGATTTTGCCATGTTTCAGGATTTACATACAGTACATACTGTCTAAACCTTTCAGTTTGCTAATATAGGATATTCTTGTATTTAGTTTGCCAGTTCTCTTTAATTTCAGAATCAATCACTGAAATAACTGCTGTCATCATTACATGGCTCCCAATTAAGCTCTGTAATTGTTTTTCAAAACAAATGCAAAGTTGTTGGCTTAGTTGCTGCAAATGAATTCTTCACAGTATCCCCATAATCATTCTAATCACCATGGTACAATGATTATTAAACTTTGCATATAGATCGGGGGTTCATCTCCTGGTGTGGGCTTTCTCCTAATTAATATGTTTACATCACTGAAGGAAGCAAATTAATGAATTCGTGTGATAGAGTATGATTTAATGACTTTATGTATTCTGCAGTATACTGCCTAATACACAGAAATATTTTAAGAATTATTTTTAAAACACAGGGACCACCTACATATTTTGTCAAACTTCTTCACGCAGCCATGGGAAAATGCTTTTCATCCTGGACCAATTGTTGCAGAATCTAAGCTTTTAAAAAAATATGCTGTATTCTGGTGTTGAATTAATAAGTTCCTTGGAATGTAAGACTTCTCAAATCCTACTGACAAGTCCAAATGTACAAAAAAGAAACTGTGTGTTTTTGAGTTCATAGAAAAAAATACTGTGTTCCGTTTGCTTCAGAATCCAACTTTTTTTTTCTGAATCTAACACCAGGTATAGAATGTTCCAAATAAATTCTTCATTAAGGTAAAGACTTTCAGCATATATATATGTGGGACCTCCCTCCCTTACCACAGAATCCCAGACTGGTTTGGGTTGGAAGGGACCTTAAAGCTCATTTAGTTCCACCCCCCTGCCATGGTCAGGGACACCTCCCACAGCCCAGGGTGCTCCAAGCCCCATCCAACCTTCACCACTGCCAGGGATGGGGCAGCCACAGCTTCTGGGGGCAACCTGGGCAACCACGGGCTCAGCACCCTCACAGCAAGGAATTTCCTCCTAATGTCTGATCTAAATCTCCCCTCTCCTAATTTTAAGCCATTATCCATTGTCCTACCATTTTTCCTTCCTCAGATTTCTTGCTGACCCCTTCCCATCTTGAGTTAAAGATCTCAAGCCAGGGGTAGTCTATTGTCTCTTGTCTTACATTGCTGTCAATTTGCCTTAACATTCTAACACACCACTATTTTTCCAAGCCTCTGGATTATGTTAAATCTTTGGTGCTGGCAATAGTTTGAACTTCCCTCTCAAGTACACTGCAAGGAAGTCACTGGTGTGAGGGTCAGCTTGTAATATATGATGACTTCCTCCTGTTTATACTACTTAATCAATACTTGTGATTCACTATTCACATAGTCTTCCTCTCTGAGCAAATCAAATGTGAAGGAGTAGAATTTATTAATGAACATGAGTATATAGTCATGTGTAGTTACAATGGAAATTATACAATGTGTCTTCAGGGTAGTATCTTATAAAAGAATTGTGGAAAAAATAATACGGATTTCTAGAATGTTTTCACACTGAAAAAACAGTGAGCTAAATAAAAATCTTCGAAGAAGACAAACACATAAAACATAAATGGTGAAATATTAGAGATCTCTGAAGAATACAAATATTCTTAGGACTTATTGGAGACATGTCAGTAGGTTTCATTGTGCACAAGCAACTGTTAAACTTTCTGAAGGTTTCTCTGCTGTTTAGGCTTTCCTTATCCCCTCTGAGTAGAATTTATTCTGGGCTATGTATTTACTGGTACCACTCTCCTGACACCTCTCCCTGCACCCTGAGTCATAGGGTAAGGAAAAGTTTAACTTTTGACATAAAATTATGATTTGTGAGGAGTGGATAATTAACCAGGAAGTTTCACAGAATCACATCCATAAGGGTACCATACAGTGCTATGTAATATCTCAGTAGCTCTAATTGAATGTCTTCCATTTTTATGAAAAATGATCTGCAAAAGACTATTTTCCCATAGAAACTATTTAGAAAAAGGAAGAAGAAATGTGACTTCTTTTTGGAAATGGATTGTGAAGGTGTATCCATTTCAGTGAAACTACCAGTGTGTGAATGTTGATGCAATTAAGGAAGTAGTAAAAGATTCCACTTAAGCACAGTGCATGTATCTTTGATAAATTCATGAGATATTTCAATTATCTTTTACTTGCTTTAAAAAAAGATACTTTTAGGACTTTTAGAATTTCCTGGAATGCTTTCTCCACCTCTACAAATAAAAATGTCAATGTATTACAAAGCATGTATGACTGTCTTATGATTTTGTGCCAAAGCTGTTATAAATAGAAGCTCTTACTTGTAGATACCTTTCCCTAATTCAGACTATTTTCTCTCTGGATAGATGCATACATAATTCTATGAATTATCTTTTCAGTCTGCTGCTGTTATAAAAATACATATTTTTTAAGTCTTTGTTGTATTGTATGTTTCTCATGTTATTAGCATTCAGATGGAAATGTCCTGCCAAGTCATCTGAGACTTGCCTGTAATTGCAAAAAAAACCCCAAACCTTACAAACCCCCCCTGGTATACAGGATTGCCACAGAGGCAGAAAATAGCAAGTTTAAAAACTATTGACTGTGGACAAGCCAACAGAGGTTGAAAGCATTTTTAATTCTACCCCACTTTTGGAGCTGAATCTGCAATGAGTCAAGGGACAGCATTTTTGTGAACACGTACACTATAGCAGGGTTGTCATTTGCTTTTCAAGGGTATGAACAAGAGAAATATGTTTCAGGGGTTACTGGGAATCATTCTACAATTTTATGCAATGATTATAAACACATTTTATGTCATTTGCAATCATCGAAGACTTTGTGCTTCTGTTCCCCTCAATTTATTTGTCTGTTACAGTTATCTTCTGTGGTACTTTGATTTGGATTGAATTTGAATCTCTTTATCTTGCTTTACTGCATCACTTTAAGTTATGCTGAAATATTCAGATAGTTTTATAATGAATAGTGCTTATGCTGTCCTTGGATTTGTTATTTATTTGTGTGAGTCACAGTTTGAAGATTACTGGGGGGGAAAACAAACTCCTCAGTTTCAAGCTTGTATGAGAATGCTACAGTATGTGAATACACTGGATGCAGAATATAAATTCAGAAAAGTGTGATGACTTAGAGCTAAGCACCTGAGACCAAAGAGGAAATGTCAAAATACTGCTGAAAACACTTGCTTGGCAAGCTCTAGGTGATTCCTTTCTGCTTTGGTTTGGGTTTTTTTCAGTGTGAAGGGAGTCTAACTGTTCTAGGCTGAATTAATGGAAGGAGACTGCAGAACTGAGATAAAATAGATAGATAGAACAGAGATAAAATTCATTATTTAAGTTAGTGGATGATTATCCCTCAATCAACTATAACAGAAATGCTTAAGTGTAGAAAAATTGTGTCTATTTTGAAAGGATATGTTTATTTACTGCCAACATCACACAGGAAAACAGTTGAAACAGAAATAGTGCCCCTCATTATAAAGAATTCTGTATTAAAAAAAGGCAGAATGGTTAAAATGGGATTTATCAAGATACAGATTTCCTAACACATGCTGATTTTAGAGATACTTCCATCCCTATTTTTGTTTCCAGTGTAATCAGATCTATGTTCTCTGCACTTCCAACAGTGTCCAACAAGAAATCAGTCTCTGATTTTTTATCCCTTATCCCTTAGCCTGCATCAGTTCTGTACCATTCTTGCATTGTGGTTGTTGGACACTCAGGCTTTTGAGACAAAGTTTGAAAAAGTTATTACTATCTTTGAGTCTATAAAATACATAAATACATAATTAAACTCCTAGGAAACTTTAAAGAGAATGTATGAATCAGCGTGTTTGTTTATTTATGTAAAAGGGGCTAAATAGAAAACTATCCTGTAAATAACATTATTCCTTTTACAATGAATCTGTATTTCTGAATGGAAGAAAAACCTTACGGTGATACTTGCAGAGAAGTTACGCTGTGAAAAGGAGATAAAGTGTTCCTTTTCTGGCACAATATTTGCAAACAAATTAATACATGAAGTACAAAAGCCAAGTCAATAACTAATAGTGGTACTTTACAGAGAAAACTGTGGTGTGACCAATGAAAAGCTATTGAATAAATACTGTGTAAATATTCGGGAGGACACAGTTTTCTTTCATGTCTTGCATGAAAGACTTTTTTAAGTTTTCTGTTCCCAGACTGTTATTTTTAGCACTTTTCCATTTTTTTTTCTAGATTTTCAGCTTTTCCTCTTATTTAACTCATTTTCCCATATCCTTTGTGCAACAAGCCACATCTTAAATGATGTGTCCATAGTTCCTGAATAAGGAAACAACCCTGTGTACTGAGGTTTTATTGAGTCTACAGACTATTGTAAGCTACAGAGCAGAGCTCTGACTTGCTGTTTCTCTAAATTAACGCTATAAATATATATATGAAATGTTAGAATTAGAAATTTGATGCTGATGTACAGAAAGTTTTGCCACGCACAGATGCGCAGCGTTTCCGTTTTTCCTTTTTTCACAGCTGTTCTGTGGATTCAGAAGTGATTTTGTATGTTTTAAGATGCTTTGGGGACAATTTTTAATGATGAGCTTTCTTTTCCTGTGTTAATTTTCTTAGCAGTATGCTAGTAAACATCTTTTTTCTTCATTCCCCGACTTTCCTATACCCATGAATAGTCTTGTTGTGAGTGTTGGGCACCCTCTGAGGTGTTCAAACACCTCAAACCCAGTGAGACATTACAGTGAGACAATACTTTTCCAAACTTGACTTCACCTGTAGTATGGGAGAGGATATCCTTTAGCTGTACAGTTCAGTAGGATTTCTGGATTTGCTGAGCCCATGGAATAAGTGATATCATATGGCTCTTGGATAAAAATAGGACCATGAAGGGTTTCTTCCCCTGTGAAAGAAAAAAACAATCATTTAAGATGAGACATCTTTAGCATGTCCTTACACATATGTGTCCTTTGGTGTCCTCTGCTTTTGGTCAGAAGTTAAGCCCTGCTATTACATTCAGCAGAGAATCCATCTCCAGACATTTGGCTATTAAGGAGGAAATATTTCAAGCTTGATTGATAATAAAATCCTGTATCCCAAGTGCTGGTGATTTATTGTGCAGGTGACAGTGAAGACAACCTTCTTTACATATTTCCCATGGAAACTCAGTGGGCCAGCTCTTAATTCTCTCCCCTCTACCTCAGGTCATGACTGGAGGCAGGAGAGGTTGAAGTTGGGGTTTTCTGGGTTTGGAGCTTCTACCTCTCTGGTGAGGTGAATCTGTCACCCTCATGTCACCTCTTGAAAGATGGGGGTGGCAGTGGTGGCAGCCAAACACTGGCAACCCTGAGGTTTCACTGCAGCCCATGGGAGAGGGAGGACCTTGAGCAGACCAGAAAATAGCCTCAGGACCAGGCTTCATAGTGGGACAGAGGTGCTGGGCTTGCCTTTCCTCTGCTGTTTGACCTTTCTTGCTGGTGACAGGGTAGAAAGGGTCACATCACAGCCTAAGGCAATCAGGCATTTCCTTCTCTAACCCTTCACATCCTTTGATATTTTACTTTTGTGTACTTTAGCTGGCCTGGTTTCAGGGGGTCTTTTGAGTTTTTCATATCTGAAATGTTTTTAACTCAACCCCATCTTTCTCGGAGTGGAATTGATTTTTTACTGATGAATGTAGCCAGGCTCTTCTGTTTCAGTGGATCTAAGATAGCATCTAGCAAAACTCTAACATGATTAACAAATGAAAATGTTTGACCTGAAGCCTTTTCAAGGATGGCATCTGATAATCACCCTGCTTTCTGCAGATCTTAATTGAGGTGCCTGTGTGTCTGTTACACTGCATATCCTGTGTGAATATCTAGATCACACAGATTTTCACTGGATATCCTTTGAATACTCTGAAAACCAGCCCAGCTGAGAGTGTGGTTTCATGAGCAGTACCTGTGAGAAACAGACTTCAAGAGAATTGGTGTAAAATTCAAAGTAGTTGTTGAAAGATTGATTTCTTTTATACCACAATAGGTGTTTGGGTAGACACGTCTCACTTTAAAAATACCTCATCTTATAAAGAGGTAGTGTGGGCCTCCTAGAAGGAATAAATATATCCTCTCAGTTTAAGATATAAAATAAGTGAGGCTAGTAAAACAGCTGAGATGAGCTAGTGGTTTGAACACAAAATTTTAAACTTGTCTGAATATTATCTGTGATAAGTGACATAAAAGACCATAAAATGCAGTAGATCACATTAAAAATATCTATTTCCAGAACTTCTTCATTCTGATGAACTTTGCAGGCTGTGTATAAACTTTGAGTGGACTCTAAATAGTTGATGATTACCCCTAACTAGTAGACACAGGTGAAAATCTCAGAAATCACAAAGCAAACCAAATGAAAGAAGCTGTCACTCAGCTACACTCAAGACATGGTAGGACCTTGCTGTTTATTTTTGGTGGGGTTATTCAACTACCTAAAGATAAGCCCTTCCCTCTCTCTGGATCTTAAATTTATGGGTTTTGGGGGGCTTTTTTATTCTTTATATTCTGATTCTTCCAGGGGTATACAATCAAAAAGCAAGAAGCTGTAGGAAAAATAAATTAACTCATATCTTACAGTTCCAACTTGCTGATTAGAAAGACTCCATATGTCCCAATATTGACTTAAGACCCTTATTTTTCCTTTATTTCATGCTTTCAGAATCAACCAGGTCTGTTTCTCTTGCTCATATTAGTCTGCCTCACTGTGGGGAGTAGAGGAAAAGACAATTTATTCAGCAAACCATGAGGGGCAAGGCAGAAAAGCTCTCAGAGATGGTGGCTGGATATAGTTAAATAATCTTTGTTTCTTTTTCTGCAACTCTTCTATTTTTAGCCCCTTGATTAATTTTAAGACTTCTTTTTTCACTGTACGTTTCTACAATGGTTCCTTTGACTTTCCTTTGGTAGGAATGTCTGGTTTAGCTGATAAGCATGCAAATATTTTGGTAAATCTGGAATTAAATTCTCATGATGAGTTTTAAATGGAATTTAGGCTCATTTATCATTTGCAGACTTTTGTACATCTGAGTTCTTTTATCCCCTCTCAGTGTCTTTAGTACAACACTTACTGTGTCAAATAAGGACAGGATTTCACATGGACCCTAACACCTCCTTTACAGGAGGCACATCACAGGCCCTATCACAAACATTGTCCCTGAATTTTAGTAAAGGTGGCTTCTTGCTATCATTTTGTTTTCTCTTTCATATCCTTTTCTTCCTGCCTGATCTGCACCAGAGAATAACACCCCGTTTGTGAGAAGTGATGGGCATTCTGAGAGCCAATGGTGAGCTCTGGGCCCATCTCTCATTTATAGAAAAGGTCAGGCTGGTCATTTCTCATTTCCTGATGCATTCTTTTGTGTTTCACATAGAGAATGGCCACAGGTTTCTCCTCCCTTCTCCAGATTCCATCCCAGTTACCATGATTTCTCCAGAGATATGGATATGACAGAGCCTGCTCTTGCCTCACTTGGCCTCACGCAGTGGGCAGGCCCTGTGTGTACATAGTGTGTCAGTGTTTCCCTGCTGAAGACAGTAAGAATGAAGAGGCCAGAATGATGGGAAAACCTGCACTCTAAAAAGCTTCTAAATGCAAAACTGCTATAATTCACATAAGCAAACCAGATAAGGAGGAATTTATCCAGGCTATTAAGTTCCAGAAAGGCTGTAAATTCCCGAGGTAGTGAGTTTCTAATGAATCTTTCTTAATGTGCCTTAGATGGAGCCTCATATCTGATCCAAAACATTAATATGACTTTATGGGCCAAAACTGACACCTGATTAAGAGGCTTCTTTTAAATCAGCTTGACAGTAAAACACCTGTCAGTTCTAGCAAAAAGAATGGGACAGGTGAGTTAGAGACTTCCTCCTTGTAGTGACAGCATGAGTAGAAAAGATATGACAAATCCCAATGACTTCACAATCTGTTTTATTTTCTTCACAGCTGAAGATGTTGGCAAATTTTAATTGGAAGAGGGGGAGCTTGTAGGGCCCACAGATTTTTAGATGCAGTGAAGTCTTTCCCTGCAAATAATGTTGGGGCTTTCAATTGAATCTCATCAGAAGCAGAACGAAATGATTATTTTCCTCATCAAAAGCCTGAATCAGGTAGCTCAAGGACTTTAAAAGGAGCATGAGAGATGCAGAACAAGAGGTAATGGATGAGACATTGCTTGCTAACAGGAGACTGTAAAGTAAAACAGGAAAGGGGAAACACATCAGGTGAAGGAGGGAGATATTAACACTGAAAGTGGAGATGGGAAAAGCAGCAGCAAAGGGGCCATGCAGGCATTCTGCCAAAAGAAACCCAACTTGTCAGTGCTACAGGCAAGAGAGGAAGGCTTCCCTCCTCTCCCTCTCTGTGACTCTCAGTTCTCAGTCAGGGTGAAGCAGGAGATGTACACAGAGAAAGGGAGATAGGAAGGAATGTTCTAGGTTGGAGCAGGCAGAAGCAACTTGAAACCCTTAAGATTTTCCTAAAGGGCCTTCAGCTTTCATGTCTTTTCTCCCTTCAGACACTGAAAACCAGAGGTCCAGAGGCACAGGGCTCCTTTCAAGTTTCACCTTCTACTGGAAAAGTCAAATGGGGTGTAGTGGTGCAATTCCACATTTTCTTTGTTACCAGGCACCAAACTCAGAAAGACACTTAATGAACTCTGATGCTGGGGGAAAAGCAGGAGTCAAGGAGGCACTCAGGGTGAGGTCCTGGCCCTGCTGAAATCAGAGAAGCTCTCAGTAATGAGTTCAATCTTGGTGCCCAAGCCCAGGTTTTGTGTGTGAAGGTGCCTATAAAAATGACACTCAGGAGTCCATCTCTTTCAGCTGGGATGCAGCCAGACAGCAATATCCCTTCCTTGCAGATGGAAGAAAGAGTGAGGGTGAGGAGATGAGGCAGAGCTGTGAGGCTGTCACTGCCCAGCAGCTGGGCTAGAGCCTTGCTCTGTCCCTTCTTCCCATGCCTGGATGTCACCTGTGGCTCACCTGGAGAACCATGACCTGAATTTCAGTTTGGAGATGTAACTTTCAAGGCTGGAATAGTCAGGGCTCCTCCAGCCCTTGTGAAGAGCACAAAAATGTTAAATATCTTCAATGAAAACATTTCTGTATGCCTTACATTTTAATAATTGAAAAATTACTGAAATATTCCATTTTTCCACTAGTATTTAAACATAACCTGGATGGTTGTGTGGGTAGGGTGAACTGAGGCTAATGTTGCAAGCAACACAGTGAGTTTATACAGTAACTGCACGTTTTCCTCAAGTACTTGGGTGTGAAAACAAACAATAGAAGTATAAAATATTACTTTAATTACAAATATGACCATCTATTGGGATTGCCAGAATCTGACACCTAAAATTATGGTGTAATATATCACAGGTGATAAGGAAACCATATGCAAAAAAAGACCTTGATCTTCAATGATGAGCTTTTTCAATTAAATATATAAAAGATTTTGTCAAATCTGATGTTTCAGATTTTTTTTAACTGTTCTGTTATGATAACCAGTGTTGCTTCCACACTGTGAGCTAACTTTTTGTGAATATAACTGGGTATCAGTGAATTTATTACCCATTTGCATTTTGGTCTAAAAGATACACACAGTCTAATGGTAAAATAATTAATGATAGATTGCTAGATGCCAAAGTGTGATATTTCTCACAATATCATACTGAGTATAGCCATCAAACTCTTACTTCAGATTTACACGGTGCTAACTGCATTTGATACAAAATCAAGATATTCCCTAAAGATTCCAGACCAGAAGTTCAAGCTACAATGAGAGAAAATTGCTCAGCATTGATGTGTTCTGGATAGCATTCAGTGGAGCTTCACTTCATGATTTACATAAATCAAATGATTTACACTTTTGGCCACAGATGAGCACAGATTTATGAACAATTCATTGTGGAGGCATGTGTAAAGTTACAATAGCCTAAATAGCTATAGGGGCTATAAATACACCCATGTGTGAGCTGTATTGTTAACTTATTTTTAAAAATTAAAAATGTCTGACTAGCTAGAATGACTAACTCCACGTGACTTCATTGGCTTTAGGGAAAGATTTTCTGAAGACTCCTTTGCTATTGTGCAAGATGTAGACAAGGTAAAGAAAGGCTTTTCATTTGTGCAGGTGATTTGTTGTGTGTCATGAGCCTGGTTGTGTCCTTCAGACCCAGAACTATTGTGGAACAGGCATCTAATTACTGAGACAAATATCCCCCATGATGTTAGAGGGATGTGTCTCTGTGATGTATAGTCACTCTGACGTGCCCTCTGCTCAGTGAAATTTCATTAGGGTGTTTTTTTTTGTTACTAGGCAAGATGAATAAATAATAATGATCCTTTTCCAATCTACTGCATTTTGTTCGCTGTAATTTCAGTTATAAGTGAGACCTAGACTTGATGACAGATACTGTTTGCTGCATTGTACTGTTGTAATATTCATTTGGCACTGTTGCCAAACTGACTGAAAGCTTAATTCAATAATTTACAATACAGGGAAAGATAACAGCTATATTGTTTAATATCCTGCCAGTTAAATAAATTCAGCACTTTGTTTCTCTCTAACTTTATTTTGTGCAAAGTGCAACTGTGATTTGCTGTCTTGGGGGGGTGGGGATGGAATAATTAAGCTCAGATAATTTTTCCCACTGGTAGTGTTGATCAGCTCTCAGTTTTTGTTTGGTGACTCCAAAACTCCATTGCAAATACTGATAGATCCTCTGTAGAAAGAGGGAGAGAGTGAAACAGTAACTTGGATAAACCTGTAGCAACGTAACAAGCCACAGTTCTGCTTATACTCAACATAGGAAAAAAAAAAAAAAGACATTTCTGAAAATTTCTTCTAGCCTTTAAGCTCCATTTTACACTTATTTCAGTCTGTTCATGAGGCATCTTGCTTCTGTGCCACTCCATCACCTCCTTCCTCTAGATACTGAGCATTCTTAGGGATGGCTTTGTCCCTTTTCTCCCTTTTGCTGTGTTAGGAGAAACTGAGTGGTTCAAGGCAGACTCAGATGTGTAACTCCTCTGTGCCCCTGCTCTTGAATGGCCAGGGGTATCAGGGATAACCCAGCCTTTTAGTCTTACCCAAATCTTTACCTTCTTTCATTGTACCCCTCTTCCTGCCCCATGACAGAAAGACTTCAGGTGTCTGCTGGAAAAATACTGATCAGACACAACCAAATTTATTAGGACACTTTTTTTTTTTTTTTTTTTTTTTCCCCCAGCATGACTGGTGATAGCATTTTTATAACTGGTAGTACAAACAGTTTCATGCTTCATCAATTGTTTTCTTTTTCTATGTAGAGTGTGAGCCAGAGTGCTTTAAAGCCAGAGAGAGCCTTTCATGAACTTCAGTGGCAATGGATCAACCCTAAGGAACCACGTGTAAGTGTCTGATACTCCAGTTCCTTGTCTTTCTGACTGAAACACTGTGCTGTGTGACGTATTTATCAAACACTTATCTGTGTATATAAACGGGTGGTATATATACATCCTTAGAAGCCAATACACACACACTGCAGGGAAAGAGGGAAAAGATCTGCTAAGAAGGTCTCTCTGCTTTTCTATTTTTATCAGCTGCATGCTATGTAATAAATGATAACTGGTTTACTAAATATTTGGTGTTTGAAAGCTGAACCAGTTTAGTGTACCATAGCTACTGGATATTGATGACAGCTGCCTTATTTTCAGGCAGATACCTAGCAGCAAAAATCCAGCCACACTGGAATGAAAAAGAAATGATGGAAAAGACTAGTTTGCAAATAATGTGAATACACAAAAGCAAACAACTATTCCTCTTTTGTTTCCAGAGGGTACACTTTGTAATTCCAATTTATGCGCAATCGGAAACATGTTGTAATGTGAAGTAGTATTTGGGGTTTTTTTGTAGTGTTATGAGTCCCAGACCTTGTACAAAGCTAGATACAATCACCATTAGAGGAGACTTAAATTGCAGGTGGATGTTTAAGCTCTCTACATGTTATTTAAATGTTGCTTATTTACGTGAAATTACTGGAACGTAATGGCAGTTACATAGCCGCTTGCTTTTCCCACTAGAGCTTAAATAACTGGCAAGAAGAAAGGTAGTCAGGAAGTAGCTGTAGGAACATGACATCAGAAATGATTTTGTATGTAGATAGAAAGTTTTATACTCTGGAATAGCTCTTGGAAATACCAATGATCCTGAAGATAATAGGAAAAACATGGAGAGAGGATTTCTTTTTGCAGAGCAGATTACTGCCGTGGCAAAAATCCACACGAAGGTCCAAGCTAGAGATTTCAGGCTGTCACCTACTTCTTGCTTTCAAGTCATCAATAACTTGGGAATAAAATCTTGGAAAATAAATCATCTTAAGCAATTAAGGTAATGTCAAACCAGGCAAGATTAAAAGGGTTTTTATTTTCTTACATATAATTGAAGAGGAATGCAAGAGATATTTATGCCATTTTAAACCCAAGGCAGATCCTGATTTAAATTAGATTAATCAAGCAGGATATTACTGAAATATTTATTGTATTGACTGACTGACTTATATGTGCTTGTCATCATGGTATTGAGTTTCATTTAGTAGGTTGAAACTATATTTGGAACTTAAAAAGATGGTCTTTCTTGACCAAAAATTTTTTTGTTTATTGCACTATTGACTATTGGCCAAGGGATTTTGCTTAATAGTGTCATCCTGACCAGAAAAATCATCCCAGTTCACCATTGCATGTAGGATAAAGCAGAGGAATTTGCAAGATAATATTCAAGCTATATGTCATCTCTGTTCCTTTTGGCTGAATGTTGTGTAGTCAGTTGGATGTACCTTTAATTTAAACCAGCATGGCTATTTTGGTGGGAGGTATATTCTTGTGTAGCATCACCTGCACATCGCTGTCATCTTCAGAATATCTGTTTAATTATTATTTTGACACCCTAGAAAAAAAAAGAAAAAAGAAAAAAAGAAAAAGAAAAAAAGAAAAAGAAAAAAAAAAAAGAAAAAAAAAAAATCACTGCTATCCTAAGCAGCAGAAGGGAAATATTGATTTGAATAGTCTGCATCTCAGAAAAATCTGGTTGGGATTTAATGGAACATAGCTTTACCATTTAGACACTGCATTTCAGATACCTGGTGAAAACAGTGAGGTGCAGGAGCTTCCCTGAAAGGCTGTCATAACCCTCTCTGGTGAAAAATAGTAACCAACCTAATCATAACTAGGGCTGTACATTTGGTTATTGTGTCAAGCCCTGCGAGCTCCCAGGCACTTATAAAATAAATAGAATAAACAGAGGTAAATGAAACTGAACTCTTAAATATCATCAGCTAAGATCTGCTTTATTACTGGCAATTAAACAGTGAAAGTCAAAACAGAAGCTATCATTATCACTCATTGATTAAAAAGCAGTTAGAACCTTGTATTTCCAACTAACCCACCACGTTGCTCGTTGTGCATTTCAGCATGAGCAGCAGCACAATATTTCAGAAATAATTAGGAACACAGCAAAAATGATCAGTGCTGATGTTCTTGAATAAAATTGCCAAAGCAAGCGATTATAGATCAGCCAAATGACATTATTTCAAGCCAATATCTTTTGTGACTACTTAATATCTTCTTGATGATCTTTTTTTCTGAGCAAACATAAACGAAGTTGAAGTCTTTTCAGTAATAGCATCCTAAAATTTAGCAGAAGCCACAAACATAACTCTGTAAATGCTTATGTTCAGGAAACTTAACTGCTAGCAATTGAGTTGCTTGGGCAATTTTTGTCTCTAGTCTCAGTTTTAAAGGCACTAATATCAACATTTCTGATGTATGGCAAGCTGGGAATGTCTCCCTGTCAAATTACTGTTCTTTTCCATTCAAGTAAAGAATGACCTTTATCCAGTCTATTCTCAAAAAAATGACAGCATAAAGAGCAAAACAAAACCCAACTGAAAGGAAGAGGAAAAAAAAAAAAAAGAAAGAAAATCAGGCTGCTAGGACTGCAGTGAAATTCTGCTTTGGAGCAGGGAGAGGAAGGGGAGGTTCATCAGGCAGGGCTGGGAGCCAGGTGAACATCAAGTGGAAATGCTGCTGCCCATGTCAGCAGGCTGGGGGAGAGACCTACCCTTACAGCTTTGAGGCAGTCCCTTTCCCCTTCTGCTCTCAGTGTTTCACATAATTTCAATACTATGCTCTAACAAACAGGAGTCTAAGATGCAGTTTTCCTTCTGGTTAATTCTTCCTGAGGCACTCACTCCAGAGAAGACCCTGTAGAGCATGGGGAGATTTTGTAAGCTTTGTGTCCTGTGCATACATTTCCCCAGGGAGACCAAGAAGAGAAATTATTTTGATAAGCAGAAAGCAAAAATCCCACAGCTCTGGTACCTGCTCCAGTGCCAGTGTAGCTGGCTGGCATCTCATTACCCTCTGAGCTGCTTCCTCTATCTCTGCTTTGGTTATTTGTTGAGATCTGGCAATTTGAAGAAACAGGAATATTTTATTAATATATAAAATAAATCTCTATTTTCATCCAGATCTTAAAAGCTGTGATTTTAAATCAAGTCTTTGCCTTTGTGATCATCAAACTTCTTTTGCAAAACTGTTTTTCCAGACAAAATTTGCACTGGTCCCTTCATGCTACTATAGTTAATGCTTAGGGCATACTTTGATTCCTAACCTTGCCCATTATTTTATTTAAACTCCATGGGTTTTAAGAAGTCCACAAAACCTAATCTAAGCCTTATGCCTTCTCCCCACCTGGGAACCTTAAAGAAGAGACAGCACAAGTGCAGGCAGCAGGACCCAGTCCATGCTTAGGACCTCCTTATGTTTGTCTCAGTCCATGGAGTTCTCTGCAATTTTGTAGAATTTCACTGCTTGGGCTGGAAACAGAAACAGAGATCAGATAATCTACACTCTGAATAGCCTGCTGGGAGCTTTAGTGCAGGGACAATAATGAAATGCAGGGGATTACTTTTGGTAATTTTTCTCTAATCCAAAGCTCACAAAAATGCTCTCATTCTGCAGAAATCTTGCTTACTTGGGAGTGCATATTTTCCCCAGCTACACTAGAAACCAATAACAGGCTGCTAAATTACTGCTTAATAAACCACTAAATGAGTGCCATCTAAGATAACAGGGCATTAAATGACAACTATTCAGGGAAAAAGTAGAAGTGCAGAGAGGACTCTGCATAGAGGGAAATTGGATTAGGCATCTCATCTGTGCCAGTGGTGAAATTCAAACTGAAGCAGATTTGAAGTGAGGAAAGTGGCTTGATGCTATAATGTGCCCAAGCAAGAAGTACAGTTGGTGTGGGAGCTGCTTCACATCACAGGGAACTTCAGCTGGGAAAGAGGATTTTAATCATGGGGATAATGGAGGCAGGAAAATCCAGTAAGTGCAAAGACAAAAGAAAATAAAATACAGAGGCACAACCCCCAAACCATTAAATAACGTAAAGATGATATTATTTAAAAGGTAATAATCAAAAGAGATTGAGGTGGTGAAGAATTTCAGGGTGTAAAGACAAAAAGCCAGGTGTCACTTGAGTTCAGGCTCTTGATCCCCAGATTTCAGTGGGATTTAGGTGTTTAAATACCTCTCCTTCTCCAAAGGGTTAAGCCCTGGATCAAAACCAGGGGCCAGGCAGACTAAAGATCTCTGAGGAACTGCTTTGTTTGAGTCCATACATCACAGGCTGGTGTCATCCATCTACAGGAAAGGCTGTCCCAGAAGGCTGAGAACATATTTGCTTGACTTGTAGTAGGTGGAAAATTGTATCATCTTGACTGATACTTCCTGTGTCTGCTGTGTAGTCGCAGCAGCAGAGTTATGACAAGCCACCTGAAGGCCATATTTCTGGGGAGTGACATAATCAATGATAGATACTGCTCTGATTTAGGTAGGTTTAAACTGCAGAGTTTTAAAGGGAAGGAAGTAGGGTATCACGTGTTTCCTCTCCCCCATAATTGTACCCAACTGGATTTACAACATGTCTTGTTAGAATGCATTTATTTTCTGCATGCTACTATTTTCAGTTCTCTACTATCTTGAAAAGCATAGGGACATTTTAGTGAAATGTCACTGCAATATAACTTATTCTTGGTTTATTATTGTGAATTCCAGTGAATGTCCAACTTCAAGCTGACAAAAGTGCCCTTTTCTCAACTTTTCCCTATAAATTAGGTGTGTATATGCACAGTGCAATCATTTACATGTATCAAATTGTGGCATAAAATCTTGAATTAGATTTCCTTAAAATCCATGAATTTGGGTTGATTTTTCAGATCATGTTAAGATTTTTAGGCACAACTAAGTTACTTTAAAGCATAAAAGGTGAATAAGGATGGATTCTGTTCACAGGATTTCATTCTTTTCTGTGTAAATGCTAGATGCTTACCTTTCAGGTCAGTCTTGATCTGTAAAACACAGTAAAAAATTTAAAAATAATAATAAGGAACTGAACTTGTGAAGGAATTTAGTTCAGGTCTTCAAAACCTTTCATCTGTAGCTATCTGTCCCTGAAGGTGAAACTTGTTGACGTGCAGTTTTTTTATATGAAAGGTTACCCAGCTCCCAAAGTTGTACTCCTGTACATCTCCAGAACTTACTGATTTAAATACTGTGTTGGAGAACACCTTGAATACAGATGTGGAAATAAAAATCAACCTGGAACACAAAGAAGCTTCATGTGGCTTCAGGGTGCTTATTTATGATCCGTTATAAAAGGAAACTTCCAAGAGCAATAATCAAATTGTGCTTTGAAATGTATTTTATTGATACAGGGATTTTAGGGTCCTTAAAGGGTCCTTAGATCTCACTGTGCACTTTCAGGGATTATTCCTGGACTCTCTAAAGAGAAGACATTGTTGTCACTGGTCAGTAAGCTTGCAAGCCAGTGGCATCATGGAGATCTATTTCAATTTGTAATCAGGTTATGCTATTAAGGAGATGTATCTTTCTTTAAGGCAAAATGTGCACCAACATTTTAATTTTGACACCACACACAGTTTGGTGTACTATCAACTTAGTTCCAGGAGAGGCTGGGTATTAATTTAGTAAAAATTTGAAAGTAGTCTAGTTAGGAGATGACAAGTTAAAGCTGATAAGGTCACTTGTCAGGCACATATGAATCCAATAGCTATTGTATAAATGACTACACACTATTTGTGTCTTGCAAACCCACAAACGTTTACCAAAAAAATGCAGAGAAAACTCCTTTATCTCTACTACATTTAGAGTAAAGCAGAATAAATCTAATTAGAAACAGTATTTGGAGGTATAATGTTAAATTCTGATTTGGGCTGTGTTGTATCATCAGTGATTTCAGTAGCTTCAAACTAATGCAATTAAAATATGAATCTGATTAATGTTCAGCCAGACATTTCTGGAGATTAACCCCTGCAATTGTTTTCACATTGCCTGCACTGGTGTCCATTTTGTTATAAGCTGTAGGAAAAGTAATCAGTCATCAAAAACTATTCAGCATAGGTGTATAAAGGGAGACAATTTTGAGGATGAAGAAATTGCCTCCCATAAGTCACTCATGTTGGTGGGAAGGCCATCCAAGCAGTGAGGCAGCACGTGGATAAATTGTATTCTAAACTACAAAGGCTTTTGCCAGGGTGAGTTCAGGGCACAGCCCGGGAGCTGCAGTTTGGGAGGAATTCCAGCCTGGATGTCTGCTGGGGCAATGACACAGGATACACACAAATCTGTTCCAAGAGCACACAGCCAGTCAGCAAAGGGAAGCTGGTTCCAGAGGAGAGGGTTTCTGTCCTCTGGGGAAAAAAAAAAAAATTTCCCTGATTTATAACCTGCTTCTTGTTTCCCAGACAGTTCTCCCAAATGATGATGAGCTTTGCTTTTAAGGAAAACCAGTGGCAAGCAAGACAACCAGACACAGGATTAAAGCATAGAAATAACCTCCCATGCAGCCAAACTTGGTAATAATGCTGAAGTACCTGAGCCCCTGCCTGTCTCAGGGAGCTTTCCTCCATCAGATACATGGGAGGAAGAGAGGAAAGAGAGCATCTCCCACATGGGCTGGGTAAAAGAAAGGTGGAGCTGCTAACAGATCAAGCTACCCTTTGCTTTTGGGCCCTCCTTTCCCTCTCCTGCTGCTCACCTGCCCCTGAGCAGCCCTCTGGGTGATGCTTCCAGCTCCTCCCACCACCCATAGTTGTAGCTTCCTTGGGACTGTCTGCTTGAATCAGAAATGCAGATGGAGTAACAAAGAGACAGAAATCACATTTTACCTAACTATGGCACTGATGGACACGTGTAAAGTATGAGTGCATACACAGCTGTGTGCAGAACAGCTCCAGCCCAACAACCTCACTACTAATATCTGTTACCTTTTTACATTAGCAAAATGACTACAGAATGAACTGCACAGAAATAAACCTGCTTTTCCTGGATCTTTGTAAAAAGTTTGCAATATACTGAATAAATCAGATGTCCTGTCCCTGAAGAGAATTATACTCCCTTCAGACTACACCAACAAGCTCCACAGCCATTGATGCTGAATTTTCACTAACTTTGTTTGTTTGGAAGCAAAAGTGGGTGATGTTCTCAGGTAAAGAACAGAGCAATGTTGCTTATTCAGAGAAAATATAATCCCAAGAAACAATATGACAAAATCTGATCTTCTGGACAAATGTTTTGTGAAGTGCAGACATTTTAAAGCTTCAGTGGCTTCCCTTGCTTCAGTCATCTTTCACTTTTTGCTCAAAACCCTCCTGTTGTGCCTATTTGGGAACCATCAAGTACAGTTATTCTGTTCCTAAGGACTTCCTGGGCTGCAGTGAAAGGTGCATTTGTCAGGACAAAAATATGTTTGCCACTGAGAACTTTTCATTCCTGCCGATGGCAGCTCCCACCACAACAAAGCTCACAGGAGCCTTGATTAAAAGACCTGACTTCCCTAAGTAGAAATGAATGACTTACAGGTAATTATAGCAAGCTGAAAAGCAAGAGTATGATGTTTGGAGCTAAACAATGTCACAGATAGGGCCTTAATTAGCAGCAAAAGTGATTTAGCAGAGTAATATTCTAATACCAATTCGATTGCTACAAATTATTAATAACAATAAGCAAGACCCACTAACAGTGAGATGCAATATCTGTCAGAGGAAAACAGAGTGTCCCTTTAATAATGAGATTGTAATTAGAATGGAACAATAAAGCACATATTAATATTGAACAAAGGATGAAATACCAGTATGGCACTATGCTACACAGGAGGGGAAAAAAAACCAAACCACCTTCCTGTCAAAATTTTAAAAGCCAGAAAATCAAACATAAAAATAAAGGCATAAAGAATGGGATTAAAAGCTGTAAATTTCTCTCTTGCTGGAAAGGTGGTTGGAATTCAGACAGCTTTCTTCTTAAGTTGCCCTTCTAGGACAAGGATTGTCACCTCCAGCTGGACCTTGGGCAAACAGAGGGAAGCAGAGAGCCAGAGGAGGGGGCTGCAGGTGTCCTGAATGTCTGAAGTTCACCTCCACACTCACAAGCTGCCCTCTTACTCATTCCTCTCTTAACTCCTGCAGAAGCAGCAGCAGAAAGTCTTATCTCTGTCTGGATGCTAATTGTGATAACTGGGCCATCAGCTAGAGCAATTATTAACATAAATCCTGGAATGGTTGGTGTGAGGGGTTTTTTTTCTCCAGTTCCTGGAACTGTAATTCCATGAGAGTTAAACATAGCTTTGAATTTTGGTTCTTTTTTAGAATCTAACCCTAAAGTTTAATGAAAAAATGTGGAAAAGAGGAGTTCTAAAAGATGAAAAATAAATATGGGGTAAGGATAAAGAATCTATTTGCATTATTATTTGATGGTTCAGGACTGTAGTCTCTTGGAAAATGTGTACTTGGTCTGTGATTTAGACTATATTTGGAGCTGATAGAACCAGAAGCAGGAGAAGTATAAGAATCAGGTGTAGTAAGACCAATGAGAAGACTATTTTATAGGTGGTACAGAAGTAATATCTTCAGCTGAACAGTGGTTCATCTCCATCTCAGACATTTTCATTCACCCAACCCCTACACACAGTCCCAGTAGACTGATCCATCCATATTTTTCTCAAATTACAGATCAGCATGTCTCTCAGGGGTGGCTTCCCATGCACACACCAGTAAGCAATTTTAGAGGTAATCACAAGAGTTTCTCTTCCAGATAGTCATGAAAAAATGCCTCACATCCCTAAGAGGTTTATTTTTGTAATGCAGGCACCACAACCACAGCCTAAATAATACTGTGTGGTTTGAAATGACTCTGTGGGCTCAAACTCTGTGACAACCACATTTTCTGTCCCAGGCAAGTGCCAACAATAATCATCATAATCAAAAGATTTTGTCTATTTTTTTTATTATTTTTTTTTCTGCCAAGAGGTTGGAGGAGAAAGGGAAACAGATTTTTTTGAAAGCCCCAGTTACAGTGATTATGGTAGCAAGCTTTCCTCAGGAATGTCAAGTAGGTATGAATGCATTGAATTCCAAGAAGTTTTCAATGTTAATTTCAGCTCAACAAGAGACACAGACACATAACCAGGGATCAATAGTTGCTAAATGAAAAAGAAGTAGCAAATCGATATCCAGAGACATTTTATTTTCAAGCTTCTGCAAACAATGGAAGGGATGATCAGTCTGTGATTACGTGGAAGTAGCAGATATTGTTTCAGCTCTTAAAAGTTACTGGGTAAGGTCTTCACTTCAGTCTGTGCAGCTCTGCTGGATGGGAATATTAAAAAGCATGGAAATTGGAAAATTGGAGCTGGGTTTCCACCTCCAAGTAAAGCAGATTTAATTCTTTTTAATTAGGCTATTTCTGTAATATATTATTGTACCATCTTAAATTTAACTTTTTTTATACTTAAATTCTCTATTGCTGGCTAAAGAAATGGCTCAAAATATTTTAAATGCTTCATCACCTGCTCATTTCAACTTCTTGGCAGTGATAGTAAAATAATATTGAATTATCTTTGGAGCTGTTGCAAACAAAAAATGAAGAAGAAAAAAAATTGAATTACTTCTAAAATACCAGGATGCTATTTTATAAAGTTAATAAGCCTTTCATACAGAGAGATGAAATTACCTGATATGAAACAGAAAAAAGCCATGTAAAATTCAAAGTATAGAAAAGAAATTAATGTTAAGTAACTAACTGAAGAGATTAGGGAGTAGTAATTATTTAAACCAGTATGAAATGTGCTAGGCCTTTCTGACTATAAAAGAGGCACACTAGAGCCATCTACAAAACATAAAACTAGTCATGACTTCTGTGAATTTTAGCATGTTCCACTTAACTTCAGGAAGTGTAAATAACATCTTTCTGACAGGGAAATCAATGCAACCTAAAATTTGTAAGGGCACCTTCAAAGGAGCATCTGAGCTCTAACCTCTTTTTCACTGTATGTCAGTGCATTCTAGGGAGTTTAAAAAATGGCATTTTTCTTGGAAATTAATTATGATAAGGAAGACTTTCTATAATGTGAGTCTAGCCCGTGTAAGGAAAGCTTAAATGATCATCATTCCCTGCATCCAGCAGGTCTGTTACACCTGGGACAGTGGCAGTGCTTCACTCTTGTTGCCCACCCAGACTAAAAACTGCTTCAAGGTGGGTTTGTCCTGAGCTTTGCCCTTGTTCTTCCCTTTCCAAAGCAAGTGCTGAGGCTGCCATGGCAATCTGAGGAGGCACAAAATACCCATGTGGAGCCCTTCTCACTGTCACACCAGCTAATTACTGCTGAAGTTCTTCATTGAAGTTAATATCACTGCTGCATTGTCATTTCTTTCTTCTCATGCTTCATTATCACAGCAGCTGAAACCACAAACTGGTGTGATTTTATCCCTCTTTGAATTGAGTAGTAAGGACATAGTTATCTTAAACTCCATGGAGCTTTGTAACATCCTCCTGTTCAAGTGACCTGCAAGTGGTAGAGCCAGAAATTGCAGAAAGGCTTCCTGAGCACCTGCCCTCTCTGTCACACGAGGATCTGTCCTTCAGGCTGCCTTGCACTGAGGACAGATTCACATTTCTCACATAATGGCTTATTTTGTCTGCTTTTTGCCCTTGAGTGAGAAACAGTTTGTGGTTCTGATAAGAGACAGGAAATAGAAATAGTAAAATTGCTCATCTTTGTTCCTAAAATTAAATACTGAGCAACCAGTTCTGTAAGTAAGCCCTCCCAGAAACAACCCGGGGCAGAGCAGCTCACTGTCTGCAACTCAACCAGTCTCCAACTTAAGGCTGTTATTGGGACAAAATGTTATAAATGGGATGTCTGCAAAACTGGGTGGTGGATTAGAAAAACACCTCATTTTCCCTTCCTATTTGTGAAGATTTTTTCCTTCCTCTTTGCACATGTTCTGACGTCTTTTTTGATAATAATATTTTTCCTGCTACTACAGAGTCTTAGCTCCCAGGTTCTCATCTGAGCATGTGTGTGGCAGTTCCTGGAGTGCAAGCTTCTAGCTGGGGTGTTGCTGGCCCATGCCAGAGCCAGACAATTGATCCACTGCGTGTAAGGGGAAAGCAAAGGAGGTACCAGGGGAAGATGAGAGTGCAGGTGACACCTTCTCTCCCATCTCTCACTGGCCATACCGCCCTGTGCCAGAGTCTTCCAGGTGCTGGGGAAGCAGCTTGTTCCATTAGGAAAATACCTCCCTAAGCCAGTGTTTTCCTCCAGCCCCAGAGGCAGTCAGAGCAGTATCCCCTAGAGCATCCCACCAGCCTGTGAAGGAGAGCAAAGCTGTGGTGCAGTTAGCAAAGTAGCTATAAAGTCCTTCAAAGAACAGAAAGCAGGTAATGCCTGTTAGCAAATCAAAATAACTGAAAGATTTCCTAGCCCATCCTCCCTACATGCACTCTGAGTCCCTCCTTCTGCATCTTGCCAACAGAAAAAAACGTGTTTCCTTTGAAAAGGCAGAGGAAGGGCTGCCTGCCCCTGCTCTTTCTCCTATATCTGCATCTTCGAGGCATTAAGTGCTCTCTTTTGCTGCCTTAGTTGTACTGAATTAAGTTTGTTGTTCCCTGATCTTGGGAAATGAGCTGAAGAACATGGCACGCCATAAAATAGGAAGAAAGGTTTTTCTTTAAATGTCTCCACTCTGCTAAGAAGGTCTTTGTGTTACCAGTCATCCTCTCCTGCCAGGTCCTTGCAAGTCATTTACAGAAATTCAGCTTTCAGGGTCACTCTTTGCCAAAGTCATGAAAACTCCATGTTGTTCTAAGGAGACCCAATTATTATCATTCTCTGACTCATCAGTGGGTCTCCAAATGCCTCTGGTTGTGCAGAGAAGCCTTAGCATTTCCAGTTCCTCTCTACAATTTGCTGTTAGAAATAGCAAAGATGTCACTTGTCTTAAAATATATGGTCTGCTTGTTCCATTCCTAAAGGTGCTGTTATGCTAACAATAAATCTGCAAGAGACTGCAGGCAGAGTGTGGGATGTGATGTATTCAATATTCATCATGCTGTGACCCAAAGGAGTGTCAGGACACTTCTACATCACGAAATTTCTCTCTGTAATTTAGCAGTTTCAAAATGATGGGCAAAAACACAGCCCAGGAGGTTGCAGTTGCATCTTCAGTTTGATTGAAGCCAATAAACCAAGGACTGTATAAAAATACAGGAACTGCCTTGTTTCCAAAATGAAGGTCCAGACTGGCTAGTTTGGCTTTTAGTATTTACATGGTTTATAGCTAATTTCAAGACTGATAGCTTTAACTGACATTTTCCTTTTTCCTCATCTTTAACCCTGGGAAACCTATTTTCTTCCATGATGAGGTCAAGACCATCAGCAAAGCAAAGAACATTTGCAAAGGCCATCTCTCTCTGGCAGGCTGCATGTATTTATTCGAAGGGCAGAAGCCACCAAGAATCAGATAAAAGAGGAATTATGCCTTTAGGAATGGGAAGGCCACAGAAAATATGGGTAAGCTGTCCAAAAGGAAGACAGAGACTTCAGAATTAATGAGAAGCTTACTCTCCTCCTCCTTCTCCTGAACAGTAAGGACCCTTGGAGGATTGAAAGAAGCAGGGAAGCTCAAATATTTGCAGTAAAACTGGTCCCTCCAGTTTCATGTGCTTCTGTCAGCCACTGGGAAAATCAAGCTCGGCCTCTTTCTTTTCTCACCTGAGATCTGCAGCCTGTATTTATCCTGTGTTCCTAAACTGGGTAAAGAAAAGGGTGAGAGAATGGCCTTTGCAATTTGTTTATGATCAGCATATTTGCATTGCATCATTGAACAGAAACCATAAATCCTTATTGTCAGAGGAGAGAATGAAGAGACTAGTGAGATGGAAAGATGAGACAGAATCTGGCCTTGCACCCAGACTGAGGTGCCCCTGGTGGGTGCTTAAGACTCCTTCCTCTCTCAATACATATTGCTGGCAACAACAGCTCCAGAAGAAAGAGCAATGAGCTAGGAGCAGCCATAGGAGGAAAACTTGAGACAGTTTTAGTGTGAAGAAACAATTATTTTATTTTTTATCACTTTGGACACTTCACTGTTCATATCAGCTTCTCAAAATTCTGTCTAAATCTTTAATCCAGAAAGTAAGTCCTCTTTCTCTACATTATTAATATCAAGCAATGTTTAAATTTCAACAATAGTGTCAGGAGATAGTTGTCATTCATGCTCATAACAAGTACACAGAATTTAAAGTCGTGATCTCTGAGTTTATCTTGATCACCCTTTTTGCCTCTGGTGCTCTGCTTAGATCAGATTATCTCATTTAAATAACAATGGGTTATGAAAAAAAACCCTAATCCATTCTCTTGCTGTCACTGTCCATGCACACATTGTTTTATTTTAATTTGTTCCCTAAGGCATTTGCAAGAAACCCCCACAGACCCTTGTTCAGTCAGAGAAAAAAACTGCTGAAATATAAGAGTTGAAGGGAATATTACTCTTTCCATGATCTTTCCAATACAGAGGGTAGTTTGATTTTTGGGTAATTGAATTACCATTTTTGAGGGGGGTAATAAAATCTACCTTTGCTGTACAGCACATTTAATCCTTAGATTTAGATTTTATTTATAGGTCAATATCATTTCCACTCTACACATCTGATAGAACAATGAGGAAATGATTGCCCAGTGTCATCTAACAACCTGAATTACCTTTCAAGCCCCAGCCCCCAGGACTGCTCTGCTCAGCATCATGACTACTTCCTAATTTTCCCACTCAGTTCTTTTACTCCTAAATTGATGGGAACTATCCATATAATAAATCAAAGAAGTTTTGCCCATAACTGCAGGTCTGACTGGCACCATCAAGCATATTTCAGAATGCCATGTAGGGAAAATGATTGTAGCCCCACTGAAACCAGGGGAGTTAATTTATACCCAGGTATAAATTAAGTTATCTCAGTGAAGTCAGGGGGAGCTTTTGCTGTTCTTTTAATTGATGGCAGGATCAGGACAAAGGTGCCGTTGTGATCTACTCTTGGTGCCTGGGAATACAGAACATTTAAATTTTTATCTATTGTTAAGCCTTCAAAAAAAACTGAACATGTTCACTTGAAAGTGAGCTCCTTGTATCTTTGAACTCAGCTGGCCCAGGATACAGGTCTCATTAAAAGATGATCCACTAGCAAGGAAGGTAAAGATGACAAAAAAGTTTGAAAAACGAAAGCTTGGTGGGAAGAAGTGAAGCAAAAGGTTTGGATTTGGAAATACAAAACATGGGTTTAAAAATATCTTGTCTCTCACCAAGCTTTATTGCTCCTCTGGTAACTCACATCCCAGGATCACCATCTATTTCACAACTGCTAAAAGCTATCAAGAAATTAAAGGGGAATCATGCACTCTAAAAGACTGGTGCAAGTTTTTAGGCTAGTAGAGGAGGAAGTGAGCTGGGAGAAGTTGCCAGGAGGGCTGATGGAGGCTGTGGCAGCATAGTGGGCAATTAAAGGAAAAATTCGGGTCCTGCACGGGTGGTTGTGGTGTTGAGTTCAGCATGGCTGGGGCTAAAGGAGTGACTGCTTCCTGGAAATCTCTTCAAATGTTTTAATATGAAGTTCTTAGCATGTTGTTTAGTTGTAACTGAATAGGCACTTAGTATTGGTTTTACAGACAGTCTGATCCTGAGATTTACATTTTTAGCTGGAATCTATTAGATAAAATATTGTCCAGTTGAATTTAAATCACATTTGAAAATACTACTGAAGTCTGCACCCTGTTTCTTCATCTCAAACAGCTGCTGACTCATGCACTACATAATTAATTTAAGTATCATTTGAGATTACTTTAATACAATTTCCTCCTAAGTACATGAATAACATCCCAACTATTTAGAGTTCAATGCAGTAATTGTAGACAAAAGTCAGTTGTCATGGTTTCTATCACAGACAAGTGTGAGGGGTCAGTTCATCCCCAAATTCATTATAACCTCAAAGAGTTCAGTTACTATTTTATGTCTGTTTTCAGACGAGTCTATAATGAATCACATGAGTTAATCCCATTTATATGGTTTTATGAAGCAGGATTGTCGAGTTATATGCTTTGAATTAGAAGAAAGGTTCAAAAAAGGAATGAGCTCAGAATACCAAACCCTGTGAACACTGCCCTGCCAGACATTTTATCTTACAGTATGTTAGCAGCTTGTTGATATTTTAATCAAGCACAAGGAATACTCAAGAAAGAGAACAGAGGAAAGCAGTCTCCATCCACAATTTCTCCTCTGAATGCAGGGGGCTGACAGGACACCCGGTGGGATGCATGGGTGTCTGTCATCATGCCAACTGGAGGCAAAGAAGGAACATTTGCATTTGCATTGGGCATTAGTCAAGACTTTCTTTAATTTTTGAGGCTTAGGTTTTGCTAATCCTTCTTGATTCTTACCTTTTGGTTGACTCCACAAATGAATTATTTTATTTTTAAGTTAAATATGATTTAAACACATATTACTAGTATGGAGGTATATGAAGGTCATGATAGTAAGTGTAGAACCTCAACTTTCCATACATCACTTCTGTAACACCAATGGGTATTGCACTCACTAAACTGCTCTGGTTTTAAATCCAGCTCCATTTGCTGGCTTGGGAGCTTGTTATGCTGTGGCTAAAAAATGGCTTTTATGTGCATGTTGTTAGCCAAGTAACAATTTTACTTTTTTTTTTTTTTCCTCAACATTGCGGTTTAGAATATTTTTAAAAGCCTGGATTACTTTCTTACTATCTTGAAACCTGTTTTCCTGGTTCAAAGGCAGCACCGTGTGTTGCTTAAAATTAAAACATATCCTACTGAAAAGCTCCACAGTTACTTGTTCACGTGAAAAAGTACTGTTAGTTTTGGTAATTGCTTCTCCTTTCTAGAAGAATTATGATACTGATATGGATTTATCAATCACAAACACTAATAGTGGAACATTTTACCTGTGCTGCAGCTCATGAATGGCAGCAGACTTATTAGTTTCCATAGCAACAGCATCTCCACTTTCCAAGGTCAAAAATTCCTCCCATCCAATCAGTGGAAAGTAAAGTGTCTCTTCCTGTGACTACCTTGATGCGCTGTAAAAACAGGAAGAGATATTGGGCAATTAAAGTGCAGATTCAGAGTAAGCATCCCAATTTTCCCCACGTAAAATCACCTTCTACTGCACCATCTGAAGACTCAGAAAATGCAACAAATGGTCTAGATAGGATCATCCCAGCATAAAAATCATTCCCAAATGACACAAAGCTGGAAAGGAGAGCAATGAAAAACATTTGTAATGTTTGAAACTCATCCGTCCACTCTGTGTGGCATGAGAGTGAGTCTGTCCAAGTGAGAAAGCAAAATCTGCCTCTGGCCCTTCTGTTCTGGGTTGGAAGAAAGTCAGTTTTCAAACCTGGACTCTTCTGAACAAACTTTGTTCTATTTAGGTTTATTCTTCAGAAGTGAAATATTCACCCGTAAGGATCTACATGACAATTTGCTTTCACTTCCTTTGACATTTCAGTCAACATACAATGAATTAAAGCAGGAAAAAAGTATCTGTTTGCCCTGTTCTCCCAAAGGGAAAATTGGTAATTTACTGTTGGGAATCAGGTCATAAAGCAGCTGAAACCAGAAATCACTTAATGAAATGGGTTTACAAAATCATAAAGTCACTTGAAACCTTTTAAGTGATGAAAATTTTCCACTGAGAAATTACATTTATGATGCAATTTACAGATCTGTATTCACTTCTCACTTGTCTCGTTTTTCATACCAGTGTGAGAAGTTATCATACAGGCTTGCCCTGAAACTTACTGCTGATAGGAGTGAGAGAGATGTTTTTTTGAGAATTAAGAAATTCAACTCTTTGGGATGTCATTCTCTTTCTAGAAGGGACTTAATTCTTTTCGCAGGTTTTCATAAAGGCACCTAAAAGTTGGAGGTGGTCTCAGGAGACACACATAAACCTGCTGCACCACTGCTAGCTGCCATTTCAGGTGGGGAATGATCAAACCCTGACAAGCTTCTAAGTTTGGGAAATAAAGGGTGGAAAAAGCAGAGTTTCTTTTCACTTTTTGTGAGGTCCCACTTCACACACATCTGGGGATCTCCTGAAGCAGCACTTCTCCATCATTTAAAAGTATAAATGGCTCGAGCTGTTTAAAAAGAGGAAATCTGAGTTTGGATAATTCTGTCAAAACCGAAAAAGGAGCTGGGTGGTACCTTTATGCATCAGTTCTGCCCCAAGCAACAGTAACTGCACCTAAAATATCCTCAGTAAATATTTGCCTATCATGTCATGCTTCAGAGCCCTGTGGTGCTGTAAACCTTCCCATAACTTCCCCAGGAAACTTTGACAACATTGTTGGTTTAAAAGTTATTTCTTGTCTATCAATGCCTTTATTTGTCTGCTACCAGTGGGACATGGACATTTCTCTCTATACCTTTAGCATGTGTGAAGAATGAAACTATTTTATATTATAGGATTCCTATTTTCTTTTTCCTAAGTCAGTGTTTGATCATCTCTTGTCATTTTTGTCTCTTCTGGATTATTTCAGCACAGCTGACATTTTTCTGCAAGCACATTGCCCAGAGCTGGGCACAGTCTCCAGCTGAGGCAGAACAATGACCAACAGCCATTTGCTATTTACACATTCCCAAAGGAGGACAGCTGCTTTTTTCATGCTTGCATGCAGTTCAGGTTCCACTCTAACCTCTTCTTTAAACTGCTTGCCTAATCTGAAGGTGTGCAGTGATTATTTCTCCTTAAGTGTAGAAATGGATCTTGTACTTTTCCTTATTGTATTGCATCGCATCGTATTTATTTCACCCCCTTTCTCTTGTTTGTCAGTATTTCTCTTGAAGCTGATGTACACATCTCTGATACTTAAGAAAAAGGAAAAAAAAACCCTTCACATTTTTTTTCTTGTCATTAACAGAATATATCTTTCTGGATCAAAGAGTAAGATAAAATGTTAATTATTTACTAAGATCACATGGTACTTCCTCCTATATTAATTTTGTGACTTTGACTCTCTGTCTTCCTCTCTGTCCTAATTTTACCTTTTTTTCTAACTCTGGGTTAGCAGGAGGGATCTGTTGGTTACAGAAATATTCCCTGGGCAACCATGGCCCATGTGTCCAGTGACACCTCTGAGTGGGAGGCTCAAACTGCCCCTTGACTGGCCAAGGAGCTTGCAGGGAGCCAGTGTTCTTCTCTGAACGTGTCAGTAGGCAACAACCAGTATTTGTGGTTTATCCTCTTCTGCTGAAGTTACTGTAATGAAAATGAAATTAGCACATTCCCACGTGCTGTCTTTCCTTGGTCTTTCTGTTTGCATTTATTTGCTGAGAATGTTTCTCTAGTTATTTCACTTGACACAGACAGAGAGCATCTCAAACGTGTCCCTTTTCCGGTCATCACACTTTCAGCCTGTGAGTTACTTTGTGCAGATCACCTGAGACCTCCTTTAAAGGTGCAAGTGTTGCAATATGCAATTATACCTCAAAAGAAAAAGGACCTAAAATCTCTAACATNTGCCACCTTTTTGCTCCCTGTGAACTATTCCTAAGGCTCATTTCTAGCTTAGTCCTCAACTCCACAGTGTTTATTTGGCACAGGCAGGTTTTCCCAGAGGGATTCCACCTGCTGACAAACCCCAGGCAGCAGGACACCAAAAATAGAGTAATTTGCAGGACTGAGAGTCCTCCAGGAGCAGACAGCATCTGTTTGGTCACCTGATTTTGGGTAAAGCAGCACAGGGAGGATGGTGACCAGATGGTGCAGGGGGGTTTGTGGGTTTTCCTCAGGCAGAAAAGGCATTTGGAGAAGCTCTTGTTCCTCTTGCAGCCCCTCTGAGAGCCTTCTTCACAAAGGTGTGACCAGAATTTTAGGGTTCTCCTTTGGGTTCCTCATGCCAGTGGTTTGTTGCCCATTTCTGAAACTGCAAGCCAGGAAAACACTGAGAAAAGGGGTGACCCCCAGACACTCCCCCCTCCTCATCACCACGCCTGGAATTACCCACCCCTAAAACATCAGGAAAAAAAAAATATAAAGTGCTCTGACAAGATGTGTCCTTCCAAACAACACTTGGAGCCTGAATGCCATCCCGTGGCTGGAATTCAGCTCCTTCAGCCTGAGCAGGCAAGAAGCCTGCAAAGGGACTCTGGTTTTCTGGAATTCTAGCTGCAGCTCATCAGCTGAAAAGCCATAGGTCAGACACAGGAGACATCCCAAAGTGTGACAAAGAACACTTCCCAAGTAATCCAGCCTGAGGATTCTCCTTATTCCGGAAGGATATGGGATATAATGACAGCTCCTTACACCAGCCAGGGATCACACACAGGCAATTCCCAGCTTTTTCAACCTGTTCTTGCTTTTAAGGGCAAATTCTCTGTAGCAGCACAAATTCCTGGGAGGCTGAATGCAGCTGATGAGCTGCAGCTAATCCAGTTCCCCTCTGTGTTTTCCCCTCTGTGCTAGCAACTTGCCCAGACTTCCCTAAAATGGAGGAGCAGAGATTTCAGTGGAGACCCCAAATAGCAGTGGTGGTGGAGCAAGAGGACTGGCACTGCTTCCAGCTCAACAAAAACCAGGGGTAACCAGCTCAACAAAAACCAGGGGTAAAGCTGTCCCAGCATGTTTTTTAGCTTCCCAGATTCAAGAGGCCGGAATGTTGAAATCCTGTGGTTCCTTTGTGTTGGCTCTCAACAAGCTTCCACTGAAAAAGGGTTTTGTAATGCCAAATCAGTCTCCTGAAGGGAGAGTTGAAATGCAGAGTGAAGTGGGATGGATGCTAAAGAATGCTGCAGAGGGCTGGGAGAGAGGAAGCCAGAGCCTGGGATTTCACCTCCTGAGCTGTGAGGCCCCAGTTGAGCTCCAGTACATACCAGCAGCTGAAGAGTTTCTCCTAAAGTCTGGGAAACTATTTTTTCTGGGGGGGAACAGATTTTTCAAATCTGGGTGTTTTGGAAAGCAGAGGTTGCAGGGGGTGTTGGGATTCCCAGCTGCTCCAGCTCAGGATGCCTGTGAAGGTGGCAATGCAATGAGTTTCCAGCACTGACTCGTTCNAAGGACTTGCATTCTCTAATGGCAAAATAACAAAAAATGATGCTGCTGACTTCTGTAACACCAATGGGTATTGCACTCACTAAACTGCTCTGGTTTTAAATCCAGCTCCATTTGCTGGCTTGGGAGCTTGTTATGCTGTGGCTAAAAAATGGCTTTTATGTGCATGTTGTTAGCCAAGTAACAATTTTACTTTTTTTTTTTTTTCCTCAACATTGCGGTTTAGAATATTTTTAAAAGCCTGGATTACTTTCTTACTATCTTGAAACCTGTTTTCCTGGTTCAAAGGCAGCACCGTGTGTTGCTTAAAATTAAAACATATCCTACTGAAAAGCTCCACAGTTACTTGTTCACGTGAAAAAGTACTGTTAGTTTTGGTAATTGCTTCTCCTTTCTAGAAGAATTATGATACTGATATGGATTTATCAATCACAAACACTAATAGTGGAACATTTTACCTGTGCTGCAGCTCATGAATGGCAGCAGACTTATTAGTTTCCATAGCAACAGCATCTCCACTTTCCAAGGTCAAAAATTCCTCCCATCCAATCAGTGGAAAGTAAAGTGTCTCTTCCTGTGACTACCTTGATGCGCTGTAAAAACAGGAAGAGATATTGGGCAATTAAAGTGCAGATTCAGAGTAAGCATCCCAATTTTCCCCACGTAAAATCACCTTCTACTGCACCATCTGAAGACTCAGAAAATGCAACAAATGGTCTAGATAGGATCATCCCAGCATAAAAATCATTCCCAAATGACACAAAGCTGGAAAGGAGAGCAATGAAAAACATTTGTAATGTTTGAAACTCATCCGTCCACTCTGTGTGGCATGAGAGTGAGTCTGTCCAAGTGAGAAAGCAAAATCTGCCTCTGGCCCTTCTGTTCTGGGTTGGAAGAAAGTCAGTTTTCAAACCTGGACTCTTCTGAACAAACTTTGTTCTATTTAGGTTTATTCTTCAGAAGTGAAATATTCACCCGTAAGGATCTACATGACAATTTGCTTTCACTTCCTTTGACATTTCAGTCAACATACAATGAATTAAAGCAGGAAAAAAGTATCTGTTTGCCCTGTTCTCCCAAAGGGAAAATTGGTAATTTACTGTTGGGAATCAGTTCATAAAGCAGCTGAAACCAGAAATCACTTAATGAAATGGGTTTACAAAATCATAAAGTCACTTGAAACCTTTTAAGTGATGAAAATTTTCCACTGAGAAATTACATTTATGATGCAATTTACAGATCTGTATTCACTTCTCACTTGTCTCGTTTTTCATACCAGTGTGAGAAGTTATCATACAGGCTTGCCCTGAAACTTACTGCTGATAGGAGTGAGAGAGATGTTTTTTTGAGAATTAAGAAATTCAACTCTTTGGGATGTCATTCTCTTTCTAGAAGGGACTTAATTCTTTTCGCAGGTTTTCATAAAGGCACCTAAAAGTTGGAGGTGGTCTCAGGAGACACACATAAACCTGCTGCACCACTGCTAGCTGCCATTTCAGGTGGGGAATGATCAAACCCTGACAAGCTTCTAAGTTTGGGAAATAAAGGGTGGAAAAAGCAGAGTTTCTTTTCACTTTTTGTGAGGTCCCACTTCACACACATCTGGGGATCTCCTGAAGCAGCACTTCTCCATCATTTAAAAGTATAAATGGCTCGAGCTGTTTAAAAAGAGGAAATCTGAGTTTGGATAATTCTGTCAAAACAGAAGAAGGAGCTGGGTGGTACCTTTATGCATCAGTCCTGCCCCAAGCAACAGTAACTGCACCTAAAATATCCTCAGTAAATATTTGCCTATCATGTCATGCTTCAGAGCCCTGTGGTGCTGTAAACCTTCCCATAACTTCCCCAGGAAACTTTGACAACATTGTTGGTTTAAAAGTTATTTCTTGTCTATCAACGCCTTTATTTGTCTGCTACCAGTGGGACATGGACATTTCTCTCTATACCTTTAGCATGTGTGAAGAATGAAACTATTTTATATTATAGGATTCCTATTTTCTTTTTCCTAAGTCAGTGTTTGATCATCTCTTGTCATTTTTGTCTCTTCTGGATTATTTCAGCACAGCTGACATTTTTCTGCAAGCACATTGCCCAGAGCTGGGCACAGTCTCCAGCTGAGGCAGAACAATGACCAACAGCCATTTGCTATTTACACATTCCCAAAGGAGGACAGCTGCTTTTTTCATGCTTGCATGCAGTTCAGGTTCCACTCTAACCTCTTCTTTAAACTGCTTGCCTAATCTGAAGGTGTGCAGTGATTATTTCTCCTTAAGTGTAGAAATGGATCTTGTACTTTTCCTTATTCCATTGCATCGTATTTATTTCACCCCCTTTCTCTTGTTTGTCAGTATTTCTCTTGAAGCTGATGTACACATCTCTGATACTTAAGAAAAAGGAAAAAAAAACCCTTCACATTTTTTTTCTTGTCATTAACAGAATATATCTTTCTGGATCAAAGAGTAAGATAAAATGTTAATTATTTACTAAGATCACATGGTAATTCCTCCTATATTAATTTTGTGACTTTGACTCTCTGTCTTCCTCTCTGTCCTAATTTTACCTTTTTTTCTAACTCTGGGTTAGCAGGAGGGATCTGTTGGTTACAGAAACATTCCCTGGGCAACCATGGCCCATGTGTCCAGTGACACCTCTGAGTGGGAGGCTCAAACTGCCCCTTGACTGGCCAAGGAGCTTGCAGGGAGCCAGTGTTCTTCTCTGAACGTGTCAGTAGGTAACAACCAGTATTTGTGGTTTATCCTCTTCTGCTGAAGTTACTGCAATGAAAATGAAATTAGCACATTCCCACGTGCTGTCTTTCCTTGGTCTTTCTGTTTGCATTTATTTGCTGAGAATGTTTCTCTAGTTATTTCACTTGACACAGACAGAGAGCATCTCAAACGTGTCCCTTTTCCGGTCATCACACTTTCAGCCTGTGAGTTATTTTGTGCAGATCACCTGAGACCTCCTTTAAAGGTGCAAGTGTTGCAATATGCAATTATACCTCAAAAGAAAAAGGACCTAAAATCTCTAACATTACCCACCTGGCTTTCCAAGAGGAATATTATAAGCAACAAAAACTACCAACAAAAGTCAATTAACTGACCAGATCCTTTTCCAAGATACTTGTCCATTCTTACAAGCACAGATCTGTCTGCAAAACTCCCTGATTTCTCTTCTCCTCTTGTCGAGTCCTTTGAAACCAAAAAGCAAGTACCTGCTGCTGCCAGATTGCAGAGTATAGACCCAAACCTCTTTCTCTTCACAGAAGGTATTGATCCATCAGTTCTCATGCTCTGAGACTGCAGTTGATGTGGCATTATTGTAAATGTATACACACCTATTCCCTTTAAGTAACCCAACTGTTTTACTTATTTTACTCTGACAAACACAAGGACCTAACTGGCAAGCAGGCACTCAATAATTTTTACAATGTCTTTCCAACAGCAGCTTCCATGGGATTATTTACTGTCAAACTAAATCAAGAAAAAATGAAAAAAGTGAAATATTTATAGCGCAAGAAAAAATCTGGTTCAGACTAGAAATCCCAGCCTGGCATTAAATCACAAAATGTAACAAGACAAATTGTGCCATCATAGTCTTTGTTTTCTGTATGTAACACTATCACTTATTCTAATTGTTATGCCACAGTTTGAACAGTCACTCTGGATAGATAGATGAAGAAGGAAAATCTGTTTGTTACAGAAGTCAGCAGCATCATTTTTTGTTATTTTGCCATTAGAGAATGCAAGTCCATGGGAAAGGACTCAATCCTCAGATATTTCTCAGCTGTCACTTTTTCTTCTTATTGGTGGGGGGAGGAAATATATCTATTCCTGAGGCATCCAAATGTGACACGGGGTATATATGGGAAGAACAGCTGGAAATGGTGGGGTGGAAAACAGGTGGGTGAAATATCCTGGTGAGCTCTGGCTCTGCGTGCAGCACCACTGAGCTGCTGCCTGGATGGGCTGTGCAGCCTCCACTTCTCCTTGCAAACACTCTGGGGAATATTACTGGAAAGAAAGTGAACAAAAGTATTGCTTTTTTTGAAATGGTTCTTTCTTGATAGCTGGAATGTTGAAAATCTCAGCCTCAACATGGGACATGAGCAGATGTATTGACTTGGTGGCTTTTGCATATAGAGAGAAAGGGTTTTTTTATTGTGTCTGAAGCTTGGAGTTGTTTTCCCTTTGCAAAGAAATTTAAAAGGAGGTACATTATAGATTCATTTATTAATTAAAATGGTCTGACACATTCGGTGCATTAACATAATTTCCAATATTTTGTTCTTTATTCAGCTGAGGCTCTACCTGGTGCCTAGGCTTTTGTTTATAAGACCTGTTCTTTCCTCAACTGCTTCTTTTTTGTGTAATTAAACACTTAGAAGATCAGGACTGTGACAGAGGAGAAAATGCACTTCTGAGTTTCATGAAAATATGCCATTTCTGCCACAATTGTCTGCTAGTTTTGTAAAAGCAAGAAGGAGTCACTTCAGGTGGCAAACTGACATCTTTCAGAGGTAAGAGTTGTCAGGCAGTGGAAATGATGAGATTCTTGCTCTTAGCTAAATTCAAGCAAATTGACATTTTTACCCACGGCAAAATGTAGCTATGTTTGCAGAAATATCAACTTGTTGACCCAGTGAAAGAAACAGTGTTTAACAACAGGGATTTGGGGCTAAACTCCACAGTGGTGCTGGCAGAGGAGCTTCACTCTGGGGCTGATATAGTGGTGCAGCTATCTAGAGAAAGAGATCTGTTGAATGCATATAGGAGAATAGGAATTAAAATGTGAAGATAAGAGGCTGTAATGCAGAGAGTGCATGCACAGCCTTTTTATTCTGCAGCTTCAGCTTTCCTCCCACCAGCTTCCACATGTCTATATTATCTTTTGAAGCTGGCCTTACATGCTTTCTTATTCTTCATCTGCCAGGAAAGAAGCTGAGTGTGTCCAAGCTAGGCTTGCATTCTTGGCACACCCTTGCTCCTGATCTCTATATTGTCTCCTGAGCACCTGATCTGAAGGCATCTAATGTGAATTTTCTCATGAATGCCAATGATATACAGCTACATTTTTCTTTTCAAACTTTTTATCCCTGCGGCGCTTTCTGCTCTCAAACTATTTTCCAGATATCTATAACAGACTGAATAGAAAATACTTGTAACTACCAGAGCTGAAGCAGAAGTGACCAGTTTTACAGTCTCCAGCAAGATTTACCCATGCTGTTGTAGTGCTTACTGCTTACTCAAGATTATTGAACCATATTTCAAAGAAGGAAGGAACCTCATGTTATTTAACTAAAGTTTCTGATACTGATTACTCCTATTTTTCCCTTTTTTTTTTTTCACAAAAAGGCTTGGATTTTCAATTGTTTGTCACTCATGATTGCTACTGCTTACTTCTCCTAGGGAAACAGAAAATATTGTAGCTGATTTGCAATTCAAATTCAGTACATGAAGCCTTCGGGGAGGGTTTAAATCTTGTGTTTTCAAACTATTTTCCTAAATCCTAACATCTCATTGTGGTTTTGGTGACACTGGGGCTCACAGATGGTGTGACACTATAGATGCTTTTGTTTCCCAAACTCTCCACATGAAGGCACCTTTCTGGAATTGGAGGAGTAAGAGGCTGGACTCTGGTGTCTGTGGTGGGGCCTCACCCAGCTCCCCCCAGGTGGCCTGACCAGTTCTGAAATAAGCAGATATCAGAGCTGTAGCTGGCTTCTAAATACTAATGTCACTCTGGTGGTCCCGTGACATCTTGGGACAAGCCAAAAGGCTTGGGTTGAGCAAGCTGCCAAGCAAAGAAGACTCCCCCATCCCTGCATCAGGTGAACTTGATCTTCCCATGATGAGGAGTCCTCCTGAGGACTGACACCTTCATCTAACAGTGAAGTACAAGGGACAACAGGATTTCCTTATCTTAGAAATCACTTTTATTTTTTCCCGTGGCTTTGTCTTCATGGGCAGCAACACTGAAGGTGGGACAGAAAAACTCCTTCCCCATCAGTACAGGGCAGGAGGTGCCCATGTGCTGGGGGTGCAGTTAGTGCCCTGGGAAAGTGCCAGGGAGTGCCACACTGTCACCAGAAAATCTGAATCCATCAGTGCTCTAATGCAACAGCACAAACCTTTGTCTGGCCATTCACAACTTTCCCAGAGGGAAAAAGGCAACGAGAAAATTTGCTGTATTTAACCCAAACATAAAGGCTGACAGGTATAAACCCCAGTGTGGTGTGTTGTTGACAAATCAGCATAAAAATGTCTTTCAACAGGAAACTGCTTAAGTAGTAATGAATATAACTGCAGTAACACAGTCACAGCCCTGGTGCTTAACCAGGCCTTGGGAAAGCACAGCAAAGGTGCAGTTATCTCATATGGACTGTGTTGTTTGGAGCTGATTTACTTGTGCTTTGATATGCTTTTTTTTTTTATTATTTGAAACACAGTATGCAATGGCAGGAATCATTCTGAAAGGGCTGTCTCATTGGAAATACTGAATTTTGCTTCACATACTCCCATTGCTCAACTACCAACAGGGCTGGTAATGTTTCCTTGTAACTTGGGAGGTGTAGACACACTGGGTTTTGTGTGTATGTGTCTGTGTGTATGTTCCTAGTGAAGACAGAGGTAGTGATTAAGTTATCTCAACTGTTATCTTTTTAAATTTATTTATTTTTACATATAAAGTCAGGTACCATTTCTCCTCTTTGCAGTGATAGCTATGCTAAAAAAAAAAGACAAAAATATCTCACTGTGGTGTGGTGGGCTCAAAGTGTCACAGAAGCTGGTTTAATTTGTCTTTTGTACTCCTGATAAACCCTGGCTGGTCTAAGGGTCTCTTCTTCTGGGACACATGGAGCAAGGATGTGAGTCTGTGTGGGAGGTTTTGGGGTGAGAGGCCTCAAATGAAGGTCTGTCATTAAAGCCCCATTTTGTCCCTTCACACTGCTTTGATTTTTAGAAAATGATCATGCTTCAAAGCACAGTGCAACTTACAGACTTCTTTTTTCTATTTAAGTTGGTAATTTGAAAAGGTGATTGGGAGCTGTGGATTTGAATATATACAAAGCAACACAGGTTAATGTGATCTAAATATAAGCACAGGGCTAGAGGTTACTTTTATTTCAGAGAACCATTTGATACATTTAAAGCAAGACTGGTCTGTTTTCCTTCCTATGGTTAAGTGTCTCTTTTTGCCAAGAACTCCAGAGAAACGTGTAAGTTCCTTCAAAGTCACTTCATATCCCAGCTGGGTCATGTTGCTTGAAAATGATGATATCATTCCAGGCCGAAGATGAATTGATTTTTCTTTGTTTATTAATGAATTGCTGCAATTCATCCTCTTTTCTACGACTCATGTATGAGCTGTTTGCTCATTCAAAAGGTAGACCTGATCAAGTCTCACCAAGTGGGTAGAAGAAAGAGATGGAGAGAAACATTAATAAATTTTATTACGTGGATTGCTATTGGACTCCTGCTTTGCACATGGCAGAGGATTTGCTAGAAATTGATTCTATCTCTTGATAATTTTATTGCACTGCAAACAAGTCACGCATGCAGCTATCAATACATTTCCATCTGCTGGGTATGCAGCAGACAATTTATATAGATTCAGGGCATGTTAGAAAAAGCACAATGTTATCTTGAATAGTAATCAGTATTTATGAATGTTTTTCTTGATACACTGAAAAGATTTGAACTTGAACTTACTGTTCTGGAGGTGTTCTTGGGTTTCAACAGATAGACTGGGATGGATTAGTGGTGTAACTGCTAATTACACCAGCTGGGTATCAGGGCCAAAAATATTTGGATGGAAAAGCCTTTAAATTTATCTAATTTATCTGGTTTAAGATAATAATGACTTTACTCAGGTTTTCCTAATATGGGGTCAGATAATATTTAGGATGCACTTATGTACTTCTTGAAAATACATCAATTTGAAAATGTGTAGGTCCATGAAAATTATTTGCATCAAACCTGGCCATGACTTTGGATGCATGAATTGGACTTTGGCCATGAATGTTTGGATAGAAAAATTACTGGCATTGCTTTTTTTTTTCTAGAGACAGAAATCTCTTTTCATTTCTGTTTTTTCTTGTCTATTAGACTGTACATTGAAAGCTAATAGGACTTTAACCTGTTTTCTTGTAACATCAATGCTCCAAGAAGCCTCTTTTATACCCTGCTGCTCAGCACCTTCATTTAGGCTCTCTTTATGCACCAAAATATGTTGTTGGAATTGCAGAGAATAATCGAGAGGAAATTGCACAATGCCAAATGATCTGTTATAATATGGAAAAAGAAATAGTGAATTAAACACACTGCTATCTTACTCAGGGCTATTTTGAGGAGCACTTACTTTGCAAAGCACTTACACAAATGATGCTGCTGATTAAGTACCCCAAAATATAAGTAGGAGCTGGGGAACTATGTACATCCCTCAGCACAACATAACTCCTGTGCAGCAAGGCATTGCATTCCCAACTCTACAAGAGAAATTATCATAATGAAAAATCCTGAAGTTTGGAATATTACTGTCTGGTCAGTTAAAGGAAGGTGTGAAAATTCACCTGCATGGTTAGCTGCTACTCATTCCATTTTCATCCTCTTGTATTTTCTATTCTAAGCATTTCTGTGTCCTTCTTAACCAGTTGCTGTGTTCTTCATCCCTACACGTCTGTAGCGTTGGAGGGATGGAGTAAGTGAAAAGTTCAAGGCCAAATTTTCTTCCAAGATTTACATGGCTGATCTCAGCTCCACAGCTTTGTTTTCTAGCTGAATATACCAGTAGCCAAACTTGTAGCATCTCTGAATAATTCTCACTACCTGGTCAGGGGTGCACACCCCCTGCTAAACAAAACCCCAAGTAGTGATGTCTGCACACACACTCTAAACACATTTCAATCCTCAACTCTATGGGGAAGCACTTTCTGTAGTACAAAGTAACCTATAGTAGTAGAGTGGTAGAAACAACTAGAAATGCTCTCAGATTCTCTCCTGAGTGTCTGAATGATCCAACCTGCACATAATAATCCTCATGCAATTCTTTAAGCCCTCACAACCATATGTGGGTCTATAGGATCTTAAATCAAAAAGCACTTTGATAATTCTATAAAAGGGAGATGCTTCCTCTGGTTTCATAACTGTATCAAACTATTTGTTGCAAACTACTCCAAGATATTCTTAAGAGAATATCAAAATCAGTCTTTCCATCACAAAGGGGATGTTTCCTTATCCCCTTATCATTCACTTATCCTTTATCAAAAGCTTGTTGTCCTTTGTTTGAAGCCAAAACAACTGCAAACACATTTAGAACATGAAAAAATGCCTGTCACAATAAGTTCTTGAGTGCATTTCTTAACAAGAAATCATGCTTACATTTTCCACATCAATAAAAATAACACAAGTCAACAACCAGAATTTTCCCTACGTTTTGTAAAGGTGCCTGAGGCAAATTATCTTCAAAAGTGGCTGCTGGCTATTTAACACTGCTAATGTTTCTAGCCAGAGGACATCAAGGGGAACATAAGGATTTGCTCAAGGAAAACACTGACTGTAAATGTACTTTATACTGTAAGCTCTCTGCTTCAGGGTCTGTTAATGCCAGGTTTGCAGAACAGTTGGTCCTTAGCAGTTGAAGTTACTAATTAGTGTGTTTGCAGGTGCTCCTGTGTATGCTTTGCTGCAGGTGTAGGATCACCCTCATTAAAATACATATTCAGGTGTTTTGCTGAATTTGGACTAAATAGTTGAAGATTCTTTCTTTTGAAAGAGCAGTTTGGTTGGGAAAGCTGAACAGTCAGAAGCCCATGTTTGTATCCCTCCTCTGGTGAGTGTTTCCCTGGGACTGAGATCCAAACTTTACAAAGAGTGATGTTTCCACTTGAAGCCTTTCTGTATCCTTTTCCTAAGGCTCAGGAGACTCTACTGATGGCACCAATTTGAGGGAAGGTTCTGAGAAGGTTCTGACCAGTTCAGTTGGCATGCCAACATATATCCCAGTGACTGCCTTTATTCTATCTTTGCCATTTGGATCTAGGGACAGATTTATAGAACTGCAAGACAGAATGACCCCAATCTGATGTTTTTCCAGGACGACAAACCCCACCCCAATTACTGCAGAAAAATTACCGTGTATCATCTTCAGTCTCCCATACCTGCAAAGCTGCTCTGTCAATAAGTTTCTAGGCATTTCCTTGAAACTGCATTTGTAAAGCCTCAAAATAGAGTTCAGCCTCTAATGGGCTTAAATGTGCTTCCTGTTTTGAAGAAGAGCCATTGAGGAGGATCATGAAGTGAAGTGTCTGCAGTTTTGTATGCTAATCATACTTTCACCGGAGTTATGCTCTTAATAATGCAAATTGTTTCCTGGGCTGCTGCAGCTCTTCCCCAACTTCTTGTCATCCACATGTTTGATTGCACTCATAAATTACCTGTGGGCTCTAATAACTTCTGCTGATGTTACACTGTGTGTCACTCTGATCATTGACTCAGCCTCTCTCCCAGGCCAGGGTTTTCTCTGCCACCATATGTTACAGGTTCAGCAAGAGTTTAGATGATGAGAAGCAGATGATGGACCTGCATTTCATTCTTGAATACATCCATTTCCTGGTGATGATCTAAATAATGGGCCATTTGTTTTTTTTTCTTGACGTATAAAACAATGTTGTTACTACACAGTCACACAAATCAAATTTTTCACCAGTTTGAGGCTAAGAACAACAAATAGATTGATTATATCCCTCTCTTAGTCTGCTCCTCTTAGAAAAATCCATCACCCTTGCTATGGGGAATAGCAAGTAGTAGTTCTGAAGGGATCCACTACCTTTAGCTTTTATTTGCTTAATAAGGGAATCAGTCCTCAGCAGTCTGGAAGATCATCAGCACATACTTCAGTTTCTGTACACATCAGAACACATCAACCACAATTACATTGTGTGGATGGTAAATCACACAGTAATTAATGCAGACAAGAAGCAGGATGCAAGGTCTGATTCTGAAACATCCTCCTGGCTTCAGTGATGTCTGGATTGACTTTCTAATGACTGGGATCTTCACTTAGCTTATGATACCATCACACATTGCAGCAAACAGGCTTATACTCTCTGTGTGTATCTGTTGTCAGTGCCCTCATAGTTCAAGCAGTAGCTACTGAGTAAAAGCTTCTTTCACAATTGTGTGTCTGGGTCAAAAATTAAAAAAAAAAAGAAAAAGAAAAAGAAAAACTACTTTCAAGTACTGCTCCTTCTCTTTGAAACTACGCTGGCAAAACTAATGTTGTGTCCAGGCCAATGTCTATTGCAAAGAGAAATGTTGCATTAGAAAAAAAAGAACATCTTCGTAGCAAGCACAATGCATTACAGTGTATTTCACAGGTATGGGAGCTATCATTCTTCCTCAGAGGTTTCCCAGCCCTCTTGCTCCAAATCACAAAAGCTCTGCTGCTCTGTGCCTGAATCCCCCTCGGGCTCCTCTCCAGATCTGCTGGAGAGTTGAAGGCTCCTTCCCTCCCTCGGATTGGTCACCTCCAGCAGAAAGTTACTACCAGAAAATAAACATAAAGTATGCAACTAACCCATAACATCTCCCCTCACACCTTGTGATATGTGATTCTGGGGTGAAAAAGGCTCTTTTATGGCCTCATAAGTTTTCTTCAGTTATTACTCAGAGCACCTGATGATACCCACTGTAAAATCCCTGTGGCCAACCTGTGAAGCTGCAAGAAAAAGTCTGTGCTGATATAAATAAAGGTTGTCCCTTAAAGAAAATTTCAGGCACTTTGTTTCTGTTTATTAGGGTCTCATTAGGCTGCCACTGGGTGATAAATGATTTAGGTTAAGGGTAATTTAGTTTATGGCACTATAGGTATGAAAGGTTCTTCCTCCTTTTGCCCTTCTCACATAAAATCTAGCTTTAAAAAAAGTAAAGTCTTTATGACTCAGTAAACAGAAGCCACATAGATATTGTCTAACAAATTACATATTGGATAACAATCTATAAAATTTTATTGGCCTATGAGGTTTGCATTGATTTGAATTTTACCCAAAAGCAAAACATTACTGTTTCTCCAAAACACTGAAATAAAAGAGAAACAGAAATCTCCATTACAGCTTCCTTTGAAAGCATAACCACCATTGTCTCTTGACAATGCACTCAAATCCCTGGAAACAGCCTAGAGTTTCCCTTATCTTTCCCAGAAAGTGACTGAGAAAATTTGGCAAACCAGCTCTGGGCAGAGGCTTGGCACTGAGGGTCACCCCAGAGCCAGGGGACACCTCCTGCCACCAGGCTGTGGCTGCAGGGCAGTTCTGTAGAGCTCTGCTGCCACATTCCCACAGCACTGGGGGAACTGTGAGGGAGAAATCAAGAGCTCATGCTCTTCATTTTGCACAATCATCTCCTTCCTGGAATGCAGAGTTTTGTGGGAGAGAAAGGTAAATCCCTGGTGAGGCTGCAGAACCATCTCCCCTTCACCTTTTCTGCTCCAGAATCCCCAGGGAGTTAGCAAGGAGGCAGCACTTCAAACCAAAGAGATTTCTGTGCTTGATGGAGAGCAAGAAGGAGGAAGAAGGACAAGGATTTTTACTGCATGGACTTGTGGGACCACAGATATTTTTCTTAGGGATGCAGAGTGTGTTTCACCAAGGCCAAATATTATTTCCAAGGGTGGCCAACAACTGACATGCTGGGCTGGGGCAGCAATTAGACACACACGTGCAATTACATGGGAAAAAAATGCAGGGTGTATCACTGCAGCATCAGAAATACAACTGGCAGGGATGCTGAGGTGTTACCCGGTGATTCCTCCCTGTGTAAACCCTCAAATCTAGGAATCCTATCCATCTCTCTGAAGTTATACCAATTTCATAACATATTCCCATTCAAGGTCTGGCTTTTTTCTGTGCTTTCCCATGGTGTATGGAAATTCCAGTCTATGTACCAAGACTGTGGGGTTTAGGGGTTTATTTCTTGTATTTTTTTGTTGTTGTTGTTGTTCATCCAATTTTTAGGGGTTCATCCAAAGAAAGGCTATTGAGAGGATTCATAGTAATGTTTTGTTCTTGGCTGAATTTAGAGAAACACACACACATATGTATATAGTAGCACTGCAAATACATGTTTGTCCCAGAAACATGCAGTATAAACTACTGATCCTTAAAGCAGCGAGGTGAGGTACACACAGGCCTCTTACTACTGGTATTAACTTGTATTTTTCTACCTAGAAGAAGGCAATAGTAGCTGTACAGTTGCACTCAGTAGTATTTTACACACCCCTAGGCAGATGAAACAATGGCACCAATACTTTCTGAGCCCTACCCCAGTGATTTACACAGGATGCAACCTCTCCACAGCAAACACCTTCCCTGCAATCACACTCATTGTGTTTTATCCTGTCTGCTGGCCTGTGCCTTGCCCAGAGTTGATCTCCAGGCCTCAGCCTGTGCAATTACCCACTCCAATAATCAGTCTGATTCTGATGAATTTATAGCCTGGGATGCAGTATTGTTCCAAATAAATGAGATGGTGTGAGTGGTGTGACAGGTAACAAGGTGTTTGTAGCAGTGTATACAGACATGAAGCTTATTTAAAAAAAAAAAAAAAAAAAAGTCGCTAGACTATGTATAAAAATAAGCAGAAATAAACTTAAAAATACATTTAAAGCTGTGGTTGTTCCCCAGGCATGAGAGACTGAAAAATGCCCTCATGCTGCCTGAATGCCTGAGGATTTCAGGTGGACACTCTGTGTGGCCTTGCCCAAGCCAGCTTGCAGATCATTTGTTGTCCACCCCAATGAAGTTGCTGGGCCATCTGCAGTGAGTGGTGTGCCTGGTTTTATCCCTGATGGTGCAAATTTTGGCTACTCCCTCGACTGCTCTATCCAATGCTGCCCAGGCTGGGAAGGGACAGTCACCAGCTAGTTGCAAGAGGTGCCCACAGGGACAGACTCATATATTGCTGTTGCTGTTGCCCTCATCAGCCCATAGGGATTCAGGTTAAACTCCTGCTGTCCCCTCTGTCCCCTGGAACTGGGCTTTTCCTGATATCTTTACCTAATAAATTTTCCATTTTCAACCTCCTGATTTTCGAATAGGCTTCTGAAATGTGAGCTCCCATACTGAAAAAGCTCTCACCTGGTTTTATTTCAGTGGCACTGGTACATCCATATACATACACATATATAATCACTGCACTCACAGTATATATCACTGTTCCATGTTGATTTTGCCCTGTTTACAAACACAAAATCTGCAACGTTTTATGATTCAGCCTTCTGCAGGGCTGTGTAGAGAACCCCCCGTGACTGATACCTTTCTGATTCTTTTTTCCTCTTGACACACTTTGTATGCATCTGCAGGCCTGAGCAAGAGGTTTGTATGACTTCCTCATACTTCACTGCACTCAACAGGGCCCCTGGTCAGTCAGGGCTTGGGCTTTATTTTTGGCTGTGGCTGCTGGTTGCTTCTGCTGCTCCAACAGCCCCCTCGGCGCTGTCAAACAAAGCGGTTTCCTGCTAATTCCTTTCAGGGCTTAGATGGATTTTGAATCAATCTGGCTGAGAAAGTCAGCCAGACAAAGAGGGGAAATCGTGACATGGTTAGTCATTGATATTTTACCTGAATCAGTGAGTAAGGTACTTTTCTGTCTGTTCCTGCACTTTGTACATAACTTTTCTTCTACCATTTTTCAACAGAAGTTTGATTTTGGGTACCTTTTGACTCTGTCTTTCAAATCAGTCCTCTGATTCTTGAACCTAAAGTTTAATATCATCCATTATTCAACACCTTCAATAAGACTAACTTTAAAACTAGTAATCCCTCAGTAAAGCTGTGCAATTAATGCTGAAATACCTCAGGTATAGAATAATACCTAACAGCCCTCTTCAGAGCCATCTGCAGAGCATCCCAAAATTCTCCCTCCTTGCAGTCTCTAATTATCAAATAGTCTTTAAGATTCAGGGCCAGATCCTTCCTTACCTAACTGAGCATTTTTCACTAAAATGCAAACTATTTTCCTGCAAATTTGACATTGGTCTCTCCCCACCTCACAGTGCATCCCTTTTATGCCAGCTTTAAGTGATTAAATTGCACACAACCCCCCTGATGCTGCTGATGAGCTTTGCCCACTTTGTTCTATAGCTTTTATCATTCTTTAAGTTGTCATAAAAACAGGTTGGTGTTTTCTGCAGGTGCTGCTACTCTGACCCAGCAGGAGGATGATGGGAAGCACCCATGGAGGGGACTTTCACCCCCTTATCCTGGAGGTAAGATCTCCCTTTGAGCACCCCTTGTGCTTTGGATGCTTTTACACTCTTCATTTCTGCAGCAATGTATGGTTAATTTGAAAAAATCACATTTACGACAAGGTAAAAAGCCTGTTATTGTTTAGCTGTGTTCATCCCTGTCCTTCCTTCCCTCCCCTCTCTCTCCAGCTGCTTTCCCAAGCTCTGCCCAGCATGATCCAGTCCACACCAGGCTCACTGGTTCCTGCTCACACTCAGTACAATGCAGTTATGTTTCTTCCCCCAAGCTTAGTGTCCTCAGAGGAGTATTTAGGTTAAGAACAGTTTATTCCTGGCTGGAAGTGAAGCAATTGTGCTCAGGTTCATAAGCCAGGATTCTCCTTTGCTTCAGGCAGCTACTAAAAGCCAAGGTGCTGGCTCAGATGGAGACAAAACCTGAGAAGTGGAGCAGTGGGGCATGGAGCATCCCTGCTGCCATGGTGAGGATGATCCCCACAGCACAGAGGAGTGTTTGGGGCATGGTGGCTGCATCCCTCTGTTCCTCCTTATCCCACTGGGGATGTTTGCACAGGTACCAGCCTGACCTTTTCCTGGTGAGAGCTGCTTTGTACTTAAACAGTAAAAACAACCAATATTTGTAGTCTGTTTAATCCTAGAAGAATACTCTCCTTGAAGACTGAGGTTTGTTGGTTTGTTGTTTGTTTTTTTTTACTTTTTTTAAGCAAGCTTTTTGCAAAGAGCCCCATGAATAACAGTTCCCATTCCACCTGTGTAGGAGATGAAGATTTTAAGCAGAAAATCCTTCTGACAAATCCTTCCTCTGTGGCAATGCCCTCCCCAGATGGCTCTGCAGCTGACTGGGCATTACATGGTTCTATGGTTAGTAAATATTTACTTAGTAGGGACCTTTGGATGGGAAAAGTGAGCCAAAGTACAGCCTGGACTCATGGATAAGGTGGAATAGAGGGGCCAAGGCAGGGTTTAGGGCAGGGAAATCCGACCTGGACCTCCAATGGCTTTCAGAGCCAGAGATAATGACAAGGAGAGGGTTAAAAAGATGTCTGGCTTTTAGCTTTGTGTAATAGCTCCAGAAAGAGCTGGGTCACCTCTGTGGAGAGGCTTTAGCACTCTGTCATAGACAGTGATATCAGTGCTGGGAAAAAGGTGGCAGCTGAAGTGAGTATAATCGGGGTAAAACCTCTAACCTGCTGTGCAGCCTGAGTGCTCTTGTTAAACCTGCAGACAAAACAATTCCTGGGAGAGAAATTTCCCCAGTGCCCAGAGCCACGACCATTGCAGAGTTTCCCTGCTCTTACCTGCCCAAGGAAAACAAAACCTTTTGGGGGCTTGGTACCTGACTGAAGGAAATGAATATAATATCCTCTGACTGTGGAGAGCTGAAATGCTGCAGTACCAGGGAGCAGCCATGATAGACTGTGCAAATCAAGGCTGTACACTGCTGTCACCATCCAGGGCTTAGCCAACTCAGAAACAGTTGTTCTCATAACAGCTGCTACCAGACACTCCAGAGAAGTGTAACCAAGGCATGAAGGATGGTGAGGAACCACCCTGGAGATCAGCCTGGGTACCCAGCCTGGTTCTGTGTGAACTCTGTGTGAGCTTTCTTGGTGGAGAACAGTCCCACAGTGCAAATAAGATGCTTGGTTTTCTTCACTAGGCTCAAGGACAGACTCCTTGGAAGCTGGGAGACCCTGGGAGAGGCAGGGATGGAGTGCAGGTCACTGCAGGCAAAGCCAAATTCTGTCTGCCCAGACAGTCCAGAGTCTTCAGGTGAGGAATGGGGAAGGGGACCCTTGCAGGGTAGTCCTTGGGTCACAGCTGTCTAATTTAAGTGATAAAAATCCACCTTTTATCTGTTTTCCTTTACAAAGGGAGGAAGCACAATTTATAGTTAGGTCTGCTCCAGTCCCACTGGTTTTGTAATTTCATGATAGGATTACCAGAAGCTGCTGGAGGAGATGAAGTTTCAGTAACTCAAGTGCTTTTCATCCTGATTTCTCTTACTAAAGGTACCCCATATGTGCTGTATGCAACAAATTCAGCCTATGGGCTGCTTGGCAGGGAATGTCTGGGAGAAATAGTTTCAAATTGGTAAAGTATACAGTGTGTCAGAACTTCTGAAACAGTGACAAATATTTTGTGGTCCAGCCAGATCCATTTTTGGTGGTCTGACCTCTTAACAGACAAGGCGGTGGGACTGGATGAAGCCTAAAATGCACAACAGCTGAAGATGTTGGTTTGTTCAGGGGAAACAAGCATCCAACAACTGAAAATTCATTCAACTGTAGGAAACTCAGTGCAGGAGACATGTTACACCATGCAACCTGACTTAGTGTTGCACAGCTGCTGCCAACAACCCAGAGGAGACATCATCTGTCTCCTGTCCTCAAACAGAGCATGGAGAACACTGCACACACAAACATCCAGTTGTGCACAAGTGGGAGAATCTTTCGTTTTCCTGGTGTGCCGGCAACTCACTCTTTGGTCCTTGTCCCTCCCCAGGTGACCTGTGACAGGTCCTGCCCATCACCTCTGGACCTTGCAGGCATCTCTGCCTGGCATCAGAGGTGTTGACACCAAAGGCACCTGGGGAGGAGGAGGGGAGCTTGGAGCAGGTTGGGTGGAAGCTGCCTGCTCCCACACTTTCTGAGGCTGATCAGATTGCCTGGACAAGAGTCCTACAAGGGTTTAGTGTCCAGCTAGACCAAAAAAACTCTGTGGGCAAGTGTCATTCCTCAAGAGATGACAGTAACCATGGGCAAGAGTCTGGTGTAGGGATAGCCTGACTTTAGGTTTGGGCAGGGGGAGTGACCTCCCTTAACTCAGCATCTGGTGAGACCTTGGTAAAACATTTCCTACTGCAAAACTAGTCCCAAAACAGTTTTGTGAGGCAAAATGCTAACAAAAAATAGAGTGAGCTGTTTATAGGCTTTACTTATCCTTTTGCCACAGGTGGGACAATTAACTTGCCAGTCTCTGAACAAGGGGGTGGAAACCCCTTTTGTCTCCAAGAACAAAGCAGAGGGAAGTGTTGATCATCTGCACCTGGAGAGGCAGAGCCGGGGCTGGATGGGCTGCAGCTGGGCATGGAACCCACCAAGAGCTTCTCAGGGGGAGAGGAGCTGGAGTTGAGGGTAGAAAGGTATGGCAAAATTTGGGCTTTTCTTCTCTATCTCAGTCTGGAGACCCTAAAACCTTCGGAACTGATGTGTGAGAGTCTTCATGTTTGTTTTTTTGTTAAAAACCCCTCTTGCTAGCACTTGAGGCTGACCTGGGCTGTTCAGTAGCCTCCCACATTAAGGTAGGGTCTTCCATCTCTCTGGTCCTTTGTCTCACACTGGTTGCGTGTGGTTATTTTCTCAGGAGGATGGAGAACTGTGAGTACAATATCCTGATCTCTTTTTCTAAGGTTTATTTTTATTTTTCGTTATTAATCTGCTCATACTTGTCTCTCTCTTTAATGGGGGGGGTGGGTTTCCCTGTGTGGTGAAAGGCTTTGTGTAAGTAAGAGAGATTTTTGGCAGCCTGATGCTTCAGCAATGGAAATAAGGTCACCTAATTGCCTGACTATTAGTGTGTCTCTAAAAAGTGGCTGCTTGGGTGTCCCAGAGATGATAACTGCCAGCACAGGGAGTTGTAAAACTGTGCCTGAAGTTATTTGTGTCTTGGTGTTTCAAAAAGAGATCTTGCCTCCTTACCTGGAGGACTGGGCTATGGATTTGCTGCTGTTCCTAGTTATAATCAACTTGGATTGCTCTGTTAGGCATGGGTGAGAAGGTGTAGAAGAAGGAAAAAAAAGGACTTTTTGAGCCAGACTTTCTGGTGGTGATTCTTTGTAAAAGCATTCTCTGTAAGTCAGCTCCTGGGGGCAGGTCAGGAGGGGCAGGGGGCGAGCCCAGGCAGGCTGGGCTAGGATTAAGATGGTTTTTGTGTCTTGGTTCCCCTGGGCAAGCCCCATGCCAGGAATTTGAGCAGCATCTAGGTGACCTTTGGGTTCTTCTTAGAAGGCAATGTGGAATGAACTCAGTCACTATTTTAAGCACAAGGAATACTGTTTTGTAATGCCATGCAGGTAAAGGCAGTTTCTTGGAGGGGAAAGAAAAATTCAAATTAACATGTATTTTAAACAGCTGGTAGATCTTCATATATTCACAAGACAAGAGAAAAACATCCTTCTAATGAAAATTTTCTGTTCAAGTATAAATGGTGCTTCACTCCTATATAATGCAAACACAACTTTGTGTTTCAGGTCCCCTTGGGGTGTTTCCAGCACCTTGTTCTGTGCTGGAAACATTGGCTTCAGGTGTCAGAAATTAATTTTAGGCTAGCTCATTAGGCACCACAAGTCTCTGTAATAGTGCTCATAAAACTGGAAAGAAAAGAAGAGAGAGATGTCTGCTGGTTGATTTAAAGCACTCAAGTTGTTATATATTGTTTCTAACTTTACCCTCAGCATGTAAGGCAGCACTTCTAATCCATGGTGACCAGCACCTCACCAGCATTTGGAAACTATAGCTGCATGTATTGAGGGGGTTTATTTTTCTTTTTTACACAATAAAATGTGATATATGGTGGTGGCCAGCTTCATCTAGGTACTGACTGGGGACTTTTTATTGCCATAAAACCTCTGAAGCAGAGACTCATGGAAGGGGAAACACTGACATAGTGTCTCTGGAGCAAAAGCTGCCTGGTGGGGCTGGGTTATTTGTGGTGATGTGGAATTACAGACACTGCAGGTCTTAGTTGCATACACAAACAAACTCCTTGAACTTGCAGAACTTTCCAGTTGCTGGATGGGGATGGAGTAGTCAGCCAGTGCCCTTCTCTCTGGGGGGAGAAAATAAAAGGAGGGGAGGAGGAAATGCTACTTCAGAGAGGTAAATGATCTGAGTGTGGACAGAACAACTGATCTGCTTAGGCTGCAGAGTGTTTGCATCTTGTTTGTTTGCATCTTGTTTAACCATCAGACCCAGAAGTGCTGCAGGAAATGTTGAGCATTAAACCTGATTGTGCACAAACTGTTGGAAACCCTTTTTACACATGCAACAAACTATCCAAATCCAAGTAGTCACCCCAAAAGCACTATGGGAATATACAATTTAACCTAAAGCACCAGCCAAGGAGTTGTTTGCTTCTGGAATCAGAGACTTCCAAAACTTTTTATCAAGTATTGCATTTCCCTTAAAGCTCTGTCATACACTGAATAAATGACAACAACATCAAAACTGAAACTTGACAATCTTTGGATGCAAAACCTGAAGTTTAACATACATTGTGATCTGGATTTCAGTTCATTTATTTTTTTAATCATTAAAATGAGCAACAGGGAAAACTTACTTTTTAAAGTATTATTTTTTTTTAATTTCCTGAAGATTTATGCTTATTGCTTTTACACCTTCAGATGGTAGAAATTAGATTAGGCTCTGGTTAGCCATTTCATCCTGTAAGGTGCTGTAAAAAGTCATATAAAGCACCAGAATCAGCAGTGTCATCCTCTGTGCTGTCTGTGTGACTGCAGCACAGAGCTGTGATACACTCAGATGAGATACCTGTGGTGGCTGTTGCCAGCACAGGCTCCTGTTTGTCTCCGACCTCTCACGCATACAAATTCATCATAAACATTTTTCTCTTCCAAGAACATATATATTTGAAGCATCAGCCATTTCCAGACACGCAGCAGAAACAAAGCAGTGAATTTTCTTCATCCTCTAGCCCTGATGCTAATGAAAATTACTGAGGAAGGAGGAGGAGGGGGGGAAAAAAAACAACCCAACAGCAAACACTGTTCCCCCAGCACCATCCACATTGCAGTAGGCAGCACAAATCTGTACTTACAGCTCCCAGCAGTGAAACGTCTCGGGATCTCTCCAGTTTTCTGCAGAACTGTTTCAAGCTCTCAGCAAGCCACAGTGTTCATCGAGGCAGACCAGAGCTGTATGGAAGGTCTATGCAGCTGGGAGATAATGGCACTATTTTCCCAGCTGGGACTCCAAGCCTTTTATCCACTGAGCATTGTGTGGCTCTTCCCTGGTATTAGCAGGGAAAGCCTCTGCCTTCCCGCTGGACTCGTGCTAGGACCCACACAATTAGTGCTTGCACCAGATAACCAAGCTACTCCAGATTATGCATATTCCTAGCTGGAAATCTTGAAGGGATAAATATCAGCTCTGCACTGCTCATCCTTCAAGCAAGCCGGGAGAGGGAAAGTGCAGCTGGCAGGCTAGGAGCAGGAAAGATTAAATGTGCTCTTGCTATTCTTTGCGTACAAATGTGAGCTGCTGTCAGGTAACCAGAGACCTCTCCTCTTGAAAACTGGGTCACTCCTTCCTATTAGGTTTAGAATGGGAATTGTTTTTGTTTAGTCCTGGGTCCCACCATTTCTTCCTGAGCTCTGTCAGGTCAATAGGATGCCAGGGGACCCTGGGGTTCCAGCCTGGCACCCTTGAAACCTTGAGCTACCCCCTCCACGTTTTACATCTTTAGACAAAAGGGTTTTCAAATTGTTTGTTTATTTTTTTTTTAAAGTAGCACTGGTATTAATTACACACAAACTTCAAACCCTTGGCTTTCTATTTTTCCCCCCCTTGGGACTCCTCCAGCAGAGCTCAGGCAAGGCAGTGCCTTCCTCTTGGCCAGCAAAAATTATTTGTGTTCAGCAAGGCTGGAAAGGGGAGCAAGAAAAGTGCAGTTGTGTCCCAGGCATTGCTTCACAACTTTTTAAGGTAATCTCACTCTAAATCCATTAGTTTGTAATAGGATTAATTGCATGCCTGTGTGAGCAACAGCAAGGGGAGAAGATGTGGAAGTTGGGTGGCAAAAATGCCCAGTGAAACACTGGAGGTGCCTTGAGGAGACATGAGCAAGAAATCAGTCACCAGAAGAGGAGGAGGGAGCAATTCTTAGATAGAATTTTCCCCACATATAACCTGGGGGCTCATTGGAGCATCCCCTTACTTCCCAGCATGACCACTGACTGCTGAGAACTTGCACCAGGAATTTGGTCGTGTCTCCTCCATGGTACCAAAGGTTTTGGGCTGCTCCTTTCCTCTTCCCCGACGCAGTTGGTATGTGTTGAGATGCAGGGCCTCATTGCCATGGGCCTGAGCCTCTGTGCTTGTGTCAGCCCACCCAAAAATGTTGCTGAGTGAGGTTGTTCTTTCTTGAGGTGGCTGTTGAGTTGAGGGATCTTTGAAGAAAGTAGCAGGAGAGAAGGTGGAGACATCCCTCCTGGAAGGAGAGGAGAAGGTTTCTATCATTTATCTGCAGGGGAGGGAAGTTCATTGGATCTGATTTAAGAGATCTGGGTTCAACCCAACCACCATGGAGGACTTCTTGAAAGTTCTTCACTTGTCTTGGTCTCCTCTTCATTTGTAAAATGGGGACAGCAGGACTATGGGAACACAGGGATGTGCACAGAGGTGCCAGGCATCCCCTGCCAGCCCCATGGGCTGGTTTGGTGAGTGCTGCCCTCCAGTTTCAGAGCTCTCAGAACCATCCTCCTGATTAACATAAACAATTTTACACTTCCATGGTGTGAGCATCTCAAATGAGCTTTAATGACAATTAATTAAGCCTTGCAGCACCTTCTAAAGTAGACAGGCATTATAATTAGCAGTTCTATTTTTAATTAGGAATAAAATTTGAAATGGAATTTTAGGTATTTCCTCATTAAAATAGTCTTTTAAATAATGGCAGTGCTTTTTTCTTAGTGCTATCAAAAGTAAATAGACCAAGAGCTGCTCACAACAGATTAACCCAAGCCTCTCAATGCTAATTTTAGAAGTTCATTAAAAAAATCTGATCTTTTACATGTCAAAACAAATTATTTTCCTTATGCATTGGCTGTCTAACAAGCCTGTCTGGGAACAGAATTTTCTGAGTTCCTGAGGAAGTTAATGCTGATAAAACTTCCATTTCCCACTGGGGGTAGAAAAAAACATTTTAGACCTGCCCCTTCTAAAGGTAGATTGTTCTCTTCAAGATCTAATGTTTTCCTCCAGGAAAGATTATAACACCCAAGTGTCTGGATTTTGACCTGAACCACAGAATTCCCTTTTTATTAATACTTGTGTAGTTCTGCTTTAGATTTTTCTGAACTATATTATATTCTATCAGATGTTATGCCCATATTTTTTAGAAGTGACACAAAAAGTGATGATAAAATTGAACACTTTATTCCTGAAGGTCAAGATAAAACCTTTAGGTGTTACCAAAATGTTGTGGGCTTTTCACCACCTTTCCAACCATTAAACCTTCTTGCTACTCCTGTTTGGGTTTTGACAGTGTGGGCCATGGGCAACTGCTGCTGGGCTGTAGAGCAACCTCAGTGGTCCAGGATGGGGCTTCTGTCGCCCCAGAAGTTGGCCCTGGCTGATAGAGTGGAGGAAGTTTCCTAGCTTGGGATGAAGCACACAAAGTCTTTGCTCAGCTTTCAGGAGTCAGTTGTAGGTTAAAAATCACTCAGAGATAGGATCTGCTCTGTTAACCAGACAGCAGAGAGAATCTGGAGCCTAAGCTGGAAGACAGAAGTGAATTAGCAGCAGCTGGGCCAAGGTGTTTCTTGCAAAAACTCTGCTGATGAGAGGGCTGGGAGCCACTTTCTCCTCTGCTTCCTCTGTAAAAATTGGAGATGCCTTCAAGTGATACATGCAGTTTTTTGTAAGAGCTGTCACTGCTGCTTCGGGAGGAGACAGAGCTCCCCAGCTCACTGCTGGCTTCTTGTGGCTGTGTCAGCTTTTCTATCTCCTCTGTAGACAGAGCAGATAAATCCAAGATGACTTCAGCAACATTTTAAAGTGAATTAGACCCAGGACTAAGATGATCTAGACTCCTTCCACTGCACTTAAATGTCAACCTGTCCTTGAGCTAGTCTCTGCCGTTGCATAGGTGAAACTTTTGTTGACAAAGGGATGTGCTCCCACCCCAGGAGTTGCTTCACTCAGGCAGAGCTGCCTACTGCTTCCAAACTTAGCTGTTATAATTGCTGTTATTATGTATTATATATTACATATCTCATTATTAAATAATATTACTATATATTATTATAAATTGCTATTTGCTGTTTGCAATGTGCATAGGATGTGGGTTACTCTCAGGATTTTGAGCATCTTGAAATTTGAATTTTTCTGGGCTTATCCAGTGATCATTCCAGAGGCAAAACTCCTGGGTCTGAGCTGCTAACCAAATATCTCTGGATACAAGTGGTATCCAGTGTGATGGTGGAGAAAGTCCCTACCTAAAGCTCCTGCTCATTGCTTTTGAGAAATTTCACAGCATTTGTGTGTACTGCCAGCAGGTGATCACCCCCCAAATTGTTGGCAGAAATTTATGATAATTCACTTGCATCTTAGTAAATTGGAAAGGTAAAACTGGACTAAGGAGTTATTGGAGCTACTGGGGCAGTTGGACAGTGCAGGCACTGGTGAGGGAGCTGATCACCAATAAGATATTGATCCAAGAATCTGCTTACCTGCTCTCCATCAGGAGCACAATGGCATGGGAGCAGATAATTGTGGATTATGGTGGCACAGGTTGGAGAATGTTAAAAAATTAAAGAAGTAGGGACAATCCTGTAGGACTGCCAATCCTTTTTTGACATCATTTAGGATCCTTTAAAGACCTCAGTCTCCCTCCTCGGCACATTCAGGAAGGAAACACTGGGAAGAAAAAGCCTTAAAATGTATCCATCTTAGTCTAAAAGAAGAAAAGTAAGTTCTTTTTTATTTTTAAAAAAAAAAATGGATATTGTGAGAGTTCAGGTAGATTAATCTGCACCAGGTTTACTGTTAGAAAAATGCACCACTAAGCCTTCAAGTCCTATTGCTGCTTGCTCAACCTCCTTATGATTCTGGTTCCTAGATTCCAAGGCTGGCATTGGTATTCCAAGGTTGGCCCTGATGTCAGTGGTGTTGGATCAGTGTACAGACAGAATTTAAGCAGCTCTGTGTGTTTATCCAGGCAGAGAGTTTTCACAGGGCTCCCCAGACCAATGTTTGAGCATCTTGAGCTTCAACACCATTTGATCCAGTTGGAAACAGTAATAGTTGTGTCCACAGTGTACCACTTGCTGGTGTGTTAGGTCTTCCTTTAGGTAACTAGTATATAAATCCACTTATTAAAGCTGTATATGTGAGTACGGCGGATGGGATTTTATAGATCTGGTTTTACTGCAGAAAATGTCATTATTTGGGGATCTCAAAAGCTGTAAACCTGTTCCTAGGTTTTTACAGTACTGAGTAAGCTCCAGTGAATTAACCCATAATATTTTTCTGCATCCTTCTTTGGATTATATTGCAAGATGTTTTTAATTTGTTTTTTGTTTTGTTTTTTTAATTTCAAATGGTAAACAGAAAGTATTCCTCTTTCTAGCTATAGATAAAATTAACGAGAGGAATCTAATATCCAGACAGGGATCATCTTTGTGAAGTCACTTGCTAAATGCTGGGTATAGAAATACCCTTGTGTTTTGACATGCTGATGTCTTGTTTGCTGACAGTGGTATAATTTGCTTTAAGAGTTGTTTCAGTCTTTTCCCAAATACTTCTTCTGCAGCATTGGGAAGACATAATTGAATTTTTAAAGTTACACCAACCTTCATTGTGAGGGAAATCTCTCTGTGTAATTCCATCAACTTCCCCCTCAAAGATCAGCTTAATTAAAGCAGCACTCCCCTAAAACAGCCCATGGCTTGTGATGATAATGAAGTTGTGCAGGTGAGGTTTTGTACCACACGTGGCAACTTCTTATTGCTCTTGCCTTGTAGAATTGCAATAAGAGGGACTGTGATCAAGGATCAAGCTGGCTTTCCATTTTAAACCCCTAATATATTTCAGGGGTGCATATAAACCTACAAGAATAAAGCTTGCAAAGGCAGCAGCTTAGGGAAGGACAAATCTCAGCTCAGAAAGGGGTTTATTCACCCACAGTCTTGCCAAAATGTAGGGAAAACCTATAGAAAGTCTGCTTGGGATGTGAACCCACTCTGTGTTTGTTCTCCTGTTTAGAGATGTTTAAAGACTCAGCAGGACTGATATAAATAGATAACAAACATTACAAAGAACAGTACACAGTGAGAGAGTTTTTGCTTTACTGGAGTCTGAGACTTTCATCTTTTGAAAAAAATATTCAACCATCTGATTGTCACAGGCTTCTTAGAATGACAATATTTAGTCCATTCTCAAAATACCCTTATTCAAATGGTTCCCAGCAGTTTAACACCCCATCACCCTTCCCATAACATAACCATTTGTGTAAATCTTTGTGTGGATAGTCCTTTCCACTATCCAAATCTTAATGCATCTTTCAACCCTGCAGTGGATTTTATCAGACTATTAAAAATAAATTATGCAGGCTTTGTGCCATACAATCAAATCCCAGCTTGTTAAAGCTTTACTGCCAGTGATCAACCCCCCCAAAAGTCAGAAAGGTTATAGCTGAGCTGGGTTACCTGCGTGGAATAAAATTCTGTCTTGTGGGTTTTCACATGCAGAACTGCTCTGGATAAAACAAGGGGGGGAAACATTTGCTCACAAATTTAATGCTTCATCCAGAGCACTGCAGTTGCAGCTAATAGGAAACATGAGGGGGATTTGGTCCTTTCATAGGTTATTTTCTACTCCTGGATTTAATTGGAGACCCTTTGTGTGGGGTTCAACATTGAGCACTGGGATCCAAAGAGATTCAGGTCCCTGAAGGGGTCACCTCCAGCCTGTGTCATGGTTTTTCCTACAAAGCTGTTCCCCAGATTTTGACCTATTTCCATGAAATTTTGTATTTCAAGAGTCAACTCTGCACCTGGGTGACTCAGGAAATGTTGCAAGTTGAGCATGAAATGACCCAAAGGGATATCACTCACTCTTAAACCCAACCATGCTGATTTAACATACCCAGCCAAATAATTCTCTATGGTGTCTCCCAGCTCCTTTTTCAGAAACGACAAAAAACCATTTACTAAGATTTCTTTCCACATAAAGCTCTATACATCATGTTTAGTTGTACCCATCCCCTTAATGCCATTTGTTTCAACTTGCTGATGGTGATTGTTACACCATTTTTTCTCATCTTGGTGTATAAACTGTACTGAAAAATCGTGCAGCTCAAATTAACTTCCTGGTTGCTCATTTTAATTTTGCCTTCTGCTGTGAGAGGGCTGATAACCTCCAGCAGCCTGATTGCTATTTCAGCTGGTAAACAGCATATATTATCCTCTACATATTGGTGTTAATAGCTTGTGCATAATCCTTGAGGCTATGTGTAGTCTTCTAATAATTAATTTATTAATACTACTCTTACTGGAGCAGCAGATGTCTAAAAGTGCCAGGAAGTGTTAGGACAAGAGAGGGCACTATACAGCCTGAGTACCAAAATCCCTCAGTAAGAGCACATCAGACCTGATGGAACCTGGGGGAAAATGATCACTCAGGTTATCACTGGGTAATTTTCCTTACTTAAACTCTTGATCTTTGTTTGCAGCTTCTGACACCTTGAGAATAATAAAATTAAGAAGTCAGAGCAAAATTCTCTCAGAAAAGAGATGGGGTTGTTGTGGCCTTTCCCTAGCAAATTGCTGTTTAAATGAAAGGACTGGGACCACGATTTTGGGCACGGTACAGGAAGGGCAGAGAAGTGTTATGGGTAGTAGCAGCAGCTGCATGCACAGAAGGAGAAACAAAGCTTTCCAAAGATGCAGATAAGCCCTTGGAGGTCACAGCTTGAATGCTGCCCTGGCTGCAATCCTTGCAGTCCGCCCCCAGCATCCCATGTCCTGCTGTGCTCCAGCAAGGTTCTGCAAGTCACTGGCAAAGGAGACACCAGATCCCCTTACAGAGACTCGAGTGCATAAAAGATAAACTATCTATTATTACCCCCAGTAATGGATTTACTCCTTTATCTCTAGTAATAAATGTCTGTAATTCATCTCTGTGGTTGAAACCTTGTTCTGGAAAAGGTCAATACTCTGGAGGTCATTACTGTCACATCCCAGGGAGTCCTGCTGAGGAGTCTTTTGCTAATATTGATGAGTATGTCCCCCTCTGCCTTGATGAGTAGGAGGGAAATGCCACGGATTTGCACCAAAGCCCAGTACCCTTCCCTTCTCTGGCAGCTGCATGTCTCTTGGTTGCTCCAGTTTCCCCTGACACTAGTAGAAAATTCCAGCAAAATAGCTGGGAGTAGAAAACAAATCTCTTGTTCTCAACATTGCTGAGGACAGAAATGACACCGCTGCTGTTTAGTGCTGGGGAGAAAAAAAAACAAAAACCCAAGCCCATGTTGGCAGTACTGATAGGCTGGAGGACAACTTGCTTTTGGTGAGAACTGGTGGTACTGGTGTAGAAGATGTTGGGCTTCAAGCTCCAACCTGGCATATGAATTGCCAGAGGAAATGTGTGTCTGTATCATTGCTGTGTTCCTGCAATGAGATTGATTACCCTCAGGCAGTTTCTGAGGAAGAAGTCTGTTTAAACACCAGCCCCATGTCCAGGTCAGTGATTAGCACCAGGCAGGACTAAAGACCAGAGCATCTCATTAGGGATGTTTGATGGAGAATTTTGTCAGCAGAGTCTGACACAGATCTGCAGCTAAACAAAGAGGAGGTGTACACTGGCTGTCACGTTGTTCATCAAGTGCCTGTCATGAATTAGTTTTATCATTCCCAGTTCCACAGGGGAGAAAAAAAAAATCCTCAAATGTGCCTGTTGTTGTTATTTGAAATCAAATTTATTTGGATTGGTTTCCAGCCAGCTGAGTTGTGTCTGCTACAAGGCTTGAGAAGGATGGCTTTTCCCCTCTTGTGAGCTCCACATCTCAGGCTGTGGAGTCTGGCCTGGTCCCCAAGAATAAAATCACCTCTCTTTGCCTTGAGCACCAGAGGGATGCTGGGGCAGCTGGGGTGGTTGTCAGCTGGGATGGAAAAGCCCTCAGTGCCCAGGTCTGCTGTGGATGGAGAGCTGCCAGCTGGACCATTCACATGCCTCTGACTTCTTGTGAAAATGAAACAAGACTGCCAGAGGGTCCCCAGATGCCCAGAACTTGACCTTACTTATGTCACTGACAAGTCTGATGAATCAAGAGGTTTCAAGGTCAAAATACTGAATAAAAATCCTGACTGTATGACTCTCAGATACTGCCTAGGTTTTTCAAATCTCAGATCCATGCCTTTTGGGATTATTGGTAATGCTGTGGTCCTAAAGAGGTCAAGACTACTTGTGAGATGTTGATTAATAAGTTGATTAGTTGGCTGATTAGATGTGAGGTCTGGGTGTGGATTATGTCTAAGTATCAGCAGCAGTTAAGAGAAATTTATAGCACGTCCTTAATACCTCAGTCATAGTATCTTAATGATATTTCAGTAATAAAACCTTCCTTTCAGGTGATTGTCCTCACTATTATAACAAAAGTTTAATCAAAGGATTAAAGACTCTCTTTTTGGTTTACACTTCAGTTCTTTTGCCCCTCTGGAAACCTTAAAAAGAACCACAAGAAATATAAATCCTAGGAATGGAAATGAAGCTCCAGTTTTAATTCCAATAAAATTACTGAGAACAATCCACAGACTTTATACTGAAGCACAACAAAACACTTTGGCAGAGTAGCCAGGGGCTGGTTTCCCAGACACACTGACATTCCTCTGCCTGGAGCTGTAACACTTCCCATGGCTGCTGGATCCTTAAATCCCCTAAACCTTGTGGGTAGCTCGGAATTCAGTGTTAAAATGTTCCAGTCCCTACAGGTCTGAAATCAGGACACCATAGCACCTGGTGGGCATCTGGGCATCCTGGGAAGAAGTAGAATAGTTCCAGTTCTGCCTAGAAAAACATTTATTTTTTTTTTCCTGACAGCTGGACACCTGATAGTGGTATCACATCAGCCAAGCTTGTAAAAGGTATCTGTGGGAGAAGGAAAGAACCAGTTTGATTTTTCAATAAAATGGCCCCTTTCTTCCTCCCTGAGCTGACCTTCCTCTCCAACCAAACCCCAAGGCCACCTGAAACTCAAGCATAGGATCCTAGAAAGGTTTGGGTTGGAAAGGACATTCAAAGGCCATCCAGTCCAACCCCCTGCAGTGATCAGGGACATCTTCAACTGGATCAACTTCCTCAAAGCTCCATCCAGCCTGACCTTGGCATCCCTAATCAGAACCTCTGCCCTGGAGGAGACCACTTAGAGCATCAAGGGCTGCAATGCCTGGGTTAGGAGCCTGGGTTCAGATCTTTGGGAAACTTTTTGCAAAATGACAAGGACAAAGTGTAGCCAGGCAATGAACCACCAGCATTTAACATCCCTCCCAGGAATGGTTCCCATAGTGGTGTGGGAGAGCTGCAGCATGCAGGTCTTATGTCTGCTGTGGGCCCAGTGATTATTTCCTCCTACATAAAAAGTAGGAGCTGCCTTAAATACTTGATGAACACTGAACAAAATATAGAGTGGAAGTCACAAGAGATTATCAGTATGTACATTTTCATCTTAAAGTGTTGATTTTGGTACAACCTTGTTTTCATGCTAGTGAAGCATCATTTTCCTCTTGCTAACATGAAGTAATGTATCTTCACGTCAAAACATCTGTTTTGAGGGGGAATAACCATCTTGTTAGTGTAAATGGTGTATGGTGCTGATTTTTGAGGACCCTGGTAGACAGAAATCCATTTCCATTCTTTTGTTGCAGGTCTAAATTTTCCCTTTTATTGTCGTAGTATCATCTAACTTTGTCACTGACAATTAAGTGCTATTGGTGCATGGTAGGAAATGCTTTCTGCTCTGTGCCACCTATAATTGGGTGGGGGTTTGATGTTATCTGTGCTACAGGTTTTGTCTTTTTCTACATACATAATTCATGGCTTCAAATGCAGTTATTGGAAAATGTTTGCAATAACATTTAATCCCCACGATATTGTAAAGGAGATTTTTGATCTTTGGAAGTATTTGTTTCTCAAGACAACTACAGCAGTATTTAATTATTTCTGTTTAAAATCAAGCATACTTCATAGGCAACATTTTTTGTTAACCTCAGTGGATTTACTTTTAATAGCATGAAAGAACTCTGGCTCATGATCAGACTCTAAAATTCTTCTGTTAATCCTTTTCTGACCTGCTCGTCTTCTGTAATCTTTGGAAAACTTCACAAAAAGAGAAGTATTTCCTCAAGTTTCTTCTTCTGTAATATATTTAGAAATCCTTTCTACCCAGATTATGATGATTATGACCCATATCCTCCCAGGTACCTGTGCTGCTGATTGCCATTCATGTCAGTGGTAACAAGATATATTTATATGTTTAAAGATCCAGCCTGGTTTGTGTTATGCAGTGTTATGCAGCCCACAGTTTATCCACCACTTACTACATGCAACTATAATTTTAAAATATCCAGATTCATCAATTTATGCATTGATTACACATGAGACTGCTGATGGCTGCTGGTGTAATTGAATGCCCACCTTGGAAAATGAGGAGCTGGGTTATTCCTTTCAGTGAATCCCAGCTCTGTTGGCATTGTAGGCAAAGTACTAAACTTTTCTTGTTGTAGTGGCACAAAAAAAAACCCCAAAATGCCACCTCATTCACTGATGGTTGTGGAAGCCCAGTGACACCACCTGTCTTAAAAATCTTGCTTTTGGGGATGAATAATGTATACCAATGCAATGATCCCAGGTGCCATTAGTAGCTGAAGTGCATGTGATAACAAAACCAGAATAATGTGACTTGGGATTGAATCATTGGAAATTTTATTTTTAAAAATGTGCAACTCATTTTTGTTATTCCTAGTAATTAGAGTATAAAGAGGTACCATACTTTAAAAAAAAATCCAGTTTGGGGGGGACCTCAAAAGCAGCTTCTTTCTCCCCACTTCCTCATTTTTTTTTCAGCAAACCTTCTAAAAAAATTAAAAAAGTATTCAGGAAGACACACAGGTCAGTGTTTTATTTCAGACAAAGAAAGAGAACAAAACCAAGCTGAAAGCATGGATTTCCTTCTGTTTCCATTCTTCCTTTGTTTTACTGTAGCTCTTTAAATGTGCCCTTTCCCAGGCAGGGGGGTGTGAAGAAATCTATATTGGCCAATTGTCTTTACATTAATCTCTGCAACAAAGTCCTCCAGCTTTCTAGAGGACCAGGCTCCAGGTAGGGATATTTTTGGTAGGGTATTGATCCCTGCTGCAGGGTATCATGTCTTTGCTGGGGGTAGATAATCCACCAGTGCTTCCTGATCTGGTGATTTCTACTCCCTGAATTTCTGTGTGGCAGGAGGAGATGGCTGCTTTTTGTCCATGTAATTGCTTTGAAGATTTACATCTAGATTTTAATCTCAGAAGGGGGATATATCTTGAAGAATCTCAGCAGAGGGAGAAGATGTTGTTGATGGGCACATGGGCAGGATTGCAGCAGCATTTGCCACGGAGGAAACAATGCCCAACACCTGCCTGAGATTAGGATCTGAAATAATAATCTCAATAATTCTTAAACTATATCTACTTGGGGATCTGTAAACCCTTTCACATCTCAGTCCAGGTTTTACCCATCCGATTCTTCCTCCCCCCAAAATCTGCAGACTTATTATCCTTCCCTTAAACAGCAACCCATGTGTCACAGAGCCCATATCTGGCATTTTAATTCCAGCATTAATTTGTTCTTTTTTTTTTCCCCTCAAACCACTTACATTGCCTATAGATAGGTGTCATTTCAATCAGCATTCCAGGATGTTGGAGAGAGGTGGATGTTGTGTACATAAGCATCACTTTGCCATCATGGTTGCGTTTCTTCTGTAGTGCATTATTTGGCTTGAAGCATCTCTTTGTATCCAAAGAGATGTCTATGATAGTATAATTATCACCAACGTGGTCAAAGCAGATAGCACAGCTAGAGGTGAGGCTCTTTTTGCCAGCTTTCAGCTATTTTGGTGTTGCCTTTAGGGAAACCAAGTATTCCACCCCTTGGCAAACCTTTGTATTTAGGCCTCTGACCAAATTCTCCCCAGATACCATATTGTATAGAAAATTGGGAACCTAACGAAAAAAACTTTGATTTTTTTTTTGTACAGCCCACAATGTTAACAAACCTGAAGAAATTTTATTTAAAAAAATCTGGATACCTTTTTTTTTTTTTTTTTCCAATTGTTGCTGCTGCAGACAGAGGGTGTTTGAAGATCTAAAACTTCTCCTTTAAAGGCAAAGTTGCCTTCTTGTTCTTTTCCTCATGCTGTGTTGACATGTTTTCATCAGCTACATTGTGTTACCTCTTCTCCATTAAAGGCTAATCACAGACTTGGAATCTACAGTTACCAGCTACAAATAGGAAGATTTCTCCCTGTGAGACCACAGCATTCCTCAAGCAATTTTCCACCTTTATGTAAGGTTTTTTGGTTTGTTTCATCAGGGCTTGGGTTTTTTTTGTTTTGTTTCTTACCATCTGCTTTGCAATTAAGTTGCTTAAAAGCACCCACATCAAAGAAGTGTTCTGGTTCTTTACAAATAGACCTCACTACTGCACTGCATGAGTGACAAAAATAATTTACTCAGCTCCACAGCTTGTAGTGATGAAACAAATATTTTTTCCCTGGTATTTTTTTTATTGACTGTTACAAAACCAAATCACAAAAAAATCATATTTTCTAGATGTGTCTAAATAAAACAATTCTTCACTGAACAAAACCTAGCTCAAGAATTAAAATCTAACCAGCAGCATCTCTGTTCTTTGTCTTTTTATGCATCCATAAATGATACCATAAAATTCATGGTGATACTTCTTTTTCTTCTGTTTTTTCAGCTTTTTGTAGGAATCATTTCCTTTATTAAGCCCATGATGATCTGATCTCATACCTACACTATATTTATTTTTATTTTTTATGGAAAAAAGAATGTATGGTTTTAATGTTATTTCTAATCTTCAGGTTTTATGGAGTGTGGAGAACAGGTAGATTTGAAGAAAGGGAGTGAAGATTAAGGTTGAAGAGCAAACTTAAGAATGCTGAGCCAGCTAGTACTTCATTAATTGTCATTATAAGAGTGTTGTAGGGATGAGCTCTTCAAAGCATACAGTATTTAAACAAGGTTATACTTAAATGTAAAGGCAAAGGGAAAAAAAAAGCATGGATTAGAGAAGCTGTTTAAAATGAATGGCAGCTCTGGCATTTTTCCCACTCCTGTTTTTGGTTTTTGTTTTTTTTTTTTCATTCCCCACTCTCTAATAATAACTGCAAAGAAAGGGGGAAAGAAAGCAAAACACTTAAAAGAAGACATTTTCTATCAGAGGGAATGCAATTAGAGTGGAATGAAAAGCCACGGATGAAAAAAAAATAACTGTATAAAACCCAGTGTCTCAGGAGAAATATTTGCACAGGAGAAAATGTTCAGATGGTTTCCATGACGTGACAATGAAAAACCTGTTTAAAAAGTGACCAGAACTTGCAAGTAATTTGAGGTAACATTTCATTGCCCAGATGGGTGATTACCTTTGTGTTGCTCGGGGTGACCTCCCTAAACAGTCTCAAACCAAGCTGAGAAAATGTAATTTTTTGTTGTTTTTGTCTTCAACACTGACCTCCACTGTCAGCTTAGAAAGAAAGTAAATTAATCAGGGTGTGTTTGCTTTATTCAGAGAGCAATCATTTTCCTTGGGGCATGTCATGTTTTCCTTCAACAGCTAATGGTCCAAATTATTAAGAATAAAACAATAGAAATTTTGCAAATTCCAATTATCTTGTTAAAACCTGATGAGTAAACACAACTGAGCTCCTCTGGCACAGAGGGACAGAGCCAAGCAGGAGATTGTTTTAAATCTTATATTCAGCTGCTAGGTGTTACCTAGGGATTTTGGATCTGGTCTGTCTATCAGCCAGTCTCAACTTTGATTGAGCTCAGACTTGAGGAGTGAACCCCAAAAATGTCTTCTCTGCCCTCCTGTTCCCTCAGGGACCCCAGAGTGAGGGACAGCACCCCTGCCTTCTACTTCCAGTGTTGCTTTGGAGCTTCAGTCCTCCTTTCTTTACTAATTTGGAAAAATCCCTGGCTGCATTCATACAAAACTCTTCAGAATTTGCCCCAATTTATCTAGAGGGTAAAGGGATCATTTTTCCACCATTTCTTTTTCCTAGTTATCAATTAAAAGTTTTTTGAGCCCAACAGCAAATCTTGGGCCTTAGAAACCTTTAAAAATCCTTAACTTCCCAGATATTCAGCTGCTCTTCTTTTCTTCTGTATACTTCAAAAACTTCAACTGTCTTCTGGACCCCCGGGTGTGCAGTCAGTGATCTGCCAGGAACAATCAGCACTCAGCAGTGCCCCAACCTTTTCCCTGCTCCTGGCACTCAAACCTGGGGTGATGAAACACCTCCAGCAGTTACCACCACCTTGCTCCCTTGGGGAAATACCTTTTTTTATTTTATTTTATTTTTTTTTTACCTTTGCAGTTGCTGAGCACAGCTCAGTCAGTGCAAGAAAATCCATTGTGTGGTGTGTGGAGCAATGTGCAGCTTGTTCCAGCTGGTGTGGATGGTTTCTTAGGACCTAGGCCAGTTGGAGCCACCATTTCTGGGGATTTAACTCTATTTGGGTCTTTATATTCCTGAGGATGGTTGACCCAGGGATAGTACAGAAAGGTTTATCAGCTTCAAAGCAGTCAGTATGGAGGATTTGTTATTTATTACTAGATTTGCCCTGTTACACTTCTTCCCTTTTTCCCTTCATGTCAGTGGTTGAAAGTAACCAAATTTCAATTAATTGTCAAGTTTTAGGAGAATGAGGTTAATCAGTTTCAAAGCAATGTTGGAGGGGGAAGCATCTGGGCTGTGGGAATCACTTTGTTGCTGTTGTCTTAGAAACTTCTCTCTGATGAAACTTCCCTGCAAGTGAAGGAACTTGGTTTTTGAAGTGATGGGTAAAAGGGAAGATCAGAGGTGTCATCTCTGTGCTCTTCTCCTCTGCTGTCACTTCACAATGAACTTCTTGTCACACCTTATTTACCTTTGGATTTCTCCTTTGTACTCCAGGCATGATCCAAAACTTATTTCAGTCAATAGAAAGATTTCTACTGATTTCAGTCTCCACGGGAGGTCCCCCCATCCAGCATGGAGGGTGCTGGGATCTGTGTCCTGCCCCCACCACCCATTGCCTCCTCAGCTCCCAGGCTGACCCAGGTTCAGCCATGCTCCCTCCTCTTCTCTGAGCTCTCCTTTTTTTCAGAAGAGGCCTCTATTTTGTAGTTTCTGCCCCCAAAACACTGCTTTTTGTCTTTCAGCCCCGTGATATTTCGTCTCAGACTGCAACAGGTAAAAACCCCAAATGCTATCCATTCATTGTCAAGCAATTAAAGCATTAACAAGTCATTGTAGGCTCTGTACTAATAAAATTGAACTGTAAAGTTTGCATTTAAAGTCAATGGGGCTGAAATCTGTGGAGCTGAAAGGACTGAAGCAAGTGTAGGGTTTGCTCCTCTGCTGTCTGCACTAGGTTAATCTCACGTGTCTGAGCTGAATTTTCACATCTCCTTTAGGAAAGTTTTACCAAATGACAAGTAGTGAGGGTTGGGACCACAAAGTTTGGGGCAGTTCTAAATAATGTGTAAATGAACGTATATATAATTTTTTTTTTACTGTATCTAAAAGGTCACATAACTTCACCACGGCCCAATGCTGGGCTCATCATTTTCTTTTCAAGTGTTAAGGAATTAAGTTCTTCTTCAGAGCAGTCCTCCAGGGCTGCATTTATGATGGGGACCAGCAGGATGGAGTTCAAAGCATAAAACTGTTAGCAGTGCTTATAATTCACCAAAAGAGCCTTCTTAAAGAAAGAGCAAATATTCAGAGGGAGCTCAGAGGTGCCTCTGTGTTAATGTCTGCTCTATAATGCACACTTTAATGGGCAGGTGGTAACGAGTGAGGTCTTAAAGACCCAGCTATTCTCTCAAGGTAATGGCTGCTGCAGAAAGAAAACCTTTTAACCTAAACAGAGTGAAAAAGCTTAAACTTTGACAAGTGGAATTGCAGCCTGTCTGGGGAAGAGTAACCCTGGAGTTTAGCCCACTACTAAGAGCTTAACAGATCTGTGATGCTGAGCATCACACTTCAGCAGAAGTTATTAATGAATCAAGTTATTTATTTTCTGTCAGGAAAGCCTGGACAGCCATTAACTGATGGAATATGTGTAGATTGTGCTGTTTTGCTTTTCCTTTCAAAGGGTGTATTTGAATCCTCAAACATGTGAAGATCATTTGCACATAGCTCCTTTCAAAATGAACCTCTTCAAATCCCAAATGCATGTGGCCACAGCAGAGCTTGGGCAGGGAGGGCAAGAGCCACAATTCATCCTGAAAGGCAGAGGAAAAAAATAGAATCAAAATTAAAAAGTACCAGGGTTTGTTAGCAAAACTCTTATTGCAAACATAATCAAGAACTACATTTTTATTCCCATTTTTAGGTGGGTTTCTTCTTATGTCTGTCTTTAGGAATCTCAGTTATCTGAAGAAATAATCTAGCCCTTAGTAATAACAGCTGTAATGTGTCCTCTGCCTGTTTGTTATCTAATTCTGAGGGATCCTCAAGAGATTCATGAACTTTACAAGCCGTGTATAAATGTATCATATACAAATTATGTTTGCCTGGGCTATCACTGATGTCCCTGGTCACATCCTAGAAAAAAAAACCACGTTACAAAAAAGAAAAAAAACAAAAACAAAAACAACCCCAAACCCAAACAAAACCAAAAAAACAACAAACCCAAAGCAGAATTTTCTGAACATAGAAGATCTGCCTGCCCAAAGGGTTAATAAAATATTTTGCAAGGTAGAGGCAGAAAGAAGATTGCAGAGGGTGCTCTGAGTGCAAAGCTGTCTTCCTTCCCTGATAATAAGCCAAAGAAGGTGATTTTGAAAACAACTAATTGTTAGAGATAAGAAAGAGATGTCAAGAAGGGAAGTGAGCCTGGAGTAGACACACAGAACATGTTAAACACCTTCCCTGCCTGAGGAGCCCAGATGCTCCTGAGCACAAATCCGATGGGAACAGAGATTAAGCCTGATTTGCTTAGCAAAGAACTGGGGGTGTAGTTTGGTTCTAAAATACTCCAGAAATTCAATAATGGGCCAAAAAAAGAGAACGGTTCAATACACTTTCCCCACAGTGCCTCTTTTTGGAAGAAATCTTTTACCCAACTTCAGAAACAAAGAGAAACATCAATCAGAGCACTGTGTAAATAAAAGCTTTCCAAGTGTGTGTTTTCTGTTGTTAGCCAAACCACTCATTGTTGCAAGTATTCCTAGGAGTACTGTTTTATCACAGCCCAAGCAACATGTTTGTGCTACACAAGCCCTCAGTAAGTACTTATTAAACTCAACTTAACCATGAGTTAAGTGGGAACCATTTATAAAGATGTGAGTTAAATGCTGTTAGTCCTTTTGAAAGTAGTAATAGAGCCTCTTATTAAAACTATTAGAGAGAGTTCTTGTTCAGCCACTTACTCAGGACTGAATGTGAGGGATGGAACAGAGTGCTGTGATGCTCAGTAAAGCCTCTACTAGGACACAAAACTTGTCTGTGGGGTGGCAGGTTCTGAATCCATGTTTGTATTCCCACCATGTCTCATGCATGCACCTCAGGTACAGCTCTGCTTTAGGTACTCAGTTTAGGATATTCAGAAGCACCACATTTCCCTACACCCTGTTTACACATCGTGGGGGCTGTCCAGTAAGGTTTAAATATTAAAAGTGAGAAGAGTGTGTGAATTATTTTCACAATTCAATTTTGTTTTTTTTTTAAATGGTGTTTTGTCTCTTCCAAAGCCAAGTGCTGGCAGGCAGGGAGGAAGGCAGGTTTTCCTGGCCAGCATTTTTTTCTTCAAATGCAATGAAAAGAAGCAGAATAAATGCTACCAAAAAAACCCCACAGGAAGACCATAAGGAACAGGTCAGGAAACAGCAATTCCCTGTGGACTATGAAATGACAAAGGCTTATTAATTCATAAACTACAGGTGTCTGTGCGCTAAAAAAAGAAAACTTACGGGACCTGCGCTGCAATTTTTTTCCATTTTATGACCATTATGATGTGCTGTAGGCTTGTAATTTCATAAGTCTGGAATTCCCTGCCCTTCTCAGCTCTCTCTCCCCATTACTGTCACCACCTTGACGTGAGGGAATCACGCAGCCCGGGACCCACGCCTGTGCTGGGAAAATCCATTTCATGTTCAGCAGGGAGGAAGGGAGCAAGGGAGCAAGGAAAGGGAAATGGAGTTGGTGATGAAAAGGGAAGGAAAATAGTTTCTTCCAACACTCTACTGCTTATTTTCTCTTTTTAAAGAGGTGTTATTATCATTATTGCTATTGTTAGGCTGTGTTGTAGCAAGACCAATATCCAGCTATGACCCGAGAGCAGCTACAGGAGGTGATCTCCATTCACAGGCACCTCCTGCCTCCTTGGAACAGGGCTTGGAACTGGAAAAAACACAGGCAATGTAGGAAGTGTTGTTATCACCTTTCTACAGGCAGAGACACAGAATTGAGTGCAGAGAGAATAAAAGAAAGAGTGGTAGCAGCACAGATCATCTTCAGGTCTCTGGGGTCACAGTCTTGATGCTTTCCCTGTAGCAGCTGAAAATGCATAAAATTTGCTAGTGATGTTTTCCAAGAGAAGGATGGGTTATTCTTTACCTGCCATGTTATTAAATTCTCCCATAATCATCACAGCCACAGAGCAGAAGCTTGCTAAATCTATCCTCAGCCTGACCAGCTGTAGCAGTTCTTATGTTCTTAATATTGCTTAAGAATGACAACATCAGAAACAAGATTTTCTCTCCTGTTCAAACTGTTATTAATTTTAACTCTGACTTTTGAACAGACCATATGATCAGATTACAAACTGGTTTTTAATTACTTGAATGCTGCTTTCTAATTTGTACCTGATATGTAGCTGTGGAGCTTGGTGCTACTGCTGGAGAGGAACTGTTGCAGGGGGTATGAATGGGAAGAGCCACAGGTGATACCTCAGCTCTTCAGAAGGTGATTTATGGAGCCTTCTGGACAAAGTGGTGTTAACAGTAACAAGAAGCTCTCCGGGGAAGAGTAAAACCAGAGCAGAGAGTGGAGAATTGAAAGACACAGTAAAGAAAGATTATTTCACTTAATTGTGCTTCTCAGTTCGAGGACTGGATTCTTCCACTGATGGTGAGACAGGGAGAGAGGGGCACATCTGGCAGCTGCTCCTTCCTGGGGATGAGTCTTTTTTGAAAATACAGAGATTTGGTTCAGCAGAGTACCCATGAGACTTCCTGGCTTCCTAATTTATGGCTTTTTCCAGCTGGCATATGACTTCCTAAATGCACAGCAAAAGTGGAAAGCTCTTTGGTTCAACAGATGAAGACACAGCAAGGTGCAGGGTTTGCAGGCTGGCTGCAAGTGGGTTTGAAATGAAGCAAATATTCCTGATGGGGTGAGCAAACCTTGCCTGGCATTTATGGCAGAACCAGGAACATATTTTGCTAATACCTGTTTTAGAAGTTGTTACTCCCAGCCCAGTGCCTTTAGGCTGCTGTGGAAATTGCCAGGTGCCTGCACTCCATCCAAGGTGAGCACAGGTTTTGGGGAGCTCTTCTGATCCAGACTTCACCTACTTAACCACAGTCAGACCTGTGTGCCCTTAACCTCTGCCCTGAAGCATGCAACACCCTCAGAAAGCCTTTTTCAACCCTTCATCCCTCATTATCTGCACTACAACAGTGGGTCGTTCTGACACAGGACCTTGTTCTGCAATAAAAGGGGTTGTTGCCTTTAGGATATTGCCTTGCTAATTTATTAGTTACATTTTGGAAAGCCTGAATCTAAAGTCTTGGACATAACCCATGTAAACAAAGTTTAGACAAAAAGTTAAATAATTACATTGTCAATTAGAAATATTTTTAAGCAGTCTTGCCTGATTAAACCTTGCCATGATATTTAAAACTGTTAATGTGTGCTGCTTGTAAAATTTTGCTAGTTAAATGCAAATGGAGACCTTCAGGCTGAATTGTAACTGATTATTCAAAATACTACTGTTAGTAGGTGAGAGTAAATTACATGAAAACTGAAATGTGGGTCAATGCCTCACTATTAGACCCTGTAAATATAACTTTTAGATTTCCACACACAGAGATGTCCACCACTAGGTGTTTCTGGGTGTACTGGTGTGGCATTGTGAGGACTTTTTTACTACTAATTGGTACTAATATTACTCCTTGGAACTTGAGCTTGAGTGTGTACATAATCTTCAGCACTGATTTTCACTCTGTGAACCACAGGTCCCTTGCCACTGGCCTGCAAACTCCTAGCCTGGTGGCTCTGACATGCTAAGGGAAAGCAGCAGAAATTGGGCTGAAGTTACCCAAATGTCAAATCCTGGTGAGGTTTAACTGAGATTAGTCAAAAAAAAAAAAAAAAGGAAAAAGATCGTTACTAAAGACCTTACTATTTCCAGTTCCACTAGCTGAAAAGACAATCCTTAAAATAATTTAAAAAATGCCCCTGGCAAATGTTCAAGGAACTGTGAACTCGTCAGCTATAGAGTTTAAAAATTATTCACTTTTTGGCTTTGCATAGTTTACAGAAGTTTTATTCAGCATGTATCTAAAAGGAAGCAGGTGTCTGTAAGGAGGGAAGAGCCAGTCCTGGTGTCTCAGAAGCAAAGGCAGGCTACATCTCATTACAAGAGAAATTTGAGTGATTTCCTTATATCAATGAACAATCCTGGCTTTTTACTGTGTAGCAAAGCTGGTGGAGAAAATGAACGGAGATAATCAAATTTCCTATCAGGAGCTGTTTTGTGATTTTAGAAAAACATTCACTAATTTGTTACATAAGTGACTGATATGATAAAAATTGTGCTTAATATGCTCAGGCTTCATTTTGCACTCAAGTCTCCCCTGTCACATCACTGCCTTCCAGTCTCACTCACTCTCCAGAAGCCTTCTGATCTAAATGATTTGATGTAAATTAAAACAAGATATGCTTAATGATTTTACATCCCTTTCAGTACAGCAGTATTAGTGTTCCCAGTCAATCCCCCAGCAAACAGGTAACGGGCTCAGCTAAGGAGCCAGATGGGAGTTAATCCAACTCTCTGGTGATGAGGATGGGAAGGTGGCACCTGGGGCTGGAGGCCACCTCTGTGACAGCCCTTGACCTTCAGCTCAACGTCCCCAGCAAGCCTGGCTGCAGTCTCTTAAAAAGAGAAATTGTCCCCTATGGTTTTACCCTAAAGACAGGCAAAATGTAATGGAGCTGAGATTTCCTTGAGATGTGGAAACTTTTTATAACCAGAAAGCAGTGCAGTAACATCAAGATAGGAACAGGCAGACTGTGCTGTTCTGTTCCACACCTGACACATGGGAGGCATTCTGGGGCAGGAGTTTGCTATGGGGAAGGAATTGATGTCCTTCAGATCTGGATTCACTACTTTCACGTTTGCTCTCTGACAAGGAGCTGGCCCTGTGTGCTTTGGGAAGGAGAGGGTGTCTGCAGCACAGCAGTTTGGGACACTGGCCTCTCCATCTTCATTCATCAGCACTGAACAGGTGGCTCCAAACCCAGATGCATGAGGCTTCATGTCTCTTGTAAAATTTTCCAGCTCATCATATTCTAAATATATTCTTTTTTAAAAATTAAAATACAAAAATATAAAATATTATAATTATATGCTGAATGCTTTTATTAACCTTATCAATGACCAGCTTTTAGAATCCAGATACTTTTTTTTTGCAAGAATAACATCCATGGTAATTAATGTCGCTAATTACACACTATATGCAAACAGTTTCTTTTTACCCACTTAAGTTCTGTCACTGTTCAATGATCCCTCATTTGTAGAGTCTGAGACAGGGAGAACATTTCTCTGCCATTCATTATTTTATATGATGCCCCCACTTTTTATTTGTCCTGAGTGAGGAGCTTTGCTGTTTCAAGTACCTTGCTAATCCCCAATGCACAAGTTGGCTCCATAACTAAAGAGGAAATAGCAGCACATGGTCAACAAACCTTTATTCCTTTATTAAGCCCTAATTATTTCACCTGCTAGATTACTCAGCAACTTTCCTCACAAATTTATATCATAATTAAAATTTATCTCCTACTTTATCCTCTATATCCTTCTGCTACATGATTTCCAGTGGTGGTGCTGGCCATTATCCTGTTGCAGGGATGAGAAGGGATGCTCTTCTAAGAAAATAAGAATAATTTAAAAACTCAGTAGAGTTTTATTCTGAACTGTAGCGTGGAGGACCAGGTACACCAGCCCTACCCCAGCTGTGTGCAGCTGGGAGCAGTCAAAGCCTTTGGCACCTCTGCTCGAGCCAGGCTCTCACTGCATGAGCCCAGAGGAACAAAGTGAAGGGAAAGGTTCATGCAGCTCCTGGCCTGTGCCCATGACATGTTTCTTTTTGTAAGTATCTGTCAAAGCAAGCTGCTGAGCATTGTGAAGATTATGTTAGATTGCAGAAATGAGATGGGAGATAGTCAATCTGTCAGATAAATAAGTCATAATTCCTCCAAGAGAAAGGACTCTTAAGAATAACTCAACCCAGAGCTCAGAAAGGGAAATGCTGCTGACTTTAAATCAAAGCTTCTCTGCATGCCAAAATGCAGACTCTAAGCATTAGCTTTGTAAGCTCTACAAGAACCTCTTGGAGACACCAGTGGTGGGTTTGGTTCCAGCAGAAGATGCTGGGCTGCCAGTCCTGCAGGACTGTTGGCTCGGAGAGCAGCACCCACAGCATCACCCACCCTGCAAGGTGTCTGCTGGGGCTGGGCACCCCCTGGGTCCCCCTGTGCCTCCTTCTGTATTTATTGCAAACCAAGATGGTCCCTGCTACGTGTTTACCCTTGTGTTCTGCCTCCCTGCCTTGGCATCCATGGGTAATGAGGTGCTCTCAGGTTCTTTCCCTGCTTGCTCACACTTTAATTTGGGACGCTGAGTTTTCATTAGCTCTGCAAATATCCCCCCTTCTTTGCAAAGTCAAATCTATTACTTGCAAAATAACCTTGCTTAGTCCTGGTTATCAGTTATACCAATAATACTCTGCTCTCTAATGAGTCCAGCTGTTAACTGTTCAAATTCACATGACTGAGATGGATTGAGGAGCTCTGCATCAACATGATCAATGCTTCCTCTTGGCAGATATCTGCTTGCTGAGAAAAGCAGCTTTTCCAAGCTCCTGGAAGAAGTAAAAGTGTGGATTTTTTTTTTTCCTCTCTTTAAATTTAAGAACGATTTTGCTTTGCAGTTTCTTTGTAATCCCACTGTAATGTACTGCCTACTTCTGACACCTCTAAATCTGCCACCTGGAACAACCCAGGGATTTCTCTGTCTTCAGTATCTCTTCAGAACAATTCACTTCCAATGAGAAGCACAAGTGCTATAATCTTCCCTCACAGTCCTGGGCCACGTTCAGCTCCTGGCTCAGGGATTTAGGTGGCTTCATTCTCTACCAGAGGTTTGTTCACTCCTTGACAGCCCCCAGCCCTCCCCCTTGGCCCTCGTGGTGCATTGAGGAGGTTGATGCTCAAGAGCTTAGCAAGGAGTAGGACAAGATATCAGCTCCCTCTTTCTCCTAAAAAATGTGGATACAATTGATGAAGGACCCAGCACAAGTACCTCATGATTGCAAGGCTTTATCTACCCTTGCTTATTTTTAGGAGTATTCTCAGAAATCAGTTTTTGGTGTTAACTTTTCTACCCCGAGCATCAAAGAGCAGCATAACCTTTCTTAGGGACCACTTCAAAAATCTCCCAGATTATTTCAAAGTCTGAAGCCTTTATTAAACTGCTAAATTCTGCCAGATTGATTCAGGGAAAATGAAAGAAGCCAGTAAAGCATCAGGTTTGCCCATGCTTTTTGCAATAAAGTTAAGGTGATTTTTTAATTGTTATCTTCAGTGTTCACTTTCTAAAGTATGTTTTCATCTTGTTTGTAAAGACGTTCAAGCAACCTTTCAAGTAAGAAAGAGTATTTAATTTTGGATTTAAATGGAACATTTTGTTCAACCTGGAAAGAAAACTTAATTATTATTTTTGAGTCTGCCAAAAGCTTTGACAACTTTTCATGTCATGTTGACTGAAACCGATTTTTAAAATTTGAAAATAGATTCCCAAATCTTTTCCAAAGCTGTGCCCACAATTATCCTTCTCAGCTCAAAATAAGATGCAATGAGTAAAATGTGCATAAGAGGATGGCAGAGGGAGGTTAACTCTCATCCTTTTTCCATCGTCGTATGGTATCACAGATTGAGAACAGACCCATCGGGCTGAGCAGAACCTGTTTGCAAAATAAAGTGTTGCTTGCTGGGAACATATGCTCAGTGTTTGTTCCTAAGGAAGAAAACCCTTGGAACTGAAACCCTGGGCAGATTTGCTGTTCCCTGCCAAGGGAAAGGGGCAGCCCAGGAACCCCGTGCAGGTGCCTCTGACCCATCCACCCACCCACGGGGAGAAGTCAACGTTCTGGAGTTCCTCATGTGAAGTTACCTGCTGGAAAAGCTAACCCAGACTTGAAAGCAAATGAGCTCAGAGTAGCAAGGAGAAATTTGATTGCTGATTCAATGTGTTATCACCCTCTTTAAACTGGTTTGAGACAATCTGAGAGCAGAAAGTCTTTGCACATTTCCCCGCTTAAGTTTTTTTTTCAGATGTTGTTCAGCAGTGCCAAAGATAAAGGTTTGCCTTGCCTTTGATGTAGCCAGGGAGTCTGATAGACCTCTCAGATGATTTGCAAAACAGGTCTGATTTTAATTTGATTTTTTTTTAAGACAAGTTCAGCAGTGTCCCCTGAGGCAGGGAGGTTTCAGCTGGTCCCATGGTGCAGATTGACAGGTCACCATTCACTAATCAAGTCCTCTCCAAAGCCTAAGGGTCCATCAGCAGCACTTAGGGCACTTCATTAAGCATTATTTATAGATTTATTAAGATTATAATCTCCATTGCAGCGTTTCTCTTTTAACTTTGATTTGCATTGACAAGCAAGAAAGGATGAAAGTTACTGCTGCAACTTAAATAAACACCCAAAAGCTTGAATACTTCTCAAAGATTATGCAGGCTGGGGGAATCCCTCTGGTCTGGTGGGAGACAGGCAAAAATGCTTTTCCAGACTTTTCCAGTCAAAACAAGGGGCAGAACAGGGCAGAACCCTCTCATCTCCTTCCCCCCAGCAAGGAGCATCCCCCACTCCAGGCATGGAGAGGCTGGAGCTGCATCACACTGCTGAGTGCATTTATTTGGGTAAAAACTGAGCTCCTCTCTCCCAAGGTCAATGTGTGAGATGGTTTAGACCATTCCATGTCAGAATTTGGGCTGATTCAAGGTTCTGGCACATGTAGAAATATTTAAACTTTTTAGTGAATATATGCAGAAGTTCATTGAAAAGGGTCAGGTACAAAAGTGTCACTTAAGAAACCAAATCATAACTCAGCTCAGCTGCAGCCAGGTGAAAAATAGGAAGTTTTCTGATAAAGGGTTTGAGAAAAAAAAATGAGGTGGAAAGATATTAAGTTTCAGCAAGAGAAATCCATGTGCAGCAATGACAGTGTGTATATAAATGATTGCAGAAAAGGAAAGAGCAGTCCTAATGTTTCAGATAATTCTTTTACACCAAACAGTTTAGGCAGGACCAAAGATGTGCTGTTCTCTTCCTAGAAAAATGTCTTGAAAAAGCTTGCTTATACAATATTAAAAACTTCTGAATAACAGGCTGGGCAGTGCTTTCATGTCTTCCCCAGTCCACAGAGAGCCCTTGATAGTCCATACAGAGATCCCAAAGCCCTTTTCTGGATAACAAAGATCTTCAGCCCAAACTGAGCCCATGATTTGTGTCACAATGTCTAATCCAGCTCTGAGAAATCTTTTTGAGAGATCTTTATAAAAGGCAGAGGAGTCAGGGACTGTCAGTGACAAGTTTGTAGAAACTTGGGGAAGCTTAGAAGAGATGTTAAGCTCAGCTTCAGCTATCAAATTAGCAAAGCAAATATTTTTTTCTCTTTCTTTGTTGAACTGGTTCAAACTCTTCCTTTGTACCTTAAATAATGCCTTGAATTTACATTCAAGTATTTCTTTTGGTCTCAGTCTGGGTAGGGGGTAAAAATAATATTTGCTGCAACATCTTGTTAGAGCTGCTGGAAACTCAGCTTTACGATAAATAAATAAATAAGTGGGTGTGAATAAATGTATAGTAATCAGGAAGGCTGATTTTCAGCAGGGACACACTGGCTTTGTAAAGAGACATTGTCCTTGAGCTCAGCCAAAATCTAAATCTGGGTTTGTAAGGCATTCTCACTTCTCTTCCTGGAAAAAAAAAAAAAAAAAAAGCATTCTTTGGAAAATGCATTCAATTGCAAAAATTTTCCAGTGTAATAAGATGTACTACCTTGCAAAAATTATGATCCAGCTAGAGTTCAGATTGCTAATTCCTCACCTGCAGCTACATACAGATTTTTACAATCTGCTAATGCTTCCACCTTTGGTAGGGTCCTTAAAGGAAGATCTCAGCAGGTTACATGTGCATGTGTTTTCTTACAGGTTTGGGCTGCATGATCCTCAGCTGCTGAGGGACCATGAGACATGAGAGAACAACTCTTCTCCAGTGATTCCCATTTCATTCCCAGCCTTGACGTGGGGCAGAGCACTTCATGCCTCTCTGTTGGAGGCTGTGAAGACTTCTGGTGTCATCTCCTCCTATTTCCCACTGGACAAAAGGCAAAAAAGGTAAGAAACTGTGTCTTCTCCCTTGTTGTCCTTTAGAATCCAAGGTCTGAATGGCTGTGGTTGGGACTGCTGAGCAGAACAGTGATTTATGCATCCAGAAAGCTGAAAATAGGATTTCAATTATTTGTAGGTAGGATATAGATTTTTATGACTGATCCTAATAGGCTCTTTTTAGCATTTGACAGGCAGAAGTGTGTGCAGTTTTACCAAGGAAATCCAGGGGGGAAAAGGAGAGTAATTTGATTACACTGGGTGGGAGGTAGCTGACTAATAGACACATAAAGGACTATATTGTAAGTTGGACCAGATCAGGCAGGAGATGCAGGCAGAAAAATGGTAGGTCTTGTTCCTCTGGCTTTCTCTGCCTTGGGAAGAGAGCAGAAGAAAATCAGGCAGGAAATCAGGCACCTGAAGTCCAGGCAGGCCATCTCTGGGCAGAAATATTACACATTTGATCTAAACAATTCCTAAAACAAAGAGGCTCAGCAGCTCTGTGGAGAAATCTGAGAGCCTAAGTGAGGTTGAAACCCACTGGAGATAAGAAATGAGTTGCAAAATTCTATCTGTAATGGCTTTTTTCTTTTTTTTTTTTTTTTTTTTTTTTTTTCACTGCCATGTATGGAGCCATGCCTGGGGCTCCCAGGTGAGTTCCACAACTCAAAAAATCTCTGTGTGCTTGTGCTGCACCCACTTTGCTCAATGCTCACAGTCACCAATCTGGGGAGAGGTTTCCTTACTGGAATCAAGCTCCTGGGTGGCAAAAATCTGGGCACTTTCCAAACTGGGAAACACTCCAGGGATGGAGTGAGGAAGATACAATGAGCTGTAGGATTTGGGGCATCAGTTGCTGCAGTGGTGGTTATCACTCTCACTGTTGGGTATGGCCAGGAGCTGTGCACAACTAGCAAACAGCTCCAGGGGGTGAAGGTGGAGGTTTCTTGTTGGTTTTTTTTGTTTGGTTTGGTTTTTGCAGTGTTTTTTTGTGTTTTGTTTTTTTTTTTTAAGATATATATTTGCTCTTCACACACACCCACACAGAAGCAAAATGCCAGCAGGGACAAGTTGTGTTTCTCTTTTCTGTAAGATAGATGCTTCTGTGGTCCTTGTTACCTAAGCATCTCAGCACCTCCTAAATCTGTCATTTATTTCACAGTACCATATTAAATTGATATTATGGGGTGTGGATGTACCAAGGGGCTGAGTAACACAAACAAATCATCACGGGGGGTCTGGAGTCCATGGAGCAGGGAATTGATCCTTTGTTTCCTTTGTTTCCTGACTACCAGAAAATACTTTCCTCTCTCTTTTCTTCGCTCTCCAAGGATGGAGAAAACTTCTTTATTTTTTTTTCCCCTGGAAAAAGCTTTCTGCACAAATGCTTCAATTTCTTCCTACTGATCTATCTGAAAACTTCACATTAGCTTTACAATTTGGAAGTTTATGTGCTTCTCCTGTTGTGTAGCCTCTGACACAAAGCCACATTATTTTGCTTTCCCATTAAATTATCACTTTGTTACCCAGAAACACTGTAGTGTCTCATTAAAAACAAAACCTGGGAAAATGTCAATTCATAAATGCCTTCCTAGCCCTCAGACTGATAATACACCCCTTGGAATAAAATGATAATATCTTTGCACCACACATCAGTGCCCACAATTTGGCACTTTATGGGACCTAGTGTGGCAAGAGACCTTTTTCCTCAGAAGAGGTCAACTTTGTGGTGCTCTTTGTGTAAGGAAATGGTGAAGGCACAGTTTAGTGAGTGTGGTTTCTCCATGGTGCCTTGGGGAGGACTCTCAGCCTCTGCAGTCTGAGCAAGAGGCTTTTGAAATACATCTCCAGCCAGTCTTGGCCATACCCCTGTGTTCATTAGTCAAACCAAGGAACCCTTTCCAAAGGTGTTACCAGTACCCAGTACCACACAAAGCCCTGCCTGTATCCCAGCACTTTGTCAGTCAGTTGCAGAATAAACCTGGGAGTATAACCAAGTGTAAAAGCTGTGTTTTCTCCAGGCAGCTTGGGGAGATCAGGTTTGTGACTACAGAGCCCTGCTGGGCTAATGCATTTCTTCTTGATGAGAACATGATTTCTTCTCTGGGAACACACATCCTTGCCTATCATTTCAGACAGAGAGAGTAGCAGTGGTAATAAACAGATGTGGGATATTGGTCTGACTCAAAGTGCCAAGGAGATGGGTGAATAAGAAGAAAGATGCAGGAGATGGATGCAGAACTGAAAGCTAAGGGGCCCTGAGCCTCCATGCAGCCTGTACAGCTCTCTGGCTGGTGGCTTTGTTGATGGACTCTGTTGGCCTGGAAGTGGTGGTGAGCAATGCTGACCTGACAACCCCTTATGTAAATCCTTAAGAAAATATTTGAGGGCAAAAAACCCCACACTTCAATCTCCAGAGCCCAGAAACCTGAAAGGAACTTGCCATAAGGTTTTTTTCTCCTTGAAGGTAATTTTCCTTCCAGTCCCCTAAAGGCAGAAGCATTAACAAGACAAGAGATCTTTATTGTTTTTGTGTCAGTGCTGGAGGAAAGGATCCTACACACTATGCTCATTAGGAGGCAAGCTTTCCTCATGCTGCTGTCTGGGGTCTTAGGGGTTTGTTTGGGATTTTTTTTTTTCCCTGTACACTTTGTGGAGCATCTTTCTGCACTTCCAGACCTAATTTTCTTTAGTGTAATTGAATTATTAACCCACTAGAGGGTCAGCAGAATTATTTCTCTAATGGCACAGGCCAAATCCTGGTATCGTTATTCATACTGAGAAGAGCTCTGCTCTGCATGAGGCCTCACTCAAGGATCTACCTGCAAAGTGTGCTGCTGCTGGAAATTAAATCATTAGTCCCTTATAAATGGGACCAGAGTACAGACTGTGGGGAATGGGAAGCAATAATAAAACTCTGGATGGATGTAGAAAAGCCAGATGCAGTGAGATGCAAATGACCTCAAGTTTTGCTCATTCAAAAAGAGTAAAACAAAGAAAAAAAAAAACAACAAATCACCAATGGACTTTTGGAAAGATTCTGATCATCCTTGCGTGGAGCACCAGGACTGCATTCTTGTGCACTTCACAGAATCCCTTTTCTGTTTCCAATACCTGCTGCAAATCTTTGGCAACCCAGAATTAAACTGTTCAGTTCAGTTCCTAAATCTGAATATTTCAGTTCCCAGCACTGAAATCTCTTAAAACTTTGTGTGTGCTTTAATAGAAGAAGATTCTCTGTAACATATCCTCCTCTGCACAATTTTTCATTGGCCACAATGTTGTATCCTGGTTCTTTATAGATTCTGGGTTGGTTTTATGCTTTATTCTCCACCGTACGCTTTGGCAGAGGAGGAAAATTTACAGTCTCGAGTTTGCAGCCTTTTCCCCACAAATAAAAAAAAAATAATGCTGAAGTAAATAACAGATGTCAGATCGTGTTGCAGTGTTACTTTGAGATGAGAACTGTAGTGTTAACCAGAAAGTTTACAAGTCAGACAAGCTAGAGGGTAATTAAGAATGAATATTGCTAATCAGGCGTATTTAGTAACAAAGCAATGAATATACTAAAGAAAATATGGAAATCAAAAGCACATTTTGTACATTCACCTGAAGCTCCCTAAGAAGAGAAATCTTCTGTTGACAGGATCTTGTCCCATGTGAAGTACTTTTAATATGCTTATGTGCCAGGTTGATCTTGGCAGGCTGTGAAGTGCCCATCAAGCATCACTCCTTGGGGGCGAAAAGGGGGAGAAAATAAGATGAAAAAAACATGGCTAGAGAGAAAGGCAGTTTAATAAAAATCAAAGTTTTAAAACAAAGGCCATTTGTGAAAGTAAAAGAAAACAAAGATTTATTCTCTACTTCCCATCAGCAGCTGATGTCCAGGCACTTCTTGGGAAGCAAGACCTCTGTATTTGTTGCTTTGGAAGACAAATGCCTTCTCATAGCAAATGTCCCCTCCTCCCTCTTTTCTCCCATATTTTCTCCCATTATGAAACCCATATTTTGGCTTCATTTCTCTTTCTGCGTGACTTAAGTATTATAATCAGTGATTTATAACACAGAATAGTGCATGGTGCATCACAGATGAGAAACTGGCAATCTGAATACTTTGGACAGCTCAGGAATGAAAATGGGATGCTGAATAGAAACATGCAAACTCAGAGAAAAAAAAAAAAAAGTGACCCTGTTCTCTAGCTGTGTCCTCTTTGCCTGGCTTGCTGGGCAACATGACTTCCACCTTCCCGAGCAGAAGCATCAAGGTCTCTGTTCCTCTGTTCTGGCATAGACTGCTTTGGGCCCAGAATCAAGCAAAGATCATCTAAAGCTTTGGGACAAAGAACAAGGCTGGAAAATCTGCCCCTGGGGCACAAGATAGACACAGGTGTTCAAACCAAGAAAGCAAGAGACCAAATCTTTTTCCAGCAGGAGACTGGTGCTGTGAGCTGCATTCCCACAAGAGCTGCAAGTCACTTCCAAACTCCCTCCCTTCCCCCCAGCCACCCAACATCTCATCTAGCAAAACACAGATTTACTGCTAGAATCAGAAAACAACACTGTGTGTAGCAGGTTGGGCTTATTATAATGCATTTCAGAAAAATAGTGGAATTTGTCCCCATACTTGATCACCTTGGTCTCCTAGCTGTCCTTGGAAGCAAACAGATGTCCTCCAAGGATACAGTGAAAGATCCCTGTCTGCCTAAGTGTCTCTCTGTCAGGAAGGAAAATCTTTGGAGGCTTTCAAAAGGTTTTACCACTTTCCTCTGACTCTAACTTTAGCATAAATAATATTCAGTGAGAGGTGGACTGGTTGGCTTTTTCTGACACTGGGAAATATTGATATGTCACAAATACTGACAACATTATTATTAGTAGTAATATCACTGCTGCTGTTACTATTATTATTATTGGTTGGGTTTGTTGTTATTGTTCTCTATTATACCCCAAGGAGAAAGAAGGAATTTTTTTTTTCATCTCAGAATGTTTTTCAGAATGTAAAAATGATTCTCTGTCATGGGCTGGCTCCACAGCTTGGAGCAGGCTGCCAGCCAGGGGGTTGCCTGCCTCAGGAGGGAGTTTCTGGGATGGATTCAGCAGTGTGACCCCTCTGCAAGGGGCCACAGCACCTGCTGTATGGTGGAGATGAAGCAGTGAAATTTTACATGCTACGTATTTGCTTTGAGAACCAAGCATTAAAGTGTTCTTCAACCCTTTTTTGATATCCTTTGGAGGAATTTCGATATAGGGAAAGAATCCTCAAACTAAAAAAAAAACCTGAACCTACCCAATGACATTCAAGGAGTTTTCAGGATTTTGGAAGTCTTGCTCTACCTTAAAAATAATTGCAGCATTTCGTGAAGCCTGCTGCCTTTCTGCACCATTCAGATGAGGTACAGACACAGAACAAGCAATTAAAGCAAGCTGAGAGGAAGAGCAATGTGGGCTCTGTGTGGGGGAGGTTTCCAGGTGGGATAGCTTTCAGAAGTGCCTTAAAAAACATTCTGCTGCATGGCTCTTTGGAGGCCTCCCCACAGAAGCAGCTCAATTATTCATTCAGAACAGAAACTGTTTTATTATATGTCTTGTAGTCTGAATGGTTAAGACTGAAATGTGGGACACTCCGCTCTCAACAAGGTTCTGGTACTTGCATTTGTACTTGCACTTGTCCTGCAGAGCAGTAAAAGAGTTGCCAACACCAGCTGGGAGATAGGAATATCATTAGCACATATTTTGTTTTGGATCTTCAAGGTTAGTACAAATCACAAAACCTCTGCAGCTGAAAGAGGGGAAAAAGAGCACGGTTCAGGAATTCAGCTTCTTTTTCAAATCAGTCTGGACAAGTTTTAAGATATGATTGACTCTGGCCCAGGGGAAGATCACTGCTGCATTGCACCAGCCAGCTCAGAGAGTCTGTTCTCATCCTTGCTTGAAAACTGCTCTTTCTGCCCCAAAACACGTGTTGTCTCCTCTCAGACTGTCTGCAGCAGGCAGGTGGGAAGGGAGATGCAAACCTGAGACCTTGCAGGGTCCATTCCTGCTCTTAGTCTTCCCCCTTTGGGGTCACCTTGAGGACCTGAACTCAGGTCTTATTTTCAACCTCCTCCTGCAGAGGATCCTCCTGGTGAAACCTGGTAGTTCCATCACTCTGTGTGGCACTGCAGATGTGTAAATGAAGATATCTCCCAGCAGATGAATGTAGCACTAGAAGGATACTGCTGCTGGAATTGTCTGGGAGAGGTCTTGGGAGGTAGGAGACTGTAGGATTAGCTGCTTTGCAGTCAGGGTTCTTTTTCTTCAAGTGGATGAAGACATGGTGACCATAAGAGGGAATCTTTAGTGCAGATAAGTTTGATGTCCCAGGCTAGGTAAGGCTTATTGAAACCAAGAAAATGTATTAACTGTCATCTTCCAAAGAAATTGATCACTGCCCTCTCCCCAGCTCTGATGGAGATCCAGGGATCTTCTTACAACAAGCAGAGGATTTCCAAACAGGGTATAGATGAGTCAGGGACAAACTGCCATGCTGGAAGAATCACCAGTGGATTTCTTGTTACAGGAATCCCAGCTCCACGTTCACAAACCTATCCGAGTTAACCTACAGATTCCAGAATTCCCATTTGTTTGGGAATTTTACATATTCCTTGAATTCAAGACTTTGATGGTTCAGTCACAAAGGTCAGGAGCTGGATGTCTGCTGTCACCTGCTGGGACTTGATGATCTCAGAGGTCCTTTCCAACCTGACTGCTTCTATGATTCTAAGTACCATCCTCTTTTCAGTGAGCCAACAAATGAAATCCTCTAATTCATCAGCTAGGAAAGTATTAATGCAGCACAGTACCCACATGGTTATCATTAGGTTCCAGGGTGAACATCTTCCAAGTTTCAGCTCTGGTGGGCTTCTCCCGTGTTGTGCAGAAGGTCAGCTCTGGAAGGAGAAGGGCAGAGCTTTTCTGGCCTTACTGAAAGCCACCAAGCTGCTGCATGGAGATGGCACATGTGCCATGTCACAAACTGTCCCCAGAAGGGACTGTCCAAACCCTTTCTGGGGTGCAGGACTGCTTGCAGTGCTCCCTCCCTCTGTCTCTTTTCAGATGCATCCTTAGGTGCTTGGTGAATAAATCCTGCTTAAAAATGTTTTAGCAAATGAAAAGGTCATCACTGGGTAAGCCTCTTACTGGGATCTGTCACTTTTCAGATTAATTATTACATAAAAGGGGCTGGGAAGGGTGGGTTCCTGCCCCCTGGTCACCTCAGCTCTGCAGGGGGACTCAGACCTCAAGAGCTAAGAAGGGTGATGGTTCATGATGTTAATCTGAAGTAAACAAACCCCTTTTTAATCTAGGTAAAAGGAAATCTGTGCCTTCTCCCTGGCTCTAATGGCCCTGTTGAGATTCCAAACCAACTAAAGCTCCTTTTGCCAAAACCTTGGCAGAGATTGGACAGTCTGTCACTTCCATTCCTACCTTATGGCTCTTGCATTTGCAACTAAGTAAGCATTCTGCCTGGGATCAGTCAAGATAGTACAAATTTTAACCTTCCCAGAACTACAAACATCTAATTTTTCACATCATGAGTCAATGTCTCAGTATTTTCATTAGTATTCAATCTCTATTTTAAAAGTTAACCAAGGAAGAATTAATTCCAGCAGCCCAAAACACTGTTTTAGAGGGGATGGCAAAATAATCTGACCCCCAGGATGCCCCTTGCAGTTCCTGCAAGCCAGTTGTGCTGTTTGCAAAGAGGGATGTATGTAAGTTAAGATAGAATGGGATGTTTATTTGAAATAAGTAATTTTGCTGCAAACATACAGAGAAATTGTGGCTTTCATCACTCCAATTAAGGAAAAAAAAAAAAAAAAAACAAAAAAAAAAAAAGCATGAGATGATGGACTATTTTAAGGCTTTCTCATCTGAAGCACAGATGCTACAGTACTAGAAAGAGACCAAAAGTACAATCTTTGTCTTCAAAGGCATTAAATAAATGGTTCTATGTAGTTTCATTTGCTTTCCCATTATAATTACCAGAAATAATTAAAACTGCATCACACTTGCATTTTCTTCTAACTCAGCTGCTGTGAAATAGCCACACATATGAGAAGGGGAATAAAACTTGAACTTTTGATCTCTACTCAAATCAGGGTCAGCTCTCCAGCAGTCTCAGCTCAGTTGGGAGCTTGGTTTGTGAGCCCTGAGAGGAGAGCAGGGTACTCACAAACACCCAGGCACACTCAGCTGGAATTAGGTGGCTCCCTGGGCACTTTTGTTTCCAATGCACTCCTTTGCCTTGCTCACATGCAGGGAGGCTGTAGACATCATGTAAAAAACGATTCCTCAGTATTTCTACAAATCAAATCACTGAGTTCTCTTCACTTCTTTGTGCACAGCTGATAAAATCAGTCACCAAATTCTTGCCAAAATGCTTTTTATTTGGATACTTTTCATGGACTGTTGTAGTTTATTAAAGGAGGAGAAAAACCTGACAGTGCAGTAATGAAAGCTTTGATTTGGAAATCTTTTTGGCATCCTGGAATGATATTCAGAAATACATCTTTTGCTGGAGCAAAGGGAAATAACCTGATGATTACCATGTCCAGTTTAGATCCTGGCAGCTGTGCTCACAAGGTTATCCAACCTGTCTTTGTCATACACCCTGAAGTACTGGAAAAGTTCTGCTGGGCTTCTTTATTAATTAAAATGAAGCTGCTTGGAGTTTTGGAAAGTGTCCAAAGGAAAGAGTGTTTGCATTAGGGAATCAGATGAAGCTGAACAACAGAGAAGAGGCAACAAAATAATGCAAGGATATTAGAAGCAATTGCTTCTCTAATCACTGCATCCAGTGCTTATGGTTTATTTTTCACAACAAATAATTATGTCGAACTGTTTCACTGTGATAAAGCAGAAAAGAGCAAATATGGAAAGATAAAGATTTTCATGCAGTTGGAACTACCCCTAAGTGTTGGGGGTTTTTTTATTATTATTTTTTAAATAATTAGAAAGGAGAAAATATTATTGTAACTAGCTCCAGTGGGCTCTTTCTGTTGCTACTTTCGTAGCAGAGGCAAAATCTGCTTCTAAAAAGATTGCACTTTCAAAGAAAATGTGTGTTTTTGTAAGTAATGCCACTATTCTTATTCTGGAGAAAATTCTTAGTGAGAATGAAGCAACAGAGACAGCAGGAAGTCCAGCCAGGGGGAGATAATGGAAGTTTTCACTGAATAAAAATTTCCAGCCTGTGATTCAAGAAATAAAACTGAATTATTTGATCTCTTGCAGCTTTATAGCTGCATCGTGTTGATGGGTTTAAAAAAAAAAAATTAAAAAAATATCCTTACTCTAATCTTAACCAGGAGGGAACAGGATATTTCCCTTACTTGAGTGTGGCTGTTTGGATGTTCTTCAGAGTAGGTGGAGAAGGACTGAACAAACCAGAAGGGGAAAAAATCTTCTTCTGCAGTCCCAGCCCTAACTCCAAGGTCTGTGACAAGGAGGTACAGTTGGAGGCTGTTGTGACCACGAGATCTCTGCTTTCCTATTGTCAGCTCATTCTTGTGACTCTTCAGAAATCAGCACAGATTAATTTGATAATAATAAGAAAAAATTTCTAATGAGCTTCCAAATTCAGAAGGAGGAGAAGCGATGGGGACAGCTGAGAAATAGTCTTTCCTGGTTTCTTGAAAAAAAGAAAAATTACAAATCAAATACTCAATTCACAGAAATGTCTTTGGTGAATGTAGCTGAGCCTGTGAAATGCTGACCTCTGACACCACCTGAAAAATGACACCAGTGTGGAACAGAGGGCAGATATTTCACACCTCCTTTGTTGCCCTGAACCTGCTGTGACACATTAGAACAGTTCTGCTGGAGAAGGTGCCACTTTTCCTGCCTAGGCAGGATTTATTGTTGCGGAATTGGTAGAGAAATCTCAAGGGGGAAGATTTCATTGACTCGGATGGTTGTTTTGCAACTCTGGTAATCTCTTTTCATGATATTTGATAATACCCTTATTTATGGGAACTTCAAAAGCTGCAGAAGAGTTAGGGTGGAACTCCTGGCCCAAGCAGAACCAATTGCAAGATTCCCAGTGCCTTTGGTGCTAATATTTCATCCCTGAAGTATTAGATTTGTTATTTATCTCCAGAGTTTGCAAGCCTATATCCAATTGCATGTCCCAGTGTTATATACAGCTGCAGGCTCCAGCCCAGTGTCCCAGTGAGACAACTTCCATGTTTAAAAGTTAAGCACTTACTGAAGTGCTTTGCCACGAGGTGTTTCATTTACAATCCTGTACATCATGGGATCCCACTGTATCACCCAAACCCCCAAATGCAATTACTGTTGGAGCTGGATGTGGCAGGGAGTGCAGTGCCTGAACCCAGGCAGTATTTTAGGTGTGGAGGCTCCAGTGGGCAGCTAGAAAGGGGAAACATCCACCTTGACTTTTTTACGGCCATTTCTTTTCTATTTCCTTAGCTCCTGCTGGCCTTTGCTTGGTTGTTACTCAGACAAATAAATACCTCTTCAAATGGTGATGGGAACAGATTGGCTGCAAGTAAAATAAATCCAAGTTCATGTTTGTCCAGAGATATTTGTATTGATTAGTGTAGATTGTCCAGATGTTCATTGTCCACATACAGCAGTACATCCTATTCCTGCAGACAGGGTCTGTACAGGGTCTGTAGCTGACCATGGCCACTTGTAATAGAAATCAACATAAATTCCATTTTCATAAAAATTGGTGTGCTGGAACCAGTATCATTTGCATGTCATTTAACACATGTTCCTCCATGTGGTTCCTCTGCAGGCTGATGTTTTGCTGACTTTTTGCAAATCTAAGGAATATCTCACTGTCACCAATGTCTCATCATCCAAACTCCCTTTCCCTGTCTTCCCCCCTCATGCTGTTGTTCTTCCCCACATGGCTTCAGCATGGGGATCCTTTGCAGCTATGGGAGAGCTGATGTGAAGGTCCCTTCTCCAGCTGCTCTAAGGAGACTCAATAGCCAAAATGTTTCAGGGCACAAAAATCTCCTCTTTTGTTAGAAAAATCTTTCATGTATTTCTGTTCCAATGTGAGCTCTGAAGAACATGTGAAGCTTTAGGTGTCTGTTCTGGAGCTGTTGCTCAGGCAAGGCAGTGATGTTTGGACTCAATGATCTTAAAGGTATTTTCCAACTGAACTGATTCTGTGATCCTGTATGCCATGGGAAACTTGCTCAAAGAGCTGTGCCTATGTCCTCTGCTGCCCTGAGAGGAGATGGGTGGGCTGGGAGACCTTCATGAGGAGGTGATTTGTTGGAGATTGATACAGACTAACTCTATAAGAAAAGGGGAATATACGGGGAGAAAGGAGGGCAAGAATGTTTGATTATCATTAGGTGGTTTGGGTCACTGTTACCAATTCCTGAAACCTCCCAAGAGCTGTGGGCAATGCAGGGATGCAGCAGCTTAATCTAGTCCCTGGTTGGGTCAGTCTTAAAGTCACTTTATCAGGATCCTTGATCCCCAGCTTATGGATTTCCTCTCAACTCTCTTTATCCTTATATATACCTTAGGCACATTTTTATATGTGGGTAATCTCTGACTCAATTTAAAGACTCATTTGAGAATCCTAGTTAGTCTTGTCATCTATGAGGGACAACCCTGATATCAGGTGTTACCTGAAGGTCTGCAATCTGCCATGCCCATCATGGTAAGAGTGTTTCTTGTCTAACTAGAATCTGAATACTACAGAATTTAATTTTTAAAATGGTGGGTTTGGTAGTTACAGTAAATGAGATATAATAGAATACACTAATTAGAAATTCCTTGTAACACTTTGCTGTAAGAAATGACATTGAAGCTGAAAGCTTCATAATATTTAAATATATTTCATGACAGAACACTGGCAGCATTTAAAAGGTCTTAGGTGCTTTGAATTCCTGATTGGTTTGACAGCTTGACAGTGATTTGTAAGCTGAAGGTGTTGGCACAGCTTGCTCTTCTGTTGGAGTAGGTATCAAAGTTCAAACTCCAGAGTAGTCACTGCTTGAACCTGGAGATGAAAAATTGCTCCCTGATAAATGTTTGCACTGTGGAAGAAACAAGCTGCTCCTGCCATCAGGACAGCCTGATCCAAAAGGACTCCATGGGAAGATGTGTATTGATCTTGGTGGCCTTTGAAGCAATCAATCATTGTTTGGGTTTTGGGGTTTTTTTTTTATATATACAGTTTTATGGTATTCTGGATGTGTTTGGGGTTTATCAGAGGATAGGCTTGAGCTAAAACCCTCAGCACAATGACAATAAAATGTGGAGTGTCACCAACATTAAAGAGGGAAATGAGGCTTAAAAAGCTGGAGAAGGTAAATACAGTGATTTACAACCTGGAATTTCATAAATTGTGTTGAACATTAAATTTGAGTATCCTTTTCTGTGTTTCTCAATCTTTCATCCAACAGACTTTCTGTTCGTGCCAAACTCTGAATGTAAATTATTTTGGTTCTGCTGGAATTTCTCTGTAATACACATGGCATACAGTTCTAGTTGTAACAGGACAATTTAAGATTAGATATCCATAATTTTAAATGAAATAATCTCCTTGTAAAAGATGCTGTGTTTTGTCATCTTTTATTAGGATCTCAAGAAACACAGAAATAATTAAATAGGATGATGAGGGGTGAAACACCACACCTGCAAAGTTGGCCAGCCAAGAAAATTTACAGTTGTTTCCATCACCGTGCTGTATTTTACTCATCAAGCTGAACCCTTGTATTATCTCATTAAACCATAAATTTTCATGGCTTACAAACTTTGTAGGTCTGGTGTAAAATGCTCAATTGCACCGGTTAATTATTTCCATCATTTTTAGCATCCTTGTAGGAGACTTGGAAACTGCACGTGTGGGCACTAAAAGCCTTTGCTTGGGAAACAGGTTCCAAGGTGCAAGCATCTGAAATAAAATCATGGGTATTTTTTCATACTGCATTGTATTATTTAGCTAAACTCTGCAAATATTCTATTGAAAAAGCAATTGATAGTGGGGAGGATGTCAAGAAATGCTTCTGAAGGGGAAAAATGGTGAAGCAGTGGAATTACTTGATGCCAAGAGCCACTCCACAGCCTAAGCTCTCTGCTTGTCTCCTGCCTTGTCAAGAGGTGGTAGAACCATTCTCAGCAGCTCCAGAAACCCTCTTCCTCTCTGTGCTTTCCTTCTGGAGTGCTTTCCCATGCTCTCCCTCCCCAGGGACTCTCCTCAGCCTGGTTGCTCCCCAGAGATGAATGCAGCCCTGGGCACTGCTCAGGGAAGCTGCTCCCAGATCCTCTGTGCCAGGGGTTCTCCCTGAGATGAATACAGCCCTCTGAATGTCTCATGGCCAGCAGGATATCCTCATGGCAAAAGGGATTAAAATCATCCCTTGAGAAGCCTTCCTCATCTTGAGGCAGGCACAGAATGTCCCTTTCCAGTGTGCAGACAGCCACGTCCTGACTCCAGTTCCTGTGACTGCCCAAGACTCAGTAACTTCATACAAAATTATTTTTTTTTTTTCCCCTCTTTATTTTTTAAGATAATAAAGTGCAAGTACCATTTTCTGATTTTTGGCAGCCTGAGAAACTAAGGCAGAAGAGACATCTCTACATTTTCTCTTAGCAGCAACAGTTCAAATTAGGTCAGTCGTGTCCAATTTGGCATGACTTACCCTTTAAATAAACCACTGGTTCTGGATAGAACCCACAGCTTAAATCTCAGCCTCTATCCCTAATGGATTCAGATTCCAGCAGCAGCCATTTTTTTCCAAATGATGCCCTCCATTTAAGAGCACAGCTCTGAAAATCACTGATTTTTATGGTAAATAAAATGGAGAAGGTCATTTGAAATCTACCATATGCAAAATGCTTTATTTTTGCATGCTCCTCTCTGCTGCCTGACACATTACTTCATTTTACATTAGGCTAATGTAGAGCAATATTAATGAGGAAACCAAGGTGTAATGTTCTTGCAAGAATGCTGACAGAAGTGAGTCCAAGTTTTAACCAGGGATTGCTTGCTTTAGCATTATCTTTATTGCCTTTAAACATGCTCTACATTTTCTGGGCAAATATCATTTGGAATTAATTGAATGGAAAGGAGGATGTTCAGAAAATGCATCTTTAGAGCTGTTGAAGTATGACTTTTTAATCAAACTGAGTGATTGTAAACATAAATTAGTTCTTGTTCTTCCTGCTAACTTGAAACTGGAGAGCTGTGTAGGCTCAGGTTAAAATCTTGTTCTCATGAGTTTGCAGTTTCAAATCTTGTCAGTGTTTGCTGGTCTGGTAGAACCAGTATGTAAGGATTATTACTTCAATGTTACTTGAAGTACAATCTATCTGTGTATATAATGGTTTTTAAAGGTTTTGTTTTTCGTTTTCTGTTTGTTAGTTGTTTTTTTTTTTAATATTCCATAATTTTCAGTGTTCCAAATATGTCGCTTGAAGGCAGGTTTGAATTTTTTTTTAAAGTTTTTAATTTTTCTCAATTTATTTTCTGTTTTTTTCTGACTCCACACTTGACAGAAAGTTCTGGGACTCAGATTTGTACCCTCTGACTGTCCTGTGTCTGTGGAGTCTCCCTCAGTACTCCTGAGCAGCCTCCAGATGTGTTTCACTGCAGTACATCTTTTTATTTCTGAGTCCTACAACATGTGGTCTTCTCCTTTTGATTCTGGCTTTAAAGCTAATTTTATTATTAGGTCTTTTTATTTGATTTTTTTTTTTTAAGTGTGGGAGGGATCTCAAGGTGCTCCTGAGTCATTATTTTCTTGCTTATGGGCTGCTAAAGATATAACAAATGCTTCAGCTGTGGCAAGGGTTCATGTCAAAAAGTCTTCAACATATTCCAGTAGGAGAAAGTATTTCCCCTTCCTTTAGGAATTAAATAATATCTGGTTTAAGTATTACAGCACACTATGTCCTGGCTCTAATATTTCACTCTAGGACTTCCAGGACTTGGGTCCTGTTGCTGAGAAGAGAACACAAAGGTGGGGGAAAGTCATGCAGTGCTTTCCCCAGGCCTTTCTGACAGGTGCAGCTTTATTTTAAATAAATGCTGATGTTACATTTTGAAATGTTCAGACCTGGGGTGCTTGATTTGGGAGGGTAAAGAGGACAACCTGACCTTCCCTTAATTCTCCTCCTCATCACCTCTGTGGGGTTCATGCAGACAGTGACATGAGACAATCAGTCATTGAAAAGCTTTAGTTTTACCTTTCCAAAAAGAAATTACCCTCTCTTTGTTAATAATGTGTTTGAATTAGGGTAAATTTGACCCTCCTGTACAGGGAGGCTAAAATCCTATTAACTTTAATAAGAGCTGCAAGGCTAAAGCCCACATCTAAAGTAGAGATGATACTTTTATCTCTTTTTTTCCCCCCCCTTAATTTTAATGAAAATGAACCTAAAAAGAATCGGTGATAGCAACCTAGAGAACAACTGTCCACATCAGAAAACGGAGGGTACAGAGTAATTGAGGTGTCATTTTTGACAGTGTGTGTATCTCACCTGGGTGAAGCCCTTTTTAAAACTTAATTTTAACATCTCTGGAATTACTGATGAGCTTGGAGATCTTGTGGGTGAGAACAGTACAGAAAGATTATTTTAAAAATATTTTTTTAAAAAGAGGAAATACTTTCTATTCTGCATTAAAATGAACAGATTATCCCTGGTACTGAACAGAAGGAATTTAAGAGTAATAAATCAGGGCCAGGGAGACATCCAGGCAACTTGGGTTTAAGAATACAGAGAAAAAACAAAGGAAAAAAAAAAAAAAAACAAACCAAACCTGTAAAGATACAGTCAAAGCCTTCATTCCTGCTTTCATTATTCCAATAAATAATTTAGATTGTTTCAAATTCAGATCGTGAGTTTACTTTCAACATTTTGTAGCATATACCAGTTTTGTTTTGCTTGTGATGGGGAGAATCACAAATTATCCCCTGGACTGTGAACATCACACAGCACTTACCAGATATGTAATCAGGCATGATATATGATAAGTCTCCAGTACTGGAATCATGTTAATGATGAGGATTTCATTTATTATTAATATTGAAATATGTGGTTCCACTGTATAACTGAAATTAATGGACTGTAATTTTGAAGGGTTACTAACATCATCTTTAGTGTTTCTTAATTAGTTACGTGCTATTTCTTCTTTGGCTGGGAAAGCTTATGCTCTCTTCATATTACACATTCTTTATTGCCAGAAATTAGAGCTAGAAGGTCAAAATCAAAGATTTAAGGCCAGAATTAATTCCTCTTCTGGAAATAATCTTTCAAACTCAGTAATTTCTCTTACTTTTAAAGAGACTGAAACTAACACAATAAGGAACAAAGACATTTTAATTTAATCTATTTTATAAAATTCTCTAATTATTGCATGAGAAATTCCATGCAGAATCACTATAAATAATGCCAAGGCTCAGCTGATATATAAGGCTATTTTAAGTGCAATGCAAGCAACACACTGGAGCAACAAATCTGTGTTATTAGTACTAAGTGTGGTAGGAGGACACATGGTACCCTTACCCTCTCTTTTTATGGATTTTTCCCCCTAGGTTTGAGGGGGAGGGGGAAAAAAAAAAAAGCAGGGAATTAGACCATGGCAGGTTACATTTTTGTCTCACTTGAATTCCTTCAAAAAACCCATTAGGCACTCATCATCTTCTTAGCATGCCTAATAACTCATGAAATCTGTTCTAAGTGGTTTGTCCAATGAAACACAGATTATCTCTGGCATTATCAGAAACTAAATCTAAGGAAAGTTTCCCTGTATATTATTATACCTTGGGGATATTAAAACTTTAAAATAATCTTGGGAAATTAGGGATTACTTTATTTAATTTTTTTTTTAGTTGAAATATAACAGTTTCACTGACATCAGACTTCTCAGGACCTGTGAAAACAGATTGTCCTGATTTTTAAACTTCTAGTAAATCAGTTTTCTCCCTGCTGCTTGACTTGGTACCAGATACCAATTTCCCCCAGATATGTGTTTAGAGTGGAACTGAAACTGTAGTGGGATGAAAATGTAGGAAAGGCCCAACAATCAAGAAAACACTCACCAAAAAGTGAAAACAAATCCTCCACTATTTCAACCTAAGAAGGAAAAATTATATATAGAAAAATATGGCCTTTCCCTAAAATATATACTCAGCAAAGGTGAAGCTTCCCAGAGATACCCCAAATTCTTTTCAGTTTGATGCAGTGAGGATGCTACAGCTGAAGAAAACAAATAGAGGGCTACAGAACTGGATTACCTTCAAGCATCTTATCTGCTAGGTGACTAATGCTGTAAAATAATGTGAACAGAATGCAGGAGGGATTTATTTGTTTGCAGTATAGTTTATATTTTTTCAGTCAAGAGGGGAAAAAAAAGACTAACTTTTTGTACAAGACAGTGGAGCAGGCTGTCAGGAATCACAGAGATGGAACATTGTTTATTTGAAGACCTGTGAACAGGAGCTGTCAGACAGAACTGGCAAGCACAGCACCCGGCCCAGGCTTTTCAGAGGTTACTGACACTGAAACAGCCTCTGACAGAGCTGCTGCAGAAGACTGGAGCAAAATATGACAATGTGGAGACAGTGGGGTTCCCTCAGTTGCTCTGAGCAGCAGTTGCTCTGGAGAGGTCCAATCAGGCTCCCCATTATGTGGCTTTGCTAAAGTGGTACCTCTGGAAACTGGAGGTGGCTTGCAAGGAAACAGCAGATCCACTTTGCCCATGTTCATGGCTCCTGCTTCAGGGAGTTTGAGACTGTTTTCCAGATCCTGACTTTGCATCCGAGTGCTGTTTAATGGAGCTGATGATAGACATTACCTTCTGACTTTGGAGAAGTTTGGATTTGGATTGTATTACGGTTTGAATTTTCTCTTCTGGAAATGCTTCTAATGGAAAAAGGCTCCTCCTTTGAAAGTTCTTTCTTCAGCAAGTGGTTTGACACTGAGGAGACCTGTGCATGAGGATTACCTTGGGGTGGTGAGGTGTGAAAATACCTGCTGTCAAATGCCCTCCTGTGAAATTACAGAAAGAAATCAATCATGGGAGAAATGCATCAAAAACCTTTGTGCAAAAGAATCGAGAGTGACAGATGGTCTGAGCCTGGAACATATGGATTTTGTCAGACAACAGAAAAAAATATATAAGATCATGTTGTGGAAAAGTAGGTGTAACCTCTGTGTGTGTTCTCTGAGAGAGGAAAAAAGGCAGCAGTGTTTCAAAACTTATCATTTCTTCTTTGACAATGATTTAGAGAAAAGTGGATGGAAGAATATTTGGTACTCAACCTTTCTGGCCTCCCAAGCAATGCTGGCGCCAGGAAAAACAGATGGCACTTGGGTCTCTTCTGAAATGATAGTTATTCCACTCTTGCTGGATCTCTGTGGCGTGCAAAATATATGGTCCAAGTCACTATCAGAAAACAAGTCATTAATTAATAACATTTCACTGCTCAAGGCTCAGGTAGGTGAGAGTCCCAGTTAGGCAGCTGCCTCTAAGAAGTCTGCTTGGTGCAGAGGAGGAGGATGGGCACAGCAGAAGCTGGAAACTGCTCTTTTTTACCTGCAATGTAGCATTACATATAATCAAGCCTAAAAGTATTTGTCATCCCTTGGGCGTGAAGCTGTTTGAAGTCCAGAATATTTAAAAAAAAATAATTAAAGTGTGGGTAAAACAGAAAAAATTCTAATTAAATCCTTAACTATAATTAAATTTGGTGTGAAGTGACAAACAGCACTCACAGAATTACTTGTGCTGTTGATGCATTTTACTCTATGTTACTCGTTGTTTTTCTTTGTGGTTACCAAGCTTACTGCTCTTTTGGTTAGTCTCAAGCAGGAGTCATGCCTTGGAGCACAAATAGCACCTCCATTTAATTCCAAGAGTTTTAGGGGGTGCAGCTCTGTTGATCAGGGATTTCCAGGGAAACCAGGGCATGCCCCTAGCAGGGACCCAAACATTTATCATTGCCTTCCCCACTCTTGCTTTCAGGTATGAAATTTTTAGAACTGTATTTACTGGGCAGGAAGTATTCTGTTGCCTCCCAGATGTGTCTGTGCTGAACTTTATGGAATGCTCTTTGTGGTTACCAAGGATTTGTCTTTGGACAAAGGCAGAGGAGTTGCCTCTCCTGTGGGCACATTTGTTTGTGAAGGAGTCTTCTGTTTAAATACTTCCCAAAAAATGCCTCCCAAGATTGTTGTTGTGCACACAAAGCTATGTTTGTAAAGTTAATTTCCTGCTGGTGAGGAAAGAGTCTCTGTGGGCAGCTGCCTTTGGGCATAGCTGGGGGGCTGGTGGGAAGGGGGTTGGGGAGTTATCCCTCCCCCTAAAATCTGTGGTTCCAACAGGGTGTAAGCTCTGGTAAGCTCTGTTATTTAATGTATGGGCTTTAGGAACTGAACTGTGAGCTCATTTTGCAGAAGCAAACAGCCAAGAAGGCAGCAGATTCCCCTCCAGCTCCATAACCAGATGCCAACAGCCCAAGTTTCCAGGTTGGGAAACTGCTGAACTCCCTTTCTCCAAAAAGAAAAACTATCCGAGCCAGGTTTAATTCCAAAAAAGTATTAGTTCAGAGAAAGTAAGTTGTTATTCCTCAGTACCTTTTGTTACTCAGTTATTCTGACTTGCCAAGGAGAATTTCTTTCCTTCCACAGAGCTCCTCGGGGAGGAGCTGGAAATAGACTGGGAAGTAAAAGATTTCCATGAGCTTCTCTACTTCAGAGTTCTCTGAAAACAGTTTGAAAACATGGGGCCTCTGAGGCTGGGTCACAGGAGCTTGCTTCCCTCTAAACTTTTCTGATCAGCCTGGCAAAACCATCCATGGTAAGATATCAACTGCCTATCTGCACAAGGGACACAAAATATAAAAGAAGCCTCCAGAGGGACAGCAGCTGCATAATTTAATTGTTTCTTTAAGCAAAATTCATTCAGCTGAAGATAGCCAAAAGGTTATTCCATGCCTGTGAAAGAAAGAAGACCTTGGGCAGCAGGTTTCCTCAATCCTTGGTTTCCAAACATCAAATAAATCCTTTCTTCTGGGTTGCTGAGAGCAAAGACAGGACTGCAGTGGTGACATGCTGCCCAGGGGAAACTCTCTGTGTAATTGTTCTTGTCTCTACAGGAGGAAAAAAAATGACCCACACCTAAGCCAGGAGCCACGGGCTTTTTCTTTGATGTACTCAGCTTAACTCGGGTTCCTGTATTATTTTTTTATTATTATTCTTTTTCTTGATGTCATTTTAAAATGCAATAGACATTTTTAATTTAATTAGGAACAGTTACTGCCAGAGGTAGGTTTAACTTGGTCTTGAAGGAATTTTCATTTTAATTATGCTCTTATTTGTAAATTCCTGCTTTGCATCCAAGTCCATTGTGTCCTACTTGTATTGATAACAGCTCAATTATATTTAAATTGTATCTCAACCTTATCTTGAAAGGTAAAATGGTCCTTTAAATAAGATTATCTTGATTCAGCACCTGCATCCTATTTTTCTACAGGATAAAGGAGATCTTGTGGCTGTTGAACAACTCTTCAGCACTAGCCTTTTATGTTACCTAGAGAGAATAGAGGTGTACAACAAACATAATACTGTGCCTAAGTCTATTAACAGCTCCTGATTTAAGAAACATCCAGTAGTATCAATAGTAAACCATATGAAAAAATTCACCACAACCTCTCACCTGCTTCAGTCAGAGATCATCAGCCAAAAAAAATTGATTTACATTTAATATACTTGAAAGTAGCTGAGGACAGAGAAATACAGAGGTTATAAGAGTAATGCTGGGATTAAAGCATGAAATTAAAGCATATCCAAATACAGCATTTGGATATGACCCAAGAGCTTTGGTAATGTGCAAGTAAACTGGATGGTGAAAAGGGTTGGGGTTGCAAGGATGCTTTGGTTTTGCTGAAGCTGGAAGGTGAAATTGGTGACACAAGTGAGAACCAAGGTTAGGACTGGATGAGGTTTTTTTTGGTGTTTAAATTTGGACAGTGTTGAGAGATGTCTGAAACTGGGTTGGGGCTCTTACTTGTGTGGAAACAGTCAGTGGTCCTTGATCAGAGGCACCATCAAGATGGTCTTTGGCTACAGTCCTAAAGCTGAACTGAGCCATGGTTTGGGATGGTGACTGCAAGACAGGATTACGATGACACCTAGATGTACAACCAAAATACAACTGAAAGCAGTTTGGCTATTCAACCAAGACAGAATTTTGGCATCAGGATTGACTTAACCTTGTTCCATCGTTTGGTTTGGGCTTGGAGGGAAGGGGGCCTGAGCAGCAGCAAAGAAAATAAAAATCTACTCCCAGGTTTATAATGAGGTTGTCCTCAGGCAGCTCACAGCTCCTCTGCAAACCTGGGATTGCTCTGGCTGGAGAAAAAGCTGGAGACAAGTACTCCAGGCAGGACTTTCTGCTGTGGTTAGGATTGGAGACATTTGATGGTTCCCAAAGAGAGAAAAGCTCTCTGAAACTGGACTGCAGCTCTGGATAGGGGCATCGAGGTGTTTGTCACAGAAGATGAAGCTGCTTTGAGCTGTGGCCAGTGCTGGTGCTGGGTACCAGGGTGAAGTTAAGGAGTGGGGAGAGCCCTGGCTTGGAGCTGGTGGTTGCATTGGAAGTCTCAGGCTGCAGCCTCCTGGGGGCTGAGATAGGCAGAATGGGGTTGGCAGAATATTTGTTCCCCGAGTAAACAATTTCATGAACGTGCAGAAATTAATTTCCCCTCATTTTATTCAGTGTAATACAGAAATTAAAATGACAGCAAACGCTCAAGAAATATAAGCTTGTTATAATGAACAGATGGCAGCTCAGTGAAGGTTTGTGTGAAGAAGATCACCAGTCCTTTTGTTTACAACACATACATGTCCTGTTTTGTTTTAATTATATTGTTGTTTTTCCACCCAGGCTATTCACTTAAAAAAAAACCAAAAAACAAAAAACCCAACCAAAACAACAAAAACAAACCCTGCCACCACTGTGTTTATGTCAGCAAAGCTAATAAGCAATCTGCAAACTGGAACCGTGCAAGCAAATGCTCATGAATATTGAGAACTTTCTGATAGATGTGGTGTCTGCCTGGGTTGTTTGGATCCATCTTGATGTCCCTTGTGAAGTCAAAGGAAGGAAGAAACAAAATCATCCTCAATAGCTGTCTGGCCAGGAGTGAAGGGCTTTTCTGAATATTTTTCTGTTCTGCTTTGTTAAATCCATTTAACAGTCTTATGTTCACAAGTCTGAAATTTATGAAGGAAAAAAAAAACCCCACAAATGCTATCCCTCTTGTCAAAAGCTGTAGGTCTAAGACAGGATTTAGCCAGTTTCTAACTCTTTCATTGTCTCATATACTTCACAGTGTAAATGACATTTAATTACAGGTAATAAATACAAAAGCTGCTAATAGGATTATCCACAGCAGCTTTCAGCACCCTGTCTGCCTGCTAGGAAAGGGAAAGGTGGAATATGTTACTGCAGCCTCAGCAGAGGGCCAGAGTGAAGGTAAAAATCATCACAAGAGGACCTGAAGGATGTGTTTTTGAGAAAAGCAACTCCTCTGTGGCTTCCCCAGGCTGTGATACCCTCTGGTGGCACTGCAGCCCCCTCAAGCATCAGTCCCTTGCCCAGTGTTGTTCCCTTTTGCCTGGCAGCAGTCCCAAAGAGATCATGGTAGCCCAAAAGGGGACTTGCTGGCCCAACACCCCATAGGGTATCAACTAGTTAATTTTTAACCTTAGTCAGTATTTTGGTACTAAGCTCCAGGTTAGAAATACCCAAATTATAACGACCTGCACCTCAGCTGTTAATATGGGTTGTTCAGTCAGTATTAAGCAAGGTTTGACAACCTGCTCTAACATCAAGTTCCTGGAAATATGACTTGAACCAAAGTCCTTACCCAACCAAAAATTTGAAGTTAGCAGCATTTTTGTGATGTTAAATTCCTTGTAGTATATTATATATTACTCATATTAAAATAATTTAAAGTGTTAGGGAAGCACTTGGAGCCTGAGAAGTTTCTGACCTCTTTACTCTCAGCATTCCTGTATACCCAGTACCTCGTGCACACATTGTATTTCACGCTGGGCTCTGCTTCATTCAGTGAACACAAAGGACAGAGCCCATGAAATTAACAGTTACTTACCCTAATCCACAGCTCCAGGCCTGGTGTAGACTATAACCTAACTCTAAATGCAAAATTATTTGTTTTTCATCATGTTTCTGAGTGCTTTGCAGCAATCTGGGGTAATCCATATCCTGCACTGCTAAGGAAAGACGTGGTGGTGGATGTTGTGTTATTCCCTTTTGAGTCTGAGAAACTGAGGCATGGTATTTTCACATCAATAGCAAAATACACTCTCATCCAGACTGCTGGTGTAGAAGGTCTATGGCATGATTTTTTTCAGAGTGCTCAGCATTTCCCAAGGCTGCAGGAATAATTTTAGTCTGCTACACTTGCTCTGTGCTTCTGAAATACGGCCTCAGAAATGAAGCTGGGAACACATGCAATATAGAATATGTAATCAGAGGCCATCTTTCCAAGCTCAGTTTCAGTGATTTACTTGTCATCACACAGTTAATCTATTCCCTCCACTGCCCTCCTCACAGAAGCAACCTCTCTCTCCTTAAAATCCTTTGCCTCATCCTCTTCATTTCTGCTAACTTCATGGAAAAATCAGTGCAGTGCTCTGGGCCTTCACCTCTCAGTTTGGTGGTTTCTTTACACATGTGCTTGAAGACCTGGAGCAAAAGAAAGAGTGGGGATTTGGGGTTTGTTCTTAGCCATCAGGGCTAAAATCTTTGGGTTTGGTCAATCATAAGTGATCTGCCTTTGACAGGGATTTTACATTACACCAGCTGTATAGCCACAGGAGGAAGGGAAGGTTGACATGGTAATCTAGGCAAGGATTTTCTTTTATCCATTCTGCACACAGATTTGTGCAATAAGAAGACTTCAAAATTAGCTCAGTTGTATGTTATTCCAAAGTATAAGAAACATATAATTCATAAAGGTTACTCGTGGTCTTTTGGGAAAACAACCCAAAACCAACTAAATTGCTCTTCGTGTTGCACTATCCATTAATGTTTTCATCAGCTTGTGAAAAAATCTTTGATAGTAAATATCAGTAACCTAAAACTGCATTTTTATGTCAATGAATTCCTGTAGAGAATGAGGGACTTCTGCAGGGCAGGTCACCCATAGGGGAATAAACAGAAAACATTCTTCATCAAAAAGAAGTATCTTTCATTACAGCTCAGCCAGTTATGTGATTCAATCATTCCCTTGGCACTCCCTGCAGAGAAAACTTGAAATGACCCTTTGGCTTTCTCCCTTTGGCTCTCAAAGCCTTTTCAGGCAGCCAGGCTGCTGTTGTTTTCAGTGGCAGAGAGAGAAAACTGGAGCTTTGGTAAAGTTCTCTCTCATTAAAGTCGTGTTTGTCAGGGGAAGGCAGGAACACTTGACCTGCTTTGTTCCCTCCATTTTGGAGTTTACTCTCCCTGCTTTGGTGAACTTGTGTGGAGCCATCACATGGAGTTTCACAAGAGCAAACCAACCTAGGAGATCTCTATCAAAAATACCAGTAACTTCTATTAAAAGGTTGCTTGGCTGTATATCTCCATAACAACTAACATCACAGGCTGAGCCTGCTGCTGTTCTAAATCATTTTTTTCCTGAAATGTGAAAACTGTGATTTCTTTTTCCCCATCTACCTTGGTGGATCCTTCCATTCAGTTCTCTGATCCTGTAGCACGGCAGTGCTAGGTTTCAGCTAAGACTATTAAATTGCTTCTGCTTAGCTAAACACAGTAAGTAGTTTTATGTTTCACCCCCAGGTACTTGGCGTGCCTCAAGAAACCTTGTTCAGGCTGAGCTTTTAGATTTTGCATTGGGCACCTCCACCCAATGACTGGCTAGCAGCTTGGGTTTTAGAGTTGGGGTTGAGCTTGGGACCTGCTGCAAACCTTTAATCCATAAATTTCACATAAATTGTGCCAGGATAGGCTGGACAACAGGAAAAATTTCTGTGCTGAAGGAGTGGTGAGGCATTGGAATGGGCTGTCCAGGGAGGTGGTGGGGTTGCCATCCCTGGAGGTGTTCTGGAAGTGTTTAGATGTGGTGCTTCAGGAGATGGCTTAGTGGTGGTGGCAGTGGGGTGATGGTTGGACTCAATGACCTCAAAGGTTTTTTCTAAGCTGAATGATTCTCTGTTCCCTGGCAGCAGCTCAGTTCCCTGCAGCCCTGCTGCTTCCCAGCTGCTGCCAGTCCCTGTGGTCTGGTTTCAGTCCCCTGCCCTGGAGAGGAAGGTGACAGCAGATTGATGGTAAAAAATGTCTTGCAACACTCCTGAGATCTCTGCAGCAGTTGGAGCCATGACAAATACTGCCCCAAATGGTGAGAAAGTCATTACATGTGATGATACATTTCTGGTTCCATCTCAGCTGCTTAAAATATCTGGATGAAGGCTGAATTAGCAGATAAATAAAATAAAGTATTTGGAATTTTCATTAAAGAAAAAGAAGGAAAAAAAAAAAAGATTGCTGTTTTCCAATGTGGTGTGACTGCTATGGGATTAACTGTGATTTTTCCTTTTTTTTTTTTTTCATATTTGCATGAAACCCTCCTGACAGCTGTCTGGGTGGAGCTGTGTAACTACAGCAGTGTTGCTGAAGACACCATCATCTGTATGTAGATGAAACCATGAGAAGTGCTTCACCTGCTACAGCCTCTTCTGCCTGGGTGAACTGAAACCAAACCTGCCTGAGGAGGCACTGAAGGACCCTGAAACAGGGCAGAGGCTGGTGCTGGTGTGGTGATGCCTGCATCTGTGGGCATAATGATGCCAGGAAAGAGCTGAGTGTAGATCAGGCTTAAAAATATTCCTAACTTGGAAGGTGATGTGTTAGAACAGTGTTAAATGGTCATTAGAGTGTGAAGTGAAAGCTGAGGATCTGAGGATATTCTAGGAAGTAATACTGGGCAGCTTAGCACTCTCATGACTGCGGGGATTTCAGCTCTTTTTTGATTATTTTTTCTGGTGGGATTTAAAGCTTGACAAATAGTTGAAGAGAGATTTTTTGCATTGCTAAAGATTGGACTGGATTCGGAGGAGACAGAGGGGAGGAGCTGAAGGGAAAGCACGATGTTTTGTTGTAAACTGCACCAATACAAGCTCTCTGACACTTCTGAAAAAAATAATCAGTGTAGAGTAGTGGTGGGTAATGTTTTAGTGGTGTTGTTATCTGGTTATTGGTACTTATCCTCTTTGTGTAGCCACTCCCCCACGAATAACAAAATTCATACCCTTCTAGATGACATTAAAAGCACATTAATGCATCATTTTTACCCTATGAAAAATACAGAATGTCACAGAAGACCCTAACAATTTATTTTCATAAATTATTTTATTTTTCTGCAGAAGTGTAACGTTAAGAAAAGCCTCAATTTTCTCACCAGTCACAAGTAGTAAATAACTTAACCGTATCACATTATAGCCATTTAACAAATATTCCCAAACCAGCAGCAACATTTAGCTCTGTGAAATAGATTTGTTCTGGATATAAAGCAAGGAGAGCAGGATACATATTTCTTGGCCCTGGTGGATATATGTGATGGAGTTGTGCTGGATGAGTAGAATGAAGATGGAGCACATGTACAGCAAGTATCCCCTGGACAGAGCTGTTTATACATATTTCTCCCAACCTCCTCTTTTTCCCTCCCTGGTGGTGCCTACTATGGCTTTTTCTCCCCCTACTGATAAGTGAATTTTCAAGTGACATTGCTGTTTTCTCAATACTGGATAAAAGTGTGCAATATATCTCTCAAAACGGTGCTGTGCAGAAGGGACTGAGAACTTTTTTCCAGTCGAAGCCATCATTAGTGATATCTACTGAATAATAGTAGTAATAGAAGTAATAACTTCTGAATAATAACATAAAATGGCCTTGGGCAAATTTGGGAGTTTTGTTTCGCTTTCTGTGGAAATCCTTGAAGAAAATGAAAGCTCAGAAATAAATGATCAAAGCTGATGATATAAAATCTACTCAGGTGCAATCATACCCAGCCTCCCTGATGAACAGGGCTGATACCTTTTGCATATGCAGCAAACCCTTGTTATCTCTTTGAGCTGTTTTTGCCACTGCTCTTATAACAACAGGCAGATCTGGGTGTCTCTTTATTTTTAATGAGCAAAGTTGAGCTTGGACAATACTTTTCTTTGTTTTGATTAATGTTTCATATATATTTGTCTATCTTGGTGATGGCAAATGAAAGGAAAGATTAACAATGTATGGAAATAAACAGGAAACAGAGAGAGAAGAGGACATGGCAGAACTCTGCAGTTTCATTGTGTTAGGAAATAAATAATGGTGAAGGGTGGTGGTTTCCCTCATACCTGGAGCTGTAAACAACTGAGAAAATGTTTGATTCTGGGCTCCCAGTGCCTTGGGAAGGTGCCAGGAAGCTGTTGTGAGTCTCTATTGCACTGCCCTGTTCAAAACAGATGCCAGGCTTTCCAGAGAGAGGGGAAAGGGAGCAAGTTGCTGAGGTGCTGACATTTGTACAGTTCCACTGGCTGAATGTAAAGAGCTTGTCTGACCTGTGCAGGGCCCTGTAGGAACTCGTGGTTTGGAGCTGTCTGCCAGGAGCTCACAGCAGATGGGACTGGGGGAGTGATGGCAAAGTGGGAGAAAAGTAATTGGAAGAGTGGCTGATGTTTGGTGTTTTTCATTTAGGAATCCACATCTGACAAAGAACCACTCAGCTCCAAGGCAGGTCCTGAGCATGCAGAAATGATGGAGTTACAAGATGCCAAGGGGAGGGTGTCTTTGGCACATGAATCCAGCTGCACTTTGCCACTCCTGAGGTGCTCCAGCCTGCCTGCACCTGCGTGGGATCCTTTCCTGCTGGTGAGAAAGGGAGCAATATTGGTAGACAGAAAACCAAATAAATCTACTGTGGGGCTCATCCAGAGATACCAACAGAAATACCAAAGAGGAACTTGTCACAGTTGATAAACAGCAGGGATAAATTAACTAGCCCTATATGATGAAAGATTTAGTAAATGGAGACACTTTAGCTTGGAATGTGTGAAGGCTGCAGAAAAAAACATCCTTGGATATCAAAATATAAACATTCATGTTTCAGTAGGAAGGAAAATGAGAAAGCGACTGAGGTTTGCATCATTTGCTGGAAATTCTCAAGAATTGGAAAATAATGAAAGGGAATGTTATAGAGAATGCAAGGCTGTGATGTTGCCTTAGATGTGAGATTGCCAGGAATTTCCTGCAGACTTTGGAGATTTAAGCAAGTTTGAGATTTGACCCAAAGTCTGGTTTTTAGAAGAAAAATGAAATATATGTCTCATTTTGTCTTTGTCAGGGCACAAAGTTGCTGTTGTTCATATTTTGATTTACAGAGCTAGTCTCTCTCAGACATCTGTTGCTGGATGGATTAACAACATACAGTATTTATTTCTCAGCGTGGCTGTGCAAACTTCTCAGGAAAAAAAAAAAGAGAAAGTATCAGGGGCTATACATCAATGCACTATTTCAAGTAAAAAAAACCCCAAATCCATTAATCATATGGTAAATTATTAAAACATTGGTTTTACTTATCACATCAGCAAAAGGAAAAGAGGCAAAATGGTATCTATTTCTAAATATATGGATATATTTATGTCTATATTTATATTGATATATTATCCTTCTATTTTTCTGGGTATAATCAAAGTCTCTCTGCAGAGCCAAGGATCTCTACCTAATTTTAAGCATTTGAGTAGTATGACTGACTCAAGTAGCTTTAAAATTGTGCTGCAAATTCTTGTCATAGCTGGAGACTTATTTTCTTGCTAATTCACAAATGTATCTAATATCAAGCCTTCATCTAATTTCATGTAATTAGTAAGAAGTGGAATGAATGGTGTCAATATATCGGGTAAGGGGGGCAAGAGGTTAAAAATATGGCACTTGAGACATAGCTAAGTGTTCAGATTGAAAATTCAGAGTGATTTGAAAATGAGCAGCATGTCACCATTGACTTCTCATTTATACAGTGCTGGGGCTTGTGTATGAATGGACCAGAACCAGGTGTTTTATCCAAACGTAAGTAATTATTAAGATCATTTTATGACTTCAACAAATTTGGGACTCTGACTGCTGAAAGTTATCTTGTCATGTAAAGACAATACAATCTTCTTGTTTATGTCATTTTTCTTCCTATAAAAGGAAATATCATCATGGGGGTGACAGTTTCATTCCTGAAAGGGCAATGGGCACACTTTTTTCTCACTTTACTTGTCATTTTTCCACTGTGTTTTAAAAAACTTGTTTATGAAATCGGTGAAGTACAACCCCACCCCACCCCTCTTTTTTACTAGCAAAGCTCTGAAAAAAAATTACTGCTTACTTAGTGGTTCATAAATAACCTTATATTGATGACTCAGTGCTACAATCTGTTTTGTCCTTGGTTTAAATATTTATAAACATCAAGCCCAGGACTGTGGGTTGATCCTTTTTTAACCATTCACCAGAGCACAGGGCATAATCCTGTTTCATGCCTAATCTTCCTAAGCCACACTGGTGTCTGGGCATGTTCTTAACTATTGATCCATCAGGAACTCAAAAGAGGATTTTACCATCAGCTAAATCAAAGGAGTTAACTGTGTCCACAAGAGAGCTAATTGTGTTGATTGATCTTTATTCTTTCTGGATGGAAAAACCTACAGAGCAGCATGACTTTTTATGTCAAGATTTCTTGTAAACTACCTTCTCTACTCTGATACAAATGATTTGTAGTAAACCAAAATTATTTTCAAGAAGGGCTACTTATATGGTTTCTAGTCAGTCTTCAATCACCTCTACATTTCCCTGTGTGTCTTGGTATAAATTTTCAGTACTGAGAAGATTTAGACAATAAAGGTACAGAGATTCTTGTATAACGAGTCCCCATGTTCTTTAAAACTAAAAATCAATGAAGATACATTTTCAAATTCCTCATTATGGTGTCTCATTTTGACGATTTGGTATTCTTATTCGATTGAAAAGGCAATTTTCTTTGGTGATGCATGTTATTTATTCACTATAGAAAGGAAAGGAAACAACTGTTTTGGGAAGCAGGTAGTTTTCCAAGAAACTGGGCACGAGGGATTCACTTACATTAGGAAAAAAAAAATAAAAATCTACTCTTGAAAGAGAAATAAGGGTAACTTTACATAATTTTCTCAAAGCAATGCTGCTAAATTTAGGTCTGGTCTCAGGATACATTCAGAAGATTTTAAATTTTAGAAGTTTTCAAACCCAGGGCTTTCCTTTTATTATCTCCTCAAGACACAATTAATTACTACTTTTCTTTGTTGGCCTGTGTCACTCTTACATCTTCTCTACCTGAATGCACAAGTTTTGCCAGTGCAAACTGCAGTGAGTTCAAAATATTTTTGAAACAAACCTTTTTTGGGAGGAACTGATTTATTTGTCTAAGTTCAAATTGTTTTTACAGACACATTTTTACCAGAGCTCATCTAAACTCCATTGAAGCCTTGCAGGCTTTTGACTCCTCTTGCAGTTGGGATCCCAGTATTCTATGCTGCCCTGACCAGACCTCCCAAGGATGCAATGAGGGAGCCACTGGTACAGCTCCAGTTCCTCTCACTGAGAGCCAGTGGCTTTGCTTTTAATTGGAACAAAACCAGCACTGGAGTATTACATCCCAGATTACTCAGTTCTAATGAAAGCAGAGCATGCAACAGAATCACTCTGCTGGCATAATAAAAGATATTAACTGAAGAAAATGACCCTGCAGGATATACTAATTCTCACTCACTGTTTCAGACTGCCAGTTTCTTTTCCTCACTCTTTCCATATGATTAGATAGCTTCTGCAGCATATGCTGGAGATAACAGATAGGGCCATTTTTGGACCATTTAAAACCAGTAGGTTTTTAATCTTCTTAGCAATGTGTAAAGCAAGTGAACCTGAACTGCAGAGAGCTGAAACACCAAACCCAGTGTTATGTTACTGTGAAACACATCCCATCATTTCAGGGACTTGAATCCTGCATTCAAGGGGTTGTTGATAGCACTGGAGATCCCATAACCTTTTTTCCCAGCTCCTTCCCATCTTTGCAGCAATGGCAGCAGCAAACATAGCTTTTATTACCATCCTAGAAGGTACTTCCCTGCCTTTGGAAGGGGGAAGTTTCTGGTTTTTCTCCTCTTGCATTACCTCAGATAAATGGTTCCAGTCAAACTTGTAATATCAATATTAAAATCAGCTTGATCTCACAGGAGATTCTTACAGAGGAATGTTCTTCTCTGAATACAGGCAGTGGAATTGGGCCCAAAGGAAATGCTGTGAGCAAACTGTACTTATTTTTTCATCAGCAGTTTAAGTTGTAGCACTGGTAAATGCAGTTGAAGGCTTTTCTCCAAAATGCTCTCTCCCCCAGCACACAGGACTGGCAGCTCTGCAGTGCACTATCTGTCCCAACAAACCCAGCACACAGCTGTTAGATGGATAAACTGGGACACACAGGTGGAAATAAGTAGCTCATGTTTCACTGAAAAAGGTTTGGACTTTGTATAGGGTAAAAATATATTAGCAGTCAGGTCGTGGCATGAGTTTAAAAGCACAAAAAGGGAGATGGGAGAAGTGGGATGCTGATAACAGCCACAGTTCTTTTACCATTTGCTGAAATCACACTACACAGAGTACTGCAAAGAGAGTTTTATGCAACATGAGTATTACTGAGAAAAATACTTCTAGAGATACATCCAAGCAATGCTTGGGTTAAACCTGGTAGGTTAAACCTGTACAAAATCATTGGCTCACTTCCTGAGTATCAGTGGGGTAACTACCTACTAATATCACTATCTAAATGCCTCTTAAAATTTATTCATTATTTCTCAGTGCTGAAATTATAATTTAAGTCTTTTGGGCTTGTCCAGTTTTCTTGGAATTTTGGAAAAGGGTACATAGAAGCAGGGAGAAAAGCAGTAACTCTTAGGAACTGGAAAAGAGTGTCCTGATTACAGAGATTACCTGGATATTCCTCAGTGCAGATCTGAGGAAAGCTTTATTGAGTTTTAAAATTATTTATTGTTATCACTTTTCACCATTCCAGTTATTTCCCACTTAGCAAGCCAAACAGCAGAATTCTTAATTAAATGTGTTAATTAAATTCTTAATAAAAATGTGGCATATGTGGAAATAGGCTGGTGCTTCAGCAGTTTGTGCTAGAATGGGAAAAAATAAGAGCATTTCCCACTTCTGATTTTCAGCTCTAATCAATATTTGCATATTTCAAACATACTTCTTAAATCTATCTCAAACAGAAGTTATATTTTTTCCCAGGTAAAACAGTTAAATACACAACATCTAAAATTTCCAGCTTTCTTGTCTTGGATTTGGTGCTATTTAAGGTATTTTCCTTCTGAAAAAAAAAAAAAAAGCAAATAGATGAAGTTGGGTTTAGGGAAAATCCAACTCATCAGTCTTTAGCTCAGTTTCTGCTGTTGCTTTGTTTCAGCAATATTGTAATTCTGCAAAACCCCTCAGATTTTCAGTTTGGGTTTGGTGTTGTGTTTTTTTTTTTAATTTTTTTTCTTTTTTTTTTTTCCTGACTCAGTTATTTACATCACCCTAATGCAAATCCATTTTTGGCAGGGTGCCCATAAAAACAACTTCATCTGAAGCAGAGCTCTCACTGGCTTGATCCAAGTGCATTTTCTGTACAAATCTGAGAAGAAACATATGCAGCAGGGGGATGAAATCTGAAAACAGCACAATATCACATTCTAGAAATGTTACCCATCATGGTGTCACAGGTCTACATGGAAGGTGTTAGATGCAATGCTTCAGCTACCTCACTGCTGAAGCACAGGTTTCCTGGTTAACAGCATGTAACTGAATCATGAGAGCCCTGGAAAATGGCTCTTAGAGAAAGATTAAAGCTCTTTTGGCAGGAATTAGTGTCTGCACTTTGCTGAAGGATAAATTGGGCTGTTGTTTCAGACTTTGCACTGCTCACACTGGTCCTTTCTCCAGGTACAGTGGGAACTAAATCCTACCAGCAGCAGTGGGAGGCTGCTCTTCCTGCCTTGATTTTAAGGGGTTTACTCCTAATCTACATCACGACACATGAGAAAGGGTCCAATTCCATAAATTCACCTTTCTAGAAGACCCTTCATCTGCTAAATCTGACCTTATCTTCAGTTTTTCCACACTCATATCTCTGTGTTGAATGACAGGTTTATGATTAGGGGACAACAGAAATGTTCAGGGAAATAGAAGAGCTGGCTCTAACCTTTGGTATTCTGATATCAAGAGGTTTTTAGACCTGCAGACATTTTGTGACCCACTTTAGAGGAAAATTCCTACCTGAAATTCTTAATAAAGTTTGAATAAGCTTTGAGTTTGGAAAAAAAAACAACAACCCTTCAAAATGCCTGGACCCTGGGAAATCTCTCCAGCCCTAATTGTGATTCAGTAGTTCCTTCACTGTCAAACGTGTGATAAATGCCAAAGCAGCAAAAGAATGTTCTGTTCAGAGTGGAGTTAAAGGCACATTTGCCTTTGGACCTGTGAATTTAATATACATGTTTATAAGTGAGTCCTTTCTGCCTTAACATCATTGGCCTGAGTGAAAAATTGAAAGGTTTTTTTTTCCCCCATGCACTCTTAGCTTGTCTGCTGGGAACAAAGGCACAGCTTGTATGTGACGGGAGAAAAATAATCTTTTTTTTTTGCTGCTGCAAAGTGTGCTTTTTTTTTTTTTTTTTTAATAACACACTATTGGAAGTTCAATGTCGGTAGCACTGACTCTCAAAATGATCAAGAATTCAAATAATTCATTGCACCTATTTGCATATGTAACTGCCAACATGTCATTTCATCTGTCCTAACAAAGGAAATGAAAGATTTGAACATTAATTTGTATCTTTCGGAAAATGAAAATTTTTCTGTGGTGCTTCCATCAATGCATGGAATATAAAGTACTGAAGCTGCTAGTCTTTTATTCACCTTTAGACTTTTTTTTTTAATTTTAAAAAAATCAAGCAATATTGTGAAAATAAAATAAGAACATCAGAGGCTCATCTCCAGATACTTAAACTTCTGTTATCCCTTACTCACCTTGTTAGAGTCAGTGAGAAGTAAAGAGAAAGACACAGCCCCTTCTTAAGGAAGAATAGTCCTTTCCTGCAGCTCTCTTTCTGGACATTTATCATCCAGAGTAGAACCTCTGTATAAAGAGAGTCCTCCCAGAATATTCAAGAACAAAAGGATACAGAAGAGCCAGTTTCAAATACAGGCTGTGTTACAGGTGGAGTGATTTAACTTTGAGTATTCCACTTCTCAGGTAAAAAAAATAATCAGGTTTCAGAATCTTCTGAGCATCTAGACTCAGAGAGGGGATAAAAAAACCCCCCAAACCCCACAGAAACCAAAAGAGAGGCCTAGCTGATCTAGGTATTTTCTGCCTCCTCACCTCATATTTTTAAAAAAATTGCAAAAGAACGTCTAATTCCACTGGAACATGAGGTGCATTTCAAAGCTGCCAACATTTGATACTTGCAGCCAGTTCCATAACATTTGCTACCTTGGAACACTGAGATATAGAGTATCTGTATATTTATTCTTACAGATATGCTGAAAAAAATGCATCTCTTCTTTTGCATGTGAAAAAGTCTCACAATAGCAGCCCTCCTTCGGAGGTTTTAAGTAGTAATTTCATTTAGTATTGACCAGTCACTCTCAGAGCTGCCTGTACCACCCCAGAGTATGGCCCCAGCTAGAAAATGGGGGTCTGACAAGGCTGGGAAACCTCAAACAAGGTGTTCCCTCAGGGCAGGGTAGCCAAGAAATCTCCTTTTAATGCGAGTTAAGAATGAAGACTGACTTCTAAGTACCTGTAGCAATTAAATATTTAGTTGAATTCTTGACCTCCCCAAGCCTCAGTAGTTGTGAGTTATTAACCCTGCTCACCTGCCCCATTGCCCTTTCTTGTCCTTGTTCACTGTCTTAATTTGCCAGGGGAAGCTGTTTTCACCTTGAGTTGTGGTGTGATGTGGTATCTGGTAACTATTATCCCTAGTTGGACTTCACCCTTGAAACATTCAGTGATTAGAGAAATTATGTGCTACAGAGTGGTTTGTATAGTGTTTTGGAGATAAAAAATGAGACAAATTGCTAACTACCCACTAGATTAATAGCCTGAGCTCTTGGAATAACAGATCTTCTCCAAATTGCCAGATGACTTGCAGGTAATGTTATTTCCATGCTCTGTTTAAAGTATTAAGGAAATTTACTGGGTAAAATTGAGTGAAAAGCAATGCAGCTCCTCTAGTATGTGTCCATCAAATGTTCTAATTGTTTCTTGATGTATTTTGCAAAGATTTTGGAAAAAGAAGAAGTTATTTTAGTGTTGTTCGGGTGGGTTTGTTTTGTTTGGTTTTTTTTCCCCTACCTTTTAGAGGCTTGAATATTTTTGGGGCTGCATTAGTTGTGTTGCATACATCCTGACGTGGTGATGCTTTGACCAAGGGTGGTTACCAGAGCTGTCCTCAGGAAGCCCTTTCTGCAGAGGTTCACTCCAAGGAAAGGTCTGAGCCCTGACCCTGCCTTAAGAGTCTATAAACCCTATAAAGAGTTAGGAAAGAGGGTGGATGGTGGTGGGGATTGGTCTTTTAAATACTTCATTGTTTTCATTTGCAGCTCGAGGTGGTCCTGAAAGGGTGGTGGTTTTCATCTTCTTGCTGAGAAGAGGAATGCTGATGGGTGAGTAGCCTGTCTTTGGTTTTATTTGACTTTTGGGGAGCTGTTTTAAGAAAATTTTCACTTTTGGGTTTATAAACCTGTTTGCTGTTCAATTGGAGGCTGTGTGGTATTTTGTATTCCTGCTTGCATTTCATGTGCTCCTCTCGAAGTGATTGGGTAACAATTCTGATTCCCCTGAGGTTAAAAACTGTAACATTCTCCTTTATGAGGTAATGAGAGAAAATATAGCCATAGGAAGCAGCATCCTGGTTATTTTCTTTCAGGATTAATGACCCTGATGACAATAACTGGAAAGGCAAGGCAGGCAGGAGTTAGAATTGTATAAGCAATAAAGCCTTGGGTTACCTTTACCTCTGAATACTTGCCTTCCCTGGTGCTATCTTATTGCATATCATTCCTAATATTTTCACTCTGTTTTTCCTATATTTCCAGGTTTTTTTCAGTAGCATATTCACAAACACAAAATGGCACAATTATGTATGTTCTGCATCACCTTGTAGCCTATCTATATTTAGGCAAAAAGGAGTAAGTTCTTTATCACTAGCCCCTGGGACTAGTTGAAGTGACCTGACTCAGCTGACACAAACACAAAAGACTATGGGAAGCAGCTGTGGAAAAAATGCTTGCTAAAAGAGTCCTCACTTTGACTGATAGAAGCCTGAAAGTAATTTTGTGTGTATATTTCTATGAACCTGTAGGGGTTCTGGAAATTTTATTGCTATGAGGAGTTATTTGTATTTAGTAGCTACTATCTCTCTGCCTGGATATGCTCAGTGTAAGGGAGCTGTGGTACTTTAAGTTTGTTGATTTTGCCAGGAGAACTTGCTGTCTTGCTTTTTGATATTATATTTTTTTCTTCCCCATGTGTCTGGGTTTGAGTGGCATTGCAACGCAGAAATTATTGGAAGGGATTTTTGCCCTTGTGTCTGGGAGAGCCCAGAGGCTCTTCTGATCTTATAATGAAATGATGATCCAAGAAGACAGGTCCCTGGTGCTCTGAAATGGAGAGCTCCTTTTGAAGCCTCTGGTGGGTAAAAGGGTTGCCTATGGAGCTGAGCCTGGAGCAATTCAGCCAGAGCATTCAGCTAGATGGTGTCTGCCAGGATGAGAGGAAAATTAATCACTGAGGTTGTCAGGAGCTGCCCCAACCTGGGGTTTGGGCTCAAGGACTCAGCAGCCTGGCTGCCTCCTAGAATAAGCTGCTCTCTCTTCATACCAAACTTGGGTCTAGATTTGCTCAAATTCTGTGAAAAGCTTTGTCCTCCTTACGCCACTAAATCAAGTTTCAATTTGCAAAGAGACCTGCTGGCAGGTGAATTTCATCTTGTTTTATATTTGATTTCATCTTAACTTCAAGATCCTGCTTGCTACGCCACTCATTTCTCAAAGAACCATCAAATGCCTCTAGCAAATGATTCAACAGAGCATAGCCACACCTGAAAAGATCTTGGTAGGCATATTTAACCTTGTGAATCAGTTTCATTTCCTACATGCTTAGTGCTTTATGAAAATTCATGTTTTTATCTGCATCTTGCAAGTTCTTCATTGTACTGAGGTTTTTCATCGTAAAAAAAAAAAAAAGTTCAAAAAAAACTTTGACTGATATTCTAATGAGGAGTTCTGAATGCTGATCAGCTCAGTGTTAATGGGCAGACATTCCTTGTAGCTGCTGTTTAACTTGAATGCTGTCAAAATAATAGTGGTTGCTCCTCATGCACCTCCAATTTACTCTCGTTAATGGTGCTTTAGTTGTTTCTGAAATCATCCTTCAAAGATGATTTTAAGTGACATCTGTGTAGGCCTAAAGACCTGAATTGCCTTCTAAATCATATCCACTTGTGCCCAGGGATTTAATTAAAATATTTTGAAATACAGCAAGAGGAAAATAGCTTTGGAAGACTTAGAAATAAGATTTTCCCCCACCTCCGTTCAGCAGGCATGCTCAGAGAGACAGGGATTTTTCATAAATATCCTGTAATTGCCTTAATGAAGTACATAATCCTATGATATTGGAAAAATGGGATGGAATTGATGTTTAATGGGATAAAAGAGCCTCTGCTAGGGGTAATTATAAGCTACAGTTTCAAGGCTCTCATATCTATCTTGAAACTTCTAAATTTTGGATGCAGGACAGACATTTTATACCTCTGAGGTTTACTTTTTAATAAAACACACCAGCATTTTAGCAGGGTTTGCCCCATTTAAACAATATGAAGTTCCATTTCCAAAACAGATTATTTAGATTTACAGCTGAGCAAAAATGAGAGGTGTGGAGACATGGCTAGGAATTTAAATTAGCCCAAGCCTTTGCTGTCCTCTAAATCCATATAAAGCATCGATCAGAATGGGGTTTATTTAAAAAGAAAATAAAAGGAGTCCAGGTGTGGGACTGGGTACTTAGTTAATACCTATAGCCTTAGCAGTGTAAGGGCAGCAAACTACTGAGTTCATGTGACTGGAAAAACTGTGTTCTTCTAGGGATAAAGCTCAGACTGAATCCTTGTCCTGAATAGCTGGAAATTTGCATGATTAAGGGGGGGAAAAAGTTCTTAAGCTATTGTTGCTAGGGAAACTGCCACCTTCCTATTTGCCTGATGAGAACAACTGTCTCTGCATCTAAGGAAGGGAAATCTGGGAGCAGCTCTTAGTAGTGGCAAGGTTGCATGTGCTGTGAGAACCCAGTGGGATTAGTGACAACACTTGCTTGAAGGGAGTTTGGCTGCTGCAATGTGTTGGGGTTGGAGGGGAGCATTTTCCTAGCAGTGCTCTGAGCAGGCTTTGCATCTTTCTTTCTAATTATTCTTTTGAAACTCCCAGATCAGTGCTCACCTGTAAAGCATGTCTGTCTTCTTTATTCCTCTTTTTTTTGCTCTAAATACTGGTATGCAGGATAAGCCATCCCAAAGAAAATCCCAAAGAAAATTATGTTGCTCTACTGCTTACTCTATAGCCCTGCTTACTTTATAGCTCCTGTCATGTTGGTTTGGAAATACATTGGGGTTTCTGTTGTAATGCCCACCTCACATTCACCTCTGATTTTTTTCCCTTGCAAACCTGTCATTTGTTGATAGACCCAGTGTATCAACTTAGAAAAAGTTGCATGTCTTGATTTAGAGCAAATCTATTACCCTCTGCCATAATGGAAGTCATACAATTGTTCAATCTCCAGTTTTTTTCTTTTCCCTCTTCCCACTGTAAATGTGACTCTCAATAAGTTAACACTTAGCAATTTTACTTTCTTAATGATGTCTCTCTAATGTACTAGTAATGATGTGACATCTCTCTCAGTCATGCCCTCTGTGTTTTACACTGTTGTATTCTCAATGTAGGAGACTGTTGGAGTCTCAGGTTTGTGTTTTGTCCCTGATCTACCATGTTGCTGTTTTGTTTGAAGATAATGATGATTCCCAGGCATCTACCACATGCACAGTCAGCTGTCCTGGTAATGCACCTTTTATTCTGGGAGTTGTTCTGGACTACTAGAGACCACCACCCAGTTATGTACAAACTGAGAATCTGGGATGCAGGTTAGGTGCACATGTGCCTCCTGTAGTCTCTGTGAAGGCTGATTTTTAGGACTTTAGAACTTCTAGAACTCCTTAGGTTGCTCAGTGAGGCTGTGGCAGGTAACACTGAGAGCAAAAGCTAAGATGTTCTGTCTGATGACACTAAGCAAGTACAGGGGCAGCTCAAATGGTTTGGTTGTCATCATTCTGTACAGGAAACTTCCCTGGTGATGTTCTTAGTGATCAGTAAGGCCAATCAAATGTTATTATTCTTGTTAGAATCAAGTGTCTTTAACAAAGCCTTTTAAGATAACAGCTGTACGAGGTACTCAGAAGGAGATCTATAAGATTTGGGTTGTAATAAGTGGGTTTTTTTGTGGTGGTGGCAATATTGTGCATCTGTCCCATTTATTCCAATATACTGGGCTGACAAGTCAGTGTCAGGGCTATTCTTCCTCATGCCTTTGACAAAACCCTTCAGGTAACACTGTAGAGAAAAAAACCCCTTGTATTACTTGTTCTGAAAGACTTGAATTTGCATTGAGCTACTGCCCAGTTACAACACCAGCACTTTGTCTTGTTGAACTCCCATTCTTACTCAGGAAATCCTTCAGATGAGGCTGTGGGCCAGAGCTCTAGGAGCCAGTCCTACTGAGAACATCCAGTTGAACACCTGAGCTATGACTTGAGCTGTTTTGCTGTGGCAAAACTGGCCTGGTGGAGGGGGTGGGGGGGAGCTGATCTTTTCATTCCTATATCTGCATAAGAGGAGCACAGTAGGAGGCAGAAGGAGGAAAATGGGCCACAGCAAAATGGCATCAACCAAACCTTTTGTGTGGCATGAAGGACCTGAAGTGCTTCCATATAGTCACACAAGTGCAATTGTTAAAAAGTGCAGGCAGAAACTGAAGGGAAAAGGCTAAAGGGATAAATCACTTGAGGCTTGTGTTCTGCCTGGAACACTACATTTCCCTGCCTGGGCTCCAGGGCAGGCAAATAATGGCTCTGTCTCCACTGTGTTCTCAGCAGAGAAGAGAAATTTGAGGTAAGCAAGAAAATTCTTTCTTTCTCTATTTCCATGTCACTTCTGGGAGTTTACTGGCATTCATCCTTCCTATTATGAAAGTAATGTTTTCCTTGGAAACTTGTGAGGATCTTAATGTTGTATTTCCTTCAGGAAAGACTTGTCTGCTCCAGCATCTTCACTTCATGTTCTTTTTGCAGCAAAGAGAAATGAGTTTAAAACTAGTGAATTTAGACATGATGGCTGAACTGTCTTGGCTTGAAGATGTTCATTTTCTAGGTGGCTCTTTGCAAAGCCCCGTATAATCTCAGACAAATTGGCTTTACTTGTTTTTTTTTGTTTTTTTTTTTTTGAGGTTAAAGCATTTTTCATCAGATTCTTCCTCGTAACAGTAATGGACAGACTGTAATTAGAACACCCGGGCAAGGTCAAAGCAAAGCCTGTCAGAAAGCTCATGAAAATCCTCAAAATTGTTGTATAAATTTTAAAAAAAGAACAACAAACAAAACCAGCAATCCAAACAAAGGAGAAAGCCCCCAAACCTTTCCTTCAGCCTTGCTTTTCTCAAGGAGACAGCAAATCCCTCTCTGTGTCGTAGCATCCACTAGTGGCTGCAGTGAGTAAAAACTTTCTGTTCTATTTGAAAAAGAAGGATGAAGAGGCAAAACATTTTTCTTTGTAGTCTCACCACATTTCCAAGATGTCATCTGCCTCTTCCTCCTTCTCACCCCCCCAGTAGTAATAAAACTTTCATGACTGTCTTTTTCAGGCATTAACTTTCAGACACTAACTATTGGTTCAACAGAAGCCCTCGCAGGGTATTATAATCCTGACATATATATTTTTACCCATATCTATATAACAATATCAATTTTTTAAAAAGTTTGGATGTTCAACTTATCTGAGAACTGCTTGAAATAAAATAAAAAGAATAAAAGATTCCAGCTTAAGATACAGAACACTTTCTGTGGAATATGGCACAAAGCAAGATATTTAATGTTTGAAGTGATTTTAGCTTTCCTGCACTCTTTGTGTGTCTTTAGCATTCTCTGCTCTCTCTAATCTCCACTGTATCACTCAGTTCTTTTAATCTTAATTCTTTGTGCTGCACTTTGAGCATCAAAAAGTGCATTTGATACCCAAACCCCCTTCACCCTCAGACATTTGCTCTTCAACAGAGCAGTTTTGATATGTGGATAGAGAACAAGAAGTGCAAACAGTGTAAGGAAAGTCAGGAGTGAAGACAGAAGAAAAAGGCTCTAATGAGAAAGAGACTGAATGTACAGTGACTGTGCTGTGAGATGAAGACAAAAGTCTGAGTAATAACACTGAAACAACATTTTCTTTGTTATTTTAAGAAGCTGAAGCAGCACCTAATGCCAAGCAGTGGTCCTGGAGCTTTCTTAGGCCCACCCAAAGGAATTCAATTCCATCTCAACTCCCATGTGGAAGCAAAAAGATTTGCTTATGCTTGACCAAAAAAAAAAGAGAAGTGTGAACGCTGCCTCCCAAGATCTGATGTGAGGCCAAATAAAACTCTGCAAGGTGTTCCCTTGAGAGGGATTTCTTGGAGCAAGAAGTTTAGAATACCAGCTGGAGAAGGCAAGTGAGTCACAGCAGGAGAAACATTACTTCAGAAGGTGTTTGATCATGGGAGCTTCTTGTCTGGTGTAAAATGCTGAGTGCCTGCAAATCCTGGTGATTTCAGTGGCAGCTGAAGGTACTTGGTGAGGCTTTCCAAAAATGCTAAGCATCCTTCAAGGTGAGCAGCATGCTTGTCACAGGCTTTGGATTAGGCTGAGAGCATCAGGTGAGATGCTAAGAGCCTTTACTTTGAAAAGGTCATCTATGGAGCTGAGTGCTTCTTAATGTGTTGCACTTGGTGATAGGTGCATGTTGGAACACCTTCGTGTCAGGCCCTGGAAGAACACCACTTGGTCTTCTCAAGTGCAGCAAATAGATTGTTCTTGATTGTGTATCAACATTCTGTTACATACAGGAAGACTCTTAGAAGCACCTAGTGTCAGGTTTGTAATGAAACTATGCCCCATGAAAATCCTTGGAGGCTTGAGTAGAATGGGGTGGGAATAGGGTACAGAATGAAATTAATCTGTACAGCCACCCAGGAGTTTTTTCTAAATACTGTGCTGCAAAATGCAGGAGTTTTGTGGAGGAGCAGTCAATTAGCCAGGGCCTTTCAAAATTTCTCAAGGCTTGAAGTCAAACCAAATCTAAGTTTTTAGCTTCGTGTGGCTTTAGTTATCTAGCAATAGTGAAAATTGGGGGTTGTGGTGGATTTTTATTCTATATTTTATAATTTATTTTATAATTTATTATTTTATAATTTATTTATAATTTAATTTTTACTTCTTACTATAATGGTAATGACTTTGTGCAAATACCTCACAGGGCAAATAAATTTTACAAAATTGCCTAGCAAAAGACAAGCAGTTAAATATTCTCATTCAGAAAGCCAAGAAATTCTGTGACTGCCATTTCTGTTGATCCTTCAAGGGGTAGATCAGCCTGAATATTAATCTACTGAAAAACTCCAGGTGTTTCCAGACAGTAACAAAACTTTCTGAGAAACAGGATGCTGTTTGTATGCTAATAAAAGCAAGGACTAAATGAAAATTCCTTTAATACTTTTACCTGCTGATCATCAAACCATGATGCTTCAGGAAAGATTATCCTTCTGAAACCTTTCACCTGTTCTATGAAGAAGAATGATCCTGCTGCTTCCTAACACTTTCTGTGCCTTCACGTTTCTGCTTTTGTTCACAGAACAAAAAGAAATGTGCAAGTTGATTCACAAGGGGTTGTTTTTTTCTGTCCATGAGCAGCCTTGTTTTAATTGTCTGCAGTGGGATTAGTACCAGAGTGTCTGCAAAGGAAACCATTCAAAAAGGAAGAAACATACTCGTGGCATATTCGACTGTGTTGCAGTCCTTTTCCCTGTCAAAAGTTGGTAAAAAATACTTTAGGAAGAAATATTTTAAATTAATATCTACTGGTACCACTTTTTCATGGTAATTTTTAATGGAAGTAAATATAAAGATGCTTGGGGAGTATGGATTAGCCCTTTTCTTTGCTCTATGAGCTTCCTGAAAATAATGTTCAGCATCAAAATATAGGAGAAATAAAAAGACAGAATAGTTCAATTCTAGTTTACACAGATACTTGAAAAATACCCATGGTATGTTCTGTAGTGTTTTTACATTTTTGTTTATAGACATCCCACAGGATTTTCTGGAAATAGTCTGGAGCATTGATTCTGCACAACCACTATTAGCTGTTCATAGATGATCCCAGGTGTGCATTATACCTATTTTTTTGGATATTGCTTTTACTGCTCAGAGTCCTCCTTCCTCTCTACATTCAGTGTTCCAGAGGGGCTGAAACAAAGCCAGCTGGCAGCAAATGGTACCAAAAGTTTGTGCTTTCTGTGAAAAGAAAAAAAAAAAAAGGCAAGGCAAAGGGCCATGTACTCTAAGGTAGGTCAAGAAGTAAATCTTACTTTTGGTTTACAAGAGCCTGTATTCCAATAATTACCTTTTTTTAGGCAACATGTAAAAAAAAAGAGTCTTTTTCAAGCACTTGACCAGGGGCATTGTACTCATGTGCAGCCTCATTTCCCCAGCTATCAGCTTCCTGAGGTGGTTCTATTTAGCTGATGGCAAACTGTTCTTAAGGATTTTCTCTACCCACTGTAGCTGCTTGAATATTTTGGGGGGGAGAAGTGTTTTCTCTTTGATAATTAGCATTTTTTCTTCTGACTCTGCAAAGGGAGTGATGAGCTATCCAGATGCAGTTGCTATGAGAATGCAGGCAGCTGGCATCTGGGCTCTGACACCTACAACCCTCTTCCATATGGCCCAATTTTAACACCAGAGAATTTTAACAAGTGAAAAGGACAAACAATCCATCAAGCCTAAGCACTGTTCATTTTTTATTTTGTAAGGAAAGCAATTTGTACTGCATTAAGACACATTGTTCACAGCTTCTTCAGTTCAGGCTAGAAGAAACAGTCCTGAAAAGCAGCAGCACAGGTATGATTTCCCTTGCAAAACATTCAAAATTTTGCTGGAAAAACAAGTCTTGACCATTATCAGAGATGACCATAATCAGAGATGTGACCAAAAAAAAAAAAAAAAAGTACATGGCTTGAGTAATATTCCATTTTGCAGTCTAGTAGGAGGTGCTCTGAGGATTAATGAATCCTCTCTGATGGAGGCAATACCTTGCCCTGTCCCCAGAGTTTTTAAGTTTCTAGTGCCAGCTGTTGGACTCCTATCTCCAGCTCTTCTTCAAGAGTTAATGTGCAACCAACAGATCACACAGAGGAGTTTTGTACAAGCAAAATCTAGAGATTTATCATTTTTCTATTTCATTATCATAAAATGTGAAGGGAAACAACCAGTAAAGCCACTGAGAGACTAGAATGTGCTGCAAGTAAAACAAAAAGTAATTTAATTTTCTCTTTCTTGCCCCAAATTAAGTGCTTCTTTAAAAAAAAAAGAAAAACACAACAAACAAACTAAGCCAAAACCCCAAACATAAAACTGTCTTTTTGAACCTTGCTTAAGCCAGAAGGACAAATTCATTCTGTAAAGTTATTACATTAGAAAAGGGATTTTTGTACATTATTTGTACATGTGAGCTGCCATCACTTGAGTGATCAATCTTCTGTTTTTCAAAAGGGAGACCTAATATTTTAGGCATTTACTGTATCCATGGGCACCTCCACTGGTATGTTAGCTAATAATAAGAGATACTGCATGATGCAAACATATACTAAGTTGACAGATGGAAAATGTAGTTTGAAGTTCTTAAATTAACTAACCTCTTTTCAACATTGATACCACAAAGGAATCATTATTGTACAAGGGAATATATTTTCTGTAATTTACAATAACTGAGTAATGATGTGGTAAGGATGCAATTAGATCTAATTTGCTTATGTAAGTGAGCTGAATAAAAAAGATCAATATTCAATCTACACCTAGTGTGAAAAACAATTAGTTTAATTGACAAAAAAACCTTCTGCTTCAGCTAATTACATAAAAATTACCTAATACTCATGCAAATTAAAATTATTAATAGTACATGAGCCTTTTAATTACATAAATCATCTTTACCTGTTAACTGGTATGCTCTCTGTTAACTTAGGAATTTACTTTTCAGGCAGATTTCATTTGTCCTTGTTTTGACAAAGTTCCATTTTGCTTTTAAATTACAAACTAGGCCTTTTCTTTCAGGATCTCAATTTAGACTGAGATCCTCTGGAAACAATGAACCATCAAACCTCATTGTTCTGACTGTCCAGCAGGCAAAGAGGACAAAAATAAATCTGGTGTCATATTGATGGTTGGTGTGCACGGTCTGGATACAGGAGTAAGGGCTACACAGATAATTTCTCACAACTCCTGGAGCAAGCAGTGATGGGAAGGGAGGCAGGACCCCTTCATGGCAATTCAGAGCACAAAAATAAGGTTTTTGTTCTGAATCATCTTTGAAGGAAACTCTTGCTCCTTCTTTGGACAATGGAGATGTCTTAATTTATGATTTTTACCTGTAATTGGGCTGTGTTGTACTCTCCATAGCATGGCTGAACATAGAGACTGCAGCTTTCAATGACTTTTTAATTTAATGATAACTGCAGACATTACCTGGCTGGACTGTGTCTAGATAATGTGTAACCACACTATGTGACAGGAGGGGAGGGATCAAGGTGATGTTGCCATGAGACATTTTGGCCTATCAAGTCAGTGGGGAACAAGCCTCCCCTCCCAGCTGGTCCTGCCCATGAGGGTCAGTATATGAACTACAGAAACAGCACTTCTTACCCAGAAAATCTGCTTGGAGAGTGCCATCCAGGCTGCATGCTGGGCTGCTGAAACTCCTCTGTTTTTTTGAAACTCCTTTTGAGTTTCGCTCCCTTTGAGTGGTGATGCCAGAGAACTGACCAAGCCTAACCACCTTCTCCTCCTAGTTCAGCTGCTTGCTTGGTGTCTGGTGCAGGGCAAGAGTCCTCATGTCTCCTGCTAACACAGAGCAGTGCTATGGAGTCCCCAGAGGCACTGGAACATTCATGGAGCCTTCAGCAGCAACTGAGAACCTCATCAACTGGGCACAGCATCTTCCAGTGCTGTAAGAGAAGGGTAGGGCAAACCTTAGACACAGCCTGGGGCTTGTTCTCTCCATTTTCCTCCTTCAGTCTTCATGGGGATGAGGTGGAACCAGAGATCATAAAAGATCAAGGCCATTGGGCTCTGGGGAACACTGCCTTTGCTGTCAGGTAAAAGCTGTTGTTCCTCACCCCGTTCTCCCCTGGATTTTCAGTGCTTACAGCCCAGTTTGGATGAGGAAGCACTACAGTTCTGAGGGGCAGGATAAGTGATGATTTAACCTTTTAGAGGAGCCATTCATCAGTCCAGCGAGAACTGGAGAAATTAGTGCTGCTCTAAGCTCTTCACAGCCCCTGCAAAATGTCACTGTTGTGAGCAATGGATGCTGTAAAAGGTGTGAAGGGTGTGTGTGGGGTGGATTGATTAAATCTCTGTATAGAAATAGTGCTCATGTGCAGACTTCTCTTAGGATCTGAAGGGGTTTGGGCTAAGACCCAGTTTCTAATTCTCATTTTACCTTCCACTTCCATGGGCATATTCTGTATGTTTTGGTACAGGATGTAGATAAGGGACACTGATTTTTTTAGTCATTGTGCTGACATACAGATGTTTCCAGGAAGTGCTCAGATCTTGACACAGAGGAGTAGGGATTTATCTTCAATTTTGTTACATTTTTACAGCCCCTTTCACCCCCCAGCTCATAAGTGTCTGCCATCAATCCTTTAAGAAGGAAGCTTCAGAAAAACTGTTTAACTCTCCTCAGATTAACAAGCATTCATTGAGCCATAATGTGCTACTCCACATGGAGTTTAGGACTCAAAACTCCCCCAGTCTTTCAATCCAAAAGTGTATGTCTTTTATTATTATTTTTTATTTACAGGTCTGAATGCAATTTAATAGCTTTTTACCCTGCAGAGAACAAAATCCTCTGCAGAACAGTTGGTATTTTCTGGCTTTCAGCACTGTATGGTAATGTAAATGTCAGGACAGCATAAGGCAATCATTATGAAATCATATTTTGCTGCTTAAAAGAACCAAAAGCTTTCTAAAAAGTAAAGAAATCTTACCTTTTACATTGTAAGCTCTCTCAGCCAGAGGCTCTGTTTTCATATGATTGTGGACAGTATTTGCTGCTGTCTGAATGCAAATGGTATTTATGATAATAATAAAAGTGATTTCCTAATTCTTCTCTTCTAAAAGCTTCTAGTGTTCACCACCTACAGCTTTTCAGCTACCTGGTAGGACAAATAAAGAAACTTTGGATGAAATCTCTGCCTTACCTTTGCAAGTATATGCCAAATTAGTTCAGTCAATCTTGATTCCTAAAGATAGGCTCCACCAGATGGTTAAGCATGGCTCTGTCTTGCAGTGGAATAAATGTTGGTTACAACCTTGTAGCCTTTTATTAAAGGCCAGTGGCAGTATTTACAGCTTAATTTGTCAGCAAAAAAGAACAAAAACGATGATTCTCTTCCAGTACATTGAAGTTTGTTTGTCTTATTAGACCAAGGAATACAGGGAGAAATATGAAGTGCACGAGGTCACAGGAGGCAGGTAATATTTCTTGCTTATATTTTTGCTCTTCATTCTTCCTCTTAGTCATCTAAACCAGCTATACTTAACACAATCCTGCTTTTCTGCATAATGCAGCATTAGTATGCAGTGGAGATTTTGAGCATATTCCCACAAATGATATCAACACGTTGAGCATGAATCTTCACAATGCCCAAGTGCATTTTACAACAGCTCCAGTGGCACTGTGAGCTATGTTACATTTTTGTTCTGAAGAGGTGTTCCTCAGAGAGGAGGTAGAAAGTTATGGGCTGTCAAACAGTCTTGATGTGTTCCTAGCCATGAGTTTCACATTTGGAAAAGCAGAGCAAGGTGTTTGCAGGGAATGCTGTGACCTTGGGCTGGGATAGAGCTGTGAATGGATGCCAAGAAGGGCTAGCAGGAGGGCAAGACCATCTACAGATGGTTCTGTAGATTAGTTGCCATTAGGAGATGAGAAAATAATACTAGAGAGGTATCTTATCAGTTTTCACCTCCTGCACCTAATGCTTTGCATATGAACTCCTGCTCAACAAGCTGTAGTACCATTCCGGGCACACTGTTTAATTCCTCCTCCTGTTTATAGTAAGTAATTCCTATACCTGCCAGTCTGAAATATTTACATACTTGTACACAAATTTGAGTGATTCCCTTGTCACTCAGTCTGTTGTAGAGTTGTGACCTGATGTACTGGGATGCTGGGCTGTCTCTGGGGAGGCTGCATTTGTCTCAGTCTAATTGGAGTTGCTCAGCTTCCTTGCAGGCTCTGAACTCTGCAAACTCACAGCTTCATTTTCCACTGGGATTGTCAAAGTCTTTGCTTCCACTTGATTTGGAATCAGGCAGCATTTTAAAGCTCTGTGGATTACTCCAACACATGCCCCCTGGATGGAGCTGAGGCACGTGTCACAGCTTCCCAAAGATGTCTGATAGAAAGTGGAACATGCATGCCAACAATATTTACTTGACAACCATAAATACCTGCTGCTTGGTCTGATTCTTTGTGGTATGGAACTCTGAAACATCTTCAGCTCCCTTACCCGGGGATTCTTGTGTCACAGGAAGAGAGCTGTCAGTGTATGATTGTGTAGAAACAGGAGAGGAATGGGCAGCAGTGGATTTTTCTCTGTTCTGTGGACGTGACTCAAGGTGCTGTGCCTGGAACAGGAACTGCCATTGATCACTGGTGCTGATTAAAAATACTGTAAAGCTTCTAATAAACACTACTTCCAGTGGCTTCTCCAAATTCTGAGCCAGGAACACCCTGATTATCTCCCAAGCACTAAATAAATTCCTTCAGCAATTTCAGAAATCCAAGTGTTCACTGCTTTTCCTGCTCAGAGGTGGTTTCTTAAGCGTGGCATCTGTAGCCAAGGCTAGGGATGAACCTCTGGAAATGCAGCAGGCAGTAAGTCTGGTGGTGAGAAGGCAGTTTGGCTGAAAGGAGCTGGGAACAGCAGCTGCACATGGCAGAGGACTTGGGTGGCTTGAAGTGAGCTGGGCAGTTCCTGCAGCAAAGCCTGTGATGTTCAGAGGAACTGCAGAGAACCAAAGAGTGTCCTGGACCTCACTACACCACGGTTAAACCCCAAGAGCATCAACTGCCTGCAGTTCATTCCACACTGCCTGATGACTGACTGAAAACCCAGGAATCTTGAACTTTTAGTCTCTCAACTCTGGCTCAGTTAAAAAATTCTAAATATGACTTTTGTGCTTTCTTCCTATATGTACATTTTCAGGTTGTGGAAACCTGCAACATAATTGGAGGAGCCTTTAACCCTGTGGTTTGAACCTCCTGAATTAATGATGTACACAAAACCACTTTAAAATATAAAGCAGCCTGAATTCAAAGGCATAAAAAAATGTCTGTAGTTGTTGAGTTTAAAATGTTAACAGAAGATTTTGGCTGAGGACAGAATAAATATCTTTCCAAACAGACTAAAAAGTTTTCTGAAAGAAAGTAAGTGGAAGATGAGTTTGTGTGCACTGGGAGAAGGTGGCCTTTAGATTACCTTTACAGCCTGCAAAGAGTCAATCAAATATAATACCACTACTTCTTGATTGGGAGCTGTTGCTTGCATCTTTTTGTGCCTGTAAATAAGAACAGATGTGTTGTTACTCACAACAGTTTTGATTAGGGTTTTCCCAAGCATAATCTATGTTCGTGGGTATGTTGGACTTGAGAAAACACAATATTTTCCTGTCAGATCAAGAGCTGTCAGATCTGTGTACTTCCTTCCACAGTACCACAATGGCAAAATGTAGATTTTATGTTAATCTAGAAAAAAACCAAAAATTGTTCATGAAATACTTTAGTCACTGAAAAAAGAAAAAAACAACAACAAAAAAACCCCAAACCCCAATAGAAACAGACTCCTGGGGACAGGTCAGAGTAAGACTCATTCGTTATAAAGATGCTTAATCAATGGGGAGGGTTAAGATCTGAATAGCAAGTTCTGTTTGAGTTTGAATTAGTTGTCAATAGTGACAAATACAGAATAAGTGCTTAAAAAAAATAATACCAGGTGATTATTTTAGGAAAAAACTATTTATAAATTTAAAAAAAATCAGGACATTCAGGGACAGTGTTCTATTCTATATTATTTTACAGTAATTATTCTCGAGTCTAAGCAGATTTCCTTTCATCTGAGATGCACTTGCTTTAGAAACCCTGAATATTCCCTGGCATTCTGATGTGTTGCTCATTTTTAGATGGAAATGCCTGATTTATTGCTTATAATTATATATTTGGTAGCAGCATGCTATTTTGCTTGACTGTTTGAGTTGGTTTCTAAGTTCAGCCCAATGTACATTAAGAGAGGGGCTATAGAAATGAAGCTTCATCAGAGCACACATCTTCTGGCTTGAGCAATTTTCCATGGCTCTCATCTATTCTTGACAAGCTCAAATCTCATGGTCCTGCTGATGAGGTACTTAGGAACCACATCTGCAAAAGTGCTCATCCAACAATTTTTATTTCAGTATTTGGGAAATAATTTTTTTTTTTTTTTGTCACAAGCTTTATCAATATTTAAAACCAAGAGCAATTATATGTACTGATTACAGCACCATGTTAAAATGGATGCAAATGTTTATAACGGTCTCAAAAAAAAAAAATCAGGAGTTGGCCACAGTATATCTGGGGAAGTTGCAGTCTGAGCAGGTGCCCTGAACTTTAATGAATCTGCTTTGGAGGATGATTGGAATAGATAGCATTGACTGTGCAGCAGAGTGGCATTTTTGCCATAAAAGCAAGTATTAACATTAAAAGCAAGTGGAAGCATTAGGCACTGGGGGAGAGAATTGTTTGAGAGATTCTTTTCAGAGAAATCTGATACCAAGCCAGGGGTGACATTGTCTTCTGCTTCTGAGTGAGTGGTACTTTATAGAGGAGAGGAAGAAAAGAAAATCATAATTCAAGTATTAAAGTATTTTGCAAAAACTGATGGGGGAAAAAAAGGGCATTTCAGTTTGGTTTTGTGGGTTTGTTTGTGGTTGGTTTTTTGTGGTTTCGTTCAGCACTGCCCTGTTATGTGAGTAGATTGAGAAATAACCAAATCTCAGACTTGCTGACTTAAAAACTTTAAATCTGGCCAAATTCTCAGTCATCATGAGGCATGAGGTAAATGGGGCCATGGGCTATGTTCCTGGTTTTCCCAGCTCAGCCTTCAAGGTCAGGTTTGGCCCTATGGGATTTCATGAAATCTTTTGAGAACAGCTGATATTAAGTTATTAGTGTTAAAAGGTTCAGTAATAGTAAAAATAATAATAGATATTAAGAAAAAAAAAAACTACTTCAGAACCTCCTCTTTAATTTTCAAAATTTTGCTTGGAAAAGGCAAAGTTTATGTTAAAAAACAGTAGAACTGAAGAACTCTGCTTCCAGAATGTGGCTTATGGATTACAATCTTTTTTCCTAGCTTCTTCAAACGTTTTGCAATTCTCTTCCTTCTCTTTCCTTCCTTCCTCTTTCTCACTGAATTTGAATTTTGCAGCCTGCAGGAAGGTTTCTCTGTGTGTGTAAGCATGCAGGTCACATAGGCCTGAGCACAGAGCAGCATGCAGGGAAGGCAGCTGTTAATGAGGAATGTCAAAGTGAGAAAAGAGAACGTTGTTGGGAGCAAATTCCAGAGGCAAACTGATTATAAAAGGACTTGGCTCCTTTATATGTACTCGCAGGCTGGTAAATGGTGAATACAAGCTTGTAAACTTGCTACAGAGATTATTGTTTTACAGTCAGCCTCTTTACTGGAGATAAATTGGACAACTTCCCACGTGATGTGCATATTTGTGTTGTTCTTCCACCACGTTTGCCTCTGTGCATGTTCAGGCTGGTAAGAGATCCTTGATCAGAGGAGAAGATGTTAGGATTTTATACCTGAGGTCAGTCAGGAGCATCTTGAGAGTACTTGGACTAATCTCTTCTCCAGACTGCTTATGTTCCAATAAATGTAGTGCTGAAAAGAAAAGAAAAAGTCAGGTTTGTGTGCTGCTAATTCCATTCAAAACCCAAACCCAGCCTTAGATTTTCACTGCCTGTGCACTGTGGTTGTCTCTGACCTAGTGGGAGCTTTGGAGGGGTGTGCACAGACTGTTGCAGCCACCAAGATCCACATGGACTCACTCACTTTGTAGCTATAGAATGATCCTTGGGGCAGATGGAAGGTGTGAATATTGCTCATGTGTGCTGAAAGTGTTTTGATCTCTTGTCTGAAACATCTCACCTGAAAATGTGGTAGAAGAGTGTGCATCCACCAGTGGCTGAGGTTTTTCCAGTGGTCATCAGTGGGTTTGCAGGGCCTTCCCATCAGTGATATGTACACGTCTGCAGGGGTAATTATTTAACATCTTCCAGAAAGTTTCAGACCCATAGCTTGAAGAAAACATCTGTTGGAACTCTCCCCATTCCCTTTCACAACAATCACCTCTAAAAACATCAGTGAGACACTTCTTAAGACTTTATAAAATAATAACAGGAAAAGGTTTACTTTGGGGATACCACATTTCAGATTTTCCTCAGAATATTTCTTTTTTTAGGGCAATGTGTTTGTGGTTTTGTTTTTGTGGTGTTGTTTTCTTTTTTATTTTCCCTAAAGAAACACACCCCATATTTCCCCTGAAATATCCCAAAGGTTTTCTTTTCAATTAGTTTTCCATGCAGATTTCTCCAATTCAGTGGCAGTGGCTGTCATAAGACAGAAAGCTTTTGGCAGCAGTCACCAACTAAAAGGTTCAGATTTGTTTTAAGTGGATACCTTTTAATGTGTATAGTTACCAGGGATTCACACTGCTAGGAAAATAGTTCTCTTCTTTTGAAATCTACTGGAAGGTGTGGCTTGGGAACACATGACTATAATTCCCTCTCTCTGGAGAGGATTCTGGTTATACATCATGATGTATTCCCAGAGAATTTACGTTCTTCCTTATTTTTTATTACTGAACAGATTTGCATGGAAACAGGATCTGTGTTCTGTAGGGATTCATTACATCCAGATGTTTGTTTCCTTGTGAAGCCATCATCTCCTTTGTGACACTGCATTTGGTTGAAGCAAAATGGTGATGGGGACTAAGAGTGGATCCTGACTCCTGCCAGGGATAAGCACCTGCAGTTGATAGATTCCAGTGGAACCAAGACCTTGTTTCCCTGCACATTTATTATGTAGTATGGAATTTTGTAAGGGTGTTGAGGCAAACGAAACCAGAACTAATGAAGTACTTATGCAGAGAAAAAAGAACCAAGTTATGGCCATAAAATGTTGCTTTGCTGCTTGGTTGGTCATTGCCCATACCAAGAGAGTCCTTTGCAGCTCCTCACCAGCTGTTCAACTTCTCCAGCCATCCTGGCCTAACATTGTGCCTCTCTGGGTAGTTTGTCTTTAAAAGTGGAGACAATATTATCTTTGTGTTGTTTTGGCCTCTCTTCAGGCTCTCTCCCAGCGTCTGCCTCAGCCCTTCTGGAGTTAATCCAGCTCTGAGCAGGTTTTATGATTAAGTTCATTTTTTGTTATTCTAGGTCTTGGTTTTCTCTGGCCAACAACTCTAATTCAGAGCTGCTGATGTACAAAATTTTCTACTAGCAACACAGGGAAGTTAGTATTGAAATTATTAGGAATTCAGGAATCTTTACCTGCTACCTATCACAACAAGCTGATAAACAAGACCTTTTATTACTCCTCCAGCCACCTCCCTGGATAACTTTCAGTTGTCTCCAGGAATAGTGCACCAGAATCAAGGAGATGTTTTCTTTGCCATTCTAGTGCTGTTTACTTTCTGTAGATATTGCCTAGCTCAGTTGGGAAGAACTTTTTTCCCTAAAAAAATCAAACAAACCCTCCCCTCCTTCGCCTTGAATTTTGAATTTTAGAAGGAAGTGGAAATTTGCTATAGATGTGTGCACTGGGGCAAAGAATTGATAAAGAGATGTCAGAGGGTTTGTTTTTTTTAAATGGCTTCAGTAATCCTGCCTTCCCTGGTCATCCTTCTCTTTGTAGCTGGAACTCTTGCTTTGGGAACTAAAACTGTACCAAGTGAACTCAAGTTGCTCATTCTGTCATCTCCATCATCTCTTGGCCACCATCACTCTTCAGAGAAGAAGGTGATAAAGTTCAGTATTTCATCTATCTTTTACAGTCTCATTTTAAAGTGATTTTTCATCCTTATTCTTTTCTACCCTTTCTCTCTATATAACTAAACCACTGATCTATAGGCACCAGTCTCTTGATTCTGGGCTCTTCCTCCTAGCTCTGAGTGCAAGGTACAAGATTTTTATTTTTTTTTAAACTAATATCCATTGTCCAGCATGTAGAAATGATTAAATTTCCTGGTACCATTTGCAAGAATTCCCTGGTTTGGTTAAGTCCTTTGACCTTTTCATTATTTATGTGACCCTGGATAATAGCTATATATTTGTTTATGTATTCCTATCTTTCAGTGGTTTTGTAGGACATTGTCTCTTAATTAAAACAGACTGCATTCTTGAATGATTCCAATCTATACCTTTTTTATCCATCCTGCAAGATTCCTTGAATGGTGTAAAACATGTTTTTATGAACCTTTAATTCATTTCTAGCCCTTAAAAGAATTTGCAGTAGCTGCCAGTCTATAGACAAACCCATTGTCTGAGACGATGCTACAGTTTTATAAATTCTATTTTAGTATCATTATTCAGATCGTAAGTCTTGGGCTGCATTGCATAATTTGTAATCCTGGATATTTCATCTTTATTAGGTTTAATGATATCAAATATTCTAATTAGTTTAACAAGTTTAGTCGAATGTCAAATCTAGTTAGCATCATTTATCAATAAATTTAAATTTTTTGCCTCCAGCCTTGGACTGGCAATTTAATGTGTGTGCATGCCTGTGTGTAATATATAGAGATTCATTGTTAGCTGTAAAAGAACAGAGATTAAGGCTTTAAAATATAAAATAAGAAACCACACTTTACAGAAGGCTTGAGGGAATGTTAGAAACAGGGAGTATTTGTCACTTCCAAGCTAAAGCAAAGTGGTTATAAATACATTGTTCACATTAACATCACACTTCCTTTTGGGTAGACTGTGCATGGAGGCTTTAAAATAATTGAAGAAAGTAAATTATCAAGAACAGTGATCATAGGCAGATCACAGGCAGAAAGGTGGTGAATAGGGACTGAGTCTGGGTGCTTGTCACTGCAGAAAAATGAAGGAGCCCCCACCCAAAGAGTGCTCTGATAGATAATTCAAATTTTAGCTAGATTATATTCTGTAAACAAGGTGAATATTGAAGGAAAATATCATCTTAATTGCATATTTTTATAAGCATAACTACCCAGGAGGAGATTTTTGTGTTTTTTGTGCTTAGCCACATACCACTTCATAGAAATTTGGAATACTTATGGCAAAAAAAAAAAAAAAAAGAAGGGGTATGAACAGAATTTAAGGTTTGGGGAGCAGGTCTGGAATGGTGGCAATGCTGGAAAGGTGGGTAGGTCCAGAGAGGCTGATCAGTGCCTCAGGTATGATGTGTGGTCAGCATGACAGCCCTGAAAGCCCTCAAAACAACTGGCACGTGTGCTAAAATACAGATATTTTGCAAAATGCAAATCAGGGGGGTAAAGCCTGGGTGCAACAAGCAGCACTGCCACATCTGTGCTGCCAGCTGCTGAACTGGGACCAGAACTGTGCAGACAAAGATCCTTTGAGTGTCCAGTGCTGGGAAATCAGTTGGGAATTGACTGCTTGGACATTCAGCTCTCCTGCCCCCTGACTCAATACCTCTGTGCTTTAGAGGAACAGAGAGCTGTTCTTGGGCAGAATGGATCCACAAGTGGGAAGGGGGAAATGGAACAAGAACTTGACCCTCTTTGTCCAAATCACCACCACATCATATTTCTCTTCCCCTCTTGTCCCTGAAAGAGCTCCTAACGTGCCTTAATAGCATTGCAGTGCTAAATTAACTACACAGCAACTCTTCAAAGGTAGATAAAATATTATCCATGGTGCAGAAATGTGGAAAACCGAGGTGTGTAATTTAGGGAGGATCTTTTGTGTGTTTTAAAACTCAGTTCCTATAGGGGTGTAGGTGCTGCTCTGCCCTGCACGTGTCCCACTTCATGTTACAGCATCCATTTGGCTGCTGCACAGAACCAGTCCATTTCAGGGTATCCTCAGCCTTTCACAACTTACAACATAAAAGTAAGTCTGACTCTTTTAATCCTGAATCAGGTCCAAATTGATGAACATTTATTATGTAGCCACTTAATGGCCAGTGGCTCTCCAGTCAGAGGAGATTTACATCTCCTTACAGCAGCTTAATGTGTACTTATGCTCCCCCAGGGTCCCTTGTCCAGCTGAATGGCCAAAATGAACGTGTTCAGTACTCACTCTTACAGCAAACTACAGACCCAATGGCTACTTCCACGTTTTTATCTGATATATCTTGTCAAGGATAATGCCAAACTGAGCTGCAACAGCAAATCTCATGCAGGGCCCTGCCTGCAGGAAACTGTTTGCAGAGACTCTCCTGAACTGCCACAAATGGTGGGTTTGCTGTGCAGGGAATTGTGTGACACTGTGCTAGCACTCGGATACAAAAGGAAGGATATCTCTGTCCAAAAGTCTGGCTTAGAGGGATTACTGAGCAGCACACTCCCTGTTCTCATTTGGAGTTAGAAAATGTTCAGCAGAGTTCATATGACCTTTGGGTATCCTTGTGTGAAACCCAGCTCCAGAGGCATTTGACCTAAGGAATAATCCTGGCATTGAGAGTACAGCTCATGGGACTGTTCTTATTTTATGCTAAGCATCATTTTGCTGTGTTCTTGAGGATAAGACAACCCTACAGAGGTAATAGCTACAGCATCACAGCTGCATGGCATGGCAAATAATAATGCAGCTAAAATGAATGTACTTGAAGAAATTGGTTGGAGCCAAACTTTTTTGAAAGGCCTGCTCAGATGGTCCCCAGTATTTCCTTATTTTTACACCTTTTATGATGAGGGAATATTCCTTATTTATGATGGAAACATTTTCCAATGAAAGCCTCTAACTTCTTCATGGATGTGTAGCAACCCTATCCAGGAAAATGACCTAGTAAAAATCCAGAAATAAAAAATAGCAAATCTGGGGGAAAAAGAAGATTTGATCACTGGTTTTGTCTATTGCTCAGGTGGCTCTTCTACTTACGTGGGCAAACAACTCCCTGAGCATTCTTTCTGTGGTCTTTGGCCTCTGCTTTCAGAGTAGGAGAGGGTTAGGATCGTCCCACAGCCTGTGGAAGTGATTTTTAAATTGTTCCTTTGCCCAGATTCACCTGTCTCAGCAGATGAGGTGATTGCTCTTGCACTTAGATTGCTATCCAGAAATGCTTATCTGGTCTTTGCATGCACTCTTGCATGAAGTTGCTCAGTAAAATGTCCTGAAAGCCTTGCAGAAGTCATCTGATAAATCAGGCCTTGTCTGCCATCAACTTTCTTCTTGTAGGACAGTTTGAATTTCAGGGGGGGTTTAATTAGTGCAGTTTAATCAGCAGTCCTCCAAGAGCTTCCTGGCTCCCTTTGATTTGGTTCTGTGCTGTCTCACAAAGAGAAGTTGTATGAATTTTGCAGCAGTCAGGGAAAGCTGTGGCAGTTTTACCTGAGACTTTGTTGAGGGAAGTAAACAGCCTCCCCAAAGCATCTACTCCTGTGCTGCCTGCAGCAGAGTTATTTTAATGGGAAGTCTAAATGACATGAAGTTATATTAAAAAAGACAGAAGCTGTCCTGATTCCAAATGTAAGTAAATGTGTTGAGCCTCAGTGCTCAGAAAGAAAAGAGTGGAGTTTGTGCCCATAATCAGCATGTTTCCAGGAGCCTCCTGAATGGCTTCTGATATTCTTCACAACTGTTGCAGCATCAGGAGCAGCCCTGCATTTCAACTTAATTGAGCCACTGCTATGACACAGCCAAGCTTCTCAAGTGGTAAAACTGTAATTATAGAGAGTGTTTCTCTGGCACTTCCTATTGGATAGCTGCTTTCCAAATATTAAACCTTCCCAACACATCTGCGAGGAAGATTTTCCTGGGGAAACTTTGGATGCGTGGCTCCTGTGCCAAACTCCTGGCTCCTTTGGAGAGAGAACAGCATGTACCACGTCTGGAAATGCTGCCTCCTAATCCCACTCCCTCCTGTGGCTACCACAGGGCCACCTCTTCCCTTCAAGATAAGGATGGGTTGTGCACCAGGAGCTCAAAGATAAGGTGGCACCCACAGAGGCCCCGTGATTACTCTTGCCTACCTTGGCATGTCTTCATTTTTCTCTCCTATAATAGGGCCTTGTTATGGGATGTGGCATTTTTCTGGACCTTATTGCTAATAATGCACATGAAAGCAGAGAGTTTAAGAAGAGAGAAAGGACAGCACAGTGCTGGCAGCTGTGCTGGAGCTTCAGATACCGACACACACCTAAGAAAGCTGTGATCAGCCAAATGTAAAGCTGTCAGGGGTTGCTTCTGCAGAATCTAAACCTCAGGTGTAGCTTTCCGGGGAGAGGCAGTGGCCCAAGTGCCTGTTTGCATCAGACAATATAGAACAAAAATCAAACTGCAAGGTCCACCATCTCCTTTTGCTGCACTGAGCCAAAAGAGCAGCATTTAGGTAGCATGGAGGCTGGAAGAGTATAGAGGTACAAAAAGAAAATGGGGAAAAGGAGCAAGACGTGTAACAAATGTTAAAGAAGTACTGGTTTTGATGGCTTTTGCTCTGGATTCTGTGGGACTTTTCCCCCTTTACCTTCAGCTGTTGTGTGCTCTGATGTTCCATTGGTGTGGAGAGCTCTGGGACATCACCTGCCATGCACTGCTTGTGGGGCTGTATCAATGGAAAGCAGTGTTGGCTTTCTTTGCCTTTCATGCTAGACAGTCTGGCATTGTAATTGCTTGGTTCTAATATTTCCTGTCCCAAGGCTATCAATTTGTTTTCTATTTCTCCACCTGTTGGGTTGGCTCAGGTATCCCACAGGGTTTTGTCCTAGGCATCCACTACTTAAGTTAATTTATTATGCTCCCAGTACTGGAACACAGGCACCCTGAAGCATTTTACAAAGAGGGTTGTATTACAGGGTTGTTTTTGTTTTCCAGAGATTTTGGCAGGAATGGAGCTGAGTTTTCTCCTCTATTTTCTCCATGCAAGCCTTGCTGTGAACCTAGTTATTATTCCACTGCCTAAATCTAAATTCTTTGACCAATTTTCTGGTCAATAGTGTGTTGTGTCCATTGGCTGCCACAGTGCATGCTGAGCAAATGGACAGGATGGGGAAGAGCACCTGAAGAAAGGTCTCTGCAGATGATTGTTTCCACATAATTCATCTGCCTTTCCTGTGGTTAACCTTGAAAATTACTTTGTAAGATGATGGAAAGAGGCCAAGCTTTGCTTTCTGCAGCATGGGTTTCAAAAGGCAGAACTTAGCCCAGGGGGAGGCACTGGAAAATAAGCTGGAATAGCATGGCTAAAAAAAAAAATAAAAATCAGCCTGTCCTCTTAGCAAAGCACAAAGCCTGATGCTGTGCTGTCTTAGGAGAGACTGGAATAAGAAAAGTAGCTCTGAATCACTTCTGCTCTAGACAGTTGAGGCTTTTTAGGAATTTATCTGTAAATTCATGTCCTAAGGGCTGCTATAACATGTTGGGTGGAAAAGACCTAAGAAGCAGCAATGTGCAAAATCCTGAGGCATGAAGGCCACGTACCTCTCCTTCTCCCAGTCCTGTGTGCTGGCTGAGGGGTGGCAACCTCCCTATGGGATGCAAGATGGGATTTGCACAAGGGGAGTCTTTGGAGAACATTCACTGGGAGAAGGGCAGAAGCAGTTATTACTCTTTGAACAACTAAAATATCCAGAACACAGCCCCAAAATATTTTTCTAAGCTCTATGGAAGTACTTAATGGTTCATATTAGCCACCCAAGGAGCAACCTTTCTCCTTAGGTGTGTAATAACCAAATACAGGTGTGGACTGAGAGAGGCTGTAGGGCAGCATGGATTCAGCCCTTGACCACCTCGTTGTGAGCATAGATAAACCCAGCAGAGAGCTTTCCTTCCTGGATAGGAATCCTCAGGAAAGATTTATGTATCAGCAGGAAAATCTGTTTATATGAAGAGCAGCAAGGAGGAAAAAAAAAAAATTTCCCATTTCAGGATCTCCTTCATCATCTCTTGGTAAGAATGTTAAGAAAATAACTTCTCTAAGACAAATCTCAGTCACCTTGGTGTCTTATAAATTGTGCTCTGTATAACCTCCAATTTTTTACCCTTCCTACTTTGATATATTAATACTAAAATATTGAATACTTTGGCTTATCTGTCTTCCCTTTCTTCCTTGCAGACAAAGAAAGCAAAAATAGCCTGAGCACTGGGCTTTCTGGCTTTGCTGTGGTTCAGTCAATTTAGCTTTCTATTTGTGTGGCCCAAGAACGTTTGGGGTGGGAGGTCTGAGTAAGGCAGGGACTGAAAGCAAACCTTAAATCTCACTTGTTCTTCGCTTTCTGCTGGAGGGGGGTGGAAAAAAAAATAAAAATAAAATAAGCAGAGCCATTACAATTTGGCCTGAGTCCAATCCCTTAGTTACATCCCTGCCTTTAACTCTGCCTGAGAAACTCATTTTAAAGAAATACAGTTATTACATGCATTAGTCCCCACATCCTGGGAGGTAAGTCTGTACTCTTCAATCTTTCTGGATTAGCTCAAATGTTTCCTGAAGGCTTTTAAATCCAGTGAAGACCAATCTAAAAGAATTCTCTCTGCAATCCTTTTCTTTTTCTGGCTTCGCAGTCAGGAAAACTCTGCAAGTGTCTTGCAAACTATGTTCTGAAGAAACAGGCAACCTAGGAAGAATATTCCAAATGCTCTGTAAAAACCCTGCAGAAGGGGAATTAGACAGAAGCATAACTTCACCCTAGAATGAAGTGTGATTACCTTCTTGGGTTATCTTCTCAAATCAGTGTTTTCTGGGAACACAGGGCACTGACTTAGGTGGTCAAAATGACTGTGGCTTCCCTGATGTCAGTGAACAGACACCAGTTTGCTGCTGCTGAAAATGGGACCCAGCAGGACAAATGTGTACTCCAAATTGTACACTTGATTCTAATAATACTTTTATTAGTTTTTCACTGATGAAACTCAACAGTGCTGTTCCCTGTTTACATCAATGGGAACCAAACCAGAACCAAGTCCAGCATCACTAATCATTTGGATCCTGTCTTTGGACATAGGTCTGAAATATGAGCAGAGATAATTGCTCAGTGTTTGGTGTTTTGAGGTTAAAAAAAAGCCAAAACCGAACTCATTGCTCTAAGGCATTTCTCAGTAAGTGGCTCTTAATTTGCTTGGAGTCAGAACAAGATCACAGTCACATTCTGTACCACGATTAATCCAAAAGGCTGTTGTTAGCTGACTCTGCTGCTTCTGCTGCTGCCCCTTGTAATGCCCATGAAATTGTTCCATCTTTCATCCCTTGCTATTGGGACTGCTCTGTGTTTGGCTCCTGGATCTGGGCCACCATGAATTTGCCATCTGTGTTGCTTCTGTGGCTTGGCTCCTCTCTTTGGTGTTCTTCTCCAGGAAGAAGCAAGTGATGAGCAGGCCTGGTGATGGTCAATTGAGCCTATGGAGAAGGTGGTTAGGACACAGGCTTGGCCACCATGGAACACAGATCACTAGCCTACCAGTGCCAAGAACAAGTTCCAAATGGCTTCCCTGTTGTTGAAAGCAGATGGTTTGCCTCAACTGGTGAAGAAACACAACTTAACACAGTCCTTAGTGCATTATAAATGGAAAGAAAGGTCAAGATCCATAAAATTGCATTTTGTTTGCTTCTTCTCTGCAGGTTTCCTCCTGCTGAAATGAGCTGTAAGGGACCTGAACCTATCTGCAGAGTAACCATGATCCAAGAGCTCATCCTTGTTTCCTTTCTTTCACTTTTTCACTTTCTTTTCATTTTTCACAGCAGTAAATATTTTTTGTAGTAAGTGAAATGCTTAAGTGGCAGATAGTATGTTCTTTAGGATAATTACCTTCAAACCACTAGTGACCATTCCATGAGCTTTGGCAGGTTTTTTAGGTGTTGACATGGATCCTGCAGGTCCTGGAGCCTCAGCAGAGAGCTGTGGTGTGTTCATCTGTGAAAACTCTTATGGCACCAGAATCACAGGAGCTGCAGATTGACTCATCTGGGTGGAATACAAAGAGAAAAATATTGAAAGCAACAGAAGAATGATAGGATTTGCAGCCATGCACAATTTAGGAAAGTCATGCCCAATATTAAATTTTCAATCCTAATGGGGAAAATAATACTATTAAATGAGGAAAATGATGCACAGTTTGGGAAAATCATGCATAATATTAAATTTTAGCAGACTTTATTGACAACTTTCCTTATGATGTCAGCATGAAGCTTTTCTCCTTTGCTTTAGCTTATGTGCAAGGGAAGAAACTTTGGTTTTGGCTTTCTTACAGATTGCACAATTTAAAGGTCAATAATTGTATCATGCATCACAAACCACTTTCCATGTCACCTAGAGCTTAAGGGCACATGTTTTACTGTGCTCTGTCAGCCCCTTCTTAACAGGTTCAGTACATACTTGTAATATATTTACTAGTTTCATTTTTGGATTTATCTTTCAACCCAAATCACAGTGAGGAATTGCTTGCCAGCTCTGTAGTTTCCAATTGCTGGATGTGCATTACAGCCAGAAAAATCACAGCAAGATCCTGGATGGGAGATGGTAAATGGGAGATGTTTTGTGTGTGGACATACCTGCTCTCATTAGGATAGTCTAAAGAATAGTCTGAATTTTCAGGCCAGAGAAAAGCTCAGCTGGGTGGCCAGATGTCCACTCATTTGCAGTGCAGTAGCATGAGGGACAGTCAAAAGGCTCAGTGGACTTCAGAGCTGAAGGCACAGTTATCCATCGTGCCACAAAGTCAGAATCAAAAATTCCAGTAACTTTACAGAGGTCAAAATTCTCCAATTGAGAGATCTTTGGCAATTACCTCTGTCTCTGCTCCTGTTCTGCTGTGAAAGGATGGTTTGTGGGGTCTTCACTGAGAAGGAAAGCTTACACTTCTGGGCTAAACAGTGTTGGAACTTAATCCCTTGGTGCTAAATAACAAATACTACATTCACCTACAATTTAAACTACTGCATGAGTTTTCTGTTATAAATATTGAAGGAATAATGATTACATGTCCATGCAATTAGAATGAGTCAAACATACCCCAATGATCCCAACTTACTGCAGCAGAATTCAGATCCAGTAGTTCACTGAATAATTTGCGTATATATATTCCAGTTTCTCCCAGGAGCAACTGGTTTTTGTTTTGGTTTGTTTTTTAATTCAGACAAATCCCATTTGCTTTCAATCAAAACTCAGATATTCAGTAAAAGCACAGAAAGAGAAGTGTTCCAGCATGCAGCAGACACGTTGTATCTGCAGTCATTATTTGGCACAACCAAACCAAAGTCATCGTAGAGCGATGTTGTCAGATCTTTCTCCTCAAATTGTCTCAAAATTGCAGTCATTTTACAGACTATAAATAACTTCAGAATATCTCACCCTTCCCACTGAGAGCTGATGACACCTTGCACAGTTTTTTTGCACAGTAGATATCTGTCTTAACTTACTATTTCTAAATATTCCCTGACTATTAAAGCTGTCTTTGTCCTTTTCCACTCTGTATTCATATTCATTTTTCTACCATTTCACTTTCTGAATTTTTCTTCACAAACTAATAAAAATAATCAGCCTAAATTAATTCTCTGTGTGGCACTCATAAAACTATCTAGAAGATGTTTGCAGTGATCTCTGTAGTCTCTTGTCTTGATAGAACTGATGTTTTAAAATTCTGGGGGTCTTTAATTTCCAAATTAGAAGCTTTAGAGTGGGTCATCTGAGTAACTTTAAAAAACACTTTCAATGATGAATTATCCAAGTGCTATCAGCTGGCACTCCTTGCAGGAATGTAGACTCCTTCAGCTGCTGGCTGGCTTACTTGTTAACATATTGTTATAATAGTTTTAGGGTTTTTCTTTGTTTCTTTGGGGTTTTTGGGCGGTTTTTTTTGTTTGTTTTTTTGGGGGGGCAAGGACCTTTCCTATTTTATACATATTTTTTTTTCCTAATTCTTATACAGAACAGAATTACAGATACAAATGTAATCAATCTGGCATACAGCCCTTGCCCAGGAATGCAATGCTGCAGCAGAGTTAAGAAAACCTCCCAGAATTAGGTATAAAAGTTTCATATTTAACTCCAGTTATCAGCTGCCCAAATAGCAGCCCAGACCCTTTTGATTGACTTTTAATTATCTTTTTCTTGGAATATTTTCTATTTTCAGACAGAACAGGTTGAAAGTCTCTGAAAATGTCTAAAAATATCAGTAATTTCTTGTAGCAGAAGGGAAAATGTCACTCCTACCATAGCACTTAAAACCTTAAAAGTGGATGGGTATGTTCATTCCTCATTTACTGGACAGTATTTGTCCACTCCTATGTTTTTACTATGGCAGACACATTTCTTGGCAAAAGATATGCTTTCTAGTGATTTTTACTGGCTGAAGAACAGCCCCTTAATTTTTTTTAATGGAATTAAAAATGCCTGCATTTTTATGACTCAATATGAAACATAAACCCAGCCAGAGTGACAAAAAACCTTGCTGAAATCAGTGTTATTTGTCACTCACTTGTGCATCTTTTTGAACAATTTTGGTGCTTCACAGCCCGAGGTCTGAAGTGCTTCTGGATTTATAAAAAGATGCCATGGAACCTGCAGGAACTGAAGCTTCTTCCTGCAAAATGGCTTGGCAAATGTTTGCTTTCTGCACTGTGTGCTTGCTCAAGCTAATTTCTATGTCTATGCCCCAGAGGAGGGGAAGGCACCCTGAAAAGCTGTGGTAGAGCATTCTCCAAGGTGGCAATGATAAATCCATCCTTCCACTGGCAGCATTTTGCTGTGGTGAACAGGCTTCTCCAAGAGCTCAATTTGCTTCTCTGACAGAGCAAAATTAGAGGGAAATGTTAGGTCCCATTAGTGTGAACCTTGTGTGGGGTGGAAGTTCCTCCAGTGAGGACATTGCTCTTTGGATCACATCTCTGGGGCTCTCTTCTGTCTGCAAAGTAATCTGCAAAAGCTCAATCTGGATGACTCCTAAAACTCAGGGTTTCTTATTGTTTCCTAAGACAGCAAATCCACCTGTTTTCCAAATCAGTTTTCTCTCAGAAGCTGATTAAGCTGTAAGCAGAGCTTTCTCTTTTAGAGAGGCACAATGATTGTATTACAGAGGAGGAAATAAAGATGTTAGAGATGGTTCCATTTTACTGAAATTAAAAGGCTCCTGGCTAAGTTTACAAAGAGGAATGTTCCCTCATGAAAGAGATGCTTGTGCCAAAACCATCTACTGCTGTTTGGCTTCAAACTCTGTTTTATCATTTATGCTCTGTTTTCTGCTGCTGCTCTTCCTTTGTACTGTCAGCTCATCCTCTTTCATGAGCTGACTATAAGGCTCAGAGATCTTGTTAGGAACATAAAATCTTATATAAATTGTCAGCAGTAAAATATTGTTTATTTAACCATGGAAGTTCTATAACAAAACTAGTCCAGCAGTAAGACACTTGAGAAATTTTTAAAGACCATTACCCTCTCTCACGTACAATGGCTGCATCTTTCTTGCCTGTTTTTTTGGCTGTATTTGAGAAGTTAAGAAATGAAAGATAAGCAGACACATGTTCTTGACTGCAGGTGTTCAGAATTAGTTTCTGGTTATTGTAGCTCTGAAAGCACCCATTCACTTACAACTTTGCTAACAAACATTAAGTGGCAGAGCTACTCAGTTCCTGTAGCAAAAAATTGCTTTAAAAACCAAAAGGTTCTGGTGTGCAGTGATTTTGTTGAAATACCTCTAATGTGGTGCTCAGCTGTGCAAACTCAGTTATGTTCTGAGAGGCTGTGACTTCAGTAGGAGTGAATTCCTCCTTCCCCTGCCTGAGCTGTCCCCATGGACAACAGCAACAAGGGAAGGATGAGCTCCAGAGCACACTGGATGAGGTGGCAGAAGAAGCAGTGTTAGGAAATCTGCTCTCCTGGAAAAGGGGATGTGCTCAACAGTTCAGTTGGAGACAGTCCATCTATTTATGGAGCCCAACTTTGCACCAAATTAGTGACCACAGGTTAGAAGTGAGTACTGCTGAGTGGCCTTGCTTTCCAAGTCCCTTCACTGAGTCACTCAGAGTATGATTTTTAGGAGCTATCCCTAATACCTCATCTGCTTTGCTTCTGGGTAAAGCACAATCTTACAAATCCCAGATCCTCTGCAAGGAAATTGGAGAAAACGGGCTTATCGAGAGTGCCATAAGTCATTTTTCTCCCCAGATTAGGTCTATTCAGCAATTTGTAGTCCTTAACTATCAATTATTTAAGGGCAGATGTACCAAAACTATTCTCATGTGTCCTTAGCATAAGAACCATAAGGCAAAATACAATAAAAGAGTCATAAGACAGTACAGAGAGTCACAAGATGGAGGAGTCCAGGTAGTTCATAAAAGCACAATGGAATTCATAAATCATATTTAGACAAGTTCCCCCAATTCACCACCCAGCCAAACACTGCTAAATGAGATTTTTATATTGGCTTGGGAGACTGATGTTTGTGGTTTCAAAGAATGTTGCATGTTCTGTCACTACTGACCTGAATACTTCATTAATAATGAATACTGCAAGAAGTCCTTGATGGTCGTGGGGTTATTATTGCTTCTCTTAGAAATGAACACTGATTTCAAGCAGATTAGGTGTTTTTCTAGGACAGGCAGACAGGGCTCAGCCTGAATTTGGGGAGATTATTCTTGCTTGTGTTGGGACTAACTCAGGACTGGCTCTGATCTGAACTCAGAGGAGGAATAGAATATGGTGTATTAATACAGCATGGCTTGGATAAGTTAATGAACTTCTCCAGAAATACTGAAATCTCCCTCTAGAGTGGTAGCCAAGCATTTTGGTGTTCAGGAGAGAAGGTTAGTCCAAAGTACTGATAATTTCTCCCTAGTGTGGGCAGGCAAGGTTGAGAGAACTTGCAAAACACAAGTGTGAAGGGATGCCTGGGCTCCTGAGGTCCATGCAGCTCAGCTGCAGAGTCCCCAGCCTGGGGAAGGTGTAAATATATTCAAGCAGAGCCTCTTCATGCTTTGCTGGGAGGTAGCATCAGGTCACAGCAAATTGGCTGACCTAGAAGAGAAACATATGCCAGAGGTGGGGAAGTGAGAACTCCCAGTGCCCATGTCTGGGAAATCAGACTCCAGCCCAGGGAGTCTGCAAGTAGAATTTAAATTTGTTTTCCCTGGCAGCTCTGGCCATAACTCAATGCAAAGTGTAATGAATTAAAAAGTGTGTACGAGTGCAAGAGTGCCTTTAGCATCCTTTTGGGCCAAAGGGCTGGGGCTGTTCCTTCCTCTGTAAAAAGGCAGAAAAAGAAGAGAGAGTGAAGAGGAGATGGAGAAAATGCAGCTTCACAGAAGTCTATGGTAGAAGGGGTAAAGACAAGACAGTTGCCTTCTTCAGCAGATCTTCCTCCCTGCAGACCAATTCCTTCAATTTTCTCAGTAGCAGTCTCATTGGATGTGTTTGAGATTCTTTGGGAACAGGGAAGGAAATTGTTGAAGAGCTTTTCCCTTGGGAGGTGTTTTCACTGGAAAGCAACAGTTCCTCTCTGCAACCAAAAGATACTGAGTGGCCACAAGGAGGGGGTTTTAGTGCAAATTTCCTTCTCTTTTAGCAGCGCTTCACTTTCTTATTCATTGCTGTTTCCAGATGGAGTTAGCTCTGATTCAGTGGGTTTTACTCAGCACTTGGCTGTGAAATCACTTTATTTTCCTGTAGTATATATCTCCCATGAGGAGCAAAAGGGTGCAAGGGCTCTTGAGAGTCTCTGACTCGGAAGGCTTTGCAAAGCTCACCTGGGTTTGCATTGTGCCATGCTCTCTAAATCTTCTCAACTGAGAAATGAAATTCAACAGACATCCTAAAGGCATTTGCAGAGAGAGAGAGAGGACAGTGGCACCAGTGTCAGGTGTGGGAGGGAGTGTTACACCAGTAAAGGGTGAGGGACCTGGCCTTGAGATCCTGCCACTACACTGACTAAACCTGGGAATCACCCCTCAGGTGCCATGCACACAGTCATGCTGGAAGTATTGCTGGAAAAAACCACAAAAAACCAAAAAACCTAAAAAAACAAACAAACAAACAAAAACAAAAAAACAAACCAACCCCCCCCCCAAAAAAACAGCAACAAAACCAAAAACCAAAAAACCAACAAACCACCAAAAAAACCCAACCCAAACAACACCTGAAAGAATTTTGTAAATAAACATGAAAGCATGGCCAAGGTCTTTCAGTGTAATTTATTGTGAGCCTGATGTGAGCCTGTGAGGTGTATTTATGATCCTTCACTCACTGTTTCATTCATCCTGAGCCAAGCCCTTCAGTTAAAAGCCAAATTCTCAGCTGATGCAACTGGACAAGGAGGAAAAAGCTCAGTTTTCCTGAGGTGGCTACTGAAATTGTGAATGAGGCAGAGCTTTCTTCCTTTCAGCCCTGGATTCAGCCCTGGTTAGGAACATGCAGGTGAGTTCTTCAGAGGTGAAATTGCTGATCAGGTTGGCATTGCCTTGCTTCTGTGTGCTGGTGGTTTCTGTGTTCTTGCAGCTCCTGGCCCAGCTTTCTCATCCCTCTCACTGTCAGTAAAGGGCAAGGATTGTTCTGGCTTGAGTAGGGGACTCCACCCTGTGGGCTGATCCCCCTCTGAGAGCCGTGGCTCAGAATGATGAAAAGCTTTGCTCAAGAAACTCAAAAGAGGGAGGAAAAGGCAAATCCTGGCTTGAAGTTGTGGTTCCTTAAAGAGCGATGGGTACAGAATGTGCAGTTAAGCTGAGGAAGTGATAGAGGTATTATGTTGTAGTTTCTTTTTTTTTCCTTTTCTTCATGAAACAAAATTAACTACCAAGTGCCATCATTTTAAGACTATGAACCAGTGTAACCTATAAAACATTTACTGAGAATCTAAATTTTCTTTTAGATATCTCGGCGAAAGGAATAAGCATAAAACTGAAATCAGATGCTTTAGGATTTATGAATGTAAAGATTTTTTTTTTTTTTCCTAGTGACTGTTTTAACAGGCTATTAACATCTTCCCCACAGCAAATATATAACAAAATTGATATTACAGAACTGAGTTGGGATGGTTCCCATGAGTGTACTTAAATATACCGTAAACATCTAGCACTATTCATCTGCATTATGGACTGTGCATATAAAGTACACCTCTATAAATTCTGCTAAAGCCAATTCTACCAAGTTCCTCACGCAGAATAAAAATTAAAGGTCTGATGCTGTGAAGGGTTGAGTGCTCCTGCTAGATTCCCAGCTCCCACGTTAAAGGGTGGTTCTTGCTCAGTGCTTTCAGGGCTGCTCACAAAAGACCAATTTTCTTCCTTGCAAGTGAAGACAGCTGAAATCAGTTGTCACTGTGCAGATGATTTGTGTCCTGTTAATTTCTTACGTGTCAGACATGAGTGCATCCAATTCATTGCAAATGTGTAAAGGCCATTAAATGTTACTAATAAAAAGGAGCTTGAGGAATGTTCTGCCCAACATTGCTTTTCCATATATCTGTCTGCTCCAGGCTTCCCACTGTAGATCCTGTTTTAACTGGGTGTGCTTGATTCATGTCTCCTCCTCCAAAAAGGACACAGTAAACTTTTCAATCAGACAGCCCTGAACTTAGAAAACAGTGTCTCTTTTTACTTCTTGCTTGAATTTTTAAGAGCATTAAGCTTGGCGGGAGGGACAGTGTGCTAAAAGTCTTGTTTGCATTCCAGGATCATTCAGCATCCATCTCAGCTGGTCCCCTCTACCTGCTCTGTTTATTCTATTACATTTTTCTGATCCTAAGAGAAAACAATCTGAGAACAGTAAGCTGTTTGGAATAGAAATAGCTGAGTTGCATCCAAAGTGGTATATTTGAGCGTTTGTAAAAGAGGATTTGTAGGAAGGGTTTAGCTTTGGCTCAGCCAGTTTTGTAATTTCAAAAGAGTACATTGATATCTGGACAATTCAGACAGGACTTCTATTGGATGAATATATTATGATGTGTTGGTTCCACGTTGTAATGAAAAATCATTTGTAAGACTGAAGATTTTGTAAGGACAGGACATTGGTGAAAAAAATCAGAAAAACTCCAGGCCCTTGTCTGAAAGTGAATTCTGCATGAAAATCTTTCCCTGTAGCCAAACTAATTCTATTAATTTCTCCAACTGTTTTTCTATTGTACACTGTTTAATCTGAACATAGACTTCCACTGAATTACTTGCAGTTCATCTCTGATCCATTGAACAGAGATGAATTCACGGAGTGAATTTTGAGACAAGATTAATTTGATTTGACAGAGTAAATTAGGGATCCAGTCAGCACCAAAGTCTACAAAGTACCCAATGAGGTGCATTTTTTTTTGTGTGTGTGTAGAATAAGTGTAACTATTCTTGCAGTTTATAAGAGTGAGAGAAAGACACTACTGCTTAAATAGAAATTGATTTATTCAGTTAGGACAAAGATTGGAGGCTAAAAGCTCAGTATTCAAGAATAAATTGAGATTTATTCTGAGGTTTGAAGTGAAAACACCTGGTATCTAAAATTCGGTGACTTCAGGGAAGTGGTTATAATGAACAGACACAAAAGTGGAGTAAGGCATATTGACAGTAAAAAAAAAAACCCTGCACCTCGTGGGGAGAGGCAGGAGTAGCAGTGCTTCAGGCAGTACCTTTCATCAGTTGTATCCTTTTGTCTGATACAGTGTGGAGTTTTCTCTTAGTGTTCAGCCAACTATGAAAAGGTCAAAAATACCAGAGAAACAAAAGCTTCAAATGCTTGTTGTTTCATTCTTTTTGATTTTTGAGTAATGCCAACAGAGTGGGAGAGGAACTTGGCTGTCACAGTGACAGTGAGACAAATCACAGCCCCTCACATCCTTATGACTCTCCTTAAATTAAGACACAGAGAGTGATCAGTGACCAACCAGTGTTGGCAAGTCAGGGTTACCATGGTCTTACTTCTTACTAGCACTTCAGAAAAACTATCAAAAGTCTTCACAGGTGCTTTTGTGAATTTAGCTCATGCAAAAGCATTATTTCAGTGAGGCTTGGGGTAAGTTTACTGCTTTGGAAAATCACTGCTTTGAAAGACTTGTATGAGACCATTCAGTATAAAAAAGTTAGAACCAGCCACATCCAGTAAAATATTTAAAGGGTTTCTCAAGGTATTGGTGCCACGAGTTTTTTTCTACCTGCAGCTGATGCTTCAGCTGCACCTGTCCCTTTTATCCACATGCAAATATTCATGCCATTGCCTAAGAGTTATGTTATTTTTCAGTCTAAATATTGTGATGTCTGAGTATTCTCTGTGGCACAAAAGACCCAAAATTCAGGTGGCAGAAAAATGGAGATAATTGTTCAGATTTGACTATTCCTCACGCTTGAGAATTCCAGAGGAAATGAAATTTCAAGTGGTAGCCATTTCATGTGATTGGATTGAATTTCTTCTATTCAAAGCATTCAGGTGTTTTATTTTGGCAGTGATTGTGCTCAGACACCACAGTGCTCTGATTCCAATGGGATGCTCAAGTTTCACATTATTCTGTTCTCATTCTGGGAAGTAATGAGAGCTGAACACTGGTGAAAGGGTGGGTAGCCTCATGGCCTTCAGACTTATTTAACAGATGTAGAAGCTCTGGTGAAGTTTCTGTCCACCACTCCTGCTCTATAGCTAACGTGGAGTCAGCTTCTGAAGCACTTGGGTTTGCCCTTCAGTTTCCCCCGTGGATCATTTCTCAAAATCCTGAGAGATAACCTCACTTTGTGATATCGACCTGGACCAAAGTGGCATTAATATCACCCTTCATCAGCCTCCATTGATCACGTCACATTTCCCTTAAACAATATTTTTGTAATTTCAGATTACAGGTTGGTCACCAAAAATAGATTGCTCTCAGACAAATTCATCTATTTGCAACATGAATTGCAATCAGCCTGGCAGAGAAAGACAAGATGAATTTTAGCAGCTGACTTGGAGTGTGGTCTTCATTTTCCCCTCCTTCCTGTCTCAGGGCAGTTGTGGAACAGGGTTGTGTAACTGCTTCAAGGTCACTAAATGAGTTACTCCTGAAAGGTAATGAAGGATTTGCTCCTTCCACCCTACAACCTTTATTTACTGAACCTGATGCTGAAGTGCTCTGCAGTGATTAGAGGCTGGAGGGGGAGGCAGTGGGGGATTTAAGCTTAACATTGTCCAGAGGGATTATTCCTTCATAACCATCATTTCTCTGATCCCTAATCTCTCACTTGCTCTCTCAAAGCAAGGCCTACAGCAGAGCTGGGGGGACTCCAGGTGGTGCTCTGGCTTGTTCTTTTTTCCAAAGACCTTGATGTCTCCAGTTTCTGCTCTTGGGGATAACTGGACAGCTGAGAGAAAACATTTACTGACTCACTTTGAACATACATAGAGAAAAGCTGCTACATCAGCCATAGCTGTACCAGCAGTGTAGTGGAGGAAGGACACAACTGGTGAAAATAAGAGTTATTTATTCAACTTGGACTTGGAGACAAAGACCTTGATTGAATTCCATTTTATAACAAAACAAAAAACGTGGAGTTTGGGGGTTTTGTTAAGTATTTTACCTTGGTATATGCCACATTAGATTGAAATCCAGTACTATTCCCACTCAGAAAAATCTCCACTTCTTCCCAATTTTCTGAACACTGTGAAACATCAAATCTTAACTTCCTAAACATACAGGACGACTTAAGACAGTTGTGTTTTCATTTCCAGTTTCCTATCTGTGATCTTTTCAGGTGCTAACACACCTTTTACTCTGGTATCTTCTTGCAGTACAGTCTTTTAATATATTAATCTTCATAACAGTCAGGGATTATCTCTATTTTTCAGGTAGGTCCATGGAAACACAAAAGCTTCAGGGCTAAATTTGGGAAATAGGAATGCACCTAAAACTAAAGATTTGTCAAGCAGATGTTTCAAAGGAGCTGAGGACCAGAATGTCTGCCTAGAGCACTGTCAGGACATGGTTATTTGCATATGTGGTTGCATGGCTATCTCTAATTATTTAGCTTTTATTACTCAAACAAAACCACTGTTGCTAAAAGGACTTAATCAGGGAGCTGCTTTTGAAAGTCCTACTGAGGACCTCTCTGCATTTTTAGTGTCAGGCTTAGATGATTATATACCTTGACTAAAGGTGACAAAATCAAACTTGTTATAATATGTGGAAGAAATTAAACTTGTATGAAAATATGGATCTGGATTCTTGATGTGCTCTATCTTAAAATTATGGTTCAGATTTTTTTCCAGAATTCTAAATAGTTTCAGAGGAAAATAATAGAAATGCTGAATGGTAAATGGAAAGGCATATTAACATTAACAGTAAAGCTTCTAGACTCTGGATTAAGGAGTTATTTATTGTTTATCTCTTACAAACATGGTTGCTTTAAAAGCACATTGATTGATAAGGTGTATTCCAAAGGTATTTTATTAAATGCCAGTTAAGCTCATAGTTGTTCTTGTTAGATTTTATGCTTTTGAAAAAAATACTTTTTCATTATTTCTCATAAGATTTACCACTGATTTCATGGCAAAAATAATTAGTTATCTTCTGCTCTTAATAAGCTTCAATAAAGTCTTTGAAATGATATAAAGATCGAATGGGCTTAATTTCATCAAAGTGAATTATAATGCTTTCCATAAGGAATTATAAATCCTACAAGCATGTTACTGATTTTCAGAATGGCTGCATTGTGAGTCCAAGACAACATGTTAAATCTTTAATTACAAACTGTTTTATAATACTAATAACTACCTCATTTCACTGGGAGTGCTTTCTAAGATTGTTGTTTTGAAGTGTCATAATATGTTTCATCCTTATTTCACTTAATAAATTCTGGGAGTTATGTTCTCCTTAGCTGTTTACCACAGTAAAGCCTGAACTGGGGCTCAGAACAGGACAACACTTCAGCTTACATTGCTTCTACACATCTGCACAAGCTGTATTATCTTGATAGAATTTCTGAAGAAAAAGGGACATATCTCATGGATAATTTCAAAGCTTTTAGCCAATGTTAAGCTAAGCAGCCTGACCAGCAGAAGCAGATATCTGGTTTGCTCAATGAAGTTTGAGGTTTAGCTATTGATGTGACTTTTTCTAGACATGCAATATCAAATCAGAGATGGGCTGCACAGCTTTGTCCCAACTTCTCCTAATGGAGGGTTGGTTGGTACCTTCTACCTCCTCTTTGGGTGTTCTCCTGCCTCTCTGCTGGAATTTTCCCTTTCATGGTGGTTTGCTGCAGGAATGCAGCAGTTTTGGATCCTGTGTGCCCAGGACTGGGCAGAGTGGGGACTGAGCAGAGCAGTTGTCGTGGCTTGTGACTCTTTGCTCAAGTGTTTGCTTTTCTTGTAGTGTCAGTGGACGTGGACAAAGCTTTTGTTGGTCTTGAGGGATCATGGTAAGGACAGAGGTTAATGGTGATGGTTTCAAGATCAAAAGTGGGAACTATATTTGGCTTTAGAAACTCAATGAAAGGTCAAAAGGCAAAGCTTGTGGGTGCTTTGTGAGCATAATGTGAGTAGCCAGATCAAAACTGTAATAATTGTTAAAGGTGTTTGCACTTGCAAAACTAGGAAATAAAAACCCTGTAAATGTAGCATGTGAGAATTGTTACTTGTCTGCCTGAAAAGTCATGACAATGTTTTGCTGATGGAGGGAGGCAGGCTTAGCTCATTAACCTGCTGTAATCCCTTCATGCCATTAATCACAACGTCAATCACTTTGTCAGGCATCAGCTTTTTCCAAGCAGATAACTGTCCATCATCTCCACGATCTAACAGACAACTTACCCTTTGGAATGGCAAAGATTGTTTCATGTCTCCTTTTTTTTCCCTAAGACTCCAATGCCACAGAGAGATGTGGGGCAAGATCTGCAAGGACTCTTGTCCTTGGAACGACTCTCTCATGTTTTGCCAGCTGTCAGTTGCTTTCTGGAACTGATCTAAAAGTATGTCATGGATATGTCCTTCCCACAGTGGTGCTGTGACAGTGGCCATCCATGTATTCATCTGCCCCCTGAGCAGAGCCTTGGCCCAACCTTAATGTCAGCAGCTATGCTGAAACCTTCTTTTGGAGCTGAGAATATTTGTATGTACAACTTGCAATAGCCCCACTATTCCCAGTTTGTTGATAAAGGACTCCAAGACTGAACACACCTTCTGGCATATAAGCCATTTAATTGTAATTTTAATTTCTTTCAGGTTTTGATCTAAAACCCATGTTCAAGCCATCCTTAGTGACCAAAATACAGAAGAGTGATCACTGTTTGGAACATGCTGCCCTTTGTCTGATTGAAGACCAGAGGGATGACAACCCCCCATGTTATCATGGTAGTAATTAGCAAAAATGCATACAATTTTGTTACCTTTATTTACCCAAATGATTGGTGTGAGGGCTTCTAACACGCTTTGCTTTTTAATCTGTGTTCAATTAGGCAGAAATCACTAAATAAACCCCCAGTTAAACATGAAAGAAAGGTGATAAATTAAGTTGTCTTTCCATTTCCAGTCTCCCATATGCCCTGCAGAATGAGTAAGAGTTTGGGATTTTGCCTTGATGACTCCAGTCACAAGCAGAGCTGAAGAGGAGCTTTGGTAAACAGGTTTTTTTCCTTCTTCCTGTAGATATTCATTCCTAAAAATACACATCTTTCTCTACTTGTTTGCTCCAAGATTTACCAAAATCCTTCTTGAAAGTCATTGTAAAGGTGAAGAACTTACTGCTAGAAGTCTGTTTGCTCTAAATTAAATAAAAAAAAAATCAGGAAATCCTTCCAGGCAGTGCAGGAGGATGCAGGCAGTGTCCCTCCACATCCAGCGATGTGCTTGGTGACTTCAGTTCCAACCATCCCAGCTTTGCTCTTTGCACTGTTGCTGTGAGCTGCAGAGTGATGGATGATCCAGGATGGGTCCAGCTTCAAAATCAGTACCTTGTCACCAATCACTGAAACCCCAGGGACTGGGAATCTACCAAAACTTGCAAATACTTTTGATTTTTTTTGCCCCAAGGGACTAGCTGCAAGGTCATGGGTCTTCTTCAGGGATCTTCTGGAGGAATTGCCAGGTTAGACTCCTAAACATAGAAATCAATACTCTTAGGTTTGGTAGAAATCTTCTTACCTCAACATTTCAAACAAAACAAGTTAGAAAATGACAGAAAAGCCACACAAATATACTCACAGTTCTTGTATCTTACTTCCAAAGCCCATGAAGTTCCAGGGGTTCATGGCAGAGTTCTTACTCAGCTGCTACTTTTTTAGGATCTCAGTTTTATGGTTGATTTTTTTTGTTTGTTTGTTTTTTGTGTTTGGGGTTTTTTTTTGTGGGATTGTTTTGGTTTTTTTTTAAACCAACAAATCACTTTTTTTTTTTTACTTTTTTTTTTTTTCTGGCTGAGCCAGTGGGGAGGTTTAACAAATAAACTTAAAACTGGTGTCATCTCACTTTGCAGGTAGCTCCACTTCTCCTTGCTGAACAGAACTTTCTAATTAATTTTCTCATTTATGGGGTTAAAGTACTCTGGCTGTTTAGGCTGAAATACTCCTGTAGAAAATGAGTCCCTTTTTACAAGTACAAGGATAACAGATCAGTAAACTGCAAACTGCATGTGCTGTGGTTCTTATCTCTGCTATGGGGAATTGGCCAAATAATCAGGTGGAAAAAATAATTTCCTTGGAATATATTTTGGGGAGTGGGAGCAGCGCTGAGTATCCCTAAAGCAAGGAGATAAGCATTGCTCCTGGAGTGGGTCCAAAGCTTTTGGATTGTTTTATTTACACCTGATATTAAGGTGCTCCGTGGAGAGCTCTCAGCTCCACTGAAACTTCTGTAATTAATTGCTTCTCCCTTAGCACACAAGTGAAAGCACTGGGAAGAAAAGGCATTTAGAGGTGGTGTGGGGTTTTTTTGGAAAAGGCAGGATTCTCACACAGGCTGCTGCTACCTACCTGTGCTCCCCCCTGGGACAAAGGAGAATCAAACACTCAATTTTTTGAGTTATTCAATGGCAGGATGTAACAACACGTGACTCTGAACTGGAATTTCCTTCTATTTAGCTTCCCAAATTTCAAGGCATCCTGATTTTAGGCTTCTATTCTGTTATGACATATTAGTATACATCATGTTATTCTCCCTGAGGTATTACAGCTCTGGAAATTCTACATATAACAACCATGAATGCTATTATTTATTACTTTATGACTATTTATTATTTATTACATTATAAGGTAATATCTCAAATCTAAAAACACTTAAATGTGCACGGGCTTTATTTTCCCCCCTTTGCTGGTAGAAAAGTTGAGCAACAGACAATCTGTTTCCTGGAACAGGAGCTAAGATCCAGTTCCCAAGGGCAGAATCAGGTACCTCAGAGCATTTCTGGGGTGGCAGGGATGGGTCTGTAAAGACAGAGGGAGCTCAGACAGAGGTTGCCAAGGCACCAAAAGGAGAGTGGTGTATGTGGAACTCTGGTTCACTTTGTTTTTTGTTTTTTGTTTTTAATCCATGATAAAATATGAATGACAACAATATTTCTGACATGGAACTCGAGCAGTCACAAAAAAAAAGCTTAATTCTGTGTTCAGTTCACTCCATTTAACAAAGTTACTGAATGTGTGTGTTTAGGGACCTCCCTGGAAAGTTGGAAGTGAAGAGGAGCCTCCTGAGCTGGTGACCAGGTTGATTCTTTGGATGGTTGTGACCCACGTCCAAGAATGCCTGGGAACTATGGCAGCTCTTCTGGGTGACTTTCGTGACTTTTTAATTTTTTTATTATTTTTTTTTTTCCTGGTAAACTGGAAACCCATGGCATGCCCACCCCTGACCCTGACTCCCCCCATATCCAGTATGGCTGTAGATTCAGTGGTCTGTGTATTTAAAGTTAGATAGACTCCAAAAAAGCTGTACAATATTTATTAAAAATAATTCTGTTCTTTCTTTTGGCCCTACACCCCAATACAAGTAGCAACTAAGTAACAATAATGCTTTCAGGCTCAGAATAACAGCTCATAAAACCTTTAGTGAGACTTGCAGCCTGCCATGGGACAACCTCATGATTAGCATCATATAAATGTTAGGCATTGAGAAAAATAATCACAAGGCTGATCCCCAGCATGACAACAACCAGCCTGTTCCCTGGCTTGCTGAACACTGTGGCACCTACAGACACCTCATTTTCAATCAGGCAGTGGTGGTACAATGGCTGAAGCTTTGTATCAGCAACACAACTGATCAATAATGCCAGCAGAAGCAATCACTTCCATTGACTCCAGCAGGTAATTTGTGTTCATCTGGCAGTGCAGCTGCAGATGCAGGGGGGGAGCAGCAAGCAGATAAAAGTGGCAGCACATCAATTGCTGCTGGTGGCTGGGGCCAATTACTGGAATTAAAATAACCTTTGTCAGACTGCAGCAAGATTAGCTGTTGACCCTGTTGGCCTAATACAGTTGCTATTATACTTATTATCATCAGTCCCTTTTCCTGCCTTGGCTGGTCATTCTCTGTAATTGAAGGCACCCATTCTTGTGGGGGATTATTGCTGCTGTAGCCAGATTCTCTGGGTAAGAAAGGTACCAAGAGCTTTCTGTGAACAGAGCTGGAGGATGTTAGTGCACAAAGTAAAGGGGAATTCGGTTCAAGATTTAGTGAATAAAAGAGGAAGGCCACTCCAAGACTCTACATTGAATAGCTACAGTGAAATATAGAAACTTGAATAATCTCTGTGTTAAATGAGACTTCATTAATCTATTGTGTATAATTTTTCTGTTAGAAATGTGGTTTGTTGGTTTGTGGTTTTTTGTTGGGTTTTTTTTTTTTTCTGCTCTAATGTGTCTACTGATGTGCACCAAACTGTTGAAAGAGAACTCAAAACATTTGAAAACCTTCAGAACCAGTGTCAAACCAAGTTCCATCTGATGGTTCTGTAATGGGGAAGCTGATGCTAATGAGATCCCTCTGGGACCTCCTGGGGACACAGGGCTTTGCCAGCCTCTATTCAGAGCCCTGCCTTGCACCTAATGACTTGACAGTGGTGTTCTAGGATGAACTAAGCCTCCTAATAATGCCTGTATGTTGGAAGTTTTAATTACATGATTATTCCTGATTTGCAGGAAAGTACATTGTCTGATTGCCAGAGGCACACATCAGACCTGGCACGTGGTCACAGCCTAATTGTCATCACACTCACAGGGACAGCCAGGGCAATGCTAATCCTCCAAAAACCTGAACTGCCACAGTTTAAAATGATTTCTTGGAAAATCTCAGTGAGGGTGAACTGTCTCAAATCCCTTTTTGTAGAAAACACAGAAGTTTGTTCTTACACCTAATTGGATAGCACGTGCTTTATAGTTGAACTGGAGAAGGAGCCTAGCTCTCAAATAAGGGTTCCACAGCAACTTTCAAACAAGTTTTTACCCAGAAACTGTAGGAGCATTTGTGATGTAGATCTCATTGCCTGGAAACCGAGCTCGTCCCAAGAGAGATGCCACTTTCAGAGGTGAAGAGCAGATGTGGACTCTATGACTATTCTGAAATCCTCTTTGCAACCTTTCTCTTCCTTCCCTGAACTGCAGGTCACCTCACGTGAGTGGCCTGGCACAGGCTGTAGCTAGAAGGTCAGGTGGCAATTGTCAGGCTTCAAGTGGATTTCACCTGAATTTTTTTTTCTTTTCCACTGTACAGGGATGTGGAGGAAGCAAACTCATGATGCAAACAGTAGCAAAAGGGTGCTTGGCTTTTCAAGGAATACTCTTTATCACTTCAGCTTGACAGCCTTTGAGAAAGGAAGTAAATGACACACTTTCCCTTGTATATAGGTTATTTATCCATTTTATACAGGTGGAAGATACACACTGACTCTAAGTCTATCCCCAAAAGAATCTCTCTGATACACAAGGCATCCCAATGCCTGTTAGAGGGCAGACAATAAGTTCCAGCAGAGATCTGGGTGGCCAGTTTTCTCCCAAGAGGGAGGGATGCCAGCTGGGACTGGAGCAGGTGCAGTAGGAATAAGAAACCATGAGCCAAGCTTTTGCAGGGACTATGAAATGAGCCACCACTGGAAAAATCTGTGACTTCAAGTACCAGATATGCTGAGAGCAGGAGTGGGGGCTGAGAGCACTTCCCCAAAGGGGGATTCTGTTGAAACAGCATGACATAATATTGTAAGAGGAATAAATTCCCTATGCAAACCACCCAGCTTTAGGGAGCAACCAGCTACTGTGTCATTAGGCTTGAATGAAATGTCTAGTTAGTTCTTGGGGATTTGGAAATGGAATGTCAGTGACAGGGAATTTGAAGAGTGGGATTTTTTTCCCCGCAAAAAATACGTTTCTGCAGAGAGATATTACCACAGCAGGAGTGTAAAAGCCTTTTAGGAAAAAAAAATCATAGCAAACAATAACTGTTCTTTACAACTCTTGTTTCCTACCTGTTTAAAAAAACAACAACAACACACATTTAGTGGAAAATGGAAGTTGTAGTTAATTTTAACACATAGTTAATATTGTGATTTTTGCAAGAAGGTGATGCACTCCTACAAAATTTATCCTAGAGGATTATTGCTTCAGCTGGTTTCTCTGGGAAGAACAGACTGAGCTGTTGAGGCTACATTAATGTATATCCAGCCTCTGAGTCAGAGAGGGGATGGCATTACAGACTGAGATGTTCTGTTTATGAGAACTGTTTGACAGAACAGTTATGGAATTAAAAATAAGGAAGATGAAGTATTCAGATCAGGTAGATGAGATATAGAATACAAGGTCAAATTTAGTGAAATAACTCAAGTCAGGCATTATAAAAGTAAAGGGAAAGACATAGAGCATGAAAGTGATTTGAAGGGACAGGATGTCTAAGAGAGGACTGGATGTGTGCTAAGCAGAAACCCAATAAAACAAATTACTCTGGTTATTACTTCCTTCACTACTGCTACAAAGGTAGTTTAGTTACTCATTACTCATTCCGTGCAGAATTATAATCTATCATAGCCTCATCTTTTCCTTACTCCTTTGGGAATGCAGAAAGAAAAACAGATCTATAAGCTATCCCCTCCCCATGTCTCCCAAAGACTATTAGAAAAGCTTCCTTATCCTTCAGAAGAGCAATCAATAATAAACATCTTTTACTTTGCCAGTGATTGATTCTTCCTCATTTCCCATTACTCATAGAAAAAGGGATGTGGTGACGTTTTGGTTTTTTGTTGTTTGGGTTTTGGGGGGTTTTCTTTTCATTCGTTCTTTTTGTGTTTCTTTTTTATTATATATATTTTTTTAATTTTGAATTTATTTTTTGTTAAGAGATACTAGATGTATGGGTACCTGAAAAATTAGAGACATCATCATAGTTATTCCTTATACAGCTTCAACAGTAACCTTGAACAGCACAGAAATGCTGCAGGAATGGAAGCTCCTCTTTTAGCTCATCCTCTAAAGCCCTTGAACACTCAGTGTTAGATAAAGATGGCAAGAGCTTAAACCTCTTAGGTAAGTGCTTCTTTTACCACATACCACAGAATTTTGTGGTTATTCTGTCTGTAGAATTTGCAAGTTGAAACCTGAGATACCTTTAAAAGTCTTGGTAAAAACAAAACCAAAACACCTATTGGTTAAAAAGAGGAATACTCACCTTTTTGTTCAGAACCTTTTTAGAACCAACAGCAGACTATCATTCAATGTAGAGGAGTCAGCTGGCAGCCTGGCTCCTGAAATTAGTTTTGCAAATATCAACCCCATAAACACACACACAAAAAAGTCTCTCAGATTCATTATGCTGTTGCTGAAAGTCTTGTCCCTGGGATGGGACAGGAATATAGAGCTGAAAAGCCCACCTGTGCCTCTGAACGTGGCTTCTGTGGCACTTCAGGAGTTTTGCAACAGATGTTTAGTTTAAAAAGCTTTGTTGTATTTCTTCACTGGAACAGATGCACATCTCTGCTTCGACTTTATACCAACTGTGCTAGCTTGTGATTCTGTGAGAAAGTGTTTTTTGTAAAAATAGACATTTTCTCTGATTGCTTCATGGGCTGCAGAAAGGATGAAGGATGAGCCAAGGCTCCGTTTCCCATGTTACAGCTTCCTGTGCTGATGCAGACAGGGCAATCACACAAAGTGCTTCTCTTTGCATTGTCTCTGCTTTGCTACTTGTCTCATCCAGAAAAGGGGAAATAACTGATTACAGGGCCCTAGTTCTCCAGCTCTGGAGGTGGTCAGGGCCGTTCTGCACAAAGGATCTGGAGAAAAATAACAGCCTTGTCATGGGAGGCACAAATTAATCCAGAAATTTTGCTGTTCACTAGAAATGTCTTTCTCTGAGACTTAGGGAAATGAAGCTTTATTTGCAAATAAATTCTGAGAGATGTGAAAGGGCAGAACTTGTATTTTAAATGGGCTTCTTTCCTTCTTGGTTAATTCCAGGCCATGATCCTTGGGGCCAGGCTGGGTCACCTTGCTCAGCACGGAAGAGCAGGCTCCTCCTTTCCTGTTGTGCAGGCAGCAGAGTGGCTCTAATGCCCTGGGTTTAATAGGGTGAGCAGACTTTCTGTAATAGAGAATAATGGAACAGTTTAAATCTACTAATATATTTGTTACTTTATCAAGCAGAGCATACCATGCTCTGCATGTGGCAGCCAATTAGCCTCAGTTAATTTTAGCCTGGAATACAGATGGCGTTTTCTTGGAAAGATGGAGTTTATGTATCAACTCTGCAAACTTCTCACATTCTCTGTCAGGTTTCTGGAGCCTGGAGGAGAGGAGCTCATGGACAAGGAGCAGCTGGCACAGGCTGAATCCAGGAATGCTGGAAGTGGCATTGTTCAGACCGGGAAAGTGCTTTAAATCATCAGCCAGAACTCTTGTGCCCAGTCCCTGTTCCTTGAGTGCTGTGACAGCTCCTGGATGACTGGATGCCATCAGGTTAGTTAGATTCCATCTCACCTGCTGCTCAGCTATCAGCTTTACCTCTTCTTCTTGATGGGGTGACAATGATCCACAAATTTGTCATCTCCAGCCTGCATCATTGACACTCATGAATTTCCAGATTTAATTTATTTCTGTTAGATTGCAGTGCCAGGCTCCACACACAAGGCAGGGGCATGTGTCTGAGCAGCAATGTAGCTGTTCAGTTAGGCTTTTCATAAGACTTGGAAGTAATTCTTTACCACCAGTGGTAAGGGTTGTAACAGGATTTGGAAATCCCTCTTTGAGCACATTGTCTGAAGCAGAATAATAAAGGGGCTGAGGGAACATAAACAGTGGGATCCAGACGACTGCACCACATTTTAAGAGGAAAGAAGAACACTCTTGCTCTGAGTCCTGGGATAATCTGCAGTTACATGTTTAAGTGCTCCCTGTGTAGACTCTTGCAGGGCCAGGAAGAAGATTTTAAGCTTGAATGGCTAAATGGAGATAGGGGTAAGTGTTCCTCCAGCCTGCTCTCCCCCCTGCTCCCCTCTTCTGAAGATCTAAGGTGTGGAAGCTGAAATGATCCCCCAGCTCCCCAGTAGGTATCAGTTGTTATGCTGTAGGACAAGTCATGCCTATAGAAGACAGGTATCTGACAGCAATAATAATTATTTTTAATTTCCATTTCAGTAGTCAGGTTATTACACATATAAAACTTCAATTATAATTTTAAAAGGCTATTTGGATGTGTTCCAGGCTGCACTGGAAGAACTGAAATACCCATTGCCCCAGACCAGTTAATGCTGTGGAGTGGTTGGTTGCTGCAGGCTCTGCTTTCTCTGAAGAAGCAGCAGCAGACAAATTTTGGTATCACTGGTATTTTGGTATCAGATATTGGTATTGCATGGTTCACAGAAGAATAAATGTCACTACCAAAAGGAGGAGGAAGGGATTTACACACCTCTGAAGCAGGGTTGTTTACTAGGAAATTAAGTGCAGGAGATGACTTTCTGATGTGGCCTCAGGGATAGATGAAGTACTTTTTCTTTTATTTATTCACCAGTGTCATTTGTAGTCTTTTTTTGATATTATAAATACCTCTATCTACACTTTACCTTAGCTGAGATTGGATTGTAATTTGAGATAACTGGATAACAGTGAGACCTTTAAGGCTTAGTGAATCTATATGTGGATATCTCAGCTTTCCAGCACACCCTCCAAAATATCTGATGGACAACAGAGAGTGGAAAGCTATTTGCTAGGGTAGGTAGAAAGATCTGGGGTGCAGGGAGGTAGAAATTACTTCCAGTGATTGTTGAAGCATTGAAGACTGGGATTCAACAAAATAATTTGGTTTCTAGTTGAAACACTTATCACAGGGAGTAACGTCACAAAGTTTACTTTTTATACCCCAAAATCTAGAGGAGGGGGAAAAAAAAAAGTGGCTTTTTCCTCTGCTTTTGTATATTCAGCAATACCTCAGTGTACATACTGCCCTGTGCCTCTCACAGATTTCATAAAATTGATGCTGCAGTTAAATCAAAAGAAAACTACCTTGCAAGTATTCCCAGGTTGTTGCAAACACCACCATGAATAATTCTTTTATGTAATAAACATTAAGTAATTTAGTACAATTAAGATTTTTTTATAATAGATTTTTGGGCAGGGCAAGAATAGATCTTTGATGTTAAAGAAGGTCAAGAAATTTCAGATGTGATTTTGCGAGGAAAACAACTGAGTTCCTAATTTTTTCTTTGTTTGTTTTTTGAGTGGAAGATTGGGAAATAGCCACAAGCAAAAGACTTTTCATTTTTGCCTCCAGCATAAGAATATACAAATAATGGAGAAAACATCAAAAAGAAGGAGGAGATGGAGAATAGATTGTCAAGGCTGTTGCTCTATTTTGCTTTTAAGAAGGGACACAAAAATTGATGAAGGCCATAAGAGATTGGTTTCAGCCAAGCTGTGTGCTCACTGAACCTACTTCTCCTCCTGACCAAGACAGGAGCACAAACTCCTCCTTCAAAGCCACCACTGCACAGAGAGCAGTCCCTTTCAGCTCTGACTCTTGCTTTGCTCAGAACAAACAAACTTCCTCCCTGGAGTCTTTCAGCAAGCAGTCCAGGAAGGAAAACTCCACTTATCATATAATTCTTTAATAATTTCTTTGTTGTCTGGAAGCACACACTCCTTTCACTTACCTCCCATCTCTGCTTTGCAATTAGCAGCTCCTCAGGGGCAACGTTGTGCTCACCTTCCATCTTTCTGACAGCTTTTGCCATGGCAGCCTTCTCACTGCAAAAGCTCCCCAGAGGACTGCACCTCCCTCCCTGCCTTCATTCTGGTGATTTTGGGAGCTTCAGAGCCTGTGTCAGCTATTCAGGAGCACAGAGGGAAGAAATGTGCTTCCATAAGCTTCCACACATTGGATTCTGTTCCAGTAACTTGTTGAGCAGAAACTATTTGCCCTTGCTAGATTTTTCTTTGGTCTTATGCTCTATGGTATGGAATATCTCTTTGGGCCTCATAATGTGTAATCATATTTCTGAATCATTTTTATTTAAAATAGAATTGAAGAACTGTCAGAGTACTGCAGCTTAGTGAAAGAAATTCAAATTGAAGAATATTAATGTTATCAAAAATTTAAGGATATTTAAAAAAAGAAGACTCGAGATGGCATTTTTATCATTGCCAGGAAGTCCCAAAAGGATTGTCTTGACATGGAACTCATTTTGCTAGTTGACCATTAGAAGTTAATTCAGTAATTCAGTTGTTTATGACCTTATCATCACTGAACTATGACTGTGCTTCCTCATTTCAGGTGGGATTGTTTTGAGCTGGAATTTTTCTCCTACTATATAGAATATGGTATTTTATTTATTATTTAAAAGCAGTCAGAAGCAAAGCTGAGATTGCCAAAAAATAGGAGAGATGCAAGTTGCACTTAAAACTCAGTACCACAAGGCTATCTATCCCATACCTGTTGGAGTTAATCTCTTATAACTGCCAGCACTAATTTCTGAGCTGACCAAGTGATACATACATTCATCTGTAAAGCACAGGCTAACTCAACTGGACAGGCATTTGCAAGATTTCCATTTAAAGGCATAAATTCCTATTATTAACAGCAGCACCAGTTTACATATCAGCACCTGCCCTTTTCAACGTGCAGTTTTAGGAGCAAATATCATTCACTTATTTAAAAAAAGCACAGATTTAAGGGATTCTCTTAGTGCATATGATGTCTTCTGAGGCTATACTATGCTCTCCACTGACAGCAAGGATGTAAAATAGCTTTTTGTGGAAAGTACTCATTGGCAGTATTATGAGAGCTGAAAGTAATTATCCTCTGTGCAGGTCATCTTGTGCTGTTTGTACTACCAACAAGCTGCTCAAAGATGGGCTAAGTAGGAGTCAGTTTTAAAACACAGTGTATCCATTAATGAACAGACCAGTTAACCACTCCAGACTACTCCACTGTGTAACTGGAGAGCAGATTTTTTTTCACTTTTTACAGTGAGATAATTCTTAAGAAAAGTATGAATTGAAAATTATCATAGACAAGTGTAAGATGAAAATCCTGTTATTTATACCAGTGAGAAATACATAGTAGTATTTTTATGATGTTCTATTTTAAAAATTATCTCTGTTTAATAATGGAATAATTCCCTATCAGAAGATGTTTGTGTACTTAGAAGTCTGTGACACACAAGAAGAGGGTTATATGTCAATATGACTCATTAATAAAAATTAACTTGCCTGTGTTTACAAATTTAGCCTTTTTTCAGGCATCTGCAAACAATCCCCATATGCCTGGATGGATGTGAACTGTAAGTGTGAACAGAACTGCTTAGGCCTTTACCACCCAAATCACAAGCTTGAAAATTCTGCATTTTAACATTTAATGGAATTCTAGCAGATGGGGAGCTTTTTCTAGTTGGACTCTTTAAGCCATTCCTCTGAAATGTACTTTTTCTTTGCTGCTTGGGGTTTTTTTCTACAGATAAACAGCAAAACTGGCTTCTGAGAAACTCAAATCAGCAACATTTCTAGCAAGCTTTAATATGAATGCAATCAGGGTTTCCACAGATGTTTTTTCTCAAGGGTAATAATAATGGTACACTTTGAATAACTTTCATACCTGTGAGCTGAAGATGTCCTTGTAGAAAATCTCTTCAGCTGTGCCACATATTCTTCAGCCCCTCTGCCAGAAGATAAGTATAAAAAGAAAAGATAAGAGCACAAAGAAGAGTTTTCCTCTGTACAGTCTGAAATGTGGAATAACATACCACATTTGCTCAGGGCCAAATGCAATCCTCGCAGCTTATTCCATCCACCACCCAACCTGGAGACAAAGCCCTCAGCTTCTGTATGGGCTGTGTTGATGCCAAGCAGGGACCTATTGTACTTTTTGAATAGGGTCTTTTATTTATTTTTTTTTCCTCCCCTAGTACTCTAAATTCTGCCCAAATTGCCACCCCTTGCTTATTTGAATTTAAACCAGTTGAGATTTTTTTTTTTTAGGGCAAAGAAGATAAGAAGGACTTCTTTCATATCTCCTCTTCAGATTTCCTCTCCAAAGGATTCTTCTTCTCCAAAAGAAAAAAAACAAATGAGACACAGAATGCCTTGCACTGTTAGGCCCGATGCATTTGGCATCTGTAATAATTACCTTCTTCCCCTTTGCTATAAAGGAATGAGCCAAGAATATCCAGGTTTTTTTCTAGGGGGTAGATTATCCTCTGCTGGAGTAATTTCAGAGGCAATCCAATTACTCATAAATATCCTCAACACAAAGCTGAGCAATTTTGTGCTCTCACCTACCCCCAGGCTGAGTCTCTCTGCTCTTCCCTCTTCCGAAAGTGAGGTCACTGGCAGGAAAGTTGTTTTTGCTGGAATTAGACAAGTGCAGGTGGCAACCAGAGGTAATTATGTATCAGTATGAATACTAAATATCCTAAAGGATGCCTGAGCGTTTTCCTAATCTGCTTGGGAACAAGTAGCACCTGTAAAGAAACATTCCACATGAAAATGGAGGAAGTTTGGGGGAGCTCAGCACATGGCCTCATCCCAGAACTCCTTTTATATTGGATTTTAGCATGAAAAATGGGAGACAGCAGCAGACCAGTGGGTTCCCTCCTCCACCAACCCTCCCTCTCTCTGAATCCATCTGCTGCCTTTCCTTGTCTGCTTGGTTTTTGGAGCTCCTTGTCTGGGGCTTGGACCTCACCACCTGCAGTGTCAGCACTCTTAAGGGATTGCTGATGTTACATGAGTTGTGTTAAAGCAGTGAAAAAAGAAACCTTGCACTAAGAGCTAAGGTGAACAGAAAGCAGGAACTGTTTTTTGGTAGAGGTAACTGAAGGATGGAAATACCTCTGAAAATGAAAGGCACTTTGAAGTTTCTAACACTGTGTTTGAAAAAATCTCCCAGTGTCCACTATGAACTTCCCATGCTGCTCCTTTCTGAAAGTCAAGTTTGCTGTAGTGTCTTAACCTTCAGCATTCACCTCTTCTGTTTGCTGTTGTGCAGCACTGAGTGGTTTATGGTTGCTAGGTCTGCCTTGGAAATGACTGTATTTAAAGTCTAGACAGTGTTCTGGAAATTCCATCTGTTTTAGCAACCAAATCTGCTTGGGTGGTGTCAGGACCCTCTGGAGGCTCAGGGTTAGTGCTGGTTGGAGACAGCAGCTGACTCAACATCTATTTCAGCAGCTTTAGGACACTTGGTTTCAGTTCTAGTTACTCCATTTGCTTGCAGATTTCAGGCTTGCCATCCTTATTCCTTCTGACAAAAGCACATGGGGCTTGCTGAGAAATGGAAAATGAAAGGAAGGTGGTGGGGTCCTGGGTGTTTAGTTCAGTGCAGGACAGGAATTGCCTGTAGTGAACTCTGGGTGTAGTTGGGAGCTTGTTGTTTCTGTCACCTGGCAGTGTCAGGCTGCCTCATCTGGGAGGAGGGTGCTGATGTATTTCTCATAGGATAATTGGCTGATGTCTGGCTTGCCAATACCTAATAATGTGGAAAAGGTGAGGTTTTCTCCTTTTTTAATTCTTTACTTATATAGGAAGGAGGGAAAAGGTTTATTTCAATTCCCTTGGCCTGTAAATGAACAGTCGGGCATCTTAATTAGCTTTTGATTTTTAAGAAAATAACTGTTTTGGGGTGCAGAGATGGAAATCCCCAACGATTTTTTCACCCTTTAATAATATAAATGCACTTTTTTCTTTTATGTCCAGTTCTGCTTAATGACAGCCCAGTTGAAGGCTGAAGCAGTGGCACTGACACCTGGTTTGCAGCTCACACAACCACACACAGTCAGATCAGTTCAGTAGTTCTTTTAAAATAAAAGTGTGGTCCATGGCTCTGTGTTGGTAGGAATGAGGAGGTGAAGGCATGTTATAGTTCTGGCCCTCACCTGGAATCTTGTTGCAATTGTCAATGCTTTTTGAGGTTTTTGGTTCTAAATAGGAAAGCAAGTCAAAGCTATTGAACCACAGATCTCTGCTAGAGACATAGGCAAGCTTTGGGGTCTCTGCTTTTTTTTTTTTTAAATATCCTCCTATTAACACCAGTTTCTGGTGCTGGAAGGGAGATGTGCTACCCCCTGAAGGAGAACATAAAGGCACAGGTATTTAAGGCAGTTCTGCCTCCTGTTCAAAGGGGCTGGAACTTCAAAAGGGTTCAGTGCTCAAGAGCTCCCACTGTTTTCTAAACCACTCATTTGAAACCTTGTTGAAATCAACAGTGGTTTTTTGGTTTTTTTTTTTTTCCCTGGACGTGCTTGGGGTTTGCATTACATCCATCTGGGAGATGGAACAGGCCCATAATGGTGTTAAGTTCATTACTGTAACTCAAAATACATTAGAGATTCAGAGCACACAGCAACTCCAGGGTGACTGTTGCCAGCACATTAGCTTTTACCTATTCTAAACTGTCAGGTTTTGAAGTGTACAAAGTAAAGAGAGAGGTGACTGGTGCTTAAAAGTCACTGCCTAGCATCAGTCTGGTCGTTCTGGGTTAAGTCATGTTAATGACCTGTGACAGATACATAGGGGTGCATTTATACACCTACCTGGAACAGAGCTGAACCCATTCAGCCAGGACAAGTCAACATTAACCAAGAATACAGGACATCACCCACCTACCCGAGTCACTCAGCAGCCACTGCATCTCTAGAAAGTGTCAGTACTTATTAAGAAGAAGGCACATTCACATTTTCCTGAAAAGGAGAGTTTACTTTTTTATTACAGCATGAAATTTGCTTTCCTTCTGGGAGCTTTTGGACAGGTTGGTTACTGCAGCCCTTTGGGAAGCAGAAACCAGTGTGCGGGCTGGTGCAGAGACCCTTTCAGCACAGCTATGGCCTTGCAGGATGGTGAAGTTTCTTCCAATATGGCAAGGTTCCCATCTCCACAGTCAAAGAAATAACTTAAACTGCTTTCCCAAAGCTCTTTGTATTACAGTGAGGAAAGATGAACTTTGTCAGTGCCTCTAAAAGTCTGAGAGTGGGAAACAGCTGAATTTGTGTAGTTTAAAATGATCTTTGTTTTCTAGGGTGAAACAAATATTCTTCCACCACCATTTAGTTGTGGGATGTTCTGAGGTGAAGACCCTAAGAGATCACAGATCAAGAAGTGGGGGGGATACCCTTTTTCCATCTGCAGAGCCAAATGGTGTAGTAATAAATGTTAAATGATGCTTCTAGCTAGGAGATGATCTGTATTCCACAACTGTATTTCTTGTATTAGAGAAAGAGAACTTGCATTCCATGATCTTCTCTGTATGCTTTCTTATTTCCAAACTTGATAAAGACAGAAATAGAACTCAGACATGTAGAACTCCTCTGAGTTAATACAGCTTTTAATCTATCTTTGCTAGGATTTAATGATTTAAGATGAAAATAGAAAAAAAGAAATGCTCTCATAGTTTGGGACTGAAAATATACTTTTCATTACAGCTTCCACTAAAGACCAGAAAGATGACATTCCCAGAGAATTTTAAAAATTTCATATTGAAGAGAAATAAAGAAAAACTTCACTTAAATGTGGGAATATCCCAAAAACCTCCAGGTTATGTTAAGGCATGGCATGGCATGGCATGTTGTGGCATGTTTGCTGTGTGGTATGGAATGTTTGTTATGTATGTTGTAGTATGTCATATCATGTTATATATGTTATAGTATGTATGTTATATTATGCACATTATGCATGTTAAGTTATGTTTGCAGGCCAGGGCACTTCTCCATGCAGGTGATGTCTGCTAATCCTTAAGGTAATGCAAAATGTTCTTCTGCTTTAACATCTCTTGCTCAGCTGGGGCACACAAATGCTATTTCTGCTTCTCAGCACCCCAGGTTCAGAGATCTGGGACCCTTCACCTGCAGGACATTTGCAGAACCATCTGATTAACATTGTAATTCTCTTGCAGAGAGTAATGCAGATGATCTTTGTGCCTTTAGGTTGCATGGGCTAGCTTGGAGGTTTTCCTTGGCTTCAGAGAAGAGGCACTCCTGTAGCTCAGCTGGCCATTTGCAGGTGGAATGTTTTCCAGTTTGTCAAACGAATTTGAGGCTGCATCCATCTGCCTGCTGTTTCAGGACAGTTAGCAAGTTTCCCTTTCCAATGATGCTCTTTGGATTCATAGCCCAAGGTGAGGACATGTGCAACCTGCTGGGAGGCTGCCCCGGGACTGATGGCATTGAACTGGGATTAATTGGAAAATGTTGAAGCACTGCTCATCTGGAATCCATTTCCTGCCTGCCAGGGAAAGGGAAAAGAGTGCTCCAATTAGCTGGTGCTCATTTTCAACCATGTTGGTCAATTAGCTGAATACCAACCAGATGGGAGGTTTATCAGACTGCTTTCAGAGGCTTGGACAGTTTCAGGCACTTGGGAATTTGGTTTTAGTTCTTTTCTCCTGGAGGCTGACAGGAGGGCAGGGTGAACTTCCCAGTTCTTTGTTGCTTTATGAGAAGGGTTGGGTGCTCAGGAGGCTTCAGTTTGCAGCACACTGGTTGTAACTCAGATAACTTTGCCATCTGAAACTCTCTCTTATAAATGAGCCAGCTCTGCTCTGTACCTTCAGGGATGTGAATGAGGGATGAATTCAGTCCTTCAGGTACTGAGGTATATTTCCAGGAGAATTTATGTCTTTCAGGAAGATTTCTGCCCCTGCCTTGGTCATCTCAGAGCCAGAAGGGGCAGAAGCCAGGAGTCAAGCCCTGCCTTATACTCTTAAGATGGGCTGGCAGGGCTTTCCAAGGCACGTTTGTAGTAAAGGGGGACATGGTGTGAGTTGTGCAGCCAACAGCATCACTGGAAGATGATTTGTGGGTTGCAGAGTAAGCCTCGGATAAGGAGCTGGAAATCTAAGTCTTCTTTTTCCCATTCCAGCACAGTTCCAGCCTTTTCAGAGAAGCAGTATCTTGGACTGTGGATACACCCAGGTGAGCCCACATCCTGAACATGGATTGCATACAAACCAACTGGTCTCTATTGGCAGCACCATCCATTCCCTTATGAGGGCCCCCGAGAGCACTGCTCAGGCTTGGTCCCCATGGCAGAGACACATCTGCAGATTCTTCCCCTGATCCTTCAAATTTTTTTGAGAACTCTATTTGTTACGAACAGATCTTCTGCCCTGCTTCCCCAGACACTTGTCTCTGCATCCCTTAACTCAGGCTCTTCCACGATCCTTTGCTTCCTTTGACATTTCTTTTATTGCTCTCTCGTGCACTGGCTCACACAAACACATGTTCCAGCAGTAACATCTTTTTGTAGCACTAGTTTTAATTAGTCTTTCCCTTCCCCTGGGATGGTTGTTTGCTCTAAAGCTTTCTGCAGGTGCATTTTTTGCACTCAGTGATTCTCTGCCTTACCTGTGTGATAATACAGCCACCTCAGTAGGAGCTCCTGGTGATTGTTTGGGGCTCAGGTGAGTGGCCGTGGTGCCTCCCCAGTGTGCAGAATTCTCTGATCTTGGCTGATGAAAATTACTGATGATGGGGAAAGAATAATCTTAATGACAAGAGAAGGGGAAGATGAAGGCAGTCACTTTTAAAGCTACTTCTGTGATTTTTGGTATTCAGAGCCCACTTGTTTGAAGGGAAATCAGGGTCTGAGTCCCAGAGATGGCTTTCAAGAACTCCTTTTCTCCAAACCTGTTAAACTAGTTTCTCCATTTCTGCTTTTATGAGACAAATAAGGAAGTGGATGATCCAGTGCAAGTAAGCAATTTTATCCATGTTTGCCTGTACTTACAATGACTAATCACAAGACTAACTGGCAATGAATTTATATTAGTTGTGCTATGAAGACCTGCAGATCTGCTCTCTTGATTCTGCTCTATGGCATTTTCACATTCTGATGATCCTGTGCAGTGTCTTTGATAATCTCATGGTGTTCTGTGTTTAGCTGGTAGGCTCCATAAACCTTGACTAATTATTTTACATTCTACATCTTCTCATTACAGCATGTTTGCCTGGATCTCTGTGCCATGCTATTCACAGCAAGTTTTGTGAAACATATCAGATCATCAGCAGTTTTGCTTCTCTAAGCCGTGGAAAATAAAAAAACCTGGTAATTCTTTCTCAGTTTGCTTTCTAACACCTGGCTTCATGACTTTGCTTGTGTGAGCTGCATCTTGGCCCACTTAATTAGCCTTCTGGTTGTGTGCTGTAGCTGACAAATAAGCTGTAATCAAAGTATTTATCATAACTGCCCATATACCCTGTTTTTGTATTTGCCCTGCCATGGGGTCTCCTTGTAAGCAGATGCTCCCAGTAACCTGTGAGTGATGCAGAAGGTTCTGGTTTAGTGGGGGAAAAAACCCCAAGGAAGTATTTTAGATTTTCAGAGGGACTTCTGCCTGGGACAGAGAGAGAAAGGACACAACATCCTCTGCCCTGGCCTTGATAAATCTCCTCGTGTTCCGCTCTCATACATTCAAAATATTTCAGTAATGAATATTTGGTTCTCTAATCTGAGCACTTCATCCCCCTGGCAGTTCTCCACCATTAGCTCCTCTTTGTGTCAGAGCAAACATAAGCTACTTGTTCTCATTTTGATGACCTTTCCTCACTCAGTTATCTTTCAATTCATTACTGGGATGTTGCCTTCATGGCCCAGTAACACCAGTGGGCATTGCTCATTTCAGAGGCAGGGGGTGCAGGCTCTGCTGTGGGCAGAGCTCCCCCAGCTGTGCAGCCCCTTCATTGTCCTCCTCCAAATTTCAGCTGGGCTTTGCCACCCCCCTTCAGAGCCCACCAATCCCTCAGCTTACCCAGCTCTTTGGTTTGGTCCTTCACAAGAATAAAGGCTTAAACCATCAAGCTCATTGAAGACCTGAAAGGCTGAGAGGCACAGAGTGCCAGGGACAAATATCAGAAAAAAAATATGTCTGCTAATACATTGCATGCAAAAATCCTCCAGGTTTTGTCTGCTTTTCTCTGGGCTTTGGCCATATCTCTATACTGGCAGGGAAACCTCTCCCTCTGCAGCACAGGTCTGTCTGTGCTGACTGGCTTCTGCCACACACAGCTTGATTTTTAAAATTCTTTCATTTACTGACTTAATGAGCTGGGAAATAATTTTGGTGCTCTTCATGCGACTAGCCAAGAAAGTGATTCTTTCATAATTAGCTAATGCCTCTATTTACATGTTTTTTCAACACACTACTGTTAATCAATTACCAGTGGGGGAGTCAGTAAAAGTGCTTTGTGGTGAAAAGTGTTATATACTGATAGCAGCTTAAAATGCTGTTTCCTTTTATGCAGCCACTTATTGTCACGTTAGCCTGACATGCTGGAACATGGTGATTACAGTGTGATATTCTGTAATATTTTCTTATGCCAGATTCTCATTGATTGCAGCAGGAGTTTGGAAGAAATGAAGTGAGGATTTAGCTTCTGCATGGAAATGTCTGCATTGGACCAGTGGGTATACAGGGAGATTATAGCTTGATTTGTTCCTAACAGAGCTTGAGTTGTTCCTAAAAGAGAGCAACAATGGACAATATTGCATGCTCCATTGAATTATTTTCTTCATGAAGATAAATAGTGGTTTGAGGCTCTAGGCAGCAGTGCAGTTTTACTTTGTTTTAGTTTTAATTCATATTTTACTGTTCCATTCTTGCCTGGTGGCATTGAATGCCCTGCTCTGTTCTCATGTTACTTCTGTAAAGAGCTGATGTGAAACCAAAACCTGAGATGGTAATTTCACAGTCTTCACTGCTGCTCCTCTCAGCATTATGCATCACTTCAATTATTATCCTTTCAAGAATGAAGCCTGAAAAGGCACAGCAGCAGTGCTAACAACAGCTAAAAAGGCAAAAATGCCTTCCTGTAACACCAAGCAAGAGCATTGCCCAGGCTGTCCTCTTGTCACAGGAGCAGAAAACCCCTCAGCCCCTCACCCAAGTGCACAGTGATGGTGCCACATGGAACAAACCTTGAAAAAAGTATTTACTTATCAAGTGTCTTCCTATTTATTTGGCATTTATTTGACTGCATTTTTGCTTATGCCATCCATGACCTGTCAATGTGGATTTAGCTGCTGGCCATACAAGTGCTGCTTCTCCCAAAGAGACTCAAAAGCTCAGGGGACTCTGCATCTACTCTTATTCTTTGAGCCACTGTGACTTCTGAACCTACATTTTTCTGACAGACTAATATGTGAGGATATATTAATTACCTTTTTAACTACTGACAAACTACCAGGGGAAATAATGTACTTTGGGCTAGATTGGGGTCCAGGAAGGTGATAATATTTGTCATTTAAAAAAAAAAAAAAGGTACAATTTTAACATCCTAATGTCTGAAACTGTGTTGTACCAGAAATTCTCTCACTGATTTCAGGAGGCTGACTTGCCTGGCTTCCACCAAGGCAGCTTCATCTTAAGCTGCACTGTCTGTGCACTTTAATGGAATTTAAAACAGGAAAGTCTGAGAGAAGACAAAGAATTAAATGGTTATGTCATTAAGACTTCAGTATTTGCAAGTAGGGCTTTGGCACAGTTTGACTTCCCAGTAGTAACTACTTTGTTTGGTTTTGGCCATTTAGTCACTTGTAAAACCTCTCACAAAGCTTTTTCAATATTCCTCTTTTTATTAACTACTGTCACAGACACTGTATTTAATGCTTTATCTCTTTTCCCATACTATAGCCATGCAACATCAAATTAAGTGGCAAGTGCAGTGATTTAATTATGAATCTGGAGAAAAACTTTGCAGAACTTCCTTCTAGCACACATACAGTCATTTTCATGGCTAGTATAAACATGCACTGAATCTGCCATTATATTTAAAGGTAACTGAACCTTTTCAGCTTAGCTCTCCAATCGTTTATGTTGAAAATAATCTATCCATTTTAAAACCTTGCAAGTGGAAATTACTACACAATAACCCTCCCACAGGCCAAAGCAGCTCTGGGGCTTTTACAAATATACTGAACAAGCTCCTGTGGGGAAATAAATGGGGCTTTTAACTCTTTCTGTGATGGGAATCAATGGGTTTACCTTTGTTACAGTGTCCACCCACCATTTTTTTTTCAATTAGGCAATTAAAAGGCAGTTTTCTGGGACAAAAGTGTAGATAAAAGGATTAACTTGTGCTTCAGTGATTCTTCATTAATAAATGCAGATGGGGTCGGTCTGTGAGGGATGAGAAGCAAAGTGCTGACAGACTCTTCACCTCACAGTAGCTATTGCTTTTGCCTCTCTAAGTCCAGTTTGAACAAAGTCCTGTCCCAGGGGGACTCTAGCTAAGGGTTCAAGTCTCTCTTATTGCTAGATTTCCAACCATAAAAGCACTGCTCCATCAGCTTCACTGCACTGCAGACCTGAGATGGTCCCAGTGAAGGATGGTTCAGTCCTGCTCAGGATTTGGTGCTGGGCTTGGCCCTGGGCGTTTTTCCCAGCCTGTTGTCTGCAGGATGCATCTGTGCCATCCATCCTGGCAAGGTGGACGTGTGTGGGCTCTTGGGTGGGTTTTCCAGGGATGTGGGGATGGGAAGGCCACAGGCTGCTGCCTTATATTGAAGTCAGGAGGACAGAGGAGAACAGAAGAGTTTGTGTGGTTTTCTCACTGTTGCATTTTGGCCCTTTTTGAAATCAGAGAGACTGCCTTGAAGCATCCAGTGCTGCTGCTGGACCTGTTGGCATTGCTCCCAGGTGCCTTCCATCCCTTCCCATGCAGGAAATCACAGCAGGCAGAGCTTTCAGGCAGGCATCAGGGGATGCCCATTAGGGACCAGCCAGCCAGAGAGGTTCCACAATGCCTCAGCAGGAGCCACGGGACCATTAGCAGCTCTGGATGTTCAATTAACCTGATCCCTGCTTTGGAAAAATCATGACCTAGCTGAATGTTAAATCTGTAACTAATAAGCCCCCCAAAAGTGCTGCTGCCTGGTGTTTCATTTCATCACTGGGACACACCTCCCACGTGGCCATTCACTGGGCTCTATGGCTGACTTTGTGTAGGGAAGACATATCATTTTTGGATGGATTTTATTTTGCTAGGATGTTGCAGCCCATCTCCATGTTACTTGCTGTCTTCCAATAATGGGATCCTGGCCACCAGCACTTTCTGTAGCCTGCAGCAGCTGGGCTCTGTAACTTCCCACAGGAAAGGCAAAATAACAGCTTTGGAGCATCAGCCTGCTAGTTTAATGAAGATATTTTGCAGTTTTTATGCTGTGATCTACAGCAAAAAGAAACAAAAAAACCACATGCACATAGTAAGTAGAGAAATATTATATACTAGATATTTTAATTAAAAGTTTTATTTATGAGATTTTAGTCTTTTTGCAGTGTTGAGAATAGCTCTTGGTTTAATGCAGGAAGAATATCCTTTATGAACATATTAAAAGGAAAAGGAATATGGTTGTTCTAACATTTTAAGTGCCTTTATGTCAAGTGTATACTGGAATGCTGGATTTTATTTTTTAATGAAACTTAATTCAGCCTAGTTAGGAAACCAATAACCATATTTCCTAATTCAGTTTATTAAAGTAATAAACACAGCTATTCCAGGAAATGAAAACATTTCTGGATATGAAATAGAGTTCTCTGAAGATGTTTGAGTGCTTGTACCTGGCATTTAGCAAGTAAACCTGTACACTGAGAACTCATCAGACTTTATTTGGATGTTTAAGGTGAATTTAGATGTCTAATTTTGAACAATGAGATATTTATGTGATTGTCTTAGGACCTGATTTTTGACTGCAATGACAGCTTCAGCTACATTAATCCTGAAATGACAGAACTGGAATTGATATTTAATAATGCACTGAGCTCTGCAGAGGCTGCAGTGCAAGAATGCCAAAGTACAACAGTTATTGAGAGGCCATTAGTCCACTGCAGCAGAGTGTTTCTTATTCATCATGATCACTGAATTCCTAGATTTTTAAGAAAAAGTAAGGTGGAAAATAGAAAAATAATAATAAATAAATGGCCTAGTGCCATCAGACTGGAATAGGAATATCCAGTTTCCTTCTTGGCAGGCAAGGGTTCACTCAGTTTCTGCTGAAGGTTTTTGCTTCATTTGTCTCGTGAGTGACAATCATGTTTTACCCAGTCTGGGATTTAGGAGTTCAAAAGGAACAGGTTAGGAAGCCTAGGCATGGGGTCAGGGGAGCTTTTCTGCCCCAGCTGGTGGAGGCTTGTGGAAAAGCCTCGGGACCTGAGCTTTCCAGGATGCCAGGCATGGTGACTGAAGGGAGCCTCAGCTCCGTGTTGGTTTTTTGAAGCCGATTTTCCCTACAATGCTTTTGTTAAAATCAATAATATTATGAGAGGCTGTTTGGCTGCAGGTTATCCTGGAGGGAAGAGAAGTCCTGGGACAGGCTGTGGCTTGCTGAGCTCAGGTTGCAGAGCAGGGACTGAAAGAAAGGATGATCTGAGTTGCTGCAGGCACCTTCTTCCACAGAGTGCTCCAGATTGAGCCCAGGGGGCAGACCCATTCCCTGACACAAGTGGGAATTGCCCATTCACTCTGTGAAACACAGATCCTGAAACTGTAAGAGGGAAGGCTGTAACTCAACAAGACTTTTTCCACCTATGAAAATATTTGTTTAGAAACAAATTTGTTTCTTACAAATCAGCACACTGGTAGCAGGGAGGCATCAAACTGTATCAGTAGCAAGATAGCATTTATGGATAAATATAGATTTTTCAGTATTAATCCCAAATTAGACAGTTCTTGATATTTCCACCTTTCTTTCAGTTTTTCTGTCTGCCCAGTAATGCTGTTGCCTTGGTCAATGAAGTTGCCATTTCTCCTTTTTGTCATCATTTAGCACAATTGTCAAAAAACGCTAAATTGTAACTACAGGTGAGCCACGTGGGTGAATTTCTTGGTTGCTGAAAAAGTTTGCATAAGATTTGGCATTCAGCAGAGGTCACTTTCATTTACCTTTTAATTTTTTGAGAGATGTGCAGAAGATGAGAGAGAGAAGAGGTTTCCCACGAAAGCCACATCGGCTGCTCTGAAGCCTTCCCTGGTGGAGCCGTTCCAGGTGGCTGATCTTTCACTTCTTGTCTCAAAAACTGGACTGGGTTTGACAACCTTCCATTCCCCAGGGCCTAGAGAAGCTGCAGTTAATTTTTTTTTTTTTTTTTTTTTTTTTTTTTTTTTTTCCAGAGGGTAATGACTATGATTTGCAATGAAGGATGGTGGGTTTTTTCCATTTTATTTTTTTTCCAAAAAGGCACCATTTCACTCTGATCTGGTGTCACCAGTGGTTTCACACAAGTGCTCAGTACAATCCTTCACACACATCTTGTGATGCAGGATGGGAGCTCCCAGCCCCCTGGGCACCCTCTGGACCCATCACACCCATCAATTTCTAAGGGAGTTCTGTGCCTCCAGTTTTGGGGTTTGTTATGATTTTCTAACAACTGGTTAGAGAATCAACCAACAATGGGTTTTCCTTAAAAAAGGAGAAGGGGAAAAAGGGAGCAAGGAGCTCTTTGACACAAAGCACCCAAAGATGCTGTGGCAGTGCTGGGCAGTATGAGAAGCCTTTTCCATCTGCACAGAGAAAAAAATTCAGCAGAGTTATGGAGAACACGATATAAGGAGTCTACCAGTAATTTCCAGTCTCCTGCTACAAACCAGTCAGTGTTTAGCAGCAATATATAGCATTTCAACAACTTTCTATTGCTCTCCAGGCAGAGCAGAGCAGTTGAGTGTGCTTGAGAGTCAAATGAGAGCAGAGGCAGTCAGGAGCACCAGCCACTTGCAGAAATGCTTCTGACATAGCTCCCATGAAAAATTATCACTTATCAGCAGCTGCTGAATGACACGGCACTGCTGCCAAAGCACCAGTCTGCAGCACCTGCTCTCTGCATATTGCTTTTTTTTTTTTTTTTGCCAGTGGGTTGGGAAGCATCGTGCCTGTCCCTGCAGCTCCCCAAAGCAGCAGCTCCCTGTACCGAGTCCTCAACGCTGCTTCTTTTTGATTGCCTTAGCCACAGAATATCATCTGGATCCAATTTCCCTCCCCACCCCTTTTTCTTTTTTTTTTTCTTTGTAATCTGTGAGCTCTCTGTGTGCTGAGCTTCAGCTTTTAACCCAGAAACTTTTCAAAACCCTGCACTAAGGTCACTCCTTTTTTTTGTATTCAGTGCAGTGTTTACTGCAGTTGATGTTGTAAGAAACAGCATTAACATGTTGTAATACATTTAAATTAAAGTGGTTTATTTCCTACTGGAATTTCATGCTGCTTGTGAATTTATGAATTGGATTTCCAAGGGATAGTCCTTAGCTCAGAAGAATTTTCAAAGGGGCAGGCAGAAAGTCATTAGCAACACTTTGAAAATAAATTCTTCCTGTTCTGCCTCAGTGAGATTTGTGATCCCCTTTACATATATTTTATGATTATTCATTGGTTATCTTTTTGGCACTATTAAAGTGATCTGGAAAAATACATTGCATATTATGAGTACCACTTTTATTATTCCAGTCTCTTAAGTGGGAACACAGGAACAGTGAAAGAGAAATAGAAATGGGAAAAGATCTCCTGGGCTGGCATATCCTGTCTCCTGCTGGCACATCACATCCTATAATTCCTCTCATAAATAGAAGTAATCTAAAACTCTATGTTCTGTTGAATTTGAAAGGAAAATGTTATTCTAGTGTGTCTAAAGATGATTAAAATAAGCCAATAACAAATGTAATTATCATGAATTAGAATAGATAGCATGAAGATTTTATCCCTAATGTTGCTTGCTGTTGGTTTTGGAAAGAAGAGTTGGTTGCATTCTGTTGAGCTATCATTTGTTTCCCTAAATGGGCTTTGTTGAAGAATTTGAAATAACTCGGATCATTTTCTCTTCCACAGCCTCACACACAAGCAAGGTTGTCACAACATGTGCCATGTTATGGAGGAGCAGTGATGTATGGATCTCCAACTCTTCCTGGCAGTGGGTCCAAGGATCCCACAGATGCAGGCTGGGAGGTTGTACCTCCCTCCCCAGGCCATTTACTTCAGGAGTCAGCTGATTCCAGGAATGTGCATGGCTGTAATGTCATCTTTAGGTCTTCAGGACAGGTTTGCCCTGAGGTCTCCTCTTCCTGAGCTGTCCTTGCCAGCACAGACACCAACCAGCATGTCAAACTAAGAAATTACCTTTGCTCTGGCAGCATCACCTTCAATCCTCATCCAACCACACAACTGGAATCCCATTTTCTCATCAGACTTCTCACTACCACACACAGTAAAGAAGATTTGTTATTATGTATCTCAAATATGAGATTTATTTTGGGCTACAACAAGGGTTCCATCTGAAAATATCTTCCAAAAAGGAGAGAGACGCAGCTGAAAAAAAAAAAAACAAGTTAATTCCTCAGCACCTTGCCTGGAGCATTCCCTTTCTTCCTGCAGAACCTGATGGAATTTAGCAGCACGGTGACTGAGGAGCTCTTCCAAATTATGGAGAGAGCAAAATAGCTCCTGTAGGGTTTTTTTTCCTGGCTTGTTTTAGATGTATTTCTCTTTCCAGTTGAGACTGCCTGAAGTGAGACTAACCAGATATTCCTTCAGAAAAACAAAGAAACCCCAACATGTGGTAAGAAATAAAAATAACTAATCATGGTATTTTACTATAAAGAAACAATATACATTGAATCAGTGACTTTTACAATGTTATATTGCATTCTTCAACACTAGCAAGCTAATAGAACAAGAAGTTAATTCCAGTGGGTTGGGTCTAGGAAATAATCTCACAAATAATGCCATGTCTGCATAGACATTAACTACTTGTAATTGAAGTTACAAGTTATATTTTGAGCAATGGGCTTTATCTTTCCTATTTCTCTCCTATTTTCTGAACCTTCCCCAAGGGAGGTTATTCTTCCTCTGTTGGAGCATACTTCAAGTGTCACAGTATATTAACAAATGCTCATTTTTTTGCTAGGGAAAATCAGAGATATGGGGTTCATTCATTGTAATTTTGTTTTGGTGTACACCAAAGCCTAGTTTCCATTTAAGGACACTTTATTTTTTCATTCTCTAATCCAGGTGATTAGATTAAAAATTACTGGAAGGAGTTTCCTCTGCTTGTCTGTTCAGCTTACATATATTTTAGATAATTGTTTTTCATATGATTTACTCACAGGACCGAAGTGAGAAGGCCACAGTCTCAAGCCTCATCTTTTTTTTAGGTCACTTGACTAGAGATCTACCTTTTGCTGTGCCTGTGGAGTTTTGTGCCATGCTAGAACTCAGCATCTCGATGTCATGGCAAAGCTTAAGAGCAACACAGAACTAACTAAAGGTGTGAGAAATCTGCAGTATTGTGCAGTTATGTTTGATATACAGCATCCAATCATAAAACTGAAAGGTTGCATTAGTAGCTGAGTCTGAAAGGTAGTGTGAAGGCTGAACCCATTGTTCCATCACACAATGCACCACACCATCTTTTAGCTTTTTGCAGAACAGACAAATCCTTCACAAACTGCCCCAAAATAGAAACAGCAATAGCAGTCAGTGAAGTTGTCAGCAAGATTTCTTGAAGGAATTTCAGCACATTTCTCCTCCAGAAAAGTGCTTCTTTACCAAATGTTTCTACAGCAAATTTCAACATCTCACTGCCTATTATAAATGACTTGCAAATATATATATTTACACATAATTGTAGAAGAATCCATAGTGGGTTTGGGTTTTTTTTTTCAAGTTCCTCTAGAACAGTTTATACTTAAAGAAGCCATGTCTGGATGATTTAAATCCAACTGCTGAAATTTAGAAGATTAAGCCTTACTGAAAATATGAGTTACATTAAAGTTCTCCATATAACATTAACTCCAGCTGTTGGTTAGCTGTTTAAAAACAAGTTTCTAAACAGCAAAACCCTGAAACACATATAAGCATATGAATAATTCTGCTAGGTTCAATGAAGAAACTAGTTAGGGATTCCCAAGTCCAGAATTTAATGAGTTGAAACAGCAGTGATCATTACTGAATTACTTGACTGAATTACAAATATCAGACTTGTCACCTTCCACAAAACATGGAGGGAGACAGAAAATGCTGGGTGGAGATTAGCCCAAAATGAGGCAGCCTTTTCTAGACTGCTTTCATAGAGAAGCCTCAGTAAGTCATAGCTCAAGTCAAAGGAAAATGAAATTTCTCTCTTCTCTCCTTCCCAGGACCTTGGGTTGCTCACCCAGGAGGCTTCTTCCCTGGCACATGAAGTGATCCACCACACCAAGGGTTTCACAGCTGGAATATCCCCTCAAGGCACAGTCCTTCACAGGGTTTACTCTGCTACCTGTATCCCAGCAAGCCTGTGAGTAAAAAAAAAAAATAGTGATGTGTATGGTCTGTTTGCTCAGAGACTTTGCACCACCTGGCTTCAGAGATTGTCAGGAGCCAGGCAGCCACTGATTGTACAGTGCAAGTGCATCACCTCCAGCAGCTGATGCTGCAAGCACATTCAGACTCCTCATCTGAACTCAGGTAAATGAAAGTGATGGAGGGTTGCTGATGTATTTAAATGAAAAGTAAGGTAGATTTCCTTGCTGGAAAGAATGCTCAAATAACTTCCTTTTGATAGCATTATGAACAATACTTTATATTCCCTTTTCATCAGTTACCTTTTAGTTACAAATACTTAAATACAGTTTTCATATTTAAACCATCTAGGATTGTTCTTGAACCTCATAAAATGGGTGACAGTGTTATCCTTTCACTGCTGCAGTTCCAACTTAAATTGTTTTAATCATGTGATTATTAACCTTGACAAGAAAAGCGGCAGAAGCCTTTAATGGTTTCATAACTCAGGGGTGTCCTGGCTTAAATGCCTCTTAAAACCAATATGAATTATCTTGAGATGAATAGATGCCACACCCTGGAAGGCTAAGGAAAAGCAGCTTAAACAGAAAGATTCTCTGTAGAAATAAAAGTTTGCTTCGGATTGTTCATGTTATGACATCCTGAGATGTGCAGCTTTTCCCAGCTGATTCCTACATGATGCAGAATTATTTTGGCATTTCACACTATCAGAGGACAAAAGGCAAACTTCTGCCATTAGAAAAAAATGCATCTAGGTACCTATGCATGTGTGTACACTTGGAACTCTAAGCAAGGCTGCAAGGACATCTTTCTGTGCATGCATTTATCTGCAGCTAAATTATGCAGCTTCTGTATTTCTCTGTTGAGGATGTTACTGCTGCTGCCTACACTGAAGCTGAGGCATTCAGCCCAGTTTGTGTCATCCTACAGGTCACATAAGTTGTTTATAATAACACCTTTATCCTGATCATATTGTTCTTTCCAACCTTGTGTTTAAGTTCTTTTTATATATCTCATCTTTCAAGGCTCCTTCTGGTGTTAAACCAGGTGATAATTACAGTGTTTGAATAAAAAATGTTGTCTGCTCAAATGAAAAGCTTCGCTTCTATTTTTTTCATGTTACTGTTCCTTTTCTTGTAAATCTTCACTACTTACTCAGTCTAATGATCCTGATTTTTAGAACTTTGTCAAGAAGTGGTGTGGTCAAACAGCCTCTCACTACAAGCTGTTCCTGTTCCAAAGGGCTCAGTGCTTTGGACAGATTTGCTTCCCCCTCGGCTCAATTTGTTGCTGTGCACTCTCTGTCTTCTAAAGTTTGTGTCACCTCCAGCACCACAAGCTGTTCTCCTTTCTCCTTCTTTTTTAATACATGATTTATTAAAATATGTGTATACACATACGTACTGAGTACACAATGGTAATGTGCAGACTGATGTTTGCTTTTTACCATACTAGTAGAGGCCTATTTTCTTTTATCACTGTCAACCTAACATCTTTAACTTTTATTTGCTCAAGGCTTCTGTTCTTCCCTTTTAAAATGTACTGGGTTTGATTTAATCAATTTTCAGTCTCAACCTGTACATGTATATAGGTATACACACACAAACACGTGTACTTGTATATCCAGATGTTCATATGTCAATGCATATGTATACACAGGGAATTTCACAGAATGATGTTGTGGAAGCCCAAGAACAGACCAGCAAAGCAAAGAAAGGACAGAGAATAATTCCTTCAAGGAAGATCCTTGCAACTCTGCAAAGATGGGTGACATATGGATGACTGAGGCAGTCAGTTTGCAGACTGTCTTTTCAGAGAACCAGGAAGAGGTAAGCTGATGTTTGGATTCTGAATTCATTTCTTTGTCTCTACTGGAGTTCTTCCTGAAATACTAAACTGTTCAGTTTTTATCTTTCTGTCTGACACACTCTCCCTCACATTATACACATTCTATATTTTAAACATCCTCTGCTCTTCAGGGGGTTCAGTGCTCAGCATCAGCAGCCCATGCACACGTGACATTTCTCTGTCTCCTCAAGCAGGACTCTGCAGTGTTTTGCAGAATGTACCTGGACAGGGGCACTTTAATGTCTCACTCCATCACTGCCTGTATGGCCTTGTGTGTGTATTTACACTGGACTAGTAAAAAATAATGAGTTGGCAGCAACATTATTGTGCTGTCATTTCACTCTGGTTTATCCCAGCTAAGGGAGCAAACTTGTCATTGTACTGCTTAGAGGTGACCATGTAAGGTTGTGATGTGCAGCCTAACAGTGCTGATAGGACAAGCTGAGGTAGCCAGTGGAGATTTTAGAGAAGTGGAAGCCTGGGGACAGTAGTCTTTATTTTCCAGCCCCAGGAAAAGACAAATACATATTATCCTATGGGCTGTAAAGGTTGATTAATTCCAGCACACTACTTTTCCCTCTCTGAAGTGGGCAGGGAAAGAGCCTGTGGAAGTCAATGGCTGTTTTGCCACTGCCTTCCATGATTGGGCTCCAGATAAATGGTGATTCATGGAGCCACTTACATGGTAAATGTGAAAAATGAAAATGACCTATCCTTTAACTTAATCATCATTCCATTCCTTCTCTAAGGCAAATAAAGTGCTAGATGGAGGCAGATGTTGTTGTAATTGAGGTCTTTTTTCTTATTTGAAGGCACAAATTTCTAAAGGTCATTGATGGAACTTGATGGAAATAAGCCTTTAAAGAGTGAATATTGATGGCTTAGAAAGTGAGACTTCAGAGGGAAGACCATGCAAAAAAAGGTAGGTATTTTTAAGATTATGGGTCAAATTCTTCCCTCACTCAGGGCACTATAAATCTGAAGTTATCTGAAGAAATTATTGACTTCAGTGTAGGTGAGGGCACAGCCTTCCTCACTGCAATGAGCTTAAGACTTTTATCCTCACAAAGGAGAACAGAACAAAGCAGAATTTACTATAATTTGGCCACAGCTCTGATAGAAGCAGAGAGAATTCTGACCGACAGCCCACCTGGGGAGAAAGGGAAGCTCTACAACTCTTAATTCACTTCTATATTAGAAATCTCAATATTTAGTCCTCTAAGGCCTAGAGAACAAGCTAAACAAATGGGTGAAACACTGATAGAGTCACAAATGTACAGTCTGGAAGGGAGAGAGAGAGAGGATCTATCACTTTGTTTCAATTACTTTTTAATTATTGCCTTGCCCTCTGACTGGGTTTGCTTTAATCCTTTCCTTTCATTCTCATTCTTAACATGGCATCAGCACTCTTGCTTTTCTCCTGAGGAATGCCTCAACCTTCCCTGGGCTGGGCTCAGAAAGCAGGAATTGCCCATATGGGTTGTTGTAAGGTGTTTTTGGAAGTTCAGAAACGTATATGGACACTAGGCAGAGGTGAGATTTTATTTTGATGCTGTGGACTTATACCTAAATATGTGCTGTTCCTTATTCAAATAACATTTTTACATAAGAGGAAATGAACAGTAATCTGAAATAATAACCTATAGTTATATACATATTTATTAGATGCTTCTGTTGTTTCTATTTAGCATTTAGAATCAATATGTTTTAGTTGCACGTTATTCATAAGCATTTATATAAATCACATCTAGATTTAAAAACATAAAAATAATACCCTTTAGCAAAAAACTATGCAAATTTTTAGAGCAAATCTTTATGGCTACTACAGACTTTTGAAGGCTGTAATTTGTGATACTTTTCAGACACAACCTTAGCTGTCACAGAACAAGCAGCCCTACAAAACTTCATCTTCCTTGGACAGCTGGTGTGGTGTGATACCTAGCAAATAAAAGAAATGAAGGAAAAGAACCATGATAGCCTAGAATACAGGAGTGAGTTTTAAAAAAGTCCATCACAAGTAACAGTCACTCTCTTAGCCACAGGAAAAAAAAAAAAAGGAAAGAAAAAGAGATCAAATAAGTTCATTCTTCTGAGAATAAGGTGTAGCTGTAGCTCAAATATGCATCTCCTCTCTAGGCAAAGAGAAGATAAATTTCCCAACATCCCAGGAAAAAAATATGGATCAATGAAGAGCATTATGCTGCATGAGAGCATAATGGAATGCCATAGGAATGGGGAGCAGAGCAATTGAGATGTGGTGAGTGGGAAGATGAGGGAGAAGCTGGCAGGAGAAGGGATTGTCACCGTAAGGAGGAGTGACAGCTGGGAGGATGCTGGCTGCTGTTTGGTGTGCCTGAGAAATGCAGAGGCAGAATTAACAAGGCAGAGAGACACATTCAAAAGAAAAAGATTGCTGAAGAAAAGAAGTATGGCAGGGATTAAAAAGATCATCCAGCAAGCAAAATAAGTGCAGACCAAGTTAAAAATATAGCTGATATCCAGAAGGTACATGTGCCTCACGAGGCAGATTGCTCCACAGGACAGATTTTGAATAACTCCTGGGGCTTTGTAAGGCAGAAAAATAAGAATTAGCTTTAACCAGTTTATGGGAACTCCTCAAAGACAAGCATAGGTAGTTGATGTTTTCAGTAATATTTACAATGGGACATTGTAGTAAAATTCCTGTTTGATTCTTGAAGGAACTGTGTTCTGCTGGTCTTTCAGAGAGCTGTAATAAACCATGCCAAACCTTCATAAAATGCAGCAGGAACAAGCACAGACCAGGTTTTATTAGCACTCTGGTGTTCCCCCCACTACTGTAGTACCTACACTGTTCACAGCTACTCATTCCACTTGGATTATGCAAGATACTCTTCAGTGCAAAAGTAATGCTTGTGTTAGGTTTATTCCAAGTGAAAAAGCTGCAGGAGAAATTCAGGTAACTCCCCCCCCCCAAAAAAAAAAAAAAGTTCCTACATAACTGCTTTGCAGAACTTCACTTTCCAGAAACATAAATGCTGTTTCAGATGTAAATAGCCTTTTGTAGTAAGAGAAAAGAATAAATATTGAGTACATAATTTACAAAACCAAACCATTTTGGAAGACTTTTACATCTGTAACCATCTGCAGAAGTGTTGGCACCATTTTATTAGTCTGTACTGGACAGACATATTTTCTTCCTCTCAGTCCTATAAAAGCTAGATTTTGAAAAAAAAAAAAAAGTCTTACAGCAGCTTTAAGCACTTCTGAATACTTTGCCATCAGTAAATATTGAGGCATATTAGTACATTCTGTGACGTGATTTCAGTCCAGGCAAGGTGGCAGTGTACAATTTCCACAAGGATTTGAGGTCTCCATTTTGTTTTTCTTTTTTTTTTTTTTCTCTGGAGTAATCCCCAAAATCTCTCTCCACAGCACTGACAAAACCTGTTCAGTCATTTCCCCAACACTATGCAGAGGATCATTTAATGATGCCTATAAGCTTATATTTTCTGCTGTTGCTGGAAACTGAGGAGGTTTATTTGGCTATGCTGAAGGTTTTTCTGGTTTCAGTTACCTTTTGCAGAATGAATACCTGCTGACAAAACAAAGTGACTTCTGCCAAAGGCCTTCTAAATTTTTTTTAACTACATTTGCTACACTGATCAAGTTTTCACTCCAAAACAACTGACAAAAGAGCACTCTCAAAATACCTGCACTTTCACAGGTCTTAGGGAATTCGATTTTAATTGCTGATTTTTTTTAAAATTATTATTATTTTACCCATTTGTGTGCAGAAATTCGACTATTTTGTTGCTGGGGGTGTATTTTTCAAGCTTGCCTGACAAACACAGGCGAGTCAGGATGTAACAGAATATTAGACTCCAGGGCAGATTCAGCACCATCATAATTTTAATCTGGTCATGGTTTCAGACTTGCCAGTGCTTGAAAAAAAATCAAAGCAAAACAAACAAAAAACCCAAAAAACAAACCAACCCTATTTGTTCTGATCTTCCTGCCCACATGGGATACTTTTTTTTAGCCATGATGTTCCTATATAATCACCTACATCTGAACTGAATTCACTCATCATGCTGCTAACACGACAGCAAACAAGCAAGGGGCAGCAGCTGGCAAACACTTCCTTTAGTACATGGCTAAAACTATTTTTCAGGCACCTGTAAATGTTGGCAATATGGTTTTCTGCAATTCAGAATATTTCTGTTTGAATGAAGACAGCTCAGCCCACACATATGACTTGGGATTGAGGTGTTAGCACTCAGGTGGTCTCTGCACTTTGAGCAGGTTTTGTATCCCCAAAGCCTGGGAAGCTTGCCTTCTCTTGATTGTTATTATCAGGCTTATTGCTGGACATTTTCCACTGACACATTTGTAGAAATGCAAACAGCAAAATGGAAAATGTTTAACCTCCTATCCAAACCTCATGATTCACTCAGTGTGGGTAGAAATCCAGAGAGTTGTCCATTATATCCTCAACTCTTCCAAATTTCCCTGCCTGTCCTTCACACCTAAGCCATCTGTTTGTCATTTCTTGGCTCTCCCCCTACCCCTTTCACAAATGAACCATCTGCTCCGAGCCTTTAGACTTCTATTTACAACACCAACTCTTTTATCTATTTTACAACTCTTTGCATATGTCAAAATTTTAATTACATAGTCAGATATTAGGATGTCACTGGCTCAGGGGGCTTTTTCTAACAATGGTGTCGGTGCTGGGCCGAAGGCATTTAAAATGTGTTTTATGGCTGGCTGATAGATGGTATTTATGAAGAGTGCACCAAATTTTAAAGTGAAGAAGCAGATGATGCATGAAGTCAATAATTGTTCCAAGACACCCCCGAGTGATTGATGTCTACATAATCCCATAAATGCTATTGCTTTATTAAAATGCAATAATAATATTAATTTATATGAAAATTCGCTTTGGCTAACAGCTAATGCATTTAAATTTCATAGTCTCTAATGCAGTCCTGTCTTCTGTTAGAGACAAAAAAAAAAAGAGGTTCCTTTCTAGAAATTTACTGGATACCTCATCTCATAAAATATAAAAAATTATAAATGATTTTTATAAATGCTATAAATATGATTAAGATCTCCTCCCAAAGGAGGGCAAAACCAATCTTGCTAAACAGGAAGCAGATAAGAAAATTTTAAAAAACCAGTTGTATATTCCAAGTCCTGTGCATACACACCTAACACAGACATACAGCCCCAGCATTGCCTCACTGCAGCCAGATGGAGTGTCCTCCGTGCAGATGAAACACTTTCCATACAAATTTTCCCCTGTTCTTTCAGGATGCATTGAGCTGGGAGCATTTAGGACACAACCTGTTTTGCATGTTCTCCAGGAGTGGAGGGAGTTTTGATAAGATAAAGGTGTTTGAGGGGAAAGAAGCAGCATATTGCTTCCTCCATGGTCCACCAAATGATGGAAAGAGGGATCGCTGATCACAAGCAGAGTAAGGGTCCCTCCTCCTGGACTTTAAGGACTTTGCCTGTCTATTTTTTCTCCTTATGTTTGGGTTGGTCAACTTGCCTGTAGAAAGGAAGGATATACCAGCTGTGAAATCTGATAACAGATGCCAAGCACGTTGGTAGGGAAGTGTTGATATCTCTGGCTTTGAAAAACTCCCCCATCTTGAGAGAGATGCAGAGGGATTCAGAACCATCAGAGGAAGGGCTCCCTCTGAAACACAGGTGAGATGAGTCTGGTTGAACCAGGGTTGATCCTGAATTAGAGGAGTAACCTGGAAATCACTTGGGATGCCTACAATTAGGCTTCTGCAGAACTAGAGTATGCTATAGCAACCCCTGCTTCCCCACCTGCTGGCAGTGAGGAAGTCCTATAGAGTAGGTCCCCAATCAAAACAACATGAAGTACAGAAACACTTGCCAGTGTCTAAATGAAAAACCTTTGAAATGGTTTAATTTACTGTAAGTACAATTCTAGGAAGCAGTTGTTGAAATTCAGCTGCTTAGGGCTACGCCATCTCAAACTGAGCTCAGAATCACTCCAAAACACTTGATAGTAAATTGATCTCTGAATGGATTGCAGGTGGCTGCTCCATAGCAGACAGCCACCCCCCCCATGTCTGAAGACCAGCTGGTGGGGGCAGGATCATGAAGCTGACTTCCTCCAAATGCCACAGACACAAAACTAGAAGTAAGCCAGTTCCCAAAGAAACTTGGTTCTGAGCCTTAGGCCTAGCTGATGGCTAGACTGACACATCCAGGCTGCTCTTTGTATGACATTTGTTTCAGGAGAGCTGGGAAGTGGGATCCTGGGGAGACAGTCAACACCACAATGAAATCCCATCAGGGAAAGTTCATTTTTCTTTCTTTCATTCCAGTTTTTTTTTCCCTTGGTGCTTTGTTACCCTCAAAGTCCTTCCATGGGACCATCCACCCCAGTACTTAGAGCAGGGGTAGCTTTCCTGTAGGGCCATGAGATTAACCAAGCTTTTTGATACTTCTTTGCTTACATCTACTTCTGCACACACAGTGATATATTTTTTTTGTGAAATTTTATTAGCTTGACTTGAGTGAGCAGCTGTCCTAAATCTAAAATTACACTGAGTATTGGAGCATTTCCAACAGAGCTATTCCAAGCATGCAGACGTAGGAGACAATCCCACCTTTTCTTTTTTTTTCTAACTGATTAAGGTAAATAACTAAAGTCTGGAAGAACTTGAAAGAGCCTCTTTGCTTTTAATTATGACTCTTTTTCAACGATACAGCTTTTGATATCACTGGAATAATGCTGATAGGAATTTTACCATCTCCATCTCATGCTACTGTGCATGAACCTGCAGTAGCAGCTGCTTTACAGAATTGAAGGAAAAGAAGCTCCTTGTAATATTTTGAAAACTTTTTTAAAAGATTGGCTATCATGATCCTTCAATTTACCAACTGATTTTCTGTTAGCTGACTTAGGGCTGCACAAATTAATGGTAACAGATTTAAGTCCTCTTCAGGCATTCCTCTCCCCCATCTATTCAGACAGTGAGGATTATATTCATAATCCAGATCAATACTACCTGATTTAACACCCTATTTTCAGTTGCTTTCAAATCCTTAAATTTAATTATGTAGCTTTAATGATCAGCCACATTGTTTTTGGAGAAATTTCAGATTTTGTTAAAAAAGCATTAATTTTGGACACAGGTTTAAGGAACATCATATGCTTTACATAGGAGTTCATATAAATGGTCTGTGGAAATGGTCTAAGGTTTCTATGGTTTCTGTGAGTACTTGGAAAGCCTTTTCTGTTCTTCATAAGTTGATAAAGAAGACAATAAAATGAATTTCTTTCAATATGGAATTTTCTAAGTTACAGATCCAAACAGACAAAACTCATTAGATAATAATTCTTCCTGGGGTGTCAGCATCAGTTACCTCAGTGCTTTTTGTACAGTTTCTGTACCAGCAAAACAAGAGTTTAGAATCAATTGATCTATATTTTCTCACCAAAGATGACAAAAAAAAATATATGATCTTCTGTGATGTATCTGTTCTTTTTTTTACTGCGTCTATACAATGAATTCATACATATTTTATGAAAACCTTTCACCAACAGCTCTTGCAATCCCATAAAACTGCCTGCTTGTTGTGGTTTTTTGAGACACGGGGAGATTGATATTTGGAAAAATGATGGACTTCAAAAATAACTGTGGATTCTCTGACCTGCTTCAGTAATGCACACTGCTGTAAAACCAGGCAGGGTGGAAAGTGCAGTCTGCAGAAACAACAAGATGCAGCACGTCCTGGAGCTCCGTGGCACTGATCAGGACCTCTCAGCTGGGCACTCCTGGTCCTGGGCTTGTCTCCTCCTCTCCCAACCTTCTAAGCCTGGTAAGAGGATGCCTCAGCCCCTTTGGCCCCAGAAGAAAGAATACATCTGTTCTTTAAAAATTTCTCTCTCTTGCTTTCTAACTATTCCTACCATAATTTAGTAATTTCCCTGCTTTCCAACACTCTGTGATCAGAGGGAAGTGTTCACACCATTTCTTATTAATGTTTTTTCCATCCATCTTGTTGCCACAATAGCTCCATCATCAACAGGCTGGAAGTATGAACAATTAGATCAAAATTTTCTTTAAGCTTTTAGCAGACATCACAAAAATCCAGCTGTGTGAACAAAGTGAAGAATCATCTTTGAGTGCAAATGCTGTTTGCAATCTTACAATTTGCAGACTAAAAATGAAATGACTATTTTTGTCCTCCTTTTTCTGCCAGGCACTAACTAAATTTGTCAAAGTAAGCATGCTTAGGATTAAAGTAGTTTGGGGTTTGTTTTGTTTTGTTTTGTTTTTGTGAGGCAAACTTAAAACATGGCATATAAACTTTTTTTTTAGACAGCAGAGGACTTCCTGGCCCACATTTTAACTCCTGCTGCCTTCAGTTCACCTTCCAAGAGCTCCTGGACCCAATCAGAGAGACACTCTTCCATCCACTGCAGATATATATATATATATATATATCTCATCTTGGTTGGGGCCACCAAACCTGGGTGCAGAGGAGTTCTTAAATGATGGAACACTTCAAGAGGTGGAGCCTGAGAGAAACATCTCCAGGTAAGAAGAACATCACCCATCAGTGGGCACCACTGCCAGCTTAACAGGGATGGTTATTATACTGGGAGCTGGGCACAGTTATGAAGGAAAATTGGTTTATTCAGTGCTCACTGAAAGGCTTCTGTTGGGTTATTTTATGCTGCAGTGTTGTTTTTATTCCTAAATTTGGATTTGGAGGTGACTTAATGCACTTTTTGGTGCTGAATTTCTATTAACTTTATCTTTCATTTCTCTGAGTTTTCTTCTTTTCCCTTCTTAGCATTTACCACGTGCAAACCATGGGGATGAGCTGAGAGGAAGAGCAGAAATATTTTAGGAAATACTCTTTTTACCATTTCCCTTGATGAACTCCTTTTCATGGTGGTTACCCACCAGCTCTCCATGAGCTTCTAATCTGATTCACTCGAATGTAAGAGGGTCCCATGGCCTCCAGTTAGCTAGGCTGAACTGGGCACAAATTTTTAACTGCTTTAGCTTATTGCTGTTCACCACCTGAAATATTCCTTGGATTACCAGAAGGAGATTTTATATCTAGTTTCGTAATGTATAATTCAATGGCTTGTGTAATATTTTCATTTACTTATAATTACAGAGGGGAGGAAGAGAATTTAAATGGTGACTTTCTGCCTGTGTTGCAGGAGTTGAAGGAGGAGGTCCTGGACTCTTGTATTATGTACTTCCCTGAGAACAGTTGAATGCCTGAAAACTTCTATAAGGTCAGTGAAATTAATTGGGTGGGATCTATAGCTATAACTGCTAAGAGGCCCAAGAGCAGCTGGAGTGAAGGGAAAAGTAATCAGTTTATGATGTTATCTGATAAAGACAGGAGTGAGTAATTTTAATGCAATCCAGAGAGATACACCTATTTGCAGCATCTGCTGAGACATCAGCTCCACCTACAGAGAAGGCTGTTGGATAGCTCTCACCAGAGCACACTGAGCAGACATCTAAATCACAGCTTCCAGTAGTTGCTCTAGTTCAGAAAGCCTGTGTACCTCACAGAGACAAACAAGAAATAAAGAGGACTGCAGGGGATTCCTGAGTCCTATACAACTTCAGGTAGATGAATTTTTAACCACTAGAAGGTGCATTATTATGTAAAGTGTGAAAACAAAATTTACGTGCCTTCTTCCTGAAGCAATCAGGATTTTTCCTATTTCTGTTGCTAATTGAAAAGAAGTTAAAATAAAGCACACGGCCTGCCCAGCAGCATCTCCAGCTGCAAAAGAACTCCCAAGTGCTAAGTACGTTCTGTGGTGCCAGCTCTGCTGGGCAGGGTGAGGATTTTCCCATAAAATCATCCCTAATCTCCATCAAAACTTCTGCATTTACCTCTCAGCAGAAGTGAAGCTGCAGAAGGCTGCTCTGTCTTGCAGTCAAAACATGTCATCTGCATATTCTTACCCAGAAAGCAGGAGAGGCTCTAAACCCTTTCTTAGAGCCTGTTTGATTTCCTGGCTGCCTTATTTGTTTACAACAATGCTCTTAAAATTGTCTTTACCATCTGTGTGGTTTCTAGTTGTTTGAATGAGAATGAGATATTAAAATGCCATCCAGATGTCTAGATGCATATCAGCATTAACATATTATGCAAATTGTCACAAGGATAGGGGTTTTTTTTCTTCTTAAACAAAACAATATTTTTAGATGGAATGGAAAGAAGTAAATCTGTGAAGGATGACAAGCAAAAAAAAACAAAAACAAAACACTGAGCATATTCGGCTGAACTTTTCAATCACTTTTTCTGAATGGGTGAGGTGCAAAGTGTCCTTAGTTGTTTTTACTGTAAATCTGTCAAAGGGCAATTGGACAAAAATATAATCTTAAAAAAAAAATTAAAAATTCGGGAAGAGCAACGAAGCACTACTAAGCCTGAAGATGTCATAAAATGAATTCAACAAAGTGAAATATAAAAGTTGCCTCTGTGTATTTATCTCATGAGAACAGGACTTCATGAGCAATATCAAATACATGTTAGCTACTGAGCATCTAATTTAAAGAAACCTCTGGGCCTGACTCTACAGTTCTTTACTTGGAGATAAGTCCATAGTGCAAGATCATACCTGAGCCTTTATTGCTCTCAAAAAAATAAGAGGTGGGATCAGAAAATTAAGACAAATATCTTTAGCTAGAGTTGATTTTTTTTTTCCTGGGACTTTGTTGCAACTAAAAAGAAAAACAATGTTTCTTCCTTTTTAAAGTTTGGTGTATTAAGAAAAACGTTTATTTATGGAATTTTGAAATCCCTGACAGTTGTTTTTGAATCACTTTTGGTACCAAGAACTAAGGGCAGAAGTTTCAATGTTGCCAACTATAATGCTTTGTAGTGAAACCCAAAAATCATAGGTATGTTATTTGACTTATTTTAATTAAGTCTGACCTTAAGCTGGATGGAAGGATGACAATAAAAATGGAGTTATATGAAGTAGCAATAAGGGAAGCAAGGTTTTTACAGAGTCACCCACTCCATTATTTTTATCTCCAGATAGCACAAACCAGACTTAAATTGTGTCTGACAGGTGTCTGCATAACCTGTCCTTCCACTGATGGAAATTCCACAGACTTCCACATTATTTATTCCACCACCTATCTTGCCTTTAGGCTGTTTTTTTTTTTTTGTGGTTTTTTTTTTTTTTCCCAAGTGTTTAACCTGAATTTCCCTTGCACTTTAGTAATGGAAGTTATCCTGTCCCCTCCCTGATGGCAAGGACCATACTTCCCAGCTTCCCTCCTCATGGAGGGCAGAACCAGAGCCAGTGCCATGGAAGTCAGAAAAAGTTTTCACTTACAGACAGCATTTCACCTCCCTTACTGTCCTCCTCCAGACTAACCAAGCTCAGTTAACCCAGGTTTTCCTCATGCTTCAGGTTTTCTGCAGTTTTGGGTTATTTCACATGTTCTCCTCAGAATTCCCTTTTGTTTTTCCTTGTCTTTTAACAATATTGGGTTCCAGACAGGCCAGAATACTCCACTGCAGCCTTAGTGAGGAAGAATTGCTTCACATTTAAAACACACTATCCTGCTGATACAGCCTGATTTGATGTCTGCTTTTCTTTGTTAGTGACACTCCTACTGTCTGAAATAATAATAGTATAATAATGTCTCCCCCCAAATCTCTTCTCCTGCAGACATCTACTGCTCTTTCCCTGTCTGCAGCACTCTTACCTTATCACAAAAAGGCATTAGGTTAGCTTGATATGGTTTGTTCTCAAAACATCCATACTGGTTCTGTTCTTATCATCTTTTATCTTCTGAGTGCTTAAATAGATTGCCTGACTATTTATTCTGATATCTTTCTGGGCACAGAGCAGAGAACGATTTGTCTGTAATTCCTTCACATTTTAAAAACATATTATTATTGGTGGGGTTTTTTTGATTTTGTTTTTTGTGTTTTTTTGGGTTTTTTTTCCCTCTGGTACCAGTGGCATATAATCCTCACAAAGAGTGTCTGTTCTTTGTGTATACCAAGGGCTTAATCCACAGAGAAATGTAGAAGAAAGGATTGAATTTCAGCTGCTACTGCAGCTACTCCTGAAGCAAGATGACAGCTCCAGTGTTCAGTTGATCATTGATATTGCAAAAATTGATCTTTGATAAATAGGCTGTGAGTGTGAGTATCCTGTGGCAGGCAGTAAAAACATAGACACTGTTATATACCTGCTCTATACATTATAGCACAGTCCCATCCCAAGGGGGATGAAGAGTTATTTTGTGTTTCAGCTTCTTGCATTTTCTGGGTTTTTGCTCTAAAACCACCAGAGACTTTTAATACTAATTCTTCAGTGCCAGCCTAATGTCACAAGAGAGTTAAAAGAAGGAATTCTAATCATCTACTTTAGTTCCTACAGTCATTTAGACAGAAACCCTAACTTGGATGAAAAAAATAGTGCTGCTTTGAGGCCTGCTGACTATTCAGAGAATAAATCTGTTTGTGGATTAGTAACTGCAAAGTCAAAGCCTTTTGGCAATGAAGGAGAAGTAGCTGCTTTTTGTGTTGGTGTGGTTGGAGTGTCTGCAGCCAGGTACAAACATCTGTAAACAATTCATCCAGGCAGTTTCATTTACCTGAGAGTTATGAACTGGCAACAAATGGACCACCACATTTCTTTTGAATCTGGTTTTTGCTTGGCATGAAGGGAGTTTAGTCACGTCTCTTAAAGCAAGAGGGTTTTGACTTCTCAGCTTCATTAACTTGAAAGTGGAGAGCTCCTCTTGGTGAGACTCTGCAGATGCAAAAAGCAGAACCTCATTTGCAGTGTGCTGAAGCAGGGGTCCAAATTCATCATATCCCAGACCTGTGCATCCCAAACTTTGGCACAAAGGACTTGGCAAAAAAATCTCTTGTGATATTGCTTTTGAAAAAAAAAAAAAATAGTAAAAACTTGCTTGGCTTGAATCTTTGCAGACCATGCAACCCTCCTGGGTGGCAGCTGGGCCTTTTTTTACAGGGTAATATTAGCTCTATTTTTTCTATTTTACAGCCTAATATTATCCCAAAACTCAAATGTCAGATCTCAAAGTTTGTGTTCAGCTGCAACAGAGGATTAACATGCAGTTCCTACACATGGTTACCAGCAGAATGAAGCTCAGCTGCTGCTCTTCACCCAGGAAAATATTTGTGATTCACGTGCAAGTTTTCAGTCATGCTCTCACAGGCCCAAAGCATGAATAACTGATATATTCTAGAATTTTGTTGTCACTCTTCTGGTTGTTAGAGTTGCTGTTGGATGTGGTGGTCAGTCTGGGTTTCAGGTGGGTGCAGGCACTGGCTGTATTCCCATATTTTCACATGTGCAAGAGTGTTTTACTGTAAACTATTTTGACACTTTTAAGAATGTCTAACAATTATGCACATATTTATGCACAAATATTATGCACATAATTATGCATATTTAGAGGTATCTATCAAGGCCTTACCCAAAACATATTGATCCTCCATTGGCTCTCCTTGCCTTTGATAGACTGATGGGCAGTCAGGCTCTTTCTACCTTATTTGATCTTGGCTGCTTAACAGAAAAGCAATTTCTTTTCCAGCAGAGATCTGGACACACTTTTCATTTTGTTTCTTCCTGCATTACCTCACTAGTTGTTTTTCCTGCTGTTCGAACCTTCTTCACAGAGACCTTCAAGGGAAATAACAGAATTGCATCAAGGGAAATAAAAGACTTGATGTAATCTTGAGACACATTTTAGTTAAACATAGGCAATTTGTCTTAGAGCAGTTCAATATCTGGGTATAAACATATGGCCTTTGTATACCTGAGATGATACTGTCTGTCCCAGAAAGCTGTGACTCTGTTAATTAAAACAGATCAAATGATAACACTAATTTTTGTGGCATATTAAGAAATAGCTTTTAATTTTAGCCCATGTCTTTCCCCATGATTTTCCTTAAGCACTTGATGAGTGAGAGTCAGTTGCACAGAATATTTCTAATGCACTAATTTTAGCTGTAAATGTTTTCTTAAATGCTTCTCAAATATTAAATGGAGAGGTAATACAGTATTACCTGTGTGTCTGTAAGCATCATGTGCAGATAAAATGTCTGGTAGTTTGCTCTCAGCCACCAATACCTTTTCAAAAGATGTGTTTAAATCTACTCAGGAACATTTCACGGAGTAAAAATGATGCCATCTGGTTAATACAATATTTATAGTGAGTGATTTGCTCAGCCCTATGCAAAATGGAGGAACATTCTTAACCAGTCAGATCAAAGCTCTTTGGGAAGAGGTGAGAACACACTGTTTTCCTCATTTTGCTCAGTTTCACATCAGACTGCCTCAACTTACTTATTAAGCCTTAATTTTGCAACATTTCATGGGGCAGCTGACAATAGGGCCATGCCTGAAAAAATGAAAAATCTCTGGGCTGTAGAATCAGGAATAGTGACAGGGCTGCTTTATCTGGTCTTATTTTTCAGCCACAACATCTAGGTTCTTTGCTTGAGGTTTTTACACAGCATGTCTCCTTCCCCCTCTAATTCCCTTTATACATAGTTCTACCAAAGATATTGCAACTAGAGAAGCAGTAGAGGGCAGAATGGAAAACAAATTCACATTAATCATGCAGGTACACCTCACTGGTTAATTACCAGCCCATCATCCTGCCCATATGTAGGACTTCAGAACTGATTAACCAGCAGCTTTATGTCCCACCACATGAGAAAATGTGGGAATGAAAGAGGATTCAGCATCTCAGCATCACGTAAGATTAAATTTTACTGATGGCAACAACATGAACTAGGAAATGTGAGATACAGGGCAAATATCTGAGGGGAAAAAAACATAAGAAAACAATTCTTCAAACCTAAAAATATAAAAAAACCCCAGAAGAACAGCCTACCAACCAATGTAACCAATTTCTAAACCAAGGCTGCAAGAGAAAACACTTCAGTCCCACAAGAGGCAATTGGAAGATCCTGTGGAAATTGTGCATTAAAAAGATGAGTCTCCAAAGGAATGAACTGCTTTTTCCTCATATCCTTTTTTTTTTTATTACTGTTCACATGGAATTCATCTAACTGCATGTTTTCTCCACAGTGTTTGGATGTTGCTTTCCCCTTTCAGGATGATTACCTGTCCTCTACTGTAAGCACCTATGAATAAGCAAAAGCTTTCAAGGCTGCTGAAGAGGATGAAGTACTTTTTTATTTCTCTTTGTAGAACACAAAGCCTATAGGAGGGAAATTGCAAGATATTGTTCTTCTTGAACATGCATTAGAGGAGTACTTGGTTTATTTACACATATCTCACCTGAAACAACCCACAGATTCATTTAAATAAATAAGCTTGCACTACAGAGAGGGTTTTTTATGTGTGGAGTGGGGTAAAGAGAGTAATGGAAAATCTTTCTTGTGGGGGTGGATTAATCAAAAAACTTGTAAAGAGGGTTTGAGCTGAAAGGCTTCAGGAATCTCATACTTCGTCCTCAGTTTTAGACATTTATCACCTTTTAAATCAGCTCACGTGTGGTTTAAAATGTATCTTTCATTCTAAATCTTCAATCACAGTCACGTGGAATCTGAAAAGGCCTTTTTCCCCCTGAATCTGTTTCCTGCTTTGTGCCCATGGTGATTACTGCTCTTCCTTGCAGGTAACTGGAGACATATTACAAATCTAGGTTAATAGGTTTTATGATCAATCAACTCAAAGGCACGTACCTGTCCTATTAATAATGCAAATGTGATAGGATTATTGAGTTATGAGTAGCTTATACACAAGTATTAACCACTAATACACTCATTAAAGCTGAGTAAAGTATTAATTAGCTTTGATGCTGCTGGATTGCAGAGTAATAGATAGTTTTACCAAGGTCTGCTCAAATTGATTAGTGTGATCCCATGTTGTGCTCTGTGTTTCCACAACAGAATTGATCTCTTTCCTGGATGAAGACAAACAACATTCTAAACCATGTTTGGAGATGCTTCTGAACAGGCTTGGTTAGGGACATAAGTGGTAGAAATATCCTGCTAGAGAGTTTTATCCTGTATGGGGTC
>JAAWXA010000016.1:18268443-18452505 GCA_038090715.1 Florisuga fusca | reverse complement strand
ATGTTCCTATATGCTAGCACTATTTCTCATTTCACTGGCTCATTTAACCTATGCAATAAAGTTGCTTGTCAGGTAATAAGGTAAGTANGGAAATTGTGCATTAAAAAGATGAGTCTCCAAAGGAATGAACTGCTTTTTCCTCATATCCTTTTTTTTTTTTATTACTGTTCACATGGAATTCATCTAACTGCATGTTTTCTCCACAGTGTTTGGATGTTGCTTTCCCCTTTCAGGATGATTACCTGTCCTCTACTGTAAGCACCTATGAATAAGCAAAAGCTTTCAAGGCTGCTGAAGAGGATGAAGTACTTTTTTATTTCTCTTTGTAGAACACAAAGCCTATAGGAGGGAAATTGCAAGATATTGTTCTTCTTGAACATGCATTAGAGGAGTACTTGGTTTATTTACACATATCTCACCCGAAACAACCCACAGATTCATTTAAATAAATAAGCTTGCACTACAGAGAGGGTTTTTTATGTGTGGAGTGGGGTAAAGAGAGTAATGGAAAATCTTTCTTGTGGGGGTGGATTAATCCATGCTTAGGCTTTCTTTCTTTTTTCTTTTTTCTTTTTTTTTTTTTTGGTTTGTAAAAAAACTTGTAAAGAGGGTTTGAGCTGAAAGGCTTCAGGAATCTCATACTTCGTCCTCAGTTTTAGACATTTATCACCTTTTAAATCAGCTCACGTGTGGTTTAAAATGTATCTTTCATTCTAAATCTTCAGTCACAGTCACATGGAATCTGAAAAGGCCTTTTTCCCCCTGAATCTGTTTCCTGCTTTGTGCCCATGGTGATTACTGCTCTTCCTTGCAGGTAACTGGAGACATATTACAAATCTAGGTTAATAGGTTTTATGATCAATCAACTCAAAGGCACGTACCTGTCCTATTAATAATGCAAATGTGATAGGATTATTGAGTTATGAGTAGCTTATACACAAGTATTAACCACTAATACACTCATTAAAGCTGAGTAAAGTATTAATTAGCTTTGATGCTGCTGGATTGCAGAGTAATAGATAGTTTTGCCAAGGTCTGCTCAAATTGATTAGTGTGATCCCATGTTGTGCTCTGTGTTTCCACAACAGAATTGATCTCTTTCCTGGATGAAGACAAACAACATTCTAAACCATGTTTGGAGATGCTTCTGAACAGGCTTGGTTAGGGACATAAGTGGTAGAAATATCCTGCTAGAGAGTTTTATCCTGTATGGGGTCTCATTCTGAAAATAACCACTTTAAATTTGATACAACTGCTTTGAGATCCAGAAGAAAAGTAGAATATGAGATTCTCCATTCTCAGTGTGCACTGCAGGGATTCAGGCAGTCTACCAAAGTGGGATTAGTCTCCAAGACTCCTGAAATGCTGCTTCCTAAAGTAATATTCCCATTCTGTCAACCTTACTTATCACGAAACCGACATCTTTTCCAATACATACTTTTTTTTCCATACTTTTTTTTTTTCCAATACATATTTTTCTTCCAATACATACTTTTCCAATCTGCAGGTTAAAATCCCACCACTCAATAATGTCTGCATAGGCAAATACCTGTAGCTCATGCTTATTACTGAGCCTTAAGAATGGGGCCCTTGGCATTTGCTGTCCTCCACCTCTCCAGTGGTAACAAATGCATCTCCACACTCACAAGAATGGCCCAAAGTGCTGAATAATGTAATCTGAACACAAATTATATATAAGTAAACTCAGACAGCAAAAAGCTCACAGCTGGCACAGACATTAGTTAAGCAAGCATGCACTTCTCAAAGATTCTCAGACAGGAATCCTGTATTTTAAAGCCAGTTAAATGACTGTTGCAGAAATAAGGCCGTAAAATATTACTGCCAATCACTTGAGGGAGGTATATGTTGTTCAGTAATTATGTTATAATTGAAAAGAAGGTGTGTTTTTTTTTAATTTCTTTTACTCTTTTTGCTCATTTCATCTTGGAGGAATGACAACAAAAATCAGACACGGAAAATCATTATCCTAATGTGGGAAGCACTATGGATTTCTGCTCTGGAGAAAGTTAGAATAAACTGGCCTTCTCAGCATGCTGAACACAACATCAATGAAGGTAAACATATATGAGGGTATAGATATCCATGTTTTAATATTACAGAGGTTTAATAACAGGAACTTTTTGTGTTGTTTAGTTTTATGTAGCTTTTAAGGGGTCTGAGCCAAGTATATAAAAGACCATGAGACTATTTCTAAGGATATCACTGCCCTAAACTGACAGGGCATCATTTCACTGCTTGTGCTAAGAGATGGAAAACTTCTTTGAGGTATAATCTGAGTGAGTGCCACACAGAGATGAATATTCTCAAGGTTTCTTTGCAGTTTTTTTCCGCCCCCCCAGCTCTAGACAGCTTATTGTCCCTGTAATGTTATCACATTTCTCTGTCTTCTGAAAGTGCCTTTTCTTTTGTAGCTCTTCCCTGACAGTGAGTGGCAGTTGGTCATTAACCATTATCTCTTCTGCTTTTCTGTGAGCTAATTGTAAGGAGCATAAGAAAAGCTATTAGGACAGTAGAGCACTGAGGGACAGGGGAAGAAAAAGAGCAGGTCAAGATTGCATTCAGTCATCACAGTTTACAGCAATATTTCTTTCAAGAGATGTGGAGGTCGAAAAGTCAATTGTTAAAAAGAAGGCAGAAGCACGCCTGTTAATATCCATTCAAAAATCAATAGAAATGTCCAGTTTGATATGAAGTTCTATAGCCATTTCTTGGGGAAATACTTACCTTATTACCTGACAAGCAACTTTATTGCATAGGTTAAATGAGCCAGTGAAATGAGAAATAGTGCTAGCATATAGGAACATAGCACTGAAGAACAGGCAAACCCGGGCACGAGAGTAAGGTGATCAAAAAACAAGAACATAAGAACTCCCCCTCAAAAAGCCCTATTTGAGCTGATGCTTAGAGTCTAAATTTATGTTTGAAGAAGGGAAGAGGTTTGGTAATCAAAAGGTATCATTTATCTGGTGCAGGTTTCCCTGAATTTTGAAAGAAACAGAAATAACATTATTAAAACTAGTGCAGGTTTTGAGTAATTTTCCTCATGTCTGCATTACCTTGAGTAACCACAGCAGGAAGTTCCTTATAACTTTGGCTGCTTATGAATACAAATCATCAGGTTTATATACATATCACTCATGATTAAAATTCTTTTTTTTTGGTAGCAATGAAAGAGGGTGGTGAAAAATTATAAATTGAAATATGTGCTTGAGCAATGTCTTGGTGTGTCAATGTGATATCAATAACTCCTGATGAAAAGGTAGAAAAATGTGGGTGACAGCTGTGGGAATAAAATCTTTCATGTTTTCCTGCCTTTCAGAATTTAGACCAATAGGTGGATGCAGCACAAGGAGACAAACAATTGTTGAAAATAATAGCTACTCTGGTTGTATGCAGCAAACAAGTAAGATATAGGCACCCTTATAAATCAAATCCACAGCTAGAGCTCAGATGGATTAACAGGTGGTGAAACAACAGATGACATACACAGCACTGATGGTGAAGAAATATGACCAGGTTGAATAGTTTGGACAAGCCTTAACTCAAGACAGCACACTTTGGAAAACTGATGGCTTTTCAAATCACTTAGGAACCTTTCATCCCTGCTCATGGTGCCTGCTGGCTCCTGGGAGTAGGGGCTAATCCAGCAGCATTCTTAGGATAACACATGATAAAGCTGATCACTTGCACCAATATGAAATGATTCTTGTGAGCAGCTACTCAGGCTGTGGCTGGAATAACTTTGGGTTGTTCTGACTCTGTGCACTGGGCATTTCCACAGCTGTTGAAGCACCACCAGATCAGAAGTTACAACTTTAAAATGATTGCAGGCAAAGGATTCATTGTCATGCAAATATTCCCACTAGTTATCTCTGGGATGGGGGGGAGGGTAGTGCTGAATTCCTTATGGATGAGGCCAAAAAAGAAATGTTAGAGTAGATTAAAGGCAAGTAAACAGAGCAGCAGAAGTATCCCTCATAATAATGAAGGTGGAAGTGGCTGGCTTTTCCAGCTTGGTAACTTTCATCAAACAAATGCAGGATGAGATCATTTGAACACAGAACTGGAAGAGCTATGAAATGAAAAATAAGTGGAGTAAATCAGCAAACATGTCAGTTGATAGTCGGCAGTGAAGATGGAGGTTTCTTTTTTTAATTTACTGGAAAGGCACATTCTATTCTCCCAGGAACAAAACTGCAGGGACTCCTTGCCAAGAAATGCTACTGGATAGAAGTAGATCCAGAAGGCTCTGGATGTGTTTGGAGGACAGAAATATATATGAAAAACTTTTGTACAAGGTGTTTTATATGTGTGCCCAGCTCACTTTAGGGCTAAAATAAATGCCTGATGTTCAACATGTAAAATCAGAAATGCAAGCAATGTAATAAATAATTTACATCTTCTATTTAGATATCATTAATATATTTTAAACTATTGTTCATCTGCTGTCTAAGCTCTTGGACATTTAAGTCATCCAAATTAGCTGTACCATCTGTGGCAGTCTGAGAATTACCATTCATTCCAGTTATGGCCAACAAGGCAGTGGAATCCTCTGATATGAATTTTATGCAGAGCACAAGTCACCTGTTCACCCAGGACACAACTGAATCTGCCACTGGGGAATTCTGGATAACTGATGAGGCAAAGGCTGCTTTAAGCATATGACCAGAGAGCTGAGAACAGCATACTGGAATCATGTGGAATGTCTGAAAAGGTGGGTATGGATCAGCACAGGTGAGCCACAGCAAGGATGAGCTTTTAATTGGTGATGGTAAAATGAGGTTGAGTGTGTAAAAGGAGGAGAGTGTGGGGATCAGGGAGATGATGATAGGCATTTATTCCAAATAATGGGTTATAATTAAACTGGATTTGCTTAGTCTTTACCTTTGTACGTGAGCAGAGGCACAAAGCAAGATTTTCTGCTCCATGCTGAGTGTGGCCATGGTGACTACAGGTTAAAGAACTCACCTTGGAAACAGAAAACTCTGCATTTACTCCAATGAGTTTATGAAGACTACAGCACTTGAATTTATGCACATTGAATACCTTCAAAAGAAATATTGAGAAGTCATCCCTGATGGCTTGGGATCACCAGCCCTGATCCCTGGTGACCTAGTCCAGAGAGGACATTTTGAGGCAGGAATTCACCCCTCCTCAGCCTGCTGCTTCCCAGGGCACTGATTACAATTAACAGCCTTCTAGGTGGGAAAGACAGAAGGGGCTGTGTTTTTATGAAGCTCAGCCCATGATATCTATTAGTTTAAGTCTTTCAGGCATCTGAGCTGGGGAATGCAGCCCTGGCACTGGCTCATCTGCATGGCCAGTGCAGCAACCAATAATGGACATCTGAGCTGAGGTTTTGAGGACATTAATTTAAATGTTTGCATCCAAAAAAATCACAAGTACAGAGATTAAAATACTGCAAGTGGGTCTAGCCTGTGGCACTCCAGTGATATAAGAAGTTGCCTTTTTGAAGATGCAAGAAGTGTATGGCAAAAACCAACCCAACAGAAACTGCTGATGGGAAATCTGACTAGGTTAATACAGTTAATATCCAAGTTATGCTGCAAGCTATAGACGAATATTTTCCATAAGCTGTTCACTGTTAATGAGCATCCAAGCTAGAAAATTAAAATGAACCCATTTTATCACTCAGATTTAATGAATTCCTGCTGGGCCTTTTTCATGTTCAGCATTGGCCTTCTTTGAAGTACTTAGCTCATCAGCAAATTTGCCATCAGTCTTTTGTTTCTTCTCCACTGAAGGTTACTCTGAAATTTTCACCTTTCCCTTTCAGATGTGTATATTTAAAGATGACCACTGCCAGCCTGAACAAGCTTTACCTCTCTTGGAGTTCATAATGCTGTTTGAAGGTTGTAAGCCCTTGAGCACTGAAACAAGGTGAACAATTTAGCTCCAGAAATTTCAAATCCAGGTGAAGTGAGCTTGCTGATTAACTCTATGAATGAAATGAGAGTGCAGTCTGTCCTAAAATACACCCAAACCTGCAGGAAATACAAGGCACCTGCTGAGAAACCAGCTTTCTCTTTAGAGATAATGTTGAATATTTTTGACTCTTGCCTGGTTCTTCTGGGGTGGAGGGAATGTGGTACAGAGTTCCCAGTCCTGTCACCACCACCAAAATGCTCCTATTAATCTAGATTTGTATGCTGGGTGACTGGTGGCAATAAGGACAATTAACACTCCAATATCACTTTCCTTTCAAGGATACTGAAGAGCATTGGAAACATTAAGCTCTGAGGTTGGTAATTTACTAATGAGAAAACTGATTCAAAGTGAAATTAGGACCTTAATCTCTCCTCCACTGCAACCAATGGAAATCATTTTGTGATTTCCTTGGGCAGGCTGTGTGTGGCTTGTAAAAGGTCACACAAGAAATCACAGAAAAATTACACCTGAAGTCTGATAACTTTTTACTTGTGCGGTCAGGGAGTAACTGTTCCTATCCTATGCCCAAATCCTCTATATCTGAAACCCTTTTCAGACATAAAGGGTTTTTTAAGGCGGTTCAGAAGCATTCTGATAAATTTAAGTTTGCTAAAATGCCATTTCCATGCCCCCACCAGCTGTGTGCTGCAGCACGGGAGACACGGAACAACAGAGAGCTTTGGAGCACCACTTTGTTTTCATTCAGGAATGTGTCTTCTCCCTGGGACCTGAGCTGGAGCCATCACTGGTGGTGGAGACTGAAGCTCCAAATGGATTCTGGAAGCAAGGATCTCTTGGGTAAGTAAGTTTCCTATGGAAGAAGCACAAGCCAGTCCAGAAGGACCAAAGCCTTTGCGTCCCATTTGTGTGCTCACGATTATTTTAAGCACCTGAAAGCTTCATGTCACAGAAATGGAATATTCACATTCTTTAAAGGAGTTAAACTTCAGCCAAAAGGTGTTCCCTATTGCTGAGGCTTTTCACTGAACTAAAGCATCCAGAGTGTCATGATGACATTGAAGAATTTGCAATTAAATTCTTCCAACTTGTTATTTTAGAGGTAGCATTCTCCAAGGACCTGATCCAAGGCACTCTGTACTCGGGAGGAATCTTTTTGCCTCGGGGCTTCCTTTATGTTTTGCAAGATCCTCTATCTCTGGTCATATTTCAAGCAGTATATTACAAAATCCCATAATGCAATATACCTTGCTTGTGTGGCTAGAAACCTTTATATCAACAGCCTAGATAAATGCCAGCACTGCTATCATAATACACTTCAACAGAGGTAAGAAAAATAGTGCTGTAGTACAAATCTGATCTACTCAGAGCCTGGGGCTGGAGTAACTTAGATATAGGAGTCGTTATGCACAGAAATCACTGGAGCATACACATGATTATTTATGAAGATGGTCTATGCATAGTGCTAGTATTATGCATTAGCACCTACTTGGCTCTAACAGGAATAAACATTACACGAAACAACACAAAGGACACTGGAAAAGTATATCACAAGCAGTTTTATAGTGAGCCCATGGAATATTTATGCTGTGCATTCCACATAAACTGTGTGAGAGCCCGCCAAGGAAAGCCCTCCAAAACCAGGTAAGCAAGACACTGTTATAATGGAGAGAGAACTGACAGAGCATTCCCAGACTTTTATCAACCTTATGCTTTCTGTCAGTGTTTCCTTCAACTTGTGTGTCATTTACAGGTCATTCCACAGCACGACTGAAAGAAGAGATGTATTTTCATGATATGCAGAACAGATTCAGGTATTTGCACTAATCTGGGTTTAGCAAACTGTAGAGTGCAGTGAGTGGTAAATGGATTATTCTGCTGTGTTTCAGGTTTGTTTCAGGTGTTTGAAATAATGCACATAGTTAAAGGTTATGGTAGAACAACGTTAAAGAAATTCATTGGTTTGGGGCCTGATGGTAATACGAATGATAAAAAGGTGATGACTATTATAGCCTTGAAGCATTACAGTCATTTTGCTATGATAATAGTCCTCAGATTTGGTTATAGCCCTAATATGTTACCTGAAAGTTAAAATCAGATTCTCAGGTCTGTTGGCACATAATAATTACTTAATGTCTAGAATGTAATATCTGAAAGAAAAGGAGTACTGATCGTGAGGAGAAACCCTGGTTTCTTTTATCACCTGTTTTTTTTTGTCTGTTGTTTTTTTTGTTTTTTTTTAAGATGATCTCCACATGGGGTTTGTATTATACAGAAAGGAAGGATTATCATTTCTACCTTGAAATACACCAAGATAAATGCCTCTCCTGACCCATCCTCTTACCACTCTTTGTGCCAAATATTATTATGGACTGTACTATAAAGTTTCTGGTGTTAGATGGAATACACCAAAGCTCAAAGCTCAGTTAAATGACTGAGACTTTCAAACCAGACCCTACAGGACTTGAGAACCCCAACAGAGTGACAGAGTGTTTTATTTTTCCTTGTGAGATATTTTCAACATTTGGCCCCTGCAAAGGAGCAGCTCCCAAGAGGCTGTCCTGGCTGGTAGCCTTGTCTGGGGGTCACAGTTTTGTCTGTCAGAAGGACACAGACCCTAAGGTGACTTTTCCCAAAGTGAGCCCCAACCTTCCCCCTCCCCACAGAAGCACAGAGCAAGAGAAAAGAGTTTTTACCCCTTCCCCACCATACCAGGCTGTTGTCCCAGCTGTTTCAAACAGTGCCTGTTATCAGAACAGGACCATTTCCCAATCTTTGCTGCTTGTTTAATCCATCATTTTTAGGACTTTCAAATGAAGGCCTCACTGTCTCTGGTCACCCATGCCAATGCAAACTGCAAGATGACAATCTTAGCCATAACAAGGTCACATAATAAAGCACAAATCAGAGGAAACACTAATAATAATTTTCATTTTTTATAGTTAGTGTATGATAGAGTTGAGGAGTAGACAGGGCTGTGGAAGTCAGGACATTTCTTTTATATTTCTGATTATCCCTCTGCAGAGAAACACAGACCAACAAAAATAGTAAAAAAAGGGAAAGGATGAGGATAATGTTCATTTCAAGCTGGTTCTAGACAAGCTTAGAAAGAAATGAAATGGTGTCACAGTTATGACAATTCAGAATATTAATTCAATATTTGTTCTGTAGTTTATGCTCTGCTTTACTTTAGGAGACTAGAAAACATTTGACTAAAAAGAAAGCAGTGTTCACAGGGTTCATTATTCATTTCAAATTTCACTTTTTAACTCAGGATAGTCAAATACATTTCTTGCCCCAGAACCTGCCTGATGTCTATTTCTGGAGCTTCACGTGGGTGAACAGAAATCAAACATTCAGGGGAGATACTGCAGTTCAGTATTAAACCTGACAGCTTTTATATGTCTGGTACAATAATTGATTTCATGTTATGCTAACCTATTCTGCAGGTTAAAGCAGTGAGGAGGGTTCTGTTTCATGGAGTAGTCACTGAATTATTATTTTTAAGGTTTTAATAGCACTGAGGCAATTTATATTTGTTTTTCTTTTTAAACTTCTATATAGATGAAGAATACAATGAACTGCTGCACTGGCAAGGGAACAAACTCAACCCTAAAGTTTCCTCTGAGAAAAACAATTAGTAAAATATTAAAAATGAGCTAACTTCTTGTGGGGTTATATGTTTGCTTTCTTTCTTCTGGTCTATTTACTGCCTCTTGTGTCTTCTTATTGGACTTGGCAGCTGGGGAGTGCATGGCAGTGGCAACAGTCTGGATCATTTGTGGTATTTCAGAATTTAAAGGCAAACAATTATTATTTAAGCAATATGGTACCAAAAATACATTGGCATAATGTCACTGCAGACAAATTTTGGATTCACCAAATCTCTGCTTGATCAGAAGGGCTTCAAAGAATATTTCTCCAGTGTCCTTCAAAGAAGGGGTTTTTCCTTAGTACTGCTCAGACTGGAGTAATGTTTGTTATAATGCCCCAAAATGAAAATTTAATCTGCATTCCAAAACACCACTTCTTTTTTTTTTTTAAGCACATGTATTAATATGAGGAGAGAAAGGTGGGATTTACAGGATATTCCTGGACAAGATGAAAGTTTCCCAACTTTCCCTCTGCTTCAGGTTCATCTTGATCACTCTGCAGTGATTTGAATGTGGTCTCTTGCATTTCAGGAAGCTCCCTGAACTGGGAATAAACTGATCTAGGCTGAACTGCCCTCAGCCTTCCCAGGCACTGCTGCTTCTCTTAAATACACCTGGAAAAGAGAGGCCACTGCTTCCAGCAGCAGCTCCAGGCTCTTGGTTCACACCCTGATCTCCCTCCAGAGCCATACCTCCTGCACTAAGAGGAAAACCATTCACTTCAGGATTAATTAATAAGACAATGTCTTTTACCTATTGTTACAAGTAATTTCCATAACCCAGGGCTGTTGAAGTAACACAGTTTTTAGTTGGGTGAGGATCAGATCAGACTGGGTGTAGTCAGAGACCACTTCTTTTTCTGAAGAGTTTTCACTGTGTATTTATGGTGAGAAATGAATGTCGCTTCCTCTGTGCACATTAGGAGTGCTGAGCTGAAGAAAATGGGTATAACTTTTCTTTTAATTCTATAATCTTATTATCCTAGCTCCAATAAAAACTGATAATGAAATCTGAGGATATTGAGAACTTGGGTTTTTTTCCATTAAGTTTAACTTGATATTTTTTTCAAGCAATGTGGTACTTACTATAGTCCAACTCTTTCTAAGACTATCCAGGGAAACATAAACCCTTGCAGCAAGCCATTTTCTGTCAAAATTACATCTGACCTGCATATTTTTGCAATTCTCTGATGCATTATACAGTCAGATCAGGTTGTTCCTTGACCACTTGTTCACCCCTATCAATTGCATTAGCATTTAACCTGTCAGCTTAAATTACAAAGGTAACAAAGGTTTAGGAAGGTTACAATAGATCCAATCTCACGCAGAAACGTGGAAAAATAATCTTAAATCATCCTTCAAAGTGAGTGTTATTTTTTCTCCTGACATACATATACTCACCTTCTGGAAGCATCACTGTAACTGTGGACAACTTTTTATGGTGCAGACCCACACGAGATCAGCAAAGCATGAGAAATAAGAGAAGGACTAAGCAATAAGACAAGCATGTATATTTTATTTGAACTTGGATTCCATCTCCTGTGCCTTCACTCATTTTCTCTATCTTTTTTCAGTGCTGGATGTCCTCTTTTTCCCTCTCTCTAGAGACTCCATCCTTTGCTGTGTCTGATTAGTAAATTAGCTCCTGTTCTATAGTCACGCAAGCACATCATCAGGGCTTGGACTCCTCTAAATCCTTAATCCTTTAGACTTGAAGATGCTGTGTCTGTAAAACACAGCACAGACCTCTCCTCAAACCACCCAGCACCATCCTGAGCTGTACACTTGCAACTCTACCACATCAGTTTCTGTTGTCTGGATGATAGATTGATAAAATACCATCATTTACCCCTAATCCAAGAATGCAGGATTTCTCCAAAATGCCATCTGGAGTCAATGTAAGGATAGTTCAAGATAATTCCTCAATTACTTTCAACCTATAATACCAGCACTCTAAGAGGAAATCCATCCACTTGAGCAAGTGCTCTTAGAGTTGGAAAAGATCTAAAAATCATGTTCATTTTGCCTGGGTTATTTCATATTTCTATAATGATTTGATAGCAGAGGGGCAGACTGCAACCTATCACTGGTCCTGCAAGGCTGTTCAGATGCAGGGGGAAGATCTGCCACCACCTCCCCCAGCACTGCAGCTCCATCCTGCACAAACCCCAGTGCCTCAAGGGACTGGTGCAGGAAACCACATCCCAGCTGGCTCGTAGGGCAGGGGTGCCTCTAGGAACAGGGATGGCAGAAAGCCAACTGCAGGTTGTCTGAATACAAAATGTGACATAATTCCTACCACATCTCTCTGTACCAACCTCTCAGTGCCCCTCCCAGCATCCATACAGGCTGTTGTGTGACATAAAAGCACTCTCTTGCCTTTTGCCACCCATTTGATGAGCCAAAAATGCCACTGACTGATGTGTTAGAAACCAAGAAGGAACACAGAGGCAAAAATCCAGATTCTCTTAACCTATGAATACCATGATATTTCCCTTTCTCAAGGTGAAATAAAGGGCTTCTGCCAATAATATTCTTATGCACAAAGCTCACATCAAAGCCTTTCTGTCTTTTGCCTGCATGGAAACTGCATCATTAAGACATTAAAGAAGCAATATTAAAGAGAAAGCCAGATTGTGACTGTTATTGGGTTCAGGAGCAGAGTTGCATATTCCTTTTAATGTACCTAGCTATTTTACAAATACTGCTTTCAGTGTGTCCAGAATGTCTCCAGGCTCTAAATAAATGCTAAAAATAATGATGCTGGGAAAAAAAAAACCAAACTAGTGTAGGCATCTATCATGGCATGCTTACATCAACCCAGCAGCTTTCCCACTGCACCTGGGCCCTGAGAGATGGAGCCCCATTGACAGCATGGGTGCAGATGGGTGCCTTTGGCTTGGGTGCAATTGCTGCAGAGGTTGGGATGTGCTGGGTTCATCTCCTTGTGTGCTGGACTCTTGGGGGGACATTAACTTGGTCCTCCCCATAGATATGCAGTTATATTTACATGCTTCACTGGTAGAAGCTGGTCGTGAGGACCTATTGAGTATCCAAGTAGGAACTACAACTCCACACCAGTCAATATGAATTTCCAATGAGAGTTTGGAGCCATACAGGTATTAAAAAGGCAATTGATAACATCTGTACACTCAGAAGGCTTTGAAGGCCTTTTCCCAGCTACTTGTAGTCTGTTTGCACAACCTATAGAATAATGTTAAGGGGAAAAAAGGAAAGGTGAAGTGATTTTCATCTTCAGTGCCACACTGACTGCTCTGCTACCACAGCTGCAGGTTTTGTTATTCCTTGCACAGAGCTCAGATCCAGCTTTTTGGTCCCATCATGTCTTCAGTTTGTAGTAAGATCTGTCTTACATTTGAGCATCCTTTTCATTTTTAAATTTGTTTCATTTTGGTTTTATTTCTTGAAGAGTAGAACATTAAAAGCCTAAGGAGTGAACTGGCTCTATATTTATTTTTTATTGCTTCCCTGTGATTTCTTTCTTTCCCAAAGCAAACCAATGTTCTCTGGGAAGGAGACTGTCCATCATCCACAAGTGTTCTCAGGAACACAACAGAGTCATAAAGAAGGTAAGAATATGAGCAAATTACAAGAGATCCATAATCCTTCAGTCACTACTTGTATTCATATCTCTGCAGCCACCATCAAGCAGTCAAAACTGAAGTTAATCTGAAGCTAATTAAATTTTGGTCCTGATCTTTACATTCCAGAGAAAAAAGAAAATAAGATCATAACTGACAAAAACCATATATAAAGTTATTTAATAGCTGTGTTATCATGTTTGGACTGTGCAGATATTAATTCTTTGATTATCAAGTGCTGTCCCCTGATCAGGAAACTTCTCAAGAAAGGACAAAGTACCTCTCTTATCCCAGATAATATCCTGGGGCTTTCCAAAGGAAAAAGAGCTTTTAAATATGGCAAAGGCCCTATAAAAGCATCTCACTGAGAGTGCACAGGTGCCTTGCAATATACTTCAGACCTCCTTGGTCTTTCTCCAGTAAATACATTTGGAAACAGTTTTATACCTTCATTTGTAACATTAACTTTCCCTGCTGTCTCTAGTACTATATATTCATAAATACCATCTTAAATTGTTCAGTTTCTTCTGGCATAAACCCAAATGCAGCCCCCAGTCCCACCAAAATTAAACCTTAACAATATTTGGTATGTTTTTCCAATGAATATGCACAGTAGTGCAGGTGTCAGGGACTTTTTTCAGTGAAAAAAAAAACCAACCCAACCTTATTCAGATTTTGTTGCTGTAACTCACAATATTACTGCACTTGTACCAAACAGGGTCACACTGAAGTTAGATGTCAGACTTCATTAAAGTCTGTATTGGGAATCATCAACCTGTGATGCTCACTGACCTGAGCACCTTGCAGTTCATGAACATTTGGGAGCCTTTCTCCCCCCACACTTGCAGCAGGTTTGCAGACTCAGCTGATCAATAGTGGTGAGAAAATGACCCAACAGGTCCCTGACTGCCACTCTCACTGCAACACAGCAATCCCAAGGATGTTGTCAGCTGGGAGTATAGCTTCCACCTCTACTTGGTGTTTCAAGCTTTCCTTCTGCTTGATTCACAGCAAGCATTTGCAACCAGATCTGATCTGGGAAAACACTCCTGTTTGGAGGATGTTAACTTTTAAGCAGAAAATATCATGGATCAGAGGCTGGGCTTTGAAACTTCCAGCAAAGCTGAGAAATTTCCCCAAGAAAAAAATTTTAGTTCCAACTTTAGCCCCAAAAAGCTTTGAAAGAAATAAAAGGGGAGAAAATAAAATAAAAATAAAGATAAAATAAAGATAAAATAAAATAAAATAAAATAAATAAAATAAAATAAAATAAAATAAAAATAAAAATAAAAATAAAAAAAGTTCTTGGTTTCCTGTTTCCTACTCTAGATGCATTCTCAATATAAATGAAATTAGGTCATGAATTTGATACTGCACACATGCACTACTCATGGTCTGCAATCAAGCTGCACTAGATAGTGCCACTGTCTATCATGGAGTCAAACTCTGAGGCTAAATAACTTCACATCCTGAAATCCTCTGTCCCTCAGATATTCATGTCTGGAGAGCAAATGCCTCAGCCAAAGGCTCTGGTGTAATTAGTCTGGAGTGCTGACCTTCCTTTGAAGTATTACTTGTGTTTGTCACCGTTCTGCTCATGATAGCTGATGAGATTTACCAGTCCTGGTTGCCTTTGTTATCAGATTGCTGAACTTAAATATTTAAATGGCAAATGATTTTGCATTTTTGCTGATATAGAGAGTAACTCACATGCAGGGGCTTTGGCAGAGGGAAATATTCATGAAGCTGATGACACACTGAGATTTCTTGTACAGTCTCAATCTGTTAATGAACAACAGGAGAACTCCACCCAGATACTGAATCCCTCTTTGAAAACAAGGAGAGAAACTCACTTACCACCTGGAGGGCTCAGGAATTCCTTTGGACCAAAACCACATCCTGGTTTTCTCTATGTATTTCACATCACACTTCATGACACTCCTGGCATTCCTTTTTTGGTGGTTTGGTTTTGTTTTTTTTTTTCCCAGTAGGCATATTTGATAACTGCCAGAGCTGTAAGAGAGAGAAGGAAAATAAAGAAAATTATGCTTCATCAGAGTGAGGCTATTCAAATGCAGTAAATAAGTATTTCCTGTGATGGCTCCTTAATCCTAAAATTAATATAATCTGATTATTCTCCTAATACTGCTCAAATCTGGGGTGCCTGTAGGCTTTGGAGAATGTCCTTGTACTGAGGATCAGTGGGAGCTGATAACCTGATTACTGTAGTTGCCTCTGAAGTGTCCAACTGCAAAATTAGACAAAAATAATAAATATTTTAAAAGTCATTTGAGATGTCCTGTTGATAGGTACCTATCAAATCATCATTTTTTTTTCCTTTAAACACTGAAAATAATATTTTATTTAAATAACCAACATGGGCACAACCAAATTTGCTCGGTATTTGAAGAAGTCATGTTTCCTAATGTTTCCTAATGTTTCCAAAACTCACATAATACAGCTACATTGCTTGTTGACTACATGGCAAAGCAGCTTCCAACTGACATACATTTGCATGGCTTTAAGTAGTGAAGTGCATTTTATACCTATTAAATTAGCCAATACAAAACACCCAGTGAACCTCCTTAATTCACTTCCAGACTGGTTTTATTTACTTGGGGAAATGTGCAAGTAGAAACTCAATCAAGGAAAAAAATACCCCTGCTAGATGGCTTTTCACAAATTTAAGTAATTGGGGAGGAGGATTCAGATAAATAAAACATCTGTATTTAGAGAAAGGCACTGTCTTTTCCATTAACATCTCTCGGGGTAATAAAAATAATATTGGGGCTAGAGAACTGATCAATATTCACTGTTTGCACTAATTGCATTTAAAAGTTTGCAGATTAGAGCCTCAGGAGCAGATGTTCAATCCTCACCAGCCAGCTGCAGTGGGCACTGCCCTGCACACCCCGGGGCCTCTGGTACAGACTGAAATTCCTGGAAGGGTCCTGCCCAGCTACATCAGCTTATCACCTGGCCAGGTCTTTGCAAAGTTCACTTTTGAGCATCTTTTCTCTTTACCCTCAGGAGCTGGAGATCCCATCAAGATCCCGACACGTGTTCCCAGCAGTCAAGGTCACAGGAATCTTCGTTTCAGCAATGATCTCACAGTCCTGAAGATATTTTCTGCTGTGGCTGAAAGACAAGGAGGGTAGGGAGGAAGTTTGGAGGCTTTTGGACCTGGGTCCTCACCTCTCCAGAATAAAAAGTGAGGGGTTGGAAGGGACCTCCAAAGATCATGGGGTCCATCCCCCCCTGCCAGAGCAAGGTCACCTCTAGCAGGTAGAAGGAGATGAGGTTAGAGAAAGCACCAGGGCAAAACCTTCTGTGGCAAGACCTGTTCATGTTTACCAATAAACATCAAACTGCAGATTTTTTTTTTTTTTTTACAAGGTGTTTGGGTACCTCTAGGCATGGTGTAAACTTTAGTGGTACATAAATTCCTCCTTGCACTTACAGAATGGCACCCATAAAAACATTCCCTTCACTCTGGCAGACCTCAGGCTCCTCAGGATTTGATGGCTTTGATCTCTGTGCAGCCTCAGAGAGCAGATGCTTTGCTCTCTTGTGAAAGGTAAAATGCAAAGAAACAAAGGGGAAAAAAATAGGAAAACTTGTGCAAAGAGGCACAGAAAGTAAGTCAATAACTTCTGCGAAGGTGAAACTGTTCTGATTTTAGTTCTCTCAGGCAGAACTGAAGTAGATGAAACACATGTTGGCATCTTAATGCTTAGTTTTTCTCTCTTATTTTCATAAAATGAAGGAAAGAGTTTAATTTCCCATCTTAGATCTATCTGTCACACAACAGATGAGGAAAGCTGTGTTAAAAAAAGAATCATGTTTCCAAAGCAATGGAAATTCTTGAGGCACCTATATGTTTACTTGGTAAATTATTTCTTTTCTATATTCATACAAAGCACATGTATTTGGACACACTATTGAACAGAGAAATACCATGAATTTTCACAGGAAGTGGCTTTAGATTATTTTTCTTTTGCAGAAGAAGTTACTTGCCATGGCTTTTCAAGGCAGGATAAAAATCCTTTCCATCGGGTACAAGTGCAAATTAATTTTTTACGAAATTATTAATGGAAGATAATTTCAGATTCTACTTGAATTTGAGTGTTTCCTCTGAACCAGACTTTTCAAACTAACTTGACAGGATGCTGATGTCACAGTAATGCAAATCTCAGACAAAATCATTATTAAAAAGGGTTCAGTATCAGTTTATCACAAAAATGTGATGGTTCAGTAGAAGCAAGGCAAAAGGAGATGCTCAGGAAGATCCCAGCAAGAGCATGAAGGATGAGGGATGGGCTGGCACATGCTATGTAAAAGCTGAAAGGCATCAGCCAGAGGACACCAAGCAGGAGGAAAGCAGGCTGTTAATGCCTTCGAGATGGAGATGCTGTTTTTTCCCCCCTCAATTTCTCAAGTTTTCTACAAGCAGGGTGGCAGCATGGTGAGGAAGCTCCCTGCAGAACGTGGATTGTGTTTCCATGCCCCACGAGCTTTTGACAGTTTGCAGAGAAGTTGTGTACAAGGCAGGGTGTAAATCTGTGATCTCACATTTCCACACAACACCACCTCCCCTCTATTTTTTTTTTTTTTAAGTCAGTCAAATTAATTGGTTTCAATTTTTTTTTTTTTGAGTAAAAGTTCATTAAAATTTTGAAAAATTGCCATCACAAGAAAAAGCACAATCTCCAGTTAACAGTGTCAACTCACTATTGCACTGCCTCTTTTGCTGCTTAATTAGATATATGGAATCAAATTCTTCTTAACCAAGACTTCTAAGACTTCTGATTTTTGGCAAATTAACATTTTTTCTTTGTGGGGAAAAAAAAAAAAAAATCGTCGAGGAATTCCCAACCATCTCAAATGATTTTCCAGCTGTGGGGGCAGTTTAATAAAGTCACAGCCTATTTAAAATTGCATTCTTGTATCTTTTAGGTCTTCCAGAAGTATCAAGGGACAATCAGTCACCACTTGTACTCAATAGACTGGGAGATGATGCTACAGGAATCGATGGAGCTCTGCAGAGATTTGAAAGATATGCATATATTGGAGAAAGCAGTAAATAAAAATAAAACCTCACTGGAATTTAATTGAAGTATCCAGTGGGTGAGTTTGTACTGGTGTGCGTGCAGAAATAACTTATGCAAAGGAAAGGGAAAATTATAAACTGAGCAAGTATTGACTAATAAACAAAAAATAAGGCCAACGTCATCAAGTTCTACTCTGCTGTTCTACTTCTGCATTAATTTCCATAAAGGTCCTTGCTGATTGGATGTAGATAATTTCTGGCTCTCCACTCTGCCAGCAAAAATAGATTTGTGGATATCATATGCAAAATCACAATTGTCCACACTATTACCAGTGTTTGTTGCATAATCCAGTTGCATATACATCCAGTGCTCATACAGGTAAGTTTGTGTTTCCAAAAATAATGGGGTCTGGCTGGCACTGTGAGTATGTGGAACATCTTAGGAGTGATATTGGCTCAATATTGAGCTAATATTAATAATTTTTAAAGACTTCTTCGGCAACCCACAAACAGCATTTCTTCAGTTTTGCTAAATTACCAACATGATAAAAACAGAGGAGGTCATTGCAATAAAGTCAAAGGAATTGCAGAGTTACAGCCAGAGTATTACATGTGGAATTACTACAGTGGTTATTTATTCAGTAAGGTTCTTGTTTAATTACAGGGCCCTATTACACTGAGTGATTTCTAGTTCAGATGTAAATATTCAGAAAGAGACCTCCTGTGAGGAGAGGAGAGGAGAGCAGACGAGAGGCATTTGTCACTAACCTGTCCTCTTTCTGCACCCATCCACATGACTGAGTCTGAAATAATCAAGTATGAATCCAGATGGTCAAAATTAGAAATACATATTTTCCACAGCTTGGAAAAAGAAATATTCCACCTACTTGCAAAGAAATTATGACCATGCTATTATGCATTTGCTGTTATGCACAGATAGGATGATCTAGGTCTACTGCACCCAGGATGTTCTGTTCCTGTGCTCCCAGCTGCTCCTGCACTGCCTCCCTGCTCTTCTTCCCTTGCCCTTGGGTTACCCAAAAGCCCATGGAGACTTTGCACAAAGCTTTTAAAGCCCAGAGATTTTCAAGGTAGAGACATTTAGGACTCATTGCCTCTGCATGAACTGTGCCTCTGCTGTTTTAATATCAAAAAGCTCAGCAAATCGCTCTATTACTTACCTCTTTTCCTCCACAGATCTCAGAGTTTCACAAAAAACCCCTCACCAAACAGGAGAATGAAACAGCTTATGTCTGAACATACATTTTTCAATACACATCTCTCAGAAAACACTCACTTATTCTATCACAAATTTAAACAACCTCAAAGCCCATCAAACCAGCCGTGCCAAGCCTGACAGAAGCTGATGACACTCATAAAAGGCACAGCTTTCCAAAGAAACATCTTCCTCATGGAAAGTGTTAGCCAACTGATAATGCAGGTAATATTCAGCCCCCCCACGTTGATGCTGGTGCATAAAACTGCTGTCAAAGCTGCTGCCTTTATTGACATCATCCTGAACACTTTGCTCCTGTGGTAAAGACGTTGTTGTCAGAAGCATCTGAAAAAATTTTAGAAGGTATTTTTTCAGTTTAACTACACAATAGCCTGCTGTTAGAAACTCTTCCAGATTTCTTAACGTCAGAAAAAAGGCAGAAAGAACCCCATTCAGTGTAGCACCTCTCACTTAAAATCTTCAAAGAGTGTTTTTAACTGGAAAGAAAGCCTGGAAATGGTGTGACAAGCCACTGAGAAACCCAACTGAGGAGGAAGCTGCTCAACAAGAGATGCTCAGGAAGCTGAAATAAGAAAGTCAACACAACAACTCAGGGGTTCTTGCAGAGCTCTGGAGCTGGGCAGCATCACTGCAGCACCCTTGGAGTCTGAGCAGTGCTAAGGAGCACCCAAGGAGGAGAAATGCCACTGTGCCCATTGCAGGGCCCATCGCTGCATCCTCCTCTGCCAACAAAATTGTAATGAAAGGAATAAACCATTACCTTAACTAAGCTTGCTATAATTTGACTGATGAAAAAAGCCACTTTAAACCAAATTACAAAAAAGCTTTTCACAATTTGCTGCCTACTGGAGCCAAACCCAGAGACACTTGTACCTCAGGCTCAATGCCTAATGTCCCCCTGCCCCATTTGGGGGACCAGACCTGAGCCCATCCCCACACCATTCCTCCCCACAACATTTTATCCCACTCAGCTCAAACCTCTAAGCTAATTTGACTGAGATGGAGAAACCTCCTGCTCTCTAGAGATCGATTCTCCTCAACTGCAGCACATAAATTAATATTTTACAAGTCATACAAATGCAGCCCTTTCCATTTTGCTTTGTCGCTTTTGCTGTAGGAAGGCAGACGCTGGTACTGATTTAGAGCATTAAGCTCCCAGTGATTCCTGGCATTCCAGCTGAGCCCCTCACCAACATCCCCCCCCTTCTAGGGCTCTCTCATAAGCTCCAAAAATAATATATATGGCTATTTAGTGTGTAATTTCTGACATCAGTTTAAGTCCTTTGTTCTAGAAAAACACCTTCCAGAGGTCCCGCGCATTGGTGGCCTGCGGTGACCTCTTCGTTGGTAAAAAACCCAATCTGCACTGAAACTACTGATGTGTGAAACCATCTTTGATAAGAAAACACTCTCCACGTGTGGTTCCGTTCTTTAGCAGCCAGTGGTCAATAGTTAATGCAATGAATCTGAAATGTGGCTCTGGGGAATGGACACTTGCCACCTTCAGCTCCCCCCACAGTAGCCCTGTGCTTTGGACTTCAAAGGCAATGGGAGAGTAAGATCAAGATCAAAGACTTTCAGCACAGCTATAGGTTTTGAAGTTTCCAAGCCACAGAAATTGGATGTACTTTAGTCCATTCAGAACCCTTTGAGTCACTGCTCAGAGTTTTGTAGTTTTGTTGCAAAAACTAATGTTTTGATGCACAAGGACCTGAAGATGCCAGATTAATCCAGGTGGACAGCAAGGGCTCTCTTAACTTGGCATTGATCATGCAGGTAGTTTACAAGGTTTTCCTTTGAGAAAAAATTTTAAAAGCTCAAAAAAGCTCTGCTATACGTTCTGATGAAAAATAAGCTCTGCTACTTGGGGCAAACACCAACATTTCAATTCTAGAGATGCAGACAGCCTTAGTTTTTTGAATGAAGCTTACAAAAACTGTACAAAGTCGACTCAGTATTTTATTGCATTCATTTTACTGCACAAAGAGTTCACCTTTGTGCACTCTGCAACAGATCAGCAAGTCCTGAGCTCCCTTAGATGCTGCTGTTCTGCCACTTTAGGTCCCTGTTCCTGCAGTTTTACTCTGTTGGTACCTGGTTTATGAACCTTCATAAACTTTTGCCCCTTCCCATCATTGGCTGGGGGACACCTTTCCCTCCACAGCTGTATGAGATGCAAGTACAGGTCTAATGTCACCATTAAAGCCTTAACCTAGGGACATTTCCAGTCCAAATCTCATTTACACTCAATAGATCAGACACAAATAGTAAGTGGGACACTAGAAATGGCACTCTGGCAGATGCACCCTTGCCCCTTTCTTGGTACAAACATTTCTCAGATGCCTTTATCCTTTTCTGTGTTTACACAATCTTTTCCTCTTGCTCATCTGCTTGCTTTTAACAATATTGGCAATCTCCATTCTTCTCATGAGAATTATCCAGATTGTTATGTGGCAGATAATTTCAAACAATTGTGAGGCTTTGGAAATTCAGTTCTTCTTTATAGGAAAAATATTTTTAACTTCCTTCAGGAGAACTCTTTCAACCACCTCCCTGAGCAACTTCTGCCATTTTTCCATTACCCTCATGGTAAAGAACTTTTTCCTAACATCCAATGTAAATCTACTCTGCTTTAATTTAAAACCATTAGCCCTCATCCTATCACTCCAGACCCTCTCCATCCTTCCTGCAGACTCCATCAGATACCGGGAGGTTGCTTTTATTCCACACTAACTGGAACACTTCCACAGCAAACATTTTTCATCAGCCAGGTTGTTTCATGACCCAAAGTCACAGCAGATCACACTGCAAGGAAAACCAAGTCAAATTCCACTTGGAAAAAAAAACCAAACCAGGGGCAAACACAGCAGAGCCAGCCCTGGGGAACCTGACCATGCAGAACAACCTCAGCTGTGCTGGGCTTTCTGGAGGCAACAGAAAAAAAAAAAAAAAACAAAACAAAACCTCTTTGTGCATGGGGTGTCCCAAAAGTTGCCTGACATTCCCTGCTGAGGTGTTCAGCTGGGAAATGAAATTGTTTGTCCTTTCTGAGGGATAATCTTGGAGAGCAGCAATGCACCCTGCTAACCCCCTTTGTGCAGGGGCTGTCCTGGGCAGGTAAAGTGATTATAAATCTTGGCAATATTTTCAATATCTGGGGGCTAAAGGAGGGTAACATCCTCTTTCTGCACTACCGAGTCCTTGTAAAAGAGCCTGTGTATAGCAATAGATTTGTTTATTTTTGTTATGGTTCTTCCATCACTCTCTGACTGCTTCTATTTTCTCTCTGAAAGCACTTGATTGTACCATTCACTGTCTGTTTTCAGCATCATAAAATGAAATTCACCTCATTGATCAGAAGATGACCTCCATCCAGTGCCTCTTAGATTAGAGATAACAGCAGGCTGCTGTCTAACTGAGAAATAATTTCTTCAGCTCTTTCAGCTCCTCTTTATTATGATTACTTCCTAGCATTTCACTTAAAAACTGGAACAGAAAACAAATGAGGATATCTTTTCCCAATGTTTGTATTTTGACTTACCAACAAACACAGGCACAGACACTACAGCACACTTTGCTTGAGAATAATTCAGGTTTTTTTCCTGCAGAAGATGAAGAAAATATTTAGCTGTAGACAGAAGAGCTGAAGAAAAGGGTAAAAATGGATTGACATAAACTCTACTTTCTTGCCTAAAAGATTTCATGTTTTAAAACAGGAGAAATGATGTACATTCATGTGAAATTTAAACTGTGCATATTCAGGAGCAGGTTTTTAAATATCAGCACTAAAGATCATGTTAGAATATATTATCACAGTCTGCACTGGAGCATGTGTTACATTTTTAAAACAAGGAAAGCATGAAAGACTAATCATCCACTCTGCATAATGCTCTGGTTCTCCAGGCAAGTTTGCAAGATGTTATCCCAGGCTGGGGGCAGGAGAAGGGAGAGGATCCTCCATCCTCTCTTTGCATTCCCTGCAGGATGGTCCCTCTTCTGGGGTGTAAGATGTTCAGGGACATTTCTCTGAAAAAAAAACAACCCAAACCTAAACCAAAGCAGACATGCCCGTGTTATTCCAGCTGTTTCAGCTGGCAACAAGTGCTGCATTTTGCTCCCTGAGCCCTGACCTTGGCTAAGTGGGGGGATTTCTGGAGTTTCTCAGTTTTGGTCTCACCATCTTCCACTTCACCCTGTTGAGGAATGCACTTTTTTAGGAGTAAATTGAGCTTTTTCTTTTCCGTGCAGCAAAACTTTGAGTGCCTCTGACACTGGAAGGGGTTTGTGACAGCTGACCTTATTTTATCAAGTAAAATATCATCAAGTAACCCAAGTCTGATGGTGTATTACACCAGTACAGATGAAATACTACTGGAATATATCATCCAAGTAATGCTGGTTTTATGATCTGTTTGCCCTGTTAAGAGCTACCTAGCAGAAGCCCTTTCTCCTGTACTGGGCTTTTGTTGCTTTATTTAAAGAGTGGGATCTTTTAAAAGATGTTGAATAAAGAGAAAATGTGTTTTTTGCTGCCCCTGATGTGTACCGCTGCTCCTTTCATCTGCTGCAACAAAAGCTGTGCCTGAAGCAGAGAAATAAAATTAAAATTAAAATTAAAATTCCTTCTTTTGCCCAAGGGGATAAAGGTGCTGCAGCCCAATCTGTGGGGTCCCAGGGGGGGAACAACAGGGACCCAAAGTGTTTGGGATTCTCTGCCAGGTGGAAAGGCAGCACTTGGCCTCTTCAGAGAGTCTCAGACATCTGTACTGCAAAAAAATTTAGATTGAGACTGCAAGACTGAGCAGGAAAAGAAATACTGGGAAGAGTTCTGCAAGGAGAGGATGATGTGTCCAGTGGGGTAAAGGATCAGCTGCAGCAGAGTTTGCCCCCAAAGCACCTCAGGGCTGTGTAGGATCCTGCACCAGCAGATGCAGGAACACCTTTAAAAACTTCAGTAACAAATCTACCACAAATTCTTTGTGCTTCACCATCAACAAAACCTCACCATGCCCAAGTCCCAAAACTCAGAGCACATTCCCAGGAGGAAAGGGCACCTATTGCTCAAGGTCAGGCTCAATCCCAGTGTCATGGGATAAAGAAAGTCTGGGCTGAGCCAGCTAGGAAAATGTCATCAGGGAATCAGCTCTGCTTTGTAAAAAAGAAAGTCCTTGGGACAGGGACCTCCTCTGCTCTGGGACTGCCTGGGGACTGCAGTGCTGATGTCAACCTGATCCCTGATGCCACTGTGTAACACAAACATCAATTTAGAAACCCACCTGTCCTGCAGAAAACTTTCTGTACATTCTGGTATCTCACTGAATTTCCCTCTGTCTCCTTTAAATAAATAAAAAAAAAAATACACAAACGCCCCAACATTTGTGCTGCTTGGCTTAGAAACACCCCTGTTCCCCTTCAAGGAACAATTCCCTGAGGGTCAAGGCTGTTTGGAGCTGCTTATTCCCCAGGAGAGGAACACATGGCAAGGCAGATTCTGCCTTTGTCCTCCACAATTTTATCAGATCTGTGATTTTTCACCCTTCCTGAAAGCACCCAGCTAGGCAGACAGACACATTTGCTGTGTAAGATTGGCTCTGCAACACTAATATTGGCTGGTGCCTGACATTTTCTCTTACAGCATTCCTGTAACCAAAGTTGCTGTCATTTCTAAGTTATCTGATGCCCCGTGAAATTTCCAACCAGCCACTGCATTTTCCTCGCTTATCAGCTTAGAGCTCCTGACAAATCAAGTAATATCAGAGGGGATAAATTATGCTGCTGTTTATTTACAGATTACATTCCTGCTGTCGATGTACCTCATGCAGGAATTGACCTTTGGAAGAACTATAGCAGCACATTATTTTTGCAGCAGTAAAATTGATGGAAATTGATGATGCCTGAAAAACACACAATTATAGTGTCTTGATTAAAAATGGAGCACATTTCAATGAACTTTCTCCCTTCTTCACATGATTATGATACACAAGTACTAACATTAATGGTATTTTTTTATATAATGAACCATAAAATTACAGTTGGCAGTCAAGAGCACTCTAGCAGATAAGTAAGGCAATTTTCCTCATCATTTTTCCCTTTGTTGTCAATCTTGTTGCATAGCCCATTGCCTTTTCAATGAGCTGTAATGTGAATATTCAAGATCTTGCTTTTCCCCGGTGTATATATTCCAGCTGAAATAATTCTGTTTCATGCCACCCCTTTTCATAGGTTTTATTAAGTAAACTTAATTTTTCCACTAGTCTTAGAATTTCCCTGCACGTGGACAAAAAGGATAATGGCATTTAAATTCCACAAGTTTCATGCAGATCAGCAAAAGTGCTCGTTGAGCTGGCTGTACAAACAGGCTTCAAAGTTTGGGTCTTATTTTTGCCCTAATACTCTCTTTCTGTACAAGTGTTCTGAAGTTTAGACATGTTTACCCATGTTAAGTGTGACAATCCAATTAACCAGCTAGTTGAGCCTGAGCTGTGTCACAAGGAACATGCACTAAAGCTATTAGCTCATGTTAAAGCATTCTGGGGAGCATTTACCTTGTGTTGTTTCCAATTGTTAGGCAATTTACAGCTCCTGATGTCAATTACAGCATGAGAGATGAATCTCATGGTCTCCTCTGTGTTTTACCTGGAATAAAACAGCAATCAAGATTAATATGCTCTGGAGTTAGAAAAAAAGATGGGAAGTGCTTTTGAGGGGAATTCTCATCCTCACCTCCCACTACATACAAACAGGCAGCTCTCAGGTGCTCCCAGCTTACTCCAGTCCCAGCCATGGGATGAAGTCTGGGCTCCACTGAAGACAAAAGTTTGGTGAACGTGCTTAAAACAAGCCAGCAAACTTTTTTTTCCATTTGTTCAGGGAGCTCAGCAGTCAGGGAAGGAGATGGTGTCGATAGCTCAGGCTTGATAAGGATCGAGTGCAGAGTCATGAGAAACTCAGCTCCTGGACATGCCCAGCCCCGTGCCAGCTCCAAGGCTGATTTTAGGCTGTTGTAAACTGCCAGTTATTTCCTGATTCCTGCTTAAATCTCTCCTGCTCATCTTACCATCCACCCTTTCTTCTTTGCCATTCTCCAAGCACAGATTTTGGTTCTTCTTCACCTCAACCAGACGTTGGTGGCTGCACCCAAACCAACACCAGCACAGGCAAAACCATCCCAGTTCTCTGCTCATAACTAAGAACCACAATTCCAAAAGGCTGCCCTGCAAGTAGGTATTCCTGGCTTCACACTCATCCACACTAATTCCAACAAAACTGTATTACTGTGTTGCCACTGTCACCCCCACCTTCCTGGGAGAGCTGGAGCTCATTTAATGGAGTTTGTTTGCAGAAGTCTGGGAGTCTGCATGCCCATGGAAACCAAGTGTTGTTAGAAGCATTTAAAACAACTCCCAGTGTTTCATCAAAGGCAGATTGTTCCATTTTTTCATGTTGTCAGTGAAGTTATCATTACAACCCATAACACTGTGCCAGAGCAGCCAAAACTAAGAGACGAAGAACCACAAAGGTAAATAATTTAGGAAGGAGCAGCCCAAAGTCAAAGGAGATGACACTCATTTTCATGGGAATGTCTGTCACTCTATGTAACACAATGCTTGTCCTAAGGGGAAAAAAACCAAACTTCCAATACCTCCTACATGGCTGATTTAAGCTTCCTACAGTCCTCACCTTAATTAAATTTAGGGCTACATCCTCTGGCATTTGAACATATCAAATTCTCATTGACTTCAATGGGAGTGTTATTCAGCTAAAAACTGCACTGCTTCAATTATTTTATTGAGCTCTACTTGAATAACCACACGAGTCCACAATGATCTCTAAAAACACTGGGGAAAAAATACCAAAACAAAATAAACAAAAAAACAACCAACCAAAAAAACCCCCCAACAAAACAAAACAAACAAAAAAACCAAACGAAAAACACCAAATGAAACTAAAACTTTTTCCTGGTGAAAAGAAACAGGAGAGACCATGCTGGCTGCTTCTCCAGTGGCCTTGAAACATCTTTATCCAATTTCAGGTGAACATGGGATCAGTTCCCAGCACTCAATGAAGTATTTATATGGTTTTATTACCTGCAAAGCTGTAAGACTGGTTCCTCAGTGGTGTCAGCTCCATTAACTGCAACCTTTTCCTAAAATGGAGCTTAACTATAAGTTTTACCAAAGCCAATTTTTTCATATGCAACACAGAATAGTTGTGATCACCAAGCAGCAAGAAATCACTTCTAATTTCATCATCCTCTATTTCAGTCGTAGTGTCTACTGTGTACTTGCAGTTCCTAAACCAAAGAACGACTATAAAGTAGCTCAGAGTTAAGATAAGCAACAGTTAAGTTTTGTTTGAAGCTGTGAATGATGTGTTTCTAACCCAGAGCACAAGCTGGTGAATAGGGGTCCAGTGTGAAAAAGCAAACATTGTATGTCAGCTTCTGAGAGGTGTCCATACATCTTTCCCATGAGCTGTGCTGGATAATCGTGGCTCAGAATGCTCAGGGAAAAAACAAAAAATCTAGGGGTGAGAAATGAAGAGTGTCAGGTTTGCAATGAGCTAATGTGGCAGAAGGTCAAGGTTGACAAATCAGCAGCAGCCAAATGCCTCCAAAGTGTCCACTGCAGCATTGGTCTACAGAAGATAAATGGAGAAACTGCCAGGCAGCCCTGCTCTGAACAATGGAACAATTTAGAGTGGTGGGAATCATCATCTGAAGCAATTTGTTTCATACTGTACACTTGTGATAAAAAAAAAAAATCTCAATTTTTCTTTATCAAATTAGGGTGTAACTTTGAGCTTCAACCCAAAATCTTTCATGAGGATGAAAGCCACATTTCAAGGTATCCTTAAGGATAAAAATCAAGTTTCAACCTTAGTGGTAGAGCAGATGCAAGAAAACAATTTTGGCTGGTTGTGTAGCAGTAAATAAACCTTTGGTACCAGCTGTACTGGCCTTTGGGAGGTGCTTCAGCCCTCAAATCATTTTCATGGCTTCTTCTGGACTCAATCCCCTGTAGCCTAAACTGACGCATTTTCAGGTAAAACATCCATGGAGATTTTATAATTAATTTTATTTCCCTCAACTCTTCAAGGAAGTTGCACAAAGGCAGAAAAATGACTGATGTAACAATGTGATCTGAAGAAACAACAACAAAACCAAGCAAAACAAAAGCCAACAGAGCTTACTCTAAAACTAGCCTGTGTTTTTAAGATTTGTCTCACAAAATGGCAAAAAAATTGGGTGTAAACCACTCAATGCTATTGACAGAAGGATGAGTGATGGGGAAGGATCCAGGGTCCAGCCCCTGCACATCCCATCTCTCTGACTGGAATTTGAGTCCTCAAAGGTTGCAGAGAATGGACTCTATAAAAGTAAACCTAAAAAAAAAAAAAAAGTGCATTATTTCTCAGAGGACAAAATTTAACAAGTTTTTTCCTGATGGCAGAGAGCCAACGACTGTGGTCAAGATTGTACTCAAGTGTCTCTCCCTTTGTTTTGAAGCAAATTGTAAAATAATGTGCATGGAAACTCTGCTACTCCACCTTTACCAGTCCATAATCTAAACTCTGCCTTTTTTTCTTGATGTAAGACAACAGAGGGGAAAACTGAGGGCTGATGTCTTCCAAGTACCAGCCAAAAGTGTGATATATAGATTTTTTTAATTTTTTTTTTTTTAATTTTTTTTATTTTTTTATTTCTGCAAAGAAAAGTTGAGCATAGACTGGATCAAATAATATATATTTTTCTTTGGTGACAGAAATAAAGTTATCTTCATCTCTATTGCATTTTTCTTCTTCTTAGATAGCAGTGCATGTTAAACTAGCACAAGAGCTTTTTCTATTTGGTTGGCAGAGGAAAAGTGAGAACTCCCCTCAAAACTAAAGGCTAAAGCAATTATTCCTAGCTCTATCTTTGCTTTCTGCAAGCTGGCAGTTCAACTTGTGAGGAAAGACAACTTATTTTTTAAGGAAACCAAGAGCAATGTGAATAAAGACCTTGTTGAACTTCCTGCATTGGTCTCTGCAGAGGATTGATGTGCTGCTCCTCCCCTGAGCTCCTGGCCATCCCACCCCCAGCAAAGAGCTTTTCTTTGAGCAACTCCCCCTGAACTTGGGGTCATTAGTAAAATATATGTAAAATACCTCCCTTTCTTCTTTCCTTTCCTTTTTGCCTTGCCTTTTCTTTCTCTTTTCTCTTTTAGATTTCCTTTCAGATCACAACCCAGGGCACATCAAACAAATGCTCTCTTGGGTTTGCTCTCCCCTCCCACCTGGTCCTTCCACCAGGAGGATGTCCTCCCCCACCTGGCACACACACTTCTCTTCTTCTCTCTGGATGATGGGTAAAGCTACAACTTTTCTTTGCTGGAGCTGCTGGACTCAGAGCTGTTCCCCTAACCTAAGGGTTGGTTTATCTGCTGAACACCTCCCACACATCCCTTCCCTCCAGGATTCCACATGCAGCTGTAGCCACACTCATTGTTCTGCTCAAGCATTAAAAAGGTGGACTTATTGCTTCTCTCACATTAATATCATATGGAAATACAAGCTGGGAGATGATTTGTGTGCCCTTCTGGCAAGTTCAGCACAGATCAGACCCTGTGGTAGGACCCAAACTGGGCAGATATCCATGGACTGAGCCAGTGCCCAGCAGCAGCTGGAAGCACCAGAAAACCCATGCTGTGTCCCCTTGCCATGAATAAGCTAAACCACAGCTTAAAACCAGGGATTTTCCTGGGCAGCCCACTTTGCCTGACCTCACTTGAGGCCACCTCAGTCAGTTTATCAAAGTCCTTTGAGGCACTGGCTGAACAAGACTAAATCAGGCAAACAAAGCAGAACACAGACTAAGGGTGACCACTTGCACCCCAGCTTGAACTGAGGCCAGATTCTGCTTAACATTCCCAGGAATAAGCTTCCCCTGTCAAATGGGCACTGCTGAGCCACATGCAAAATAGAATTCAGAACAAAAAATCCAGCCTGCCTCAAATTAATGGTATAAAGCAGCACCCAGTGAGGAAAAGGACAGCAGCACTGGGCCTAAAATAAAAGTTTAAGCCAGTTTACATAATAATAATAAATAATATATTTGAAGTAATAACCATGCAGTATGAATCCTATATTTAAATACAGTGGTAAGCACTCACTCAGATGCACTTCCCAGCCATTGGGAAGATGCTGCAGCCATACCCAAAACTGATGTCAGTTGGCCAGAACAGTTTGAACACAGGAATCAAGCACCTCTCTTCAGCTGAGCTGCAGCTGGTTTGGTATGGTTCTGTTGAAGCTGACAAAGTTAGAGAGATGAGGCTTTTATTGGCAATTATTTCCTGACTCCTAGCAGTTTGATCTCTCCTGAGACAGGAATTTGCCAAACAAATACTAAAGCTGCTGCTCTGAGCATCAGCAGAGGGGTGACAGGAAACATCTAGACAGCACCTTGAGCAAGAGGGGTTTTTTCTCATTCAAAACTCTTCTAAAACCAGTGAGTAAGCCAAATCTCCAAAAAGTCTGCAGGATACAGCTATGTTTTCTGGAAGGGTCTTAGTAAGACTAATACATAAAAGGCAAGAGAAATCTGATTTGTGGGAAGCCAACACTTCTGAGACTAACTACCCAAACTGCCCTTTGCTCAACCTGAAAAGCTTTCAATACACCCAAGACACACTTCTGCCAAACTGATATTATTTGTTGACCCCAATTTTGTGACACTGGTCGGGGCTACCACGGGTTATTTGCCAGCCACAAGACAGGGGCTGGCCCAGTGGCTACTGTCGGAGCCCTGAAGTCGATTTTCATTTCTCTTAGGAAAAACCTTGCCCTGGTAAAAGCTGCAGGGCTTGACTCTCAAAGTTTAGACCAGCTTCATTCCTCATAGTAAAATTTTACAAGGTCCTGGCTGTCAGAGCCATTTCCAGAGCTGCCAGCCCTGCATCCCTGCTGCCCACAGCACTCCCAGCCCCTCTTCAGGGGGTTTGTTCTGCTCCTGGGGCTGGGCAACCACCACCAGTACCTTCTGCTCCTCTTTGCCATCTCTTTCACCCCAACACAACCATCCTGGCCTTTAATTTTTCCATTTCATTTTGTTCACAGGGCTGTTTGGTGCAGCCAGGCTGATGTTTGTGCTTCCTGCTGGGTCTCACTCACAACCACATTTCTCATCCCAGCTGACAACAGGGGGAAAACACTTCTTAAAACCCATTGTGAACTCACAGGTATAAGAAAATATAAATACTGTAATCCTGAGAGGGATGCCCCCTCCGGAGTAAAATAAAACCAAAAAAGCAGCCAAGTTTTATTGGAGCAAACTGCCGTGAATAAAATTATTCCCGCGGAATATCCCAATAATCTGGTTTTAATATTTAGCCTGCTTTAAGCATCACACAGATTAAATTTGATATAGATGGAATTGCAGCCTCTGTTTATTTCTATTCATACCTACATAAGCAACATAAAAACCCCTTGAGCTTGTGGAGAAGTCTGTGGCAAATTTGCAAATAAGTGAATTTCCAGCAGCAGTGGGGAATGTCCCAGGATAACAAACTGGAGGAAGTTGACACATGTTTGACAATTAACACTGATAAAGGAGTGAAAAGGAATGAGGGGATATTAAAAGATTAATCCTGGGGCCTTTTAGGTTGAGCTGGAGTGAGATGAGAACTGAGTTTACTGCAACTGCTGTTAGCTCAGTGCCCTCTGCTGAGCACTGCCTGGATTGAACCAGCTCACAGCCCCCCAGCATACAAAATATTTACACAGCTTTGCATCTACAGGAATAAACCCTACAGGGATTTCACCCTCAACACTGTCTTCTTAAGTGAAGCCATGGGCAACAGGGAAGTTTAGCAACAAAAAAAATATACTGACAATATTGCTTAAAAATAAAAGCATCTCTGTGTATCTAGCCAAGAAACCAATCTTCCACCCCTAAATTTTTCTTTTTGTCCTTCTGATCAAGTGAAATGGTTTTAATGCCTTATGAAAAAATAAAAAATGATGGAGAGTTTCCTATTGAAATAAACTGTCTCCCTTTGCAAACAGCTCATACCATGACACTTGGCTGCTGAAAGAGTCAAGAAACTCTTAGGGGGAGTAGAACTGACACGGCCAAACCCATGGACTGAGTGAATGTCATAAGTGCACAGAACTGCAGGAAAGTGTAAGGACTCTATTTTATTAAAAAAAAAACAAAAACAAACAAACAAAACACACACAAAAAAAGAAAAATAACTAGAAGAAAGCAGAAGAGTTACAAAAAGAGAGAAAAAAAATCCACCAGTGAGCTGGGAAACTTGACAGCAGCCTAAGTTTAGATGCTGCCTGGAGGGAGGAACACATTGCTCCATGAAGAATAGAAGTACACATAGCAATTTTTGGAGGCTATTGCTATTATTTACATTTAATCCCTTCTTTTTAGCCCGAACTTGCAGAACCTATGCACCAATAGAAGGCAGCCAACTCTGAAAACAGCACTTACAACTTTTCCTCCTGGGATCCTGATCCCCCGAGGAGTCTTGCAGGCTGCTGTGCTGGTGGCTAACCTCAGCTCTGCTGCTCAACATTCCTATTTTTTCACTGAAATAAGAAGAGAAAAATATTTGGGAAACGGTTTTGCAACCACTTATTCCCTGTGTGAGTACACACCTCTGTGCATGTGTATCTTCTCCACCAGCTGGTGAGGTTGGTGCTGACTGTGTGTTTTGGCTGGGTTTTGGTCCATGCCTTCATTCAGCATCTTCCCAGAGCCCAGAGCTGGGCACTGCTCCCTGCACAGGGACATCTTACACGGCTCAGAGTCCATTCCAGGTTGGATGCTAAATATCCATATCTATCCCCAGAGGTACTTAACCTCAAAACAGAGATAGAACATAGAGGTCAGCAGTTCTGATAGCCATGAGCATCACCACTCCCCAGCTCACCCCTCCTGTGCAGTTTTTTAGCAGTTTCCCACCGTCCTTCTCGCTGCGCTTTGCAAATGTGTTGCATGGGTTACATCACCCAGGAAGCAAGCAGAATAAATAAATAAAAATCAATAACCTTTCGTGTGTGGAGTGGAAATTAATAGTTGACCGTGTCTCTATCTAGTAGTAAGAATTTTAAAGAGAGTGAAAACCTACAGAAAGGGCACTGGGATGCTGGGGGCAAGGACCTACTCTCCACGTGTGACTGCAGCCCCTGCACCCCCCCCAGCATCTCAGCACAACATCAGAGCTGTAATATTCCAGCTGCATTTCTGGGAGCTGTCTGGACAGAGGGGACAGCAGGAGATGTTGTACTTCTTGCTGGGACCCCCAGGCTGGGGCTCTGTGCCCTGGTTTGTCACCAGCAGGCAGGGAGCTCAGTCTGGAACAGAGCCAGAGCTTCCCACACAACACACCCAGAGTAGATGTAGGAAAATCTCAGGAAAACACAGGGAATAACCTCTTACCATGCTCTTTTGTAGGACATACTCTTTTTTTTTTTTTTTTTTCTCTGCACTTGCATGCTAACTGAGCTCCTGGATGTGCCTCTTTCTCCCAAATCCATCCCCTTCCTAAAGTGAAATGTCAGGGTTGGTGCTGATTCAGTGGCACTGGTGCCTGCAGGCATCACCCTGGGAGGCCACCATTTAAGGACAATGTTCTTGCTGGCAAGGTCCTGCTTGGCAGAAAGAGAGCAAAAAGTTTGGCAACTCTGGGCCAAGGCAGGGAGCAGATGTTTTTTTGTGCCAGCTCCTCTGTTAATTGCAGAGCAGCAGCAGCACAGCATGGGAGGAGAATACCACAGTTCTCCAACGTGGGGACTCATCCACCAGCACATAAATTCCACCACTTGTTAAGGAAATTTTCTGACAATCTCCACTTCAAACTGTGTGGTGTGTGCAGTCCTGTTTGGCTTCCTAAGGACCAGCTCAGCCAGCTTGGGCTGGGCTTTTAGACCCAGCTGCCCTGGATGCAGTTCCTTGAACCATGGAAACCATGGGGCCCAGCCTGGAGACAGAAATGGATCCTGCATCCAGCAAAGCCTTGGGGCCAGGCATCTGTGCTCAACATTAGCAGGTCTGATCAAAGCTTCTCTGGAGCTGAGGAGGCAGCAGCAGGATCAGGCTTTTCCCCTCACCTGGAGACATCCAGAGCTTGGAGAATTGGCTGAGGGTCACACTGTCAGAAAAGGGGTCACCCTACAAACATCATTTGGGCTTCGTGCCCCTCGCTTCTCCAGTGCAGTCTCCTGTTATCTGCTTGCCTCTGTTGCACTGTAAAAACATAAGTTTCCTTCTGCAGAGGGAGATGGGCTGGACCTCACCACAGAAGTTTGGTTTGGGTCCTGTTGGACCAGCAGTGGTCAAGGCTGCAGTCACTGCTGGCTGCTCTTGCCACTAAACCTGCTGGGATGTACTCTCATGGGGTTTGAAGAGGTTTTCCTCCTGTTCTTCTACAAAGAAAACCCACATGATATTATTCCTCATCCTCAATATCAGGTTACCAAGCTTGCATATTTTTTCCCTGGCCAAGCAACTGGTTCCCAGAGCAGGGATGGCCAGGTCACCTCCCTGCTCCATGTCTCATGTTGCTGTTTTCCCTCAACAGTAAGGGTTAAACCACAAACATAAAATCATAGTTTGGAGATGACCTGGAAAGCAAAGTTCATGAAATATTTATTCACTGTTCTGACATCTGGAAGGAGATATTTCATTTAGGTCATGAATTTTTCTGTTTGGATCCAGGCTGATTGCTCAGCCCTGCCATACTCCACCCTCTGTTCCCCTGCACTTTTTAGCCCACAACTAATTTTCAAAAACAGAAGAGCCTGACCCTTCAGGAGGATTGGAAAGTAGACTGCTTCTTTTCCTTCTTTAAGCAGAAGGAAACAAGACTTTCCACAAGAAGAGAAAATGTAAGAAATAAATATTTGAAGAGTGAGGAGCTAGTAAAGGAATGAAAATCCTGTATATTTATAAGAGTAAAATGAGAATGTGTCCCTCTGAGCCTTGCAGTCAGAAGAATCTGAACTGAATTAATCAATCACCAGACTATTGATAGGGGGGGGAAAAAAAGACTTGTTGGCAAGCAGCTTGGAAAAGATGTATATGGACAACTAGACACAGCAGTCTGCTTCCTTTGAACAATTCCAGACAGGGTCAGCTAATTTAAATCCACGTGGCAACATCTGATCAATACAGCCAGGCTGAGTTCCTCAGGCTAATGATACTGTTTGCTCAACTTTTATTATCCTTATGTATAAAATTAGAGATTATGGACTCGAGGTGCTGTGGTCAATATCATTCCAAGAAATCTGCTCTACTTTCTCTGGTAGGCAGCAGAGTTTTCAGCCCCCACAAATGTTCTCAGAAAACTGTAAGGGTGAAAACTGCCAAAGAAGTCAAAACCCATATACTTCTCCCTATTATAGTATTTCCCAAGACAGAATCCCCTGAAGGAAGAGGCTGTGTGAAAATGGGAGCTGCTTCTCTTGCTGACAGAGAACGGATTGACAGAATCTGTATTTACTTTTTAAAAATGCCTAACTAAGCAGCATTAGTCACCCCTCATCCATATTTCTCTCCATAAATGAGAAAGCATGAAACTATAGAGTCTCCAGAGAAAGCAATTACAATATTAATTTCAACTAAATGACAACTAGGAAAAAAGGGAAAAAAAAAAAAAATCAGCTAGCTTGAGGAATTCAGTTCTCTTAGACCCTGATTATGAAAACGACTTCACAAACACTGAAACCCACCAACCCCCAATATAATCTTTAAATGAGCTCCCTGGAAGGCACTAGGAAGAACAATATCTGTGTAGGAAGACATTTCAGCAGTAATGAACTGAAAATGCTGGACTTCAGGTCTGCCAGGCTGGGAAGTAGGCTTAGGCTGGAGGTGGGGAGCCAGGCACCCAGGCAGGCTGGTGGTCCACCTGCCTTTAGTGGCCACTTGGCACAGGAATATGTACTTTATCACCTCACTCCATAAGCCACAACCTGTCCCATGAAATCGGGTGATGTCCAAAGCTTCAGGAAGCCATGAGTGACTCTCACCTTGAGGATTCTGTAGGGACAGATATCTGGGTTGGAGATTCCAACAGATGGGAAATTCCCAGAGGATAATTTGGGAGAAATTGTTATTAATCCTTTTCGAAACTGAAGAGCCGAAAGAAATCTTGTCATTCTCTCCAGCTTTGAAGGAGCACAAAGTCACAGTATGAAGGTCAATCTGCCCCAGAGTGCTGTGGCTGTCTCCTTGCCTTTAGTCCCTGCTGACAAGGTCAGACCCATAACCTCAACACTCAGCAAAAGTGCCTGGTGTCACCACTGGAATGCCACTGGGAGTCTTTGCCCTGCTTGAGATCTGAGGCCAAATTCTTCTGATTAAATGGTTTGAAATGACAAGGTAATGATTGTCTGGTTAATAGACTTAAAAATGGAAAACAATTATATACCAAGAACATTTCCCTTGGGAGTTATTTTCCTTCCCAACAAACAGTCCTATTGGAAACATGAGGCTCTCTCACCCTCAGAGAGACACAAAATATTTTATCCCATTTGTAGAGCTGCCAAACACACTCTGAACTCCTGCAACCACCAAGATTGATGGGATGTTGCTTTGCTTTTTTTTTTTTTTTTTCCTGGCAAAATGTTGCCCCTTAAATACTGTAATAAAAATAATATTTAAAAAAAAAAAAAGGAAGAAAAAGTGAAAAAGGTTCTTTTGAAAGATTTCAAGAGACTTCCCATTTCAAATGATCCACTTATACCATCAAGACCCATTTCAAAGTGGTTGTCAAAAGGAAAACCAAACAAAGCTAAACCACCCTTCATTCATATAAGCTTCCTTAACTGCTAAATATCCATGATTTGTCACAGCACTCATTGGTTTTTCAGAGGACTGCAACCACTTGAGTGCCTCTGTCAGATGGGCTGCATGATGCTGTGTCAACCAAAACATCTGGGATGCTACCAGAGTGACAGCGTTCTGCAGGAACGTGGTATTTTTGTGTGATATTTTTTGGTCAGTTTGGAAAGCAAGATGATGGGCTGCTTCGTTCTCTTTGTCATCTAGCATCACCCAAATGAAGATAAAAATATAAAGAGCAAACAAGGAGCTGGAGCCTCTTTCTTGAACTCCTGCCTAGGCCGTCAAATGTGATGGATTTAAGTTTCTGACCCCAATTAAGCAGCTTCATCCCCGTCCTTCAACCTGGGAAACAAATAGGTAGAAGGAACTGCCATATGTTTTGGTTTCCAGTTCATTAAATCTTTGATTATGCAAAACCTTTCAAGAGCTGCTACCCCATAAAATTCATACCAAGCTCTATTTTGTGTTGTTTGGGAGAATCTTATTAAATACTTTCTCCAAAGAAATATTCCAACCTTTTGAGAATCAGCATGACACTTAAATGAATTATTCATGCAAGGCTCAGCAAGATGGGCAAGTTTCCTGCCAAGACTTGCACAGTGAGGGGTGTTATAAAACTGAAATTGGAATGCAGAGAGAACTGATGGAAAAGATTTCAAAGATCATCTCTGTCAAAAAAAAAAAAGCCAACAAAAAAACCCCAACAAACCCTCAACTTCAGACCTTTAAACTTGCTTCTTCACAGCAGAGAGCCTTCTAAATGTCCCGCTTCACATCCACTCCCAAATTCTTCAATTTAAAATTGTGCTCACAAACAGATACACTCTTTGAGAAGGAAGGCACTGAGTGATGGAAGGGCAATCTCTGAGAACCACTGACATGGGATTCATTGCAGTGATCCTTAAATAAGGCTTCACCTCAGAGAGCTCTGGAAAGATTCCCCTTGATGGAAGAGCATCCTGCTGGCACCACCAAGCTCTTCCTAAATGACCCAGTGCAGGACAAACCCTGAGTTGCCCCATACATACAGAAAGAGACCTTGAAAAGCCACCAGGCTGCAGAACAAAATTTGATGAGAACGTGTTGAATGCTCAAGGCTGGCATCTGGCAACAACCAAATGAAAATGGAATCCAAAGATTTTAAGTCTGGTTTTTTTGTTTGTTTTGATTTTTACCTCTATTTGCAGAGGTAGATGCTGATGAAAAGGAATACTGCTCACTTTCTCCCCCTCCCAAATACACTGTACTGAATAACCAATGTCACTCACATTTTAAATAATACAACAGACCCAAGAAGAGACTGCTACCACTGAGGCAAAGCAACTCAGCACCACCTAACATTGTCTTGGTGGCATTTGCACAAGGGAAAACAGCCCTGTAAGCACAGAGGGTTGACATGAGTGATAGCTGGGCACATTTTAATAATTAATTCCACAAATAACTGAAGTCTATTTTAATTTCACCTTAGACAGCATTGTTATCTGAGGGAAGCAAATTGCTTCTTCTGTTCCTGTACCCAGCAATGCCACTTTGGAAACATTACAAAAGCAGCAGGAATGTAATGAAAAATATATATACAGTGCTGGAACTTCTGAGCTATCCAAAGTGCTCTTTAAGATCTTGTGGATAAACTTTGGGGAATAATCCAAACAGCTCTGTTGTCTAAAGTTACATTAAGCAACTGCACATCGTGCTGTGATTGAAAAGTCATGGCCAAAAATGCTGATGAGTTTGATTGGACATGGATTCAGTTCCAGCTCCCTGAAAGGCCTGTGAAGAACAGCTTAGTAAAGAAAATAAAACCCAATCCACTAAACCCACCAAAGTGATGGTGTTTGTGTGTTTCAGGCAGGAGCATAATAGAATTATTCATCTGTGAAGGAACCGCTAAGAGTATCAGAGAAAAAAGAAAATGTTTGGAAACCTCTGTTTTTCTTCAGCATAGATAAAAATCTGGTTTGTCGTGTACTTTGACTTCTCCTAAGTCTCTACAAAACACTTTTAGAACAACAGCCCCATGGGTGATAGCACACCACATCTCTGCAGAGCCCTGACACACATCCCTGTTTTGGCCAAGAGGAATTTCAAGCACGTAACATTGATGAGATGGAGACTCTGCTGTGTTTTCTCAGCTGCCTCCCCCCCAAAAAAGAAGGTTTTGAAACTCATTCATAATTTGAAAATATAGGCCCTCTTCTCATTTGTTACTGGTGTGATTTTTTTTGCTTTACCTTTTCTTCCAAAGGCAGTGGTTTTTTTCTTGGGCAATTCCACCATTCCTCTCGGTGCTCCCTGGCTCTATGCCTGCTTTCAGGGAGATGCTGCTTCTCCTTAGCTTTTACCAGAAAAAGATTTCCACTTTTGGAAGAAGAAATTTAAGACTTTTCATCAATGTAAGGTCTCCAAAGTATTTCTCTGGTATCTGAAAACTTGTGGCCCTACTCCCATTTCCAAAGAACCTCTGCTGTGGACACAGCACTCATGGTGTGTGTTGTCTCTTAGAAAAAATCCTAAATTTCTATATGATTTCTTTGCTTTTTGAAAAAAAAAAAAAAGAAAAAGACTTAAAAGACTTAGAAACAACATACCTGACTTAATATATTGCTTCAGGTACAAGTTTTATCCCTCCTACTCTGAACTGTTACAATTTAAAGTTCTGCTGAGTTCTGGGAACTCGAATGCTTCTCCTGAGATAAAACCTTTGAGATTTTTTGAGATCTAGTCATGTAAGAAGAAGAGATTATAAACATGTTACAGACTTACTTGTCCCAGCCTAAAATATGCTCTGCAAACACATCTGAAGGTTCTGTAAATAAGGTTATTCCACAGAATCCCACAGGTACCAGTGTTATATGCACATAATAAAGCTTAAGATCTTATTCATTTTCAGGTATTTTATGAGGAAAGATACTGCCAGATTCTCAAGGGCCAAATATTTCATTCAAAGGCAAGGAGATATTATCATATTCTGAATAGAGATAGTAGTTAGTTTGTACAGCATCTCATAAAAGTGTAATTTGCAGACTTGGGGAGAAGAAATGCTTTAAGAAACACAGGGAATATTTATGTCACTACACGAATTACTCGGTTGAGTGGGGTTGCCTTTTCAGAATGATTTTAGAAACTGAAATTACTGAGCACAACATAACTTTTTGCAATTATTATTATCTCTTGCACTTAAAGATATTAAATCCTTGCCTGAAAATTTGGCTCATGAACATGCAATTATGATTAAGGCACTTCATCTTCTTGGCCCGTTAATTCATCAGAGTAACCAGCCAGATTCCAGAGCCTGGGATAAATGGAGCTGGCCCAGACAACCTCAGTGCAACCCGCCAGGCAGAACCCTGGGGTGAACACAGCCTCATTTTTCTTCCAATGACAACATCACCTTTGTTAAACACGTGGCTTTGGATCCTGAGCAACACACGGCAAAGAGGAGGTGAATTGGGTTATCTGGAAATTGAAGTGATTTTCATATTTTTCAAACCAATTGAGGGAAAAAAAAACTTAATAATAGATTACTAATGTGAAACAAATGGGTTTTTTCATGCTTAGTCGAAATTGCTCTGGCAAGTAGATTCATTCCTTCCCTGCTCTGTTCCCCTGAATGAGCTGTCTCTCAGAAGAGCAGGAAATACATTACACCGAGGATAATATTGTTGGCAAACTTGAATTAGGTATCAGTAAACACTGAGATTCAAATGCTGATCACCCAGGTATGCAGAAGGGCTCTAGGACTTTCCCTGGTAATATGCTCACTTTAATAATAAAGTTAATGAAAGCCATTGCTTCAGACAAGATTGCAGTTGTATCTTATCTATCTTTAATACATATATTCAATATACAATGATGCTGAACATATCTAGGCAAACATACCTAATTTTTTTTTTTACCCTGAAAGCTAATCAATAATATTTTTGTTAGCATCTTTCAGCTTAACTATTGGAAGCAAGTGGCTGGCAGTAACTAACTGGTACTTCCTCCTTGTCCCCTATTTGTGGGTACTAAATTCATATTAAGTTGACTGCTGAGCCTCAGAATGACACCTCTATAGCATGAAAAAACAAGAATTATTCAGAAAATGATATTATGGTAAAGAGATATTCTCTGCAGTAGATGTTTTTGAAGACTGAGAATGACCCAAGAATGTCTGGACCAGCATCAATCATCACATGACCCAGGAGATGAGACTGCAGGATCAGTCCAATCACATAAGAAAAACAAAAAATGAAACCTGTGTCTACACAAGATTACTCTCATCACAGTTACTGTTTGGCCACAGAGGGCTACTGCACAACAGAGACATCCCAGCTGGAAATTCTTTGTAGCTTTCAAAGCCACAGAGCATAAAATGATTATATCAGTTAATGACCAAAGTACAAATATGAAAGAATTGCCACCTTCAAGGGAAAAGAGGAAAAAACAGAAAAATAATAACTAGTACAGAATAAAACATAAGGAATATATTAATGTATAGATGAGACATGGGTAGAACCTTTCAACCTGAGCTGCAATTCCCCCTGCCTGTGCTTTGATCACCAGTGCAGAGCTCACCAGGAGCCATCTCAGGCACAAGGAGCAAGAGCTGAAGGTGGTACTGACCTCAGGCAGGGTCCAGGTCAGGTCCAGGGCTGGGAATTTTCTCTGGGCTCTTCTCTTCTTAATGCCAGGTTGCTTTTCCAGCTGCTTCTCCAGTGAAGGAGAACACAAGCATCACCATTTTAGCACAGCAGGGACACCCCCACCTCACCCTGGCAAGGAGCAGAGGACCCCATGGGGGTACCCACTGGTGGGGGTCAATACACAGATATCCCCTCCCCTTCCATTCCCCTCATCCTGCAGTTACAGCTCCAAATTATCACATTTTCTGAGGCCTTAACACAGGGATGCTGCAGAGGCTCTCTGGGACTGATGCTCCCTGGTGGTCAATATTCTCTGTGAAGTCAACTCTGATTTTCTTTTTTGTTTCCCTCTGCTCTAGTTCCCCAGAATGTTTAAAAAGAGGTTAAAAAAGAAAAAGGAGCAAATCAGGTTAAAAGGAACAAATGAGGTTCTGTGAGGAAAATTTCATATTAAGTTGCTGATAATTCCCTCCCAAGTGGCACAAGTAGGAACCAGAACTCCGAAATGAAATTACAGCTCCATTGAATTCATACCCATTTGCCAATTAATGTATGTTAGCATTAACAGGAATGAAAGACAGCCTGACAATCCTCAGAATATGCACATATCACAATAATGAAGACTTCATTAGAAACTCTATAAAAAGGGACTTGCATGTGTTTCAAAAAAAATTGGCTGTTGTCTGCTTATTGATTCTTGTTTTGCTCCAGTATGGAAAGCACATTTATAAACACTAAAATATTTAGAGTTTATTTTGTTTTATAAATTTTATTTTATTTTTAGGACTTGAAAGCAGAGGACAATGTGTCAGGTGATCAGAGACCAAAGTTTTGCCCACAAGAACTCAAACTGACTATTATTTGAAAAAAAAATTGTCTATTTAGAATAGCCTGAACACTGCTGGTCTCACTGGTTGCAGTCATAACTTTGTGCCAATAGTTTCCTTAGTGAGGAAAAAGAAAGAAACACTCATTAAAACCCCCAAACTACCAAACCAGCCACTGTTAGAGAATTAAAGTAAAGCTTATTTTTAACACTAAAGAGATATATAGCACATTAAGAAAAACATTAAATTAAGATCTGCAGAAATGGTGAGTACTTAGGGAATAAAAAAAAAAAAAGGCATGTTAATTGTTTAGGGTTGAAAGGGATGTTATCCTCCCAGTTATATAACATTGAATTAAATTCTGTTGATTAAAAGTTAACTTACAAACCTGACATGGTTCCACCCAAATCAATAGACTGCCATTTGCTTGCTAGAGGAGCATTGGTAATCAGGCTCCTCAGCTTCAGAGGAGCAGGAATTGATTTGTTAGTCATGAAAAGAGCCCAGTCAGGCTCCCAAAGACATCTGAATTCTTGTAGCCCTCCTCAGAGACTTTTTGTCCATGCAGGTATCCAGTAGAGATTTGAATCATCTTAGAAATGAGAAGAATAAAAGGGGAATTTTGATGAAAGGGAAGGTGACAGGAGTACCTGGAGAGGAAGCTGCTCAAGAAGCTGCAGCAAAATGTGAGCTCAGCCCAGCAGAGGGGGAGACAAATGGGCTGCCAGAACCACTGGGACCACTGGGACCTTCAGAGCAGCTGTGGATGGGGCTGGTTGTCTGTGGCACCCAAGGACTTCATCCTCCTGAAGTGGTTTTTAGTAGTATCAAGGTCTAGGAGATAAATACTGGCCAGTTTGGTGAGAAATATCAGGATTAAATTTTACCTGCCTAGGAGTTACATGGAAGGGAAAAAAAAACAAACCAAAAACTTGACCTAGGGGAGAAGAGGAAAATGGAGAGGGGAAGAGTATTATAAAAGCTGAAGCCTAGAATTTTCCTCTAGTAAATGATTTGATGGAGTGGTTTTGTGATTTTTTTCTTTTTCCCCTAAAGGTATTGGCAGCTTCTTTTTTAACATAAACAATTTGCAAACCCAACAAGAATGTGCAAATTGTACTGGTCATACGTACTCCAAGTTCCAAAAATACAACAGTATTTTTATACAGAAGATCCAACAAATAGCTAAAGGGAAAAAAAAAAACAACAAACCAACCAAACAACAAAAAAAATCAGGGCAGATACTGTTGCTATTTTTGTCAATTAATTAAGAGATGAAAGGAAGTTAGGAAAGGCTCCAGACAGCACAAGATTTCAATGGTTGCTTTGAGATCAGGAAGATTGTGAGTTTCTGAAGTAAAAATAAAAAAGAAAAACCTCTATCTGAAAAATATTTTTAGCTTTTGCAGAGTCCATAGACACCTGTGCACATCCTGACCTCCAGGAGAGGTGCTAAAAATAAGCTGCAATTTAGATTTGGACTGCACCTCCAAGAGATGGACTCGCAGCCTGCATTGACTACAAAGCTATAAATAGTATGACAGCTATAAATAACAGGAGATTATATAAAAGATATAGTAGAAGATATATAATAGAAGATCTGATATAAAAGCTATATAACAGAAGAGCTTATGTAGGGATTGCCTCTGAGCTCAGTGGTCAAATGCATTTTGGCAACCTGAAGGGTCGGGTATCAATTTTACATTTTATTGCAAACATCTGCTCCTCATCCCCCCAGAGTGGCTCCAGAGGTCCTTTGGAAAGCTGTGCACATGCAGACACCCCACCTGCTCTTAAAGCCCCTGGAAAAAGCCAAGAGGAAAATTCTTCTGACCTGCAGGGGCCACCAGGCAAATCCCAGCTGGTAGGAAGAGCAACAAAGGTCCCTGCCCAGTTCAGTGCTGGTTGGACTGGAGATGATATTTTTATAAAATAAACTAACAACATGGTGAAGAAACCCAGTGGTGGCAAATTGCCACAATCCTATTTTAGGAGGTCAGTAATTAACACACAAGCACCGTTCCCAGTCTGTTATTATCTGCCAGGGTTATCCCAGCACGGATCATTGGAAGCCTCCTCAGGAAAGTCCCTTCACTTGTCCACCATGGCTTAAACAGAGTGAGTTTTACACAGCTGGACTACAAAACCTTTATTCAGGCTGCCCCTCAGCTTCATCAACACTGGACATCAGGGCAGGAGAGCAGCATCACTGCAGGAGTTCCCCCAGGACAAAAAAAAAGAGAGTTACTTCCTAGACCTGTTCAGTTTTCTCCTGTTCCTATTCAGTATTCTCCTGTTGTACACCAGTTCTTGGGATAAAATCTCCTATCCTGCCAGTATCAGCTACATTCATTATTCTCAGATATATGACCTTCCATTTGGTGGTATTAAACACATATTGATTGAATGCTCATCTGACAGGCTTGTAATTACTCAGGTCATCCCATTTACCCTTTTTAAATAATGGCAGAGCACGAGCTTTCTCCCAGCCTATTGAAACTTCCCTGGTGATCCAGGACTTATTAAAAATAAACATTAATGATCCAAAGAGTAGCTCAGCCAGCTCTTAAAAATTTTAGGTGTCAGTTACCCAGACTTAGTGATTTAACAGAGGCAGATGATAGCAGCAGGCATTTAACTGTCTCTTAATCACTGCTGGGATCTAAATTATTGCCCCTGGGAGGCAGCAGCATCATCCCTCCCTCCCTGGGGGGAGAGGACAGACACACAGACAGGGATGCTTCCAGCCCCACACCACCCCCTGCTGCTTGGTATAAACTGCTTTTCCCTCCTGTCAGATGTAAAGGACATCATGAAATTGGTTTAAACTTGCTGCCTCTACATTTTCTCATCCATTTTTGCTTGTCAGTCTTGCAGTTTTAGCTCATTTCTATTCTCTGCTTCAGGCTCCTAAACACCCCCCACACACACACACAGACTCCCCTTTTGTTATATTTTGCCATGGGTGGGGTGAGGAAAATAAGGGAGTTTTATTGTTTTAATCCTTGTGAAACTGGAGCTTTGGGAGAACAATAAATATTATTTAAATTTTTATCTCAAAAAATTGAGATTTATTTCCTTTTGTCATTAGCCCATACCAGACACAATCAAACAAAAAAAAAACCCAACTTTTTATTCAGTCATTCTCCTGCTGTGGAGATGGGAATGCTACCCACAGCTCCCTCCTGTTGGGTGCAAATGATCTAAAAATGTCATCAGAGCTTTCCTCCAGACACTGAGGGAATCTCAAACCTTCCACAGGGACAAGGACCTTGTGATGCCACAGGTCTCCTGCCCCTCCCAGAACCCATCCTCCCCCTGCCCTGCAAATACCAATGGCAAAACAGAGTGAAAAAATCCTGGGGGATTGGTTTTCCTCCCAGACCAAGTGCCCCAGCTTGTGTTTTAGCTATTAGAAAATTGAACTCCAAGGCTGATGGCTCATTTGTATTAATTGCCTGTGACTGACAAGGGTAATGCTCTCTGGTCCCAGTGCCATTTCCCAGTGCCTTCTGTCTACTTGCTTTTTCCAAAAGAGCAGAAAGAGCTACTAATTGTTCTATTCAATAGTCTCTATTTCCTGCGAGCAATATCAATTTAATTAAATTTACATGGTTGTAAGTGACCATCTACAACTCCTCTCATCTGTTTATACAGGTCACTAGAATTGATAAATCTCCATTTCATTGCTGACATCTTCATTTTAAGTGCTCCCTCAGTCTCCTGCTGACCTTTTTCTTAAGCTGTTTTCTACCCTTCCCTCCCTGCTCTTCACAGCAGAGCTTGGTTCAACTGGAGGTGTTCTCCCAAAGGAGGTAGGACAGCAATCCCCAAACCCAACCCCCCTGGCTGCTACTACTGCCAGGGGATTTCTTTCAGCTTAGGAAGGGTCTTTGTGAAGAAAATTTGGACAGTTCTTTTTGCTCTTTAAATCCCATAGAGCCACTCAGTGGTAAAAGCAGAGATGCTCAGAGGTGCCCATCTGAAAACTGCTTCAAACTGCAGAGCCAGGGCTTAAAAACCCACTCCTCTTCCTTGGCTCTCCGGGAGCTCTCTGCCCAACCCCAAGGAAATGCCCAAACTCTTTTGGTTTTTGTCCCAGTCTCCAATTCCCTTCTGATTCCACCTTTTCTTTGGGCCAGGGAGATGGGTTACCCCTCTGAGGATGCTCATTGCTCCTCTGTCCCATCTCACTGTGTTCTACCTTTGTTGCTCAGCACTCTCTGGTGATGACTTTAACTCTTCCAGTTCACAGGAAGAAATTTTCTTAGGGCCTTTCTGAGATATTTTTCATAAGATTGCATTTTGGTTTTTGTTTGCTTATTTTTTTTCATGGAAATGAGGGAGAAAAATAATAACACCTGCGATTCTTATAAATCACTTGTGTCTGCAGGTTTCAAAACACCTTCCAAAGGAAAAAAAAAAATTTAAAAAAAGGCTTATGTGCAAGAAGAAAAAGCAGACAGCAACTGCAAAACTCCACCAGCCATGACTCCTGAGACCAGGAACCCCACAGACACCAGCTCTATCTTTCAGGAACAGAGGAGCATCCCCTGGGGACACATAACCATGGAGAAAGAAAACTGCTTTGATCTCTCATTTGCCATTTTCCTCTAGAGAAAAGCTTTTTGGAAGAAACAATAGCAAACTTTACTGAAAAAAAACTCAGCAAGAAATCCAGTCTTGAGTTGAGGGATTTACAATTTCACAATGAAAGTGCAGCTAAAATTAAGTATATTGTGGGCATCCATGTAGAGATTGTGCCATGTGTAATTCACCTTGGAACTGAAGTCATCATGTTTGACTCTTCAGGAGAAGTACAAGAAAAATAAAGGAAGTTTTGCCATATTTTCAAAGGGCTCCAATCTTTAGCACAGTGATAAATTATTTCTAACTCATTGCAGGGGAGTAATTAAATAAATTACATGGAGCTGTCAAGTAAAATTCATTCTAACAGTTCCAAAAAAAAAATCTCCCAGGGAAGCTTCCTTCTTCTGCAAAATATGGTGACAAGGAAATGGGTCAACTGTATAAATCTGAGTGTAAATTCCTCAGTATGCCATGACTAAATGAAACCATGAGGAAATCTCAGTCTGAGATCTCAGGCTTGATCTGCCTGGAGTGCAGAGACAAGACTTGCAAAGCTTTGCTCTGGAAGCAAACACCTCCAGCAGAAGGGCTGTTTAACTCCTCCATCCTCACCTGCTGCCCAGACCCTAAGGTACACCTGCAACACACACAACCCTGCTGAAGGGAACTTAAAAAACACTAAAATGTATGTATATATAATTTATTTTTTTTTCTCCTCCTTGTCAGAGCAACCTTGGAGCTGTTTTTCCCACTACCTCAGGACTGCAAAAGCAAAGGGCCATGGGGCTCTGGCCCCTTTCTTCTCCTCAGACAGTGCCTGTAGCAAGGAGATTGTCTCCAGAGCCCTCCATTAGCTGTGAAGATGGATTTGAGATGGAGTGGAAGCTGAGCAGAGGGATTATCCCACTGCTGCCATGTGTGTGAAGTCAGAGACGGAGCACAAAGCTGCCAAAAGGCAAATCTGGCCCAGTTTCTCCTCTTTCCCTCTGGGGACAACTCAATCAAGAATTGATTAATGCTTGAATTCTCATCAAGAATTAATAAGTTCCTGATGTGGTGAAAATGAATAGGCTTCAAGAAGCAGCAAAGCTTGGTGGTTTGTGCAGGAGGGGAGCAAAAAATTATATAGATTTAGGAAGGTTGGTGCCATCTCCGAGTTAGAGAGAAGGGGGATGGTGAAGTCCCTGAATGTTGCTGCTTTTTTAATAACACATGGAATGACTTGACTCTCAGAGATGACTTGGAAGAGACAGTTGCTTCCACTGCTGTTCTTTCAATCTCCAACTCCTAACAAACAAATCAGGAGAGACCCAGAAGCATCCCAGGTTCCAGCAAACAAAGAACACTGAAGCTCCCAAAAGCCTTTCAAGTGTCTCAAACCTCATCCCTCTCTGGAGCTTCTGCATTTTACCACCCAGCAAGAGCAGCAACCAACATTGAGATCAGACTTAAAGATGGTTTTTTGCTATGGGCTTGGCTGATTTATTCAGCATCCCACTCACTGCCCCCCTGCCCTGCTGGAACATCCACTGGGAAAGGGCTCCTCAGCCTCAGATAGGTCAGGTCTTCATGTCCCACCTCCTGGCACAGGGTCCTTGCTCCCAGGTAATGCTGGAGGCCCAGTTCCCCCAGTTCAGGTATGCTGGGGCAGGATAATCACCATTATCCATCTGCCTTCAGCATCCATCTGCCCTGGTGGTAACTGCAGAAGCAAAGCCAGGAAGAGACAGGAAAATGCTGCTGGAAATCTTTCCCCCAGCTTAAAAAAAAAAAAAAAAAAAAAAAAAAAAAAAAAAAAAAAAAAGTGAATCATTGAGAACAAGGGCTTTGGGGTACACACACACCCAAGAAGGGAGCTACAGGGAGATGGTAAAATTAAATATTAAAATATATCTCTGCTTGCATACCCACTGCTGCCATGCACTTGGGCAGCAGCTACACACTGGGCTCAGGTGTTCTGGAGGTCATCTTAAATCTTCCAGCAGCAGAAGTTTCCAGAATCAAAAAAAATAAAAGCTGGAATACAGTTAGAACTCAAAAACTGGAGGTGAGAGCACTAGAGCACAACTTATTGAGGCACAGGAAAGGCTGTTGGGCAATCCAGGAGGGAGAAGATAGAGGGGAATATCCATCTCAGGCCATTTCTTACAATTACTGTGTCCTCAGATCCTTCCAGAGGACACAGCCAAGGAGGTTATAAACATTATCATCTGAAGAGACACAGGAACAAGCAATTTCCCTGCCACAACCACTGCTTGTAATTATTTTGAAGCATTTTCTGGAAGAGCCATCCCAGGCTTTGCATCTGCCCCTTCCCCTGTGTAACCAGAGCATCACCCACTGCCCTGCTCCAGCTGGAGGGAAGAGAAGGGATTTGGGATCCCAGTAGGTGAATAGTGCAAGAATATGGAAATCCAGGCTGCAATGGTTTATTTTTAGGATTTGTTTGTTCCTCCAAAAGGAATTCTCATCCCTTGGTGTGGCCAGGAAGTTAAGCTCTGCCTAGGGGCTGGGGTGGGACATGGCACTTGGAGATGTCCTACAACCAGGGGGAAAATTATAGCAGAATTCAACCAAATACCATTGTAAAGAAATAATTAAAGTCTATACCATGTGTCTCTTACTTACAGGGGAAGATTTTTAAAAATTTATTCTACATTACTGCTCATCTGAGGGTGGAAATCAGAAAACAGGTTTTTATTTAAGTAGTTTTCTTCTGTTGCTGCATGAACATTATATTTGTGTGCATGCAACAAGAGCAGAAAAATGTATTCCCAGACCTGTTGGAATATACTGAATTTCCATGGAGAAAATAAGCAAGGAGGGAGGGAAGTTGCTGATGTGTGGGAAAGGAGGGAAGGGCAGGTTTGAGACCCCCAGAATATTTTCTTTCACTCCTTCCATGACAAGATAAGGTCCAACATGGATACAATTCCATCTCGTTGCCTTTCAGCTACTTAGCAGGCACAGCTTGGTCTAAAAATCCACCTTTGCACAGAGAACTTGAAGCAAAGTCAGTGATTAAATTGGCTGGAAAGCCCAAGCTGGACTCAGGTGGTGTTTGCCCAGACTTCACCTGGATGGGAACTTCATTCTCCTTGTTCTTTCCTCCCTCCTCTCCCAGCTACAAACCAAACCCTGCCAGACACCAGCACATTCAGGGAGTCAGTACAGGCTTTTCCCCATGATAAGAAGGAATTGAAGTGCCTAAACAGTTAAATTACAATTACATGCCCTGGATGACATGCATTTTCTTTCGTTTCCATGAGTAAAATCAGGCCAGAAACTGCTGCTTGAACCCTTGGATTTTCTGGAAGGAAATCAGAGCAGTGAACCCAGCCCATCACTGCACCCCTACACCCTGCTTTACATCACTGCTCCCTGCCTCTCAGTTTAAGTGCTAAAGATAAGAAATATTTAGCCACATTTTTGGCACTTTCTTCAACTGCCTCCATAACTAAAATACCTTAAAAAAAAGAAAAAAAAATCATGCTGCTTTGAGACTAATTGAACCAATAATCAAAGGCTGTCTCTAATTCCTGGACTAGGAGGTCAATTACTGAAATAAATTTGACAGCAGATAGATGGTAGCAGTGTGCAATTACCATTGACTTGAGATAAGACTTGATAATTATGGCAAGAATTAGGCTGTATTTTCAGCCGCAGCAAAATCCATCAAATTTTAGTAGTTATTATCTTGATTATAAAGAAGAAATGGGCTCAGCTCTGCCTTGTCAGAAACCTGGGAGTACAATGGGGGCTGATGGAGCCAGCCAGTTCACTTGAAAGTTTCCTTTCCTTAAGTGAAAACTTAAATTGCAGCTGTGAGACAATTGCCCTGCTCAGAACATTTTGGCAAGTAGAGATGTAGACAAATTTCCACCCATAAATAACAGGAACTGGCAAATGCCTATTTTTATGAGGAGTTGCCAAAATGAATGGAAACCCGAGCTTCACATTCAGACATTTAAACTCTCAATTTGGAAAGGCAAAGTCAGGCACAGCCACAATCCTGGAGATTTAAGGAATTATTGTGCTCTTCCTTTCACCAGGGATTTTCCAGTCTTTTGGATCATGAGTTCACACTTTCAGAGCTCTACAACATAGTCAAGGGTTTAATTTTTTGTAACAATTTCTTAAGAAAAAATAGAACAACATATACTATGAAACTATATAAAAAGGAAAAAATTATAAAAGCATAAACTCTCAATAAATTCAAGATTGACCTTGATGCCTTTTCTTCCTTGGGGTAGACAATTTTTTTTTCCCCTACATTGAAACAATCTGAAAACAAAATGGTTCTCTCTGCTATACATAAATCTGCAGTCCAGGGAGGTTCCAAGAAAAAAACAAAACCAAACAAACAAACCCACCAAAAAAACCCAAACCAAAAAGAAAGACCAACAAACAAACCAGTAAGAATTGAATCGTTCAGAAGGAAGGGGCAGCACTGCTGATATAAAAAATGTTTGGTTTTTTTTTTAAGTGAAAATTTTCCAAGAAACATCTGGGGAAAAATTAAAAACCTTCCCAAGTCATGGTTATGGGAAATTAACCAAACATTTTGTACCAAAAAATGCCCTCCCATTTCCCCAAACTTGTGAAAAAAAAAAAAAAAAAAAAAAATCTCTGATGAAGAAACTGAAAAAAAAATGTCTTGAACAGCTGTCATGGTGCTTGCTCCTCCTCTCTCTCATGTTCCTCAAGAACACTCCTCCAGAGCTCTTCTTTCTCCACTTGCCATTGCCCCTTCCAGACCCCTTCACTGACACCTCTTTGCAACAATCATTTTTCCTCAAGAACATTTTTTTTTTTTACATCATGCAAATTAAGTGTGTCAAATTATCTGATTTCCCTGCACTTTATGTAAATTTATTTACTTAGTGGTCTCCCAGTTCCATGCTGACTTTGGAAAAAATGTAGGTTTGTTTTGTTTTTTTTTTTAAATTACAAATAATTAACCAGAACTCATGCTCCACTGGATGTTGCTACTCCACTGACAGGCTAAATAGCCCTGTAATTTTTTTTTGGGTGCCTGTTTTTGTATAAATTGCCACTTGGAGGAAAATATAATGCTGGGAACACTGAGTGCCTGAAGCCATAAAGAAGAACATCCCTCTTACATGGTGAGATTAATTTTGTTAAAATCTCCATTTCTGCATTTAATGATTTAATAAATAACCATAAAAAGAACTTACCTCAAAAAAGAGGTGATCTCAGCTTCCATGGGGCCAGAGATGCAGCGTGGCAGATGCTCGGGGGGAAAAAGCAGAGTCATTCCTGGGTTGAATCCTGCACCAGGACCTGGCTCAGGGATATCTCCACCCCAGTAACATACTGGTGAGGACCTCAGTGTCTGCAGAGATCATCTTCACATCAGCCTGAGGAGCAAGTGGGAGCCTTGGGGACAAATGTTGTGTCTTCAGCTAAATACTGAGCACCAACCCCCATCCTCTGCTTCCCAATGGGAACCACATTCCCTGGGGGCACTGAGCACTCCCCATCCATGGAAGGGATGCAGGACAGGTCCAACTCTCTCCTGCCCAAGGAGATGAGGACTTGTTACATGAAATTTTAAAGCCTACAGATTAATTTTTTTTTTAACTTTAAAAAAAACCCAACACACCAAGGGAAAGAAAAAAATAAATTAAATATAAAATGGTTCAGACGTGTTCATCCATGACACTTCTGAAACCCCAGGTGTATCTCTAAGTAGGCCACATCTTCCAGCCCAGAGGGATGAGGAGGTTGAGAAAAATGAGAAAAATGCCTGATGAGGCAGAGGCACCAACCCAGCCCTGATGCCACCAGGAAGGCAGATTGCCAGGACCAGGGAGCTGAGGCATCAAACCAGACAGATCCTCATAGAGAGTCAGGAGGAAGAACAAAAGAGAACTTCTGCTGCAGGGAGGAGAAGAAGAAGCAGAAGCAGAGAAGCCAAACTACACCAGAAAAGGGGGAAAAACTTTCACCTCCTTCCTCCCTCAGGCAGAAAATAGGGGAAACCCCCCCAGCACTCCCTATAAACCAGCCCTAGGGTGGTGAAGCCCCAAACACTTCTCCCACAAAGCTCCCTGACCATCCCAGATTGCTCTTTCAGTCAAAGCAATTAAAAAAAAAAAATAATTAAAAAAAAAATCCATTTTCCCAGGGTTTGGGTGTCTGGACCATAATCTCCAGAAGTGGGAAGCTTCTTCCAGCCCAGCAAACCCATGGGAGATGTGTCCTTACCTCCCAATCCCTTCTCCTCCCAGGATCTGCAGCTCCTCCTCACCCCCCAGAGCTGATAAAACATGAACAGCTGCAAGGGCAAGGCCAGCCCTGATTGGTTACCTGGTTAATTGGTTACCTGGTTAATTGGCTAGCTGGGTAATTAGTAAAACAACCTCACCTGGGGGTTGTTTTCTTCAGGAGGAGCAATTAGAGGAAGGAGGCAGCTTACTGCTTGCAGCTGGTGCAGGAATCAGCAGACACCAGATCTGCAGCTGCTGAGCGAGTCCCTGCTGCCCATTCCTTGACCTTCTCCCACTTTTCCAGCCCTTTTCCTGAAAGATCAACTGTCAAAGCCACCTCTTTCTAGAGGTTTCCAGCCCTTTCCAGAAGTTTCCACCCATTTCAGGCATTAAGATTGGTGCAAAAGCAGAGTGACTCAAGGCCGGGGTGGCCTAAACCAGGTCCACTTTGTCAAAGCAGGGTAAAAACCCAACCAAACAGACACATTTTCCTGCTAAATATGTTCTGTTTCTGAAAATTCCTGCTCTGATGTCCTAAGAATATGGGGAGGGCCATGCTGCAACCCTCAGGCAGGAGTGTGACAGTGCAGGAGGGTGACCCCAGCCAGGCAGGAAAGTCTCCTTCAGCTCCAGGGATGCTCTGCAAAAGGAAGAAGAGCAGCAGGAATTGTTTCTGCAGCCAAGCAGCGGAGCAGGGTTGTTGTTTTTTTTTAATTAACAGAAATCCCCAGATCCAGGCAGTGCTGGGACACCTTTTCCCTGCAGGTTTAGCCACATTAAATGGGGAGACCAGTGCTCCGAGCATGGCAAAACTAACACCTTGGTTTGGTTAAAAAAAGGCTCATAGAGCTGCAAAGTTTCCACATTTCCAAGGGATGAATCTGCTGGTATTTCCCTCTGGGTGGCTGACTGCCTCCTCTGCACTTCCAGCTCATTAGCAGAGGGTGACAGTCCCAAAGTGGTGACATTTCCTTGTCATATTGAAGAACAGAATGAAATGTTTGAACATTAGGAATAATTCTCTGCCCTCCAAAGAGTGCCCAAAAATGCCACCTTGGTATTAAAAGCAAAATATCAGCTAAAGGGATATCAGGCCCAGACTTTTGCCCTTGGGGTGCAAAAAAAAACTTGGGGTGCCCTTGATGACTTCCTGGAAGGTGAATGCTTGTTAGCACAGTCCTGCCAGTGTCTGCCTTTGCACTGAATGTATTCAAGATAATTTTTTTTGCAGGTGAAGAATAAATTTTAAAAGCCCAGTAACCTTCCTGCTAAAATGAAGAAGCTAAAAACATGAGGGGAAAACAAAAGGTACAAGATTATTTCTTTCACTGAGTGCAGTGCTCTCACAATAGCACAGAACCCACACCAGGGCTGGAAGCCAGGGGTTAGATTTTTTTTTTTTTTTTTTTTTTTTTCCTAAAAACCAAAAACCCATCTGACATGGATTTGTCTGCTGACTTCTAACAAGCAGCAGTTTTGCAGTTTCAGGTATCAGAAGGGTGTGCATGGGGCTGGTCCTGCCTGGTTAACCTTTCTCCATGGAGAGGGAGAATAGAAATAAAGAAATCATATAATGCTGAGTATCAGGGGGGGGGGAAATGTTAGGATGAACTTTTTAACACTCAGCAACAAAAGATCTAAGGTGTTTTGGTCTTTATTTTCCCTGGCAAGCAAAGAATGCTCATTACACTTCTGTATAATGAATACATACAGATTCCAGGCTTTTAGCATAAGTGGAGTTTTCCCTAAGGGGTAAGAAGAAAAGAATTAGTATTACTGGGTTTCTAGGTGCCTGAATATTTAAAAAGTCACCATTGATGTGCTGATTGTTAATGAAGAAGAGTGAAGATTCACCCTTCTAGTTTTTAGAGCTTATTCGCCATATTCCACTGGCTCAGCTCCTTCCACCTCTGCTCGTGTCTGGCACCTGGAGCTTTTCCCTTCCATCTCACGGCTGAATGGATTTTAATTCTGGATAATGTTACTTCTGCAGGTATTCCACATGTCACTTAGCTTAAAGCTCTGTATGCTTGGGAGGTTACATGATGTTCAGAGACAGGATCAGGGTATATAAAGCAAGCTACAGGTGCTAACGTGACACAGGACATTGGCCCAGGAGATGATGACACCAGGAAAGAAAGGAGGGAATTGAATTCAGGGTGTCTGCAGCCCTGCTTCATCCTTGCTTTGGTGTAGATGACATCTAGACAGTCCCAGAGAAAGCCAAGGGCAGCCTGACATTGGTGTAGGGCCAAGAAAATGAAGCCCAGATGACAGGGGCTTGGCATGCCAATTAAATCAGATTCCCAGCAAAGACATGGGGTACCAGGGGAAAAAACCAACCAAACAAACAAACCCACACCAAAATAAAAACTTGCTGATAGCAGCTAAAGCTTTTGAAGATAACATCAAGTCAACCTTTTATTAGCAAAGTTGTATTTCATGTAAAATGAAAATATCCTTTAAATCCATACGTGCACAGATGCATGATACAAACAGCAACTACAGTACAACACAGTCCTCTAAACCTTTAATAAATGCACACTAACATTTAGCTCAAAAAGTAACATCCGAACGGTGACACCACATTTGCTTTGATCTTTTCTCATGAAATTACAAAGTATCTGGTTGAAAGAAGTAGTAGTAGTAGTAGTAGCAATAATAACAATAATAGAACCAAAGAGACAGAATGCTTTGGCTCCAACTCAGCTGCTGGCTCCTGCCTGAAACCAGAATGAATCAGTGCAGATCACTGGAGCCTTTTACATGAAGGATGTGGAGCTGCAATGTAAACATGTACTGGTACTCCAACAGGATGCATATGCCTGATTTTGAAACACTAAACACTATCAGAGATGCACCTGAGGGCTTGATCTGTTGTGAAACAAAGAAAATTCTCTTAACATCAAGAATTCCCTTTCTTTACGTCCGTTCTTCCAGGTACAGAACATGATTTAGATTTACCACTCAGCTGCAAAAAAATGACTTTAAAAAAGGACTAAAAAAAATGAAATTAATTTCCCTTCAGAAATGTGCAAGGAGCAATGAATATCATCCTAACTTCAGTTTACAAAACCGCATGTGGAATTATTGTTAACCCCCCCACACCTTTTTTATATAGAAAGATTGTGCTAGTATTTGTTTCCATCTCAAAAATAGAGGCCTGAAAACTTCAATTGAAACCTCTCACACATCAGATCTGATCCCTTCAGTCAATGGGAGCAGTTATCAGAAAAAGAACTCCTTATTCAGTGTTGCAGTAAGAACACAACAGAAAAAAATATCATAAATCATTAAGTGATATGCTCAGTAGATCCTTTTAAAACTGGAGTTACAAAGAAGGGTTTTTAATTCATGATATGTGTCTATACACAGATTTTAATCCAGAGAGGAAAGCCATTTTCTGATTTAGTTCCTAATTCTGCTCTTCCTACAGGCCCAGCCCCAGAAGGGTTTCACAACCCATCCTGCACCCTTCTCCTTGCTGAAGAGCAGAGTCAAACTCAAGCAAGGATTTCTTGAGACTGGGTCCCCAGATTTGCCAGAGAATGAAGCTGGGGCCATTCCAACAAGTTCTTGACTGTGCAATCACATTTTATATATGTGGTTTTTTATTACTTTAATTTTTTTAAAATAGAAACTCAAGACTGAGATGACAAACCATACCAAAGCAATGGTACACTGCTCCAGGAATGCAAATTACTCACTTTCATGGGGTTTTTTAAACTCATTAGTTAAGAAGAGCTGCTTTTTTTTTTTTTTCCCTTAATCTTATGCACAGCAAAACTTGTGGAGCAACATCCATCCCTCTCTTGTTCCAGAGGAGACTGCTTAAATCCACATGCCAGGATTCCCAAGGCCAGGAAAAGACCTGGATGGAATTGCACCCCGGGTTGACTGAGATATCAAATCTGAAAGTGTCATTTCCCCTCTCACACTTGGCTTGCCCCCAAATGCAATGGTGGATGGGAACCAAACGTAACCAAACTAACAGCCATGGTGCTGTTATTAATAATTCCCAGTTCACATTGGTCTGCACACTCACATCCCACCAGTCCCAACTCTCTCCTTGCAACAGGCAGGCTGAAATACCCCCCTGGGGTATTAATTAATAAAACCCCCACAGATTTCCATCAATTATTTTAAATAAACACTTCTGGTCAGATTGGAAAAAAAAAAAATAGTGGGTGATGATTTTTATCCAACATACATGGCCACACTTGTAACAGACTGCCCTAAAAATACAGAGACAGTGACAAAAAACTGCTCAGAGAAATGTGAGCTTGCTGTTAGGTTTACTTTTGAAAGTAAATCTTTAATAAACCATTAGTGCCCAGCACTTTTTAAGGTATGCTGTAGGGGTGGTACCCTTAGAAGAGAAAATAAAACCCCAACAGGGAGGAAAAAAAATAGTAATAACAACAAAAAAGAAAAGAAATGATTGGGAAAGAAGAAAAAGCTCAGGTGAGTGAGGTTCCTGGGAGCTTTAGCCACTTGTTTAATATTCATTGGGCATATTCCTCCAAAAGTCAGGGCACTCTGTACAAATTCCACAGCACATCTTTGTGTCACTGCTGAGGCTTAGGCCCCGAGGCACCATGAAACAGCAACATGAAGATTTCAGGATCAGAATTAAAATTTTAATAGAAAAAGTACTCATACCAGCAGAGATGAGTAGCAGATCACAGGAATGTCATAAACATCTCTTAGCAGCAAGAGAGGAAGCGATGGCACAGGGGATTTATATTCATTATTCAATAATTTGACACTCACTAATAGGATTGGAAATTTGTGTCTGTTTAACATCAGCATTTTCTGGGACTCCAGTTGAGCTGCAGCCACCCAAAGCACGAGAAAATGGACGACCAGGACTGGGTCAGGTCCAGCCTCACCCTTGGGATGGGTTGGTGGGCACATGGCTGGGAGAGCTGAGGACTTGGGTCAATAAAGATCCTGGTGGGAAATGTCTCTGTTGACAAGATACCAATCTTCACATTGCTCCCATTATGCACTCCCTGCCTTTTGAAATTATTTATTTTCTTTTTCTTTTTTTAATGATTTTTGTTGTTGTTGTTTAATGAAAATTACCTGGGACTTTTGCAGCATTTGGATTGAGTGCAAAATCAAAACTTTATGAATAATCAAAAGTCAATGACTTGGCCAAGTCCTTCACACCACTGACAAGGAGTGGGTGATTTTTGACTCATGGCAGATGTCAACTCATCCTTTTGGACTCACAAGCACAGCATCATTGGAGGGGGAGGCTGGGGTTTGCTCTTCCCAAAACAGAGGCAAAGGAAAGGTCCTTAAAAGGAAAAATGTAAAGAAACCCAAGAACCTGTATTTCTAATGGGTCTTCATTGTAGCCATTATTGGGAGTAATTCATGCTTCCTCTTCCTGCTTCCACTTCCACTGAAGTAAGAGACCATGAAGGAGCTGCTGGGGATATTTGCCTAATTCCTACCATGATGCAAAATAGCTTTTAGGATCTATGTCTCTAGCAGTAACTATTAAAAAACTTTATCATTGAAGTGCCAGTTGTTTGTAAGTGCAAGAAGAAATGAAGCCATAGCAATACACAAATAAGTATATTCCAAAATACAAATGCTTTTAAAGAGCCTTGGGAGATTCCAAGATAAAAAAGACCAAAAAATGTGCTGTACAGGTTTGCTGAGTTAGTGCTGGGAGAGGCAAAGAAAAGAACTGGATTTCAACCAGCGTTCAGTAAACAAAATATAAAGAAACTCTACCATAATATTTTCTCTTTGCTTTTGCTTTCATTTATTTCACAGGGAAGAGCTTGAAAATAAGAAGACTTTTTGCAGGTCTATTTTCTGTGATATTAGAAAGATGTGAGATGGAGATGGCTGATATACACACAACTCCTCCTGAAACCAAGTTTTGCTGGCCCAAGCTCATATTGAGAAGAAATTCTATTCATTCCTACACAGCTATACAGACTCATGCTAGCAACATGACTCCATTTGAAATCAAACAAGGCTGATTTTTTTCACTTGTGTCAATATTAATATCATATGTACAACGTCTCCATGAAATGTATGCTAGCACACCAATATACAGATAGGAGCCTGACAAGAACATTTGTGATGAGAAATGCAGCTTGCTGAGACTCAGGAAAAACAAATGAAAATACTTTCTAAGGATGGTGGATGGGAACCCTGTTTTGCCTTGCTACAGGAAAGTTACTGCAGCTTAACTTCTGTAAGGAAATAGTGCCAGCTGCTGGACAGAATGTATATCCACAAGGTCAGAGCTTCAGCTTTAAAGAGCAATTTTTTTTCAGTTGATAAAACTTGCATCTCTAAGTAGTGGTAACTGCAGTCAGCTGTAACCACTAAAACAATTTTAGAGTATCGTAGGAAAACGATGAGTTTTTTCTTTATGAAAAATTATACAATATATAGAATATATTTCTCCAGTATTTTAAATTGTTGGTTTTCTCAGTAGGATGCATCGTGTCACTTTGCAGAGTAGCCAGTTGGTTTTGGTTGATTTTCTTCTTGTGTTAGAACCTCTCCAAAGGTGAGGCCCCCCGACTTGACAGGGGACAGCAGATCTAGATGTGTGTACAAAGTGACAACAGCCATACGAGGGGAAAAAAATCACTGTACAGAGAAACATATCCCAGACCCAAGAAACACACAAAGTATACACATGTAACACTGAGAAATTCCGTTCTGGTGAGACCCAGTAAGACATTTTGTATAGGAAAAGAATTATTTGATTTGCTTGAATTGGAAGAAAACATCTAGAAATTAGGATGGAAAAAAAAAAAAAGATCTTCTTTTAGTGGCAGTGACTTGTTTTTATGTGACCTGGATGTCAGGTTCCAGGCTGGCTTGACTGGCAACCTGCTTCCAATCCCGGGTGGTGACTGGGGAGTTACTAATCAAATCAATATCACAATTAAACACAAAGCATTCCTGCTTATTGTTTAGGCGTGGAGAGGAAAAGTTGCTGTAGAACTCCCAGTGCTTTCCACTGATCCTTTTTCCTTAGATCCAGAATAAGCTCCAATAAATGAACCATCTTCATTGAACATCCCATGCTCCCCTTCTCCATAATCTACCAGACTATCAGCGCTTTCCGTGGCTTTAATGTCCCCGTTTATTGACTGCAGGCTGCCTTTCAGTGGCTTTTCATCGCTGTCACTACAAAACAAAGAAAGGCCTTTCCAAAAATCTAGCTCTGAATGGGCAAGCAGGGAACCTGCTCTTTTTTGGGGGGAAGACAGCAACAGGAGGGAAGAGCGAGGGAAATGTTTCTAGGTGGGTTGTACATCGAGAAAGGTTGGATCCTGAGAGTCCTGCTTGGTCTGGTGCACCTCAAACAGGTCACCTACACCCACCTGAATCCCCCTCAGACAGGAATTTGTGATTATTAAACCAATGGAACTGGTTGAAGAGGCAAACAGCAATGAAAACTACACGTGACTTCTGAGTTTTTTTTCCCTTTTTGCCTCTCTAAGCCTTGGACAGAGAGAAGAATGGACCAGAAGGAAAGGTTGGGATCATCTGGAGGGATTGGGGCTGGTGTCAGGTCTTTGGCACCTTAGGGAAAGGGAAATTTTCATTTTATAAAACACTGGGCAATATTCAGGGGCTGTTTCTTTCATTTTTCTTGGGAGGAGGGTGGGGGAACTGGGGTGACACTGGGAGACCAGGCACCAGCTGTAGGTTATACCTCCCTTCTCTCTGAGCATCTGTTTGATTTCAGATGATTAACAAGGGGGTTTGACCTTTATTTTCATTTATTCTGTTCTTATCTTACTGTAAGTGATGAAGGTTCTCTCTGCTAAAGGGAAGGAACAGGGCAAAATGAAACCAGGACCTGAGTGTCTGTGGCTGCCCATGTGCAGCCTATCTACCTTCAGTGGCAATTTCATGAAGAAGAACACCACCAAAATTGAGGAAAAAAAAGGAAATATCCACATAATTAATAATCCATTCCTCATAACAGCACCAGGGGAAGAGCCAAAGCAGCCTGACTGAAGAGGATGCTTGGGGGATTGGGGACATAGATTTAAGGATTCTAAAAAACCCCCACAAATTAAGCCTCTGAAGTAGGAAGATAATCAGAATTATGGTCCTTGCTAATGCCAATTCAGTGTCAAGGCTTTGGTAATGTCATCTGAAGAAGGAGAGAAACACACCTGGACTTGACCTCTTCAGCAGAGAATCAATTATGAACATAACCAATAGAGCAGAAATATTTGTTACTTTTTTGCATATGGAATTTCTATTAAAAAAAAAAAAAAAAGGAAAATTTTGTAATTTGGGGGAAAGGGAAGGGGTTGAAGTTATTAACCTCAGGACTTTCTTACCTTTCTAAATATTTGTCCCATTAGAAAGCATTAAAAATTAAATAAAGATGAAATTATGCAGAAAAAAAAAAATAAAACAAACAAAAAAACTAGTCCAGTACAAATAATGTAGTATATACAAGTGGGATTTCAACATATTTCAGTTTTGTTTTCCTCCATATCATGGTTATATATTATTATGAACTTTGGTTAATTTAAAGTAGCCAAAGTAATTATTTCAGCTCTCCTACAGAACGTCCTGTAGTGAGGGTTGTTGGGTTCTTTGCCATCTCCTTCTGTATTTCAGACTTTTTTTCAGATGTTTTTCTTCCACAACAGGGAAATTCCCTGTATTACACCATTTGGGCCTGATTGGGTTCCAGAAACACACTTTATGAAGGCATAAAAGTTTCTGTATTGATTTCAGTGGACATTACAGTAGGTACCCAAATTAGCATATATATTTACATTATTCATACAATGCCAAATAAAAAAAAAATAAAAACAAACAAGTGAAAAATAATCACTGATGCATCAACTTTTAGTCATATCCCAGCTTGGATGGGTTGAAGTACACTGGGTATACTTTATATTCCCACTATTATCCACTCCTCTGAGGTTTGCTTTGAAAATGAAAAATAGCATTAATTGCATGCTATAAAAATGTCTTAAATAAAGATGACATCTGGAAACAAACCAAACCCCAACAAACACAAATGCTTGCAAAAGCAGTTCCTATTTACCTATATTCCCCAAAGATTTCATCTTTTATTGATTGAGCTTCAGGATCTGGATGCAAATCTTCTTTTTCTTTCACTGTACAAATAAAATAAAGCACAGATCTGTATGCTGTGTTCTGCTGTGGACTTTTCTTTCTGCAGGTGCAATGGGAAAACCACCTGGCATCCCCTAGAGCCTAACCTGGAGGGCAGCAGCTCACAGGGCTGTCTGGCTGGACACCACCAGCATTCTTCCACTGAGGGGCTGGGGCAATTCTCTACTTTTTAAGCAAGCAAGCAAGTGTTTATAGAATCACAGAAGGTTTTGGGTTGGAAGGGAGCTTCAAAGGCCATCTAGTCCAACCCCCCCCTGGTTGGGACATCTTGAACTAGATCAGGTTGCTCCAAGCCCTGTCCAACCTAACTTGGAATGTTTGTAGGGATGGGGCATCTCCCACCTTGCTGAGCAACCAGATTTTTCCTTAAATATTTATACTTAAATCCTTACTGATTGCTTTGAAGATGACAGGGCTACTTTTAGCAAAATATCCCCTGGTTAAGCAGCCTGGTTGTGTGATAGGACTTCAAGTAGGAGCTGTCTGGTGGAGGGAGAGCAGGAAGTCCTGCCAATGGGGGGCTCGGAGGTGCAGCTGGTGAAGGACATTGGCTCTACAGCTGGATTAAACACTGGAAGGTTCAACAAGCACCACCAAAGCCTTAGCATGATCTCTAACCAGCTCACAGCACTATCTCACCCAGAGAGCAAAGTTTCACTTATATTCATTACACTCCACTCTGCACAGATTTATCAAAAGCTGCAAATCCTAATTGGATGCTCCTGCTCGCGGCTTTGCAGCCTCCAGAGATAAAAATCTGAAGGATGCTTGTTATTAACAAGTGAACACAGAGAAAGGACAATAAATCCATTTACCTGAATATTTCCCTCCTTTATTTCTTCTGACAAAGCACACAGTTAGCAGCAGCAGGGTGAGCAAAGCGATGGCACACATCAGTCCAATAAACCACCCCTGGGTGGAAATCCCGTCATAAATGCCAGCGTAGGCTTTGTGAAACAGAAGAGGAGTCAAAAAAGAAGAACATTAATCAGAGGAAAAGGGCATCACCCCGCTAGAACATGAATATATAACATTTTCTTCACCGGATCTTAATTGAATCAGTCTATTGCCACTTATTGTGTTCAACTTAAAGAATTGCGAGGCAGAAACATGTCCAGAGCGTGACATTTTTAGACTTAAGGGGAATGTGCAGTCTACCAGGCACAAAACAGACATTTTGGAAAGGTAATTCTGAGACAGCAGTTGACTCAAAGCATTAATGCCAAACAGGAAAGCTGAACAGAGATTTGTTAAGCCTCTCATCATGCAAAAGCAGTTTTGTGCAAGAAACTGAGTTGAACGTGCACCTGATGCATGCAGACACTGGACTGGCACTCTAAACATGGGCTGAATCACAGCACTACCCTTTCAAAAATCACACAGGGGGGCAAAGTGTTTTGCAAAGGTTTGTCATGGTGCCAGGCTGCTGGGTGCCAAGCAAGGCACAAGGCTCGGCCAAGAGCGGTGGCCACGTTTATGCTCCCTGCAAGGGTCAACTTAAAAAAATAAAAATAAAAAAAAAAATCACAGGATGAGGCTGTGGGGACACTTTCACTGCACACCCGGAGATGTCACCTCAGCGTTTATTTACATGCACGAGAAATCTTTTATCACCTCAAAGGGTTTTTGTGTCTCACCTCTCCCCCTCGTCTCAATTACATCTTCAAAAATGCTATTGTTATCAACCCAATTCTTAGTCACTAGACGAACTGTATATTCAGTTCCAGGCTCAAGTGCCTCAACGGGGTGAAACTTTTGGGTGGGCTTTACTGCTTCTGAAATCTTCCCGATCCCTTTACCTATGGAATGTACATATTCAAGTCATATTGATTAATGGTATTCATTGAACAGAAGGCCAGTGAAATGCACAGTTACATAGAAAGTAAGCAACACACAAATAAGACACGTTGGGATTTTTTACATTTGTCATCAGATAATCTGATTTTCAAAAGCAGGCAGTAAACTGAAAAAAAGAAAAAAAAAATTAATAAATTCCCCCTGTTCAATTTTAATATCCCAGCAGATAAAATAAATAGCAGAGTGAAGTAATCCTGATGTTTATGAAGGGTTTTGTACATTTCCCACGATGAAAGTTAATATTGATGGGGGATTATGGATCTGCTTTAACTAACGTGGGCTTAAAAAATTACAACTTGAAAACGGGCTCGCGTTGTATAGATAATCTGGGGTCTGATGCTTCTCCCATTAAACAGAGCTCAGCAGGGAAGCTCAGACAGCTTGTTATCTGGAAACCGATTCTTCCATGTTCCATGGAAAAAACAATCACTGGGATTTGTACTTGGTTCTCCCCTGATGGTGATTTTCCATGTCCTTTTAAATCCCACAACACGCAGCTTTAGGTAGAGCTGAAGTTTGCTTTTAAATGGATAATCAGGCATTTAGATGCTTCTGATGAGTTTAATTCTGATGGAGAGGTAGAAAGGAAATTCCAGTAACCTTAGGTTTAGAGTCCTTTGACTTGCAAAACAGTTACTGTTGGTTCTGCCTGCAATAAGGTTGCAGGGTATTAAATAAATGTGTTTAAAATAGCATCTGTGGATACACAGATATAGACAGAATAAAGGACACCAACAGAGGGTAGCAGTCACTGCCTGCCCACTGCCTGTTCTTACAAGCAAATTCAGCATTTTGGGTTGTCATGGGGGGTGTTGTTAGTCAGCCAAGGGGTTCAACATGGGAAGGTTTCTCCTGCCCTCCACTGCAGGAGAAGCATTTAGGAGGGCTGCACTTCATAAAGACACCACTTGGCTTGTGTTCAGTTCCCTGATCTGCCTGCTTTATCCAAAATCATCCAAACTAAGGACTGAGCACACAGTATAATATGAAAAGTACTTGACCAATTAGAACTGGCAGTAATATAATGCTCATTAATACTTCAACTAGTAAACAAGCAAAGCAAGAAGCTTGCAGAGATTAAGGCTTAGTTGACAGCTGAAGGATAAAAAAGAAAAAAAAGATTAACACAAATCCAGGCACCATCAAAGCAGCAGTTCAAGATAAGGTTTCCAAGCAAACTACATGTATTACAATAAGCAGTTAAATTAGGAGATCACTGGGACCCAGAGAGAACACCAACAGCTGAAATACTGCAGGTACTGATGCACAGCTTATTAGCATAAATTAATCATCCATCTATCAGTAAATTTTTGCTAAATAAAATATGTGGAACAGAGATACAAATTCTAAACAGTCTGCAAATGAAGCAAGAGGATACCACAGGTATATTATAATTCTGTGCTCTAAAATCAAGACATCAGAAAAACCTATTTAGTGGAAACATCATCCATAAAGTAAAAAGAATTGTTGTGAACCTTCAGCCCCATTGTCATTAAATACCATATAACACTTCTGCTGGACATGACAGCCACACAACACAGGCCTCCACAGGAAGCATTTCTGCTTAATTCCTAAAAAGCAAAATGCTTAATCCTGAGGCTCAGCAGTAGCCCACAGCTGTAGTTCAGGTGTGAATCTTCTTAAACCAACTTAACCAGTCCATATCTACCACCTATTAATTCCCAGCTCATCCCAGCCTCTTCTTTTGGAACAGAAACAAAAAGGAGGAATGGATATGGCTGAAAAAAGAACCCTTTTTTTCTGCTAGGTTCTTGCTCAGCCCCAGGGTAGGGATGGGATTCCTGTGACTTCCACACAATTTCTTTCTGGTCTGTGTTACACACTCAAGAGAGCACCTAGAGAGGAGAAAGCATCACTAATTGGGGCAGTGTTTGGTGGCTGGGCTAGAAAAAGCAGTGTAGCATCCTGCAAAATAAAAGCAAAGATACACAGATAAAGCAATGCTCAACATACGGAAAGGTCAGTGAGCTGCAGAAATTAGCTCCAGAAAATTGAAAGCAGCTGGGTTAGGGATTTAATCTACAATAAGGGAGAAGAAACATTACTAATAAAGGCATATCACCAGCACTTCTCATCTTCCCCCCACTATTTATCAGCCATACCATGGGACCTGCATGAACATTAAACACTGAACTGCAATTTTACAATATTCCTACTGGGCTTCTAGATTTATGAGAACAAGAGAACACACATTTTTTATAGAAGCTTATGGTATAAAGGAAAAAAACAATATAAACTGCCCCCAAAGACTTACAAGTGTGTTAGTTCCCCAAAAGTTAGCACATTTGTAATAAAACTTACTTATTTGAAAGAGCTGGCAGTCTAATAGCTGAACACTAATTGTGGGCAACATCTCAATTTATAACCATACCTATCTAAATACATCTGCTGCAAGAAAAGGAAAGTTGAACCTTCATTAATTTTTCCCTACTGCCTGGCTATTAGAAGTGTATAAATATGCAGCACGAGCCTCCTTCTTCTGGGCTTCTTTAGTGCAGGAGGGAATTCAAGCAATATTAGGGTTACTTTAAACTATAGAGATTAGTAAACCTGCTGTGTGTAGTCTATTGAGAAGGATTTATAGGTGAGTTAGTGATCAGCTGTTGGTACTGAGTGCCACTTGTAGGAGAAATCTGAGATGGGAGAAGAAGACAGGGTATGGCTTGTTCATCTCCTGCTGCTTTAGCTCTGTGCTGCCTACCCTGGGGCAGGCTGACACAAAAGAAAAAAAAAATAAACAGCAAAAACTAACAGTTAATAGAAAGTACTCTAAGACTGATATCTTCAGTATATTATATTTAAGAAGCTTACTTTTCTTGCTCAAAACTCTTTTTCCCTTCCAGCCTGATTGCAGCACTCAGGCTGGCAGGAGGGTTCCCTACCCTGGCATCAGCAACAAGGTGTGATGGGCTACAAGTGCCCTGGCTGGAGAGGAGGCAGCAGACTGGTAGAAATGCCAGAAAACCAAACTTTTCTCCAAGATTGAATCAGATCCTTTTGATCGTGAGCACACAGGGTATATTCTAGGGGTTGCTGGTAATAACACCAGGGGTTACAGATGGCTAAGGCAGTTGTATTTTTCTTTTTTCACAGTGCTGGTGGCAAAAGAGAACAAAACCCTTATGTTTTGTTACAAATTGTTTCTCTCCTCATCTTATGGTGTGTCATGAAGGTTAGTATCTTCTGGCAAAGATTTTCAAAAACCCTGTGGGATTTACGTGCCACTTGCCATTGAAATGTAATGAAACTACTGAACTTCTATTATCCAGATTCCTTTAAAATCAAACTGCAGTTGGACAGCTTCCTCTGGATGAATTTTTCATTAAGGCTTGAATTTCTGGACACGTAGTAATCATCATGTAATCTCATCATGTAATACGTGTTTAGTAATCCTCAAGAAACACTGGTGGCTAGATGAAAAGCAGCTTTGTGTTAAAGAAGGACTGCTATATTAAATTATTTTTTTTCATTTCTGTAAGAACATTATTATTTTGTGTTATGTTTCTGAGGGCTAATGACCACTGAGGGACTGACATTTTCAAGGGGGAAATTAATTGGCTTGTAGGTCATTTAAGAAGCACTGCCTGGAAATCAAAAGTTAAAGAGATAAACTCATTTCCTAAAGCCAGGATACTTTCCTTTGTGGAATGATACCAAGATGAAGCCACAAAAATTAAAGTATTATTTATTTTGCAGTACAACACAAATGTCCTTCTGCCCAGGTTGTGATCATTGACAGCATTTTATTAACTACTGATGAAGATATTTGGCCATGTATCAGCTTCTCATATCTGAGCAATTTTGGCTGGGTTTAAGATCTTTCATAAGAAAGAGGCCTTTTATTTCCTTGACTTTGTACTTGCTGCCTACACCACTGTGGCCAAGTCCTGCACCAAGGATGCTATAAAGGAAAGATTTTATTATCACCTCCTGCTATTTCTCACTAATTCCAGTGGGTTTGTGTTTAATCTCGGAGACAAATGTTAAAGTGTGGTTTTCCTCTGATAAGCAATTCTACAGAGAGAGTCTCCTCTGCAGGAAGTGGTGCTGCCCAGCCAAGGGCTCCCCTGAGGATGCAGAATGTGACCCTGCTCCACTCCAGAATGGAGAAAGAGAGAGATGAGCCTCAAATGGGCTTTTCCCATCAGTATTCACTCCTTGACTCTTTGGTCAAGTGGTGCTAACCCAAAAGAATGTGTTCCTGGCAAAAACCTGAATGCTGGATTCCCAGAGGAAGAAGCTGCAGTTGCAGAGGAAGGGTTGGATCTACACACTTTTCTATACAGGGAGTTACAGATATTTAACTGAGAGGAACTGGGGTTTTTTTACTAAATTCAGTTATTCACACAACTGCAAACTCATTATCAGATGAGCTGCACATCAATTACAGGCTGGGAAATTATCATTTAGAGCACAACTTTTTCCTACACAGACTGGTTTTTAGTGGTGACACATACTCACACATGTACATATAAAAAAAAGAAGCTGAGTTTCCTTTCTTTTTGATTCCAGACTGCAGGAAGAACTTTTTCTTTGCAAGGAGAACTGCAAAGAAATGAAATCAACAGCAGAGATGCAGATCCAAGAGAAAAATATGAATTCAGCCATAGCTTCCAGCACAATGTCTCCACTTCCCTGGCTGAATGCATCCCAAAATCCTGACCTCCCCTTGGCATAGCCTGAACAGGCTCTGTGGCAGCAGTGGAAGCTATTCAAAGTTCAAAGGCTTAAAATGAACATGAGAGTTTTATGTTTTTATTACTAAAACCAGAACACAGTGGATATAGAAACAGTGAATCAAATCCCAAAGAAACTTGGGAGTGCTCTGTCAGGGAGTTTCATTTCAGAGGGCACATTTTAGATCTGTCATTTATGTGGGTCATTTTAAATGATAAACTTTGACTTTCAAAATCACTCTCTTTTTTCAAAATGAAAGATTGTTTTAATTTTGAGCAATCACCTTGCTTCACAAACCAGAGCTTAAAACCCCAAGAAGGTCCCTGAAAAGAGTGATTTTTTTTTTTTTTCCCAGGGTATCATGTTTAGTTGAAAAATGTCCAAACAATTTATCTAGCAAATAACAACACAAAACTCTTAATGGCATCTCAGTGAGAGATGCAGTGTTCTAATTTAGGGTGGCTTGAGGACCAAAGAACACACATTAATCACAGACCTGGACTTTCCTTTTAAGCATATCAGGCAGGGATGTGTATCATAAAATCTGGCAAGGTTATTCTAAGTCATAGAAGTTCAAGTGGCCAAAACAGAGTATTTTTGCTGCTCAATGAAGGCCAGAAAAGGTAACAGAAGAAAAAAAAAAAAAAAAAAAAGAACTTTTTAAATGATTTTTAAACCATGCTGACAGATATCTGGTTACTGTCACCTGAGTACTTGCACACTACAGTGAGCCTGGGGGCTACAGGTCAGTGGAGAAGAAGTTTCACTACTCAAGAAAATAGATTATAGTTCATGCTTTGATCCTGAACTGGGAAAAGATGAGTTTCAAATACTTTCTACTTGTGCTACCAGTAACTGAAAAGATTCTGCAACTTGGAAGTCCAATAGAATGGTGTGCAACAAGAACCATTTTTCTCTTTGATATCAACTATGTTCCAGAGTGTTATCATGGCTCAAAATGATGAAGCCAGGGCTCTTATCACATTCTCCCTCTCCTTCCCCATGGTAAGTGCACAGCAATGGGTTCTGATTAATAGCAAGGGCTCGTTCCTTGGTACTGTAGAGTTTTCAGAATTGCTGAGCACAGTACATTTTATTTCATTTCATCTGAATGAGAAAGATGACCTATCACACAGTGCTTGTGATTTTCCTTTAAATTACTGAACATCAGTGGTTTAGGATAGGGTAAGTAGCACACAAATACTCACTTCCAGCCTCTGATAAAATAATAACAAAATCATGGTTCAAATGCACTGCAGTCAACTTGCTGCTGATTTGGATTTTCCATGTCAAATACCTGCCCCTAATGCTGCTGACAGTCCCTCATCTACCCTGGAAGGCCAGAATTGGTTTTTTTTATAATATTACTGAGAACAGATTATTTAGATCTTCAATTTTCTGTTGGTGACTAAATGCAATTCCTTTATTCTATCAGGGCTTAAAGAGCTGATCATTGGGAAGACAGAAACACCGTGTGGTACAGCAAAATGCAAGAGTTAAGCTCTACTTTTCTAAAGAGCCACATGGCCCCATCAAAAAGTTCATTGATTGTTCCAGTGGAAAGAAAGACAAATTTATTTCCTCTCATTACAGAGGAACCGTCGAGCCTGGAATATTCTCAATAGATTTTCCCATGATCATTAGAGCTTCTCTGCCTAAAAACATATTGCCTGTTAACTTACTCCCTTGAGCCATTGTTAGTCCTTCTTCAGTGAGTGGCTTCCCACAGCCTTTGACTGTACAAGCCTTGACATAGAACTTGTACTTGGTGCTGGAGCTGAGCCCCGAGAGCCTCCAGCTGAGCGTGGAGCGGTTGGTGACACTGATGTCGGTCAGAGGTCCAACCTCATGGGTTTCATTGACTGCAAGGAAAAAGGCAGAAGGGTCAGAACCCCTGAAGGCTACAGCCAGGAAAAGTCTCATGAATGCTCTGGCAAGGGGCAGCTTGCCACACTCTGCAGCATCTCCCTTCCTGCCGAGCACTGAAATGGGATTTCTCCCCTCTGTGTCGATCTCCTACCGACTGGGTGAGATATTGCTGCTCTGAAAAAGCCTTCTGGTTCTACAAACATACACTGAGAGGGAGGTAACAGTGACCATCTCCTAGAGCATTAAACACATATGAATTGGTTCTTGCTTTGCTTCCAAACATCTGCAAACCTTTGCAAGCAAGTTAAGGGATGACTGCTCTGCTTTATTCCCTCTGCTTTGGCACTGCTGGAAGCTGGAGGAGGAATTCTGTCTCCCAGACTGCCTGAATGGGTCCACTCTCTGCCCACAGTTATCCAAACCAAAGTAAAAATCCAGCCTTCAGACCCAGCTTGACAAAGGGCAGTCCTGTTATCAGCAGAGGTAAGTAAATAGTACATGCTTTTTTTTTTTTTCTTTTTAAATAGCAGACATCCCTATCCAGTTCAATCCTTGATGAACCTCACAGCTGCTGGTGGGGCAGTCTGGAACCAATACTGGACCTTGCCTGAGGTTATCTGCTCAGAGTCTCTTCCCAACTACTCAGCTCCTTCAGAGGCAAGAAAGAAAGAACCACCCTGGTGTTTAGTTGGGTCTCAGTGTGGTTACTCAACAAGATAGAATTGTTAAGATTGGAAAGGACCTCTAGAGCATCAAGTCCAACTATCAATGTTGAAGCCAACCAACATGACCCAGGGCAGAGGTGTCTGCATTTCTGCTGAGGCATTGCACAGGCAGGAGATCCTCAGTGACATCTGTGAACCTTGAACAAATGTCACCAAGTGGTGTCCTCTATAGACCATTTTGTGTTAGTAGGTTTCCCTTCAGTAAAATGCACCTACAATTTAGGGGTCTGCTTAATTACTACCTTAGGTATATTCTGCAACTATGGAATAACTGAATTAGTATATAAATGTGGAATAGGGCATGTGTTTACATGGAAAACTTTTTCATGGAAGGTGTCCTTGGCCTGCCCTCTAGCAGGCTCTGTGTGCACTGCAGCTCAAAACTACCCATCCTGATGCTATGGCTGCTACAGGGATTTCAGAAACTGCCCTCCCCATCAGATAGTCCCCTAAATAATTGCACATATAAACCTTTTTTTTTTTTACTTATTTTTTTTCTTAATTAATATTAATGCTCAAATTCTAAAATGTAAGTGAAATGAGCACTTACTCATCTGGTATTGCAAAACGTAGCCAGTGAGGTGGCCATTTGCTTTCTTGGGAAGTCCCCACAGCAAGGTGACAGAGTCCTTGTCAAAGTTCAGGATCCTTAGAAAACGTGGTTGTTCAGGGACTGGAAGAGACAGGGATTAGCTTTCAGAGAAGATTGAACAGCTCTGCCTCTACACATACTTCTTAAATACAGTTGGAGTTTAGCTCAGCCCCTACAGCTCCCCCTTTCTCATGAAGGGGTTTATGAATATTGGAGATCTTGCTATCACTTAAAGAAGGAAATAGACTTGCCTTGTGATAGGACAGCTTCTATTTATGTCCCTCCATCCCATATTCCCATTTTATCTTACCTCCTTCAGGAGTTGCAAACACAACAGGGGAGCTTTCTGGGCCATCTCCTTTGCCGTTGTAAGCCAAAACTGTTAAGTGGAATTCGCTGAAGGGATCTAGACCAGGAATCATCCCAAAGTCCCTGTCTCCTACAAACGTTAGGAAGTGTTTCTCTGGGTGATGCCTCTTTCCATCCAGCATGTTTTTTGTTTTCCACCAACTGACCTGCATTGAGATTGGCATTTCTATAACAAATTATGTTGTATGGGGCTGAACATGATATCGATTTCTCTCACCTTCCCAGGAGCAAGAAATTGCAATCTATCCTTGATAAAGGATTAATTTAATAGCTTATTCAACTGTAAACAATTATTTAAAGAGAAATTGGTAACCTTATAGCCTCTTAAATGTCCACGAACTCTGTCCCTTGGTATGACAGACCAGAAGACTTTGACCAACGTGCTGTTCAAAACCTCCACTGTCACGCTGGAAGGAGCAGCATCTGGAACTGGAAAAACAAAAGTGTGCATATTAAAGATGTTTGCCAGAGCTGAGTTTCACACTGTTGACAGCTACAGGGCTTGGCTTTCCAGCTCAAACTGTGGCAGTCCCTGCAGGCAAGAAGAAAGCCCATTCCACCTGCATCCAATGACTAAAATGGGCCAATAAACATCATTTTGCCATTTTGGTGCTTTGTGCTGAGGGCTGGAATACAGGAGCAATGGGGTTTATGAACTTCTACACCAATATTTATGATTTCCTGTTTCAAGTAATGCTGACAGCAGGGAGAAGAATAAAGCAAAAATTATTAACACAGCACTCAAGAAGGCAATCATAAAGATGTGCTTTGTTTTTTCTCATAATCTATTTCATTTTACAACTAAGCTCATTAAACAGTAGGATTTAATCACTACACAACACAGAGAGCTATTATAGAGCCTGAAAAAAAGAAAAAAAAGGCCTTGATTCATTGGCAATAGAATTGCAAGGAAGATTTTCCACTGATAGGTGCTTAATTGTAGGGGTGGGAGCAGCAGGACCTACACTACAGCTCCCAGGGAGTGAGCTATGGGATGTGGGGGTTAAATCATGGACTTGTGGGGTTAAATAAAGGACCTGGTGGGTCAGGTCAAGGATGTGGCTGTCTGGTCATCTTAATAGCAACAAAACACATGCTTGTCTTAGCTGGATGAATACACTGTAGACTTTCCAGAGGCCATTCAGACTGTCAGTTTATTTCATTTTTGCAAGAACAACTTCTGATTCTGCATGGGATAAAAGCTGTCTGATTTTAACTAATAAAATTAATTGCAGAATTTAGACATGGGCCATTTGCTGGCCCTTCCTTGCCACCAGGTCTCAGCCTCTGCTGCTAAGCATCTGCAAATGCAATAATAAGCACTTGGATCCAGGATGAGAGAATCTGGGATCCCCAGGCTAGCTGCCCACCATGCTGTTTACTCTCTTGCTGATTTAAACCCTTAATTCCTAGAAAAATCCTTTTCTTTGGTGGTGCTGGGACATAAGTGGGTGGCTTCCTACAGTGAGGCTTGGCATTTCTTTAGTGCAGCTGGATGCATTCCCAGTCCTCCAAATACCTTCCCGCAGTAAACAGCAAGGGGGACAAGCTGTTGTTCAGAGATGCTGGGATGGCCTCAGCAGTGACATTATCCCAAGTCTCATGGACATAGCAGGGCTGTTGCACCCTGTGTGGCATCAGCATTAATACTTTTAGCAGGGCCATCATCTCACAAGTTCATCTCTCCTGGTGGAATATGAGTATGAAAGCCCACCATGAAGCTGGAGCTCAGAGAGCACATGTAAAGGCATCACCAGTGCTTGCTGTGATTTCAGAGCAACCCAGGGCACCCATTTGGTAAAAAATAGGTGGCAAAAGGAGAAAGCCTTCCTGATCTGGCCAGGATGATGCAATGTGGGCCAGAGAGAGTCCAAAATTAGAGGTGGGCAGGCACTGAAAAGAGCCAGGGAGGGATCATGGAGCAGGAGTAGATGCAAAGCAAAGCTTCATGGCAGAAGATGACTTCTCCAGAGAGGGACTTCTCCAGGATGGGCTGAGAGGGGGCCAGGCCACCTGGGAGCCATGGAAAGCCACTGGATGGAAATCCAGGCTGGAGAAGAGGACCAGTTCTTCTAGGACTGAGGGGACAAGGTAACACCCAGCACACAGCAGAGCAGGGCATCATCTCTGAAGTCACTTACAATGCCAGCACCTCAGTGTTTGTAGATAACTGCCAGAGCACTCAACTTCTGACAGTGCTAAACTGTTGAATCAGGCTCCAGACAGGCTGAAGACTTTTTTCCCACCAAGTACAGCACAATGACTGCTCCACTTCATAGACTTCTTGCAGACTGTGGCCTTCAAACAAGTTTTCAGATTAACCAATGACTGAGATTAATGAAAACACAAGTGACCTTTCCCAAAAAAACCCTCAAACCCCAGCGAGCTGCCACCCAGAGCAGTCATATCTGTGCCTCATGAAGTCCCTCACCCTGAGCACTGGCATTTAAGCAGGTTTGCCCCTGGGCTGCCTATTCCATCACTCCAGACCCCATCGCTTTGCACAGCAAGAAGATTCTTTACACCCAACTTTCCTCTACTCACCGTCCTCTCCCGAATACCCAACAGTAACATTTGGTTCAGGAGCAGAGCCTAAATTATTTACTGCTTGGACTTTGATCTCATAAGGCACGAAGGTGGGGGTGTTCCTCAGGGTCAGGGAATGTTTCTTCACCATCTCTTCGTTCCAATCCGTCTCCACCCCCCGCTGCCGCCAGCTGACTTTGTACTCCAGCCCCGGCCCGTTCCTCTCCACGGGTTTCAGTGGCTGCAGAAGAAGTTAAAAGGAATCCTGTCTGCTTTTGTTGCAGTAATCATGAAACAGCAGCTGAGAGGGGAATAATTTTGGAGAGTGTGTTGTAATGTTGGGATGGAAAAGGAAAAAAAAAAAACCCCGCATTTAAACTTTTTGCCATCGTGGTCATTTGAAGATGATTGGAAGAAAAATGTCCTGACTTTAGGTGAAGGGTGAGTGAAAGGCAGAGAAAGAATTGGTTTGAAACCAGACTAATTGCTAGCAGATGTAATCCTGCACACATCATACACCAGTTTTGGTTTTGCCACAGTTTTTCTTTGTTTTCTCGTGTGAAGGGAAACTGGCTGTCTTCTAGCACAACCAAAGTGTATGTTTTGGCATAAGGCTGTGTGTGCTTTTTATTAAATCCAAAAATCTGTGGTTTACCTTAGAACTTTATGTAGATTTAGATCTACGTAAAGGACATTTAGATCTACATTTAGGACAATTTAGATTTGTCCTAAATATTGGCTTGAAATTTTGCCTGGACATTTAATGTGTCACTGCTGTGCTACTCTTCTTTACCAGCCAGCTGAAGAATTCATGACAGAGTGGTTCCCATCTAATTAACATTAATTTATTAAATATCAGATATCAGCAATGGATAGCCATGAGACATTCTCCAATCGAGTTTATTTCTCTAAAAAATGTTCTTGAATAAATCAAGTTGCCTGGTCATCTGCACAACCAAAAAACACTGGTTTGGATTTTTTCAGTCCACTGCAACAGCTGTGGGTATTTCCCACCACACAGCCTACTTTTAATAATATTTAAATTATATATTGGACATATCAAATATATAGTAACTGATATGTATCCAAGCTGCACACAGAGAATATATACAGAAATATACAGAAATGGCTTTGATTTGCAAGTGACAGCAGCAAGCAGTGCCCCATCAGTGCTCCTCATGCACGGGGGGACTTAGGTCTGGGGGATCTGCAAAAATTCCCATTTATCTATTCTGAGGGTATAAGGATAACTGTGGACACAGAGCCTGTAGACTGAACAGCTAACAGGCACTGCTGGGAGAATCACCTCCATGGCAAAGCTTGTGGGGAAGGGGATTTGCAAGAGAAGCTGAAGAAGTATATTCCTATTAAAAACTAACTTCCCTTTCAGAGCTAAATTGCAGCACCGCTTGACTCTTATTTTGATCTCTCTTAATGCTGTAAATCCTTGGCTGAAAAGCTAGTCACTAATGCTCATCTGGTCCCCTAATCCAAAGTAGGCAGATTAACATCATTTCACAGCCTTTGTCTGCCAGAAATAGCATGTTTGGTGCCCAGCATTTCCTCTGAAAACCACACGGGAAACCCCCTAAATGAATAAAGATCCTGTTTACGACGTTTAAATGATTCAATAAGATTTAACAAAGCCTCTCCATCCCATTCTCTCCTTTCAGTCTCAGTCACTGCTGCTACTTCTGCACTGTCTGAGCAGTGGATTCCAGGCTTCCCAGCGAGGGGGAGCTCATTCCCTGCTCAAGGAAGCTGTGGCCAGAGCAGCATCTCCCAGCCATGCTGGTGCCTACTGCTCCGTGTTTCTTTTCCAAGGAGCAGGAATGTCTCCCCTGACCTTGGGCTGTGTCAGCCAGCAAAAATCCTCATCCAGATCCAAGCTGCCAGATCAAAAGGGCCATCTCCTTTTGGTGTAATTACAGCCTAAACCATGAATTCCTGCTGGGGAAACAGTTCTTGTTCTTTGCTGTGAGCAGCAGATTGAGAAGTAAATCTCATGTAAATTATGTTCCATTCCAGACACACAAAAAATACACTTATTCCCCAGTTGCTGAAATTTCTGTTAAATGAAGGGACATATATCTCTCTAAACTGCTGGCACAGAAGCCACAAACTGAGAAGCCAGGGAAACTGAAGACTGGAAACCACCCTCAAGACTTTTACACAATTCCTTTGACACACACAATCAGCAGCTTAATCTACACTCCTTTAATTTGTGGTGCAAAAATTCAAGCTCATGTTCTCTTGGCCAAGTTATCTGCATAAGTTTTAAGCCTCCAGGCTGGAAGGGCAGCAGCTGGGCATAAAGCATTCCCTCTCTGGGCCTGGATGCTCCTCCTGCAGAGGTGTTTTTAAGTGTTTTCTGGTACACCAGATATACAGAAGAGAGGACTCTGTTGGATTCTCACTCTGCTTTACAAGACTTTTATCTCTTAATAACATGCAAAGTTAGATGGAAAAAAATTGACTTTTGAATCAAAATGGGAGGAAATTCAGAACACATTTAAGTCAATCTCAACTTGAGCTTTGACTTCAGGAGCATCCAGGGTCCTATCTACACAAGTTGCAGATATTTCCTTAAAAAGAAAGGTAGGGGAAAGAGAGATGAAGTCAAAGGATCTCTTTGGTTTTGTTGTGTTTTTTAGTGTCTTTGTATTAAAACATCCTGGTAAATCCCACACTGCTTTAGACACTGCTGCTGGGAGGAATACCTGCCTCTGACATTGTAGTGCTCATGAACACCTCTGTCTTACCTCCCATTTCATCACCATTTCATTCGGTTCAGAAGCTTCAACTCGGATGTTTTCTGGATTCTTGTCTGGAGCTGAAACCACACAAGCAAAGAGGTTAGTTTGCACAGTCTGGGTTTTATCCAGACTTCCTATTTGCATGTAAAAAGAGGATGCAAAAATCTTTCTGATTTCAACATTACTGAGGGTGAATGACATGTAAACAAAAAACGTTCCTGAGATTAATTACTTGGATCAGCAAAGCTGCTGTGACCCAATCCCATTGCTTATGCAGTTTTGATTCCTAAGTGCCCTTGCTGGTTGAAGGCACCAGCTAACATGAGACTGTAACTTTTGGATTTCAAAGCACCAGATGTAGGGGGATTAGGAGGCAGAGATTTTACTCCCCTTGGGGACAGTAAACAGAAGGTGCATCATTAGTGGGATGCTCACAACTAAAAAGCTGTAGGAGGACCTGAAATTGAAGCAAAGGGGAGAAAAAACAAAAAGCAAGGCAAATGCCAGGCAATGCAAATGCTGTGCTGAACAGTTGGCCTCTGAACTAACTTTCAGGGACACAAAAACTTCTGCCACACTGAGAATGGTGATTGGAGAATCACACGCTGAGTGGTGATTTTTTACAAGCTTAGAGCTGCTGAAAGGCTCTCTGTAAACCCCACACATCCTCTCCAGCATCTGCTTGTCCACCAAGGGCTGTGATGGGTGCTCAAGGTGCAAATCCAGCAGAGCTGAGGGCAGCTTGGTGCTACTGGTACCCTGGAGGAAACACCCTGCACAGCCTCCTGGCTGTAGCATCTCTGGGCTGCCACTGAGCAGGAAAAGCAGTGCAAGTAACCCTGACTTCTTTACACCTCTCCCTGAAGCACAAGAGGGCACTGTTATTCCCGGAAAAACCTAGAAATAATATTGTGAAAAGCAGGTGGCTGTGTTTACCAGCTGGAGGTGTTGCGTAGCGCAGAGAGGGTTTGCTGGGCTGGCTCCTCCCCACAGCATTCACAGATATGACACGAAACTGATAATTGATGTATGGGGCCAGGGCCAAAAGGACAGTGGTGTCATTCCCTGGGGCTCTGGTCAGCTCCTGCCATCTCCCTGGCTCCCACCGGTTCTCTTCAAACTCTATAATTGATTCTGGAGAGGAAAAGAAACAAAACACAAGGGAAAAAAAAAAAAAAAAAAGGCAGAGCCTGTCTAAAAAGCTTACAAATAACAAGGATGGAAATGAACAAATTAACTGTCATAGGAAAACTGATTAAGTGGCTGGGAGCAGGGCTTGTTTCTTCTCACAGCCATGATGTGCCACAATCCTAAGCCCTGTGAGATGATGCCACTGCCATCCTTCATACCATTAATGGGGCTGTTGTGACTGGCCCCAGCTTTCCAGGAGAGTCGAACACTTCTGTTTTGGTTTTCTGAGAGCTGAAGGTCTTCTGGTGGATCAGGAACATCTGAGAAATAATGAAGAAGTGTCAGGAGCAGGGCAAGCAATTTCTGTCTCGTCATTTTCCAAAGGACTGGAAAAGCGTGTCCAGTGAAAGGGGTGGGAAAGCACCTTTTGAGCTCAAAATTAGGGAAGTGGGAATTGCTTGAAAGATCCTTCTTACTGCAGAAAACCAGGATGAAACTTCTGGTGATTCTTTCTCCTTTATAAATGTAATATCCCATTCTCAAGCTTATTTCCATCAGCTCTCACTACTGTGCTTGCAGCAACAGATTTTTCTTTTCAAATCAACATTAATATCTATTTAATCATTAATAGATATTGACACTGCTCTTAGCACAAAGTTATATTGGCATCACTTGAGTTGACTCTGGTGCAAACCAGAGTGGTAGAAGGTGACTCAGCCCTGACAGGTATTGAACTTGGCCTTTTAGAGCATGAGTTGAGGGATAAAGTTCATTATCCCAGCCATGGGATCTGTATTAAAAAGAAACAAGAAAATTAATTACCTGCCAGCACGACTCATGCTGTCCAGACAGTGTATGGGAGTCAGAGCTGGAGGTGTCTGGTGAGATAGCAAGGTGCAGAGCTATCTGTGCCCTGAGCTTTGTCAGGCTGCAGTCTGCACTGGGTTAGTTTGGTCCCTGCAATCTATAGGGCCTGAAGAGGAATTTCTGACTGCAAGGGGCTGGTGGTCACCCCCATCCTTCTAAACCCAGACCTACACACTCCCCTTCCTCAAACAAAGAGCTGGGGTTTCAAAATCTAAAAAAATATACAGACCAAGGAAACAAGATTGCACAACTTTGGGCTTCTGAGCTCCTCCTGCCTCAATGTTCCAATTACATTTTTGGCTGACAATGTAATTTCTGACAGTAAAACAGCTCCCTCAGCCACTCAGACTGTCTCTGCATTGTGTAAGAAATTAATTGTGTCTATACAGAAGTTTTCAAACAACAATGTTGAGTTCTCTTGTCTATCTCAGGTCACACCAAAAAGTTTAAAAGGTTACGTTTGGGGTTTTGTGTTTATTTTTTTTGATAGTTCAGTATAGTAATTTAAAGATGGTGTATCTTAATCTATACTCCTCTGAGTGATACTCACTTCTCTGTTCATTAATCACAGAACAAACACTTAGAAGCACTCTGAGTATTTATTTTGGTCTTGACTGCCCACATTCTGATGCCTCATCTGTGCCTTATTTAGTTCTTTAGCCATCTCACAAGTTTTTATTGCAAAAGAAGCCTGAACTTTTAATTTGGAAAGTAACAGATATTGTTAATCCACCAAGACCTTTCCTATAGAGAATAAACACAGGGGGGGAAGAGCACAAGACTTTTTCCTCTTCTGCAAATCACCTTTTTAAAAGGGAATAAAGTGCTTCATGCAATTTTCATAAGTCATGTAACAAAGAGTTACTACAAACACTTTGAATTATACATCACTAAAGGACACAGTACCATAAATAATGGGCATAGCATAATCTTAATTTACTATTTGCTGAAAAATACCATTCATGTAAATTATGATAACACCTTGAAGGTCAGATTACCTTTGTTCATCTTGTGGTCACTATCATAAATAAATAAAAACGTAAAATGAAGCAAAATGTAATGAAATGAAAATGATGCAAAACTGTCCACAAAAGAGCATCTTACTTACGGGCTGAAGGCCCTAGGTACATGACTCCACAGGGTCACCCCCTGAATTTCAATTTGTCCTTCAGGAGGGAAGGCAGGCTGTCAGGATGCTCACACAAGGTCAAGCTTCAGAATCTATAGGTCAAGGCTTTTCTCTGCTGTGTTCTTGCTCTTTGCCTCTGGGCCAATAATTTTTGCTCAGATTCACAGAGATAATTAATTTTTTAAGGTGATTCCACTGATCTTGAAAGGAGTTGGACATCTAAATACTGGCCTTATGTCTTTCTGCTTCAAACAATATGCTAGGCTGTAATTTGTGTGCAAATCTCTAGTAAATTGGGGTGAAGGACTGACCAAGGACTCCAAAGACCATTCTTAATGTGCCATTACACCTTCCAGAGAAGCTCCTACAGCCACCATGGATGACTCCCAAACAGAAAAAAGTCTGCCTTGTCTTAGGTGTAACAAAGATTAAATATAAATGAAATACTTGCATCAGCATCCCCATTCCTGGAGATCTGAGGATAGCATGAGTGAGGTTAACAAGGGAGAGGTGCATCACACCCCTGTGACACGGGGTTACTGAGGGGCTGTAATTGGGCAAAAGAGGCAAATAAGCAAAAGTGCTGTGATGGCATAAAAAAAAAATAAAAAAAAATGCACAGAGCTGTTTGCACACCAGAAGAACATCTTCTTACCAAGAACAATTAACTGTGACTGGGCTGTGACACTGTCCAGAGATGTGCTACCCACACACGTGTAAACTCCTTGATCCTCCAGTGTCACGCTTGATATGAACAGTGTGTCCCTGTCCAGAATTATCCTATGGGGCAAAAAAACCCAAAAGCAGGTAAGTATAAATAAAGAAGAGAAAAACCTGCAAACTAAGCACAGGACAGACACTGTTGTTTTCTGAAAAACTGCCACCAAACCCCCTTGGTAAGAGGACGTTTTGAATAACATAATTGCACGTTAGGCCTATTACTTTCAAATGGAATTGTAGTTGTATTATGCACTCTGCTGTAGACTATTATTTGTTTTTTGTGGCAATTTATCCTCCATGGCTGGAAGCTGGCATGTGTCTTCAGGTCTGAAAAGAGCTGCATTGATATGCATCAGCTGAGAGCCTGGAACACAGGATTCTGGCACCTCTTGAATGAGGTGAATATGTGGGCTTTCTGTCCAAATTTCTGAAAGGGTTGTGTAAAACAGAGCCTTCCCAACCCACTTGTGTAATGCCCAATGCACCAGGGGAAGTTGGCATTAACCCACAGGCTGTGCTGCAGACATGGCATTTGCTTGGCATCATCTCCCCGTGCTACGTGGGCTCAGCAGGACCTGCAGCCCCTCCAGCACTGCAGTCTTTAGGAAACCATCTCTTTTCTGTAGCAATTAATAAAGATATCTGATTGCCCACTGTAGGACCTTTCATGGACTAAAAGCTGAGCTCCATCCCCTTAAGGTCACTGGAAACACAAGAGCAGGGAAAATTTCAGCCTGCCCTTCTAAGTCCTGCACTCATACACAGGAAAAAAAATGTTGCTTTAATGGGTATGAATTTAGGCAGAACCCCAGAAACCTGATTTCCATTCACTTCACCATTCCCAGGACTTTGCTTTGGCTGAACAGGTGTAAGCCACAGGAACACTGGAGAAAACAACCCCCACTGACTGCCCTGGGGGTGTCTTTTTGGGTTGAACCAGCATGTACACAATATTCTGCTGTGATGGTGAGAGAGTTAATAAAAAATCAAATCCTTTGCCAGCCATGGCTCAGACCTTATAAAAATGCATTTATATTTAGATTTGTATGCCTATAAAATGCAGCTTTACTCACATACCACATGAAGAATTCTTGCAAGCAGAAATTTGCATTTCAAGTTATTAAGCCTCCTGTTTATTGAAACTCAGCATTCTTGGGCTGACATCAAGAAAACTTTTGTTTCTTCCTCCTTACCTGCCCTCTGCTGTGCTGTTGGCTGGGACCACCTCTCCATCTTTCCTCCAGGATAATTTAAAACTGTTTTTCAAGTGTGAATCATATTCAGACTGACATTTCAATAAAATGGAATGTGATTTCAACACTCGGGGGTTCTTTGGAGTAACAACAAGTTTTGTAGCATCTGAGAGATCACAGGAAAACACTTTGATTAGGAGAGAGACTATTACATCAGAATTTCACCAAGGACTTCATACATAAAAATCAACTTGAGGAGCAATGATCATGCCTTTTTTTGTTACATATGCAAGCATTTCAAGTGAAGGATGGTTGGTTTTGAAACAGATATTTTGCAGCTTTTAATCATCTATCTTGAATAAGTCTTCCTTTTTAGTTTACTCCAAACCAAAGAGCTCCAAAAAAGAAAAAAAAAAATAAATATCCAAAACTCAGAAAAAGACATAGGTAAAAATCCTTGTTAGCAGAATGTCATGAAATGGATGCTAGAATAAGCTTGCATATTATTTTTATGTCTAATTGCCATTTGAAACAGACCTTGGCAATGATCCAACCAAAATTAAAAGCTCATTAAATTCAAGTGAAAAAAAATATTGCAATCAAGTTTTTTTTTTTAATTTACTCTAATCTGAATGAAACAGAATAAGTAAGTAGAAAACAGTTGTCAGAATTTCTTTTTGCAGTGAATTGTTGCTCTGTAAGAATTTCATTGTATATTTTCATGGGGTTTATTGTTACTGTAAAATTTACCAACTAAAGGGAGTGAGTGAAAACAGAACACAAAAGGAGTGTTTCTTTCTCAGGTTTGTCACAGCAAACCTGCCTCTGAGAGTTCTGTTGAGATCTTTGTTAATTGAGTATTTAAGGTATTTTTCTCTATTGGCAAGCCCTAAGTGCCAAGGAAATAAAGTTAACAGTTTTGGGGAGTAAAGTGACTGGTTTTGGTGGCTTATTCAGCTTCTGGAAGTGTCAGGAAGAAAGTAAGCATCAGAGAAAATTGCACAGAAAAGTGGAAACAACTTCATGTCTGTTTACAGAGAATTTATAGCATTTACTAATTACCTATTCACCTAAAAATTTAAAGTATAAAACTAGCAGATGGCAAAGGTCTTTCTATCCCTAAGAGAAACATTACCTCTTATATCCAGATTAGCAGTGATTGCTCTTTTTCCAACAGAGTTGGCAGCCCAGCAAGTATAGGACCCTGAGTCCTCTTTGTTGGTGTCTTTGATCTCTAGGGTGCCATTCTTATTTAACTCATAGCGTGGTGTTGAGAGAGGCTCTATGCTGTCATCCTTAGACCTGAAGAGGGTAACAATAGTTAGGGGTTATTTCTAGGGCTAAAGGAACTGTTATTTGAAGGTTAGCAGCCATTGCAGGGGATACAGGACTTTGGGGGGCTGGTCTCAGCCACAATCAAGTCAAGATGAGCAAGTGACTTTACCCATGAGCAGCCAGTGGGAAAGGGACATAATCTCCCTGCAAACTAAAACCACACTGACAGTGTCTAGCAAGGTCTTTAAACTAGTCTGCTCGAGTCTTTAATCTACAGCTGTCACCTGCAATTTTATTGCACATGTCAAGTGCCATGACAGCCCTGTGATTTCCAACCCAAGGAAGCCCCTTCCAGGCAAATACACTCTGTAAGTCATCGCCTCCCCACCTCAGGAGTGGAAACAAACTTAAAAAGCTGCCAACATTAAACTAAGGATGAGAAAGGTTCATTTAATGAACAAATTGAACAAAATGGCTTCATCTAATGAATATCCCAGCACTTGTCTGACACGGGTATTGAGGACTTTCAGTGACCTTTTTTCATAAACCATCTCTTCAGGATGCATTTAAACACGGAATACTTACATTACATAAAATCTTGTTACAAATTTCTAATTTTAACTCCATAGAAATAATAACTAGCATGCTGTTCAGCATCTGGGGATCTGTTTCACACGGAAACGTCAGTTCTCAGGGGCTTACCAGCTAATATCTGCTGCAGGAGAAGCAAAAATTTCGCAGTGCAGGAAGGCGCTGGAGCCCACCACCGCGGCGTAGTTTTCCCCATCTGAGGTCAGTATTAAGGGAGCAATATCTGCAGAAGAAAATGCAAAATGAGCAGCAGCACTGCATTTCAGAACAGGGAATATAAATACTGGCCCTGCATTCATCCCTTCTCCAGCACAGGTGAAAGGCTCAGCCATTTATTGGGAATTTCATTGCCTTGGGAACCGGTCGCACTGAGCACCTGAGCTCTCCTCAGCTTGGGTGACAAAGGGAACAGTGGTCAGTGACAAAGGGAACAGTGTCACTGCTGGACATGTCAGAGCATAAAACATCACTGTGCTCCAGGAGATAAAACAGAGCCAGTTCTGCATCCTCTGGAGACCACTTATATTAAATCAATTCCCATCACTCCCTTTCTCCAGAGCCCAGGCTGAGCATCACACCTGAAATCAAAGATTAACAATACACTTAATAATTCAACACCAGAGTTGTGGTCACAAGGCAGCCCCCAGTGGTTTTAATATATTTGAATTCAAAAGGGTTTGAGCCCAACCACATTTTAAAAACAAAGAATATATCAAAGCCCATGAGCACGGATGCTAAGCTTAAAATACTGCCCATGAGAAGGCTTGTTGCATTCGTTTGGGTTTCTTAATATCAAAACCACAAGGACATGGTGACAACCCCCAAGCTCCTCAGCATTCAGTCAGCAGAATGGGATACTTCAGACCCCTCTTTCCTGGTGGGCAGGGGAGGGTACTCACTGAGGACATTCACGTTGGCACTGGCAAGGATGGTGCCATGCTTGTTGGTGGCCTCACACTGGTACACAGCACTGTCCTGGAGCTGCAGGTTGGTAAGGCTGATCTCCCTGGGAGAGACTCTTCCTCTGAAAGTCCTACCTGGAAAGATCCAGACTCTATCAGGAAACAGGGAAAAGTGTGGTGTTCTCAGGTTCTCTTCACTGCTTGAAAGCCAAAGGCAAAGCCCAAGGTCAAAGCAGGACCTTGCTTTACAGCTGGAGAGCAGTCTGCTTAAAAAAAGAGCCCTAGAGCACCAATTTTCTGTAAAATCCCTGCAGAATTTCCAAAAAATGGCAGTAATAATACTGCTAGAATGTGGAGCTGGGCTTGTGTTCCCAACTCATGGGTACCACCACTCCACAGCCCCCCAGCTTTCACCTCTGCCCTCTTCAAGATCCTACAGGAGAGCTGGAGAGGGACTTTTTATAAGTGTCAGTAGTGACAGGCTGAGAGGGAACAGTTTCAAGATGAAAGAGGGGATCAGATATTAGAAAGAAATTCTGCACTGTGAGGGTGGTGGGACCCTGGCCTAGGTTGCCCAGAGGAGCTGTGGTTGTCCCATCCCTGGAAATATTCAAGGCCAGGTTGGATGGGGATTGGAGCAACCTGGCTTAGGGGGAGGTGTCCTTACCCATGCAGGGGGGTTGGAACAAGATGATCTTTAAGATCCCTTCCAACCAAACCCATTCTATCACCTCTATGAAGTAAATAAATATTAATTCATACCTAAATAGATGTCAAACCATGTTCAGCACATTAGGATTTGTTTGTTCTCTCTGCCTGGGTGCAACACCAGCACATCCCACTCATCCACCACCTGAAGGAGGACACTGGACCTTGCACTTACTGTCTATGGGCATCCCATTGAGCTTCCACTGGATGGTTGGGTCTGGGTTGCCAATAGCTTCACACAGCAGCACCAGATTTGCCCCTATGCTGTATACCCCACCTTGGGGCTCCTTTATCCACTGAGGAGGCTCTGAAAAAAAAAAAAAGGATGCAAGAGGAATCAGGTCCACAGTCAGAGAAGTCTGATTGCTATTGCCACGTTGCTCCAGGAGATGGCAAACGCTGCCCAGAGATCCTAGCAGGTCCTGGCAGCCTGGTTGTGCAGCTGTCAGCTCTTTCCTGCTAACTGCTGCTGCAAAAGGTAAAATTAGCATCAGCACACATCTATTTCTGTCCTCCAGACTTTGCAAACCGTGTCTGCCGGGGAGAGAGGGTGGAGGACGGGCAGGAGAACAAATTGAGAGCAATTTGTTCTCCAACTGGATAACAAATGCAAAAGGGAGGTGAGGGACTGAGGAAGGAGGAAACCTGACCAGGTCAGCTTCCTTTTTCACAGGGGCTCTCAGACAGGAGGGCTGGGAAATGAAGTCAGACTATTTCAGCAACTGTAAATAAGAGGTAAATATCCACCCAGCTCAAATCCCCCTCCCTGGGCATGGGCAAGAGGCTTCCACCCCCCTGCCCAGGAGATGCTGGTGAGCAGAGGACAGTGATGGAGCCCAGCCCCACGGCAGCACCTCCAGCTGTTCCCAGAGGTGTGCTGAAGAACTCCACTGTCCTTTTCCATATTCCAGTTTTCTCCATCAGGTATTCAGATGAGAGGCTGTCCTATAATGCATTGAGGAATGGTGAGGATGCTCTCACCACTGGGGACAGCACCAGCATCCTGAGGAGCAGAAGAGAAAGGCTGCCCACAGGGTGGGGGTAGAGGAGCAGCAGTGTGCTGCTGCATTCCCTGCCCTCTCCTCTTTCCCAGCACTGCCACCTGGACTGGGGCAGCTCTGGGGAAACCCTCTCCTCCTCAGAGCAGCCCCTGAGCATCAGGTATCTAAATCTCCTAGGAAAAACACACCCATAGATGAGGGAAGGGAACCAAGGTGGGGGAAAAAAAGGCATTTCTCTAATGAATGCTTTGTTCTCTACAGACTGAATGCAGGAGCCTGGCTATCCTTCAGTGGGCAGCCTCGATCCAAAATATGTCCCTGTATTCATCATTATCTCTCCCTGAGAAGCAACAAACTGCAATTTTTAATTCCAGGCCTGACACTACCCCTGTTGCATGTGCTGGGGAGATCTCTGGGCCTCTTTCCCTGTTTGAAAGGGGACGAGCTAATGTATGGGAAACATGAGGATTCATCAGTTATTGCTTATAAAATGCTTTGAAGACTCACAGAGCTGTTGCCTAGTAATGCATCTCCAGATGTTATGTGTGATATGTTAAACAAAGCATCAGAGCTCATATTCCCACAGACACATTAAAAGGAAACCACCCCTGAAGTGAGATACACCAGAGGTTCCATGCACAGCCCCCCAGTTTCAGAGTGGAGCACCCATGAAGAGACATTCTTAAGGAACAGCCAAAGAATGAAGTGAAATCCAAGGCATGGGAGCTTCTCTAACATCCGAACATCCCTGCATTCCCTTCACACAGCACAGATTTCTCCTGCCACCTTCCTCACTGCAGTGCTGGGTCCTTGTATTTGGATCCAGGAAAAAAAAAAAACAACAAACAAGTAATGTTCTGCAAGCAGCAGAACATTTTGGTTTTGCAGATTTTTTTTCCTTCTCTCTCTCATGTATGTTATGCTTCCATCAAGAAAAGACAGCTCAGAGGTGTAAAGGTTTGTAACAACCTTGATGAATTTTTTTTTTCCCCCACTAGGCTTGTGACAAACACAACAGTTGAGACACAGCATCTCCTTTTATTTTGGAGGAGGTGAGACACCAAGCCCAGACTGAATACAAACCACCTGACAGATCCCTTCCTATTTTCATTTTTCCAGATATATTGTGCCACTGTTTCCTTTCTCAGCACAGGAATTGATGGGGTTGCTCCAAGAAGGTAATGAAGCTGCCATGAGCAATGAGATTTTGGCAAGTACAAAATGTAATTTCACAGGAAGGCTGGAGAACCTTCTTTGCTGTGTGGCAGATATGCTATTGTACTTAGAAGTATACAAAAGATATAACAGAATATACACTGGTTTGGTTTTTTTTTTAGTTAGGAAAAACAGTGGTTGGACAGCCAACCAGTCAATCTGCAATATGGTGCAGCAGATACTTCACTACATAATGTATTCTTCATGGTAAGAGACATAAATGTGGGGGTCCTGATATGGAGATTTGTATCATTCATGGCAAAGATACAGAAGGGATCCAGAAATAGAATGGATCTAAAATGGTGATCTCAACCACCCTTCCACCACAAAGCAGTATCACCTACACATAAAACACCTCCATTGGATCCAAACCTCCACAGCCTCCTGGGGGGTCTAGAACTAGAGCAAATTTTCAATTTCAAGGAGTCTCCCCGACTCCTGCTCTTGCATCATCCCCAGGGAACAGGCTGTTCCCATCTCCTGTGAGTGACCTCAGTGCCTCTGCAGGCTGCTAAGCATTCCCAGGGTTCATTATTTCCTAAATTCAGCATATCTATCAATTTGCTCTCAAATACCCTCCCTTGAGCTAAGTGACTTCTGTCTTGAGTCACCCCCAGCCCTGATGAAACACGTGGTGTAAAACCCCATTATCTTACACAAAGATTTAGCAGCTCTCAGCAGTCTCTCCTACAACAAGACACTTTTCTTTATAGTTTCCAGGATGATTCTTGTTTTTACTCAAGACATGTGCAATCCAGTATAACCTGCAGACCAGTCTAACCAGCCACTTTCCATCCTGTGCTTATGAAGCCAATTAGTGCTGCCTGATGGGACTTGCTCTTGTGCCTACTGAAGCCCATCCTTTTTATTGCAGACCATTTGCCCAATTTGTCAAGACCATTTCAGAGTCTCCTCCCATCTTCCCAAGGGCTGGCAAACCCATCCCAATCCAAGGGTAGCATTTTGCAATTACCACCTTGGGGGCTGCATCCCACTTGAAGCAGTTTCCCAATGGAACAATGACCCTGATTAAACCAATCCTGACATGTTTCTGCTTCCCATTAGCTTCATCTATTTTGTTTTTCTCTAGCTGAGTAATGAAAAAATTACAGGACATAGCTGCAGAAGCCCTTAGCTACTATATCACTATAATTAATCACTATACTGTAATAATTATTTCTATTAAACACAATCTAGGAGCCTCAGTCAAGTGACTCAGGTCCCTGTGATAGTGACAAGGCTTTGAGGTTATATGTACATTTTATATTGGGCTTGAGAGATTATATGCAAAAACCAAAAAACCAAACAAAAAGTCAAGACAATATGTGGGCTTGCTTTCCCTTTTATTTATTTATTTTTTTAATAATTCTCATTCTAATAACAAGTATGGGGGTTTTTTTTTGTGCCTGCTCCAATGTTCCAGGCTTCATCTTTCCTTGGGAAGAGAGACTAAAATGCTCAAACAGTCAAGCTATTTGCTAGCTGAATATTTTCATACACTTGGAAATAACCACCTGTATCTTTGCCCTCAAGCTGCTATAGGATTAGTAAGTCCACTACATGTAAATATTATTAATTAAGACTGCTATTAGAAGGCTGGGACATTGGTTTGAGATCCTCAAATACCAGAAAGAAGAAGAGAAAAAAGGGACCAGGTGCAAAAACGATTGCAAAATCCCAATTTTTACACCACCACCAGATTGAGAGTGGTGGGTGGTTAATAACTGAAGTAATTTTTCTTCCATGTTTAATTTCCTTCTCCCTGCATGCACCCTTTGAGGAGAACCTGGCAGGTGGGAGGGAGGATGCTCTGCATCAGCACAACCTCCCTGCAACCCACTGAAATCAATGCTCCCTTCCACCAGCTCAAGATCTGCCCTTGAGTGTGCACACAGGAATTGCTGCAAGGATGATGAACGTGCCCAGCCCTGAGTGATGCCAGGGACATCTTCTGAGCAGAAATTCTAGAAGAAGACAGTGTTTGGTCTCAATTTTACCTTGTTACCTGCATGTGAGGAATACGAAGAATACCTGCTAGTGACAGCAGCCAACATTACTTACACATGTGGAAAATGAATTTAAGACCAATTGTAAAATCATTTGTTACAATAAAATGGTTTTTTTTTTTTTTTTTTTTTTTTTTTTTTTTTTTTTTTTAAGTATTTGTTTGTTTATGAGCAGGAACAACAAGTTACTGGAAAGCTTTCCTCCCTCTGGAGACTGGGGGAGAAAGTGGTCAACATTCTGAACTCCTTAATTAATGTTATTTCTCTGGTATTTTAGTTTTTGCAGCTCCTGCAATTTTTTTGACTGATTCAGTTTTTACAGCTGAGGAAATCATAGCCAGATTGTTAAAATATTCAGCTACAGCAGAGATGCTCCAAACCATCTGGAATGATTTCTAGGAGTCAGCACTTCCCCTCCATCACAGCTGAAAACTTGCCATGCCCTGGTATCCCCCATTGCCACACTTCCAGGCAGGAAAAGAAGACTGGAAGACATGAAGGTTGTGTCCAGTGACTGGGGAGGATTTGGCACATCCTGGGAGAAAAGGCTCTTCCACAGCTGATGGGTAAATACAGAGCAGGGAGCTGGAAGTGCCTTTCCTTGTGACCACAGAGTGAGAAGAGACAGAATAAAATGAAGCAGTTGGCACACTCTGACAGCTTAACACTGCTTCTGATTTATTTTTTTTCTTTTCACTCTGGCTGGAGCATTTTTCATCAGTAAAGAGAAATGTTTTTCAGCTGTGCTTCAGGAGTCTCATTCTGTAGCTCTTTCTGGGCAGCAGGAGCTGCAAGGGGCAGTGACACTTCTGCTGGGAGGGACACTCACTGGGAAAAAGCATCTCCAGCAGGGCCTGAAAAGGAGGGAGAGGAGGGAGAAAGGAGGATAGAGGGGGAGCTGGCACTGTGCACCTCTACCTGCACTTCTGTTATGAAGGCATCTTGGCTGGCTTCATTCAGGTGCCTTCTTTTAGCAGCAATGTAAATAAATGGTGACCAAAGGGATGCACAAACATACCAGGTTCTCTGTTTTGCTAGCCCAGAATCCACCCTGTTCAGCCACCAGACCTATGTGTAAACTCATTCTCCCTAGGTATTCACTTTTGGTGGAAGCCAAAGGAAGGAAATTGAGCTAAATGCACCCCTGGCCTGGCCCACTGTACTCATCATCACATTCTTCAAGAGCAAATGCAATAATCAGACCTTTTAGTGTGACTGTCAGGTTAATAAAAGACATTTCATCTATCTCTCTGCTTGACTAACTCACATTTTTAATCACTGGATCTGATAATGGATTGATACTTCTGTCTACCACTTTGTGAAGCCATCACAGTTCAGGGAAAAAAAAACCCCACATTATTTCTATATAATACAATTTTTTTAAAAAGCTGCTACATTCTTCAGGCTTCCCAAAGCTACAAGGCAGAACCTGGGCTGGAATGAACTGATAGTTGGATGAATTTATACATTACACTGCGAGACATTTCCAAAGGTTCTTATTCACTTCCCTGTGACATCCTCCCTGTCCAAAATCAAAAAGTTTAGTGCAATGGGCTGGGTACCTTCCACGTGAACATGGAACTCATGCTTGGCTCTGCCCATGGGGTTGCTTGCTGTGCACTGGTAGGTTCCTTCATCAGCTGCAGTCACTTGGTCTATCTTCAGTATCTTCCCAAAATTTTCTGTTTCTGGGTCATCCTTGGGCAAGTTGCCAGTGACCTTCACCCAGCTTAGATGAGGAGTTGGGCTAATATCAAAGAAAAAACAAAAGAAAACAAAAGCAACAATGTAAAAGAAGGGTTTGAGTTGAATACCAGGCTGCTGTGTTAGCAGAGCTGCTGGGCTTTGAGGGTGAGTTTTGCAAGGGGATGTTTTCAGTCTTTTGGGTTGGTTTAGGACACTGGGGCTATGCTATGGGTTGCCCTATATGTGACTAATCTACACTGCTTCTAGATTTGAAGGACCCCTCTGAAGAAATCCTTAGCAACCACCACCAGGCCGTGGCATGATGCTGCATTCTTTGGCACTGACTGTGGGAGAGGGAAGAGCATCTCATCCTCCTCCAAAAGGTCACCTGAGGACAGACAAGGAGGTAAAGACTTCATTAGAGTGACTTCACTCAGTGGCCTGCCTGCTTAGAAAGGTGGCCAACCATTGGAGATGGCTGGGAATGCTCTTGATGGTTGTAGAAAGCAAATGGCAGTGACACAGAAATTCAGGACAAGCTGTTGGCTGCTCCTTCCCAGCTGGGCTGCTGACACCCTACACAAGGCACGGACACAGTGTTGTATCTGCTCACTCTGTGCCCATCTGCTGCCGTGGCAAAATGCCCAGGCACAAGCTACTCAAAGCTCTGGGCACCCAGGAATTGTGGCTTTCCACGAGCAGTGAGTACAAGTGCACGATGCTATTATTTCCTGCAAGAGTCCTTGTCTTGCTCCTGTCCCAAAATCAGGCTCTGTGCTGCCGTGGGGTTGAGAGGAGGAGATGCCCTCCTGCACTGCCACCCCTCTGGATGGGAGGCCTCAAAAATGACAGATTGGAAATGGGCTTAATTCCTTCTTTTGCAGTTGGCTGCCCTTGATCTGAGTTGTATCTGGCTCACTCGATGTGCTTCCATGCTTTATGGACATTTGGTGGGATGGATTGGCAGAGATACAGGCAAAGCTGATCATTTTTCTGCTGAAAATGGGAATTTTAACAAAAATATTTTATTTTGCTCTACGTGTTGCATTTTGCAAGGGTTTCAGTGAAGAAGATTTGTTTGGTGATCAAAGAAGTATTTTGTCTTCTTTCAAAAGTGATTACTTTAAAAAACCAACAAATCTTTCTGTTTGAAAAATAATTTAAATGAAAGTTTCTTCGAAAATGTTGAGTGAAATAAAAATATTTCCTTTTTTCTTTTTTTCTAGATAAGCAGTGTCCTTTTTTTGGCTTTCAGTTTTTGTAAAATTCATACTTGTGTATTTCCAAGGTGATTTGCCTATTAAATACCTTGAAAACCCAGTAACCTCAGAGCTGTGGCCCTGTGGAGGTTTGTGTGCCTGTGAATTAGCTCCATGGGGAGTGAATTAGAGAAGGAAGTGTTGCACCAGGGAACTAAAACTCACTGCAGCTACTTGGAATGAATCCAGTTGAGACAAGTAATTCACCTTCTCTCAGAAATGGCAACCAACTGCAGAGGTATCATCTTGCCAGCTCCAATGAGCAATGTTCTTTCAAGCCAACATGGGAAAACAAAATACCCTAAACATGTTTGTTCAGGTAGATAAATAGCCTGATTTTGGCATTTTATAGAGGGGATATAATTGCAGAGCCTTTAATATGAATGATCTCTCTTAACCACAGCCTGTGCTCACAGACCTGCAGTTCTACCATGCTGCAGAAGATGATGATTTAAGTCTCCATGTAAGGAACAGCCCTACCACAAATAAACCAGAAGTGGTTTATTTTCACTGGGGGTTATGGACTTTGCTCCTCAACATGCTGTCATCTAGGAGATCATCCTTTGTATGGAAATTCTGGATGCTGGGCAAAGCTGCCAGAAGCATGACAACTCCTGAGCCAGCATCTCCCAGTGCAGCTGGGCCAGGGGGGCCACCAGCCCCACTCAGCAGGACATTTCTTGTATGAGGCAGCTCAGTAACTTTGCTTTTCAAAACCTGAGTCCTCAGAAAAAAAAAAAAAAATGGTGAATAATTTTGGAGCACTGAACCAAAAGCAAATTGGCAAAACCAGAAAAGAAACATTACAGGCTGCAAGACAAACTGCAGAAAGCCTGAATTCAGATGTTGTTTAGTTTCTCAACAGCTCAGAAAGAGTACTACTGAAAAAAAATCTCTATAGTAGGGTTTTTTTAACAGAACAGTAAAAAAGAGAATCTATAGCTTTCACATGTTTTTAATTAACTATTTATAAGCTACAGCCTTAAGAAACACATGAATGTTGCATGCTAGCTCTGTGCTGCTTTCCAAGGAGCAGGAATACTTCAGAAAATCTCTCAGAGAGGCTCAATTAAAAATTGAGGGCAGGCAGGTATACTCATTTGAAGCTGTGTAATTTTAAATCTAGCTTTTTCATTCTGTCCTATTTCAAGAAGTGATTAAGTTTGTGCAGAATTGTGCATTACTCACAGCCCTTCAGCAATACATTCGAGTAGCAGGACACCTCCCTTGATGACAGTGACTGATGAGCTACTGCCAGCGGATTCAGGAGGGATCAGCAGTTTGGGTTTTCTTTCCTTGATAAAATTTGCTAAAAAATAAGATAAAATAAAAGTTAAGATACGAAAACTTAGAGCCTTTGCTTATCCTTCAGTAATACCACACACTACTGCTGTCAGAAGGTTTCAGACATTGATTTGTCTATTTTCTTTTTTTTTTTATTTAGACAGTTTGGGACCAGCCCAGGACTCTCCTCTTTCTCCTGCTCACAGACAGAAGATGGCTACAGCAGTAAGAACAGGCAGCAGTGCAGTGGTGAAGCCACTTTTCCTACAGCTTCATGCCCTGCTTCCCAAGCACTGGCCCTTTCCCTCATCCACCTCAGCCCATCTTGGCACACTGCTCTTCTCAGCTGCTGATTTTCTGGTGTGTATCTTAGCACCTTTCTTCTGCATTGACTTCATCAGTCTCAGCTGAATCTCCACTTTTCCTGACTTGAATATCCCACAGAACTGTCCTTGCTACAATTATTAAATCTACAGTAATGGGGATACAATTTGTTAAAATAATAAAACAACATTGACCTGTCTGATTTCAATGGGCCGTTTGCTCCAGCCAGCCAAACAAGGGTTTCATGATGAAATATGCCCAGAGATAAATGGCTATCCAGTTATCACTATAATAACAATTAGCACAGTAATGAATAAGTCCCCAAATGGTGCTAGTTCTTCAAAAATAGTCAGTTACGGATGATTTGGTAAAAGACCACATGTATCTCTCTGAACCTTTTTTTCATTTTCTTTTTTATCCCTCCCCTTGCTTTCTGGCTCCATGGATCGGTGTCACCAGTGCTCAGAGCTGCAGCAAAACACTTTGGTGTCACTGGACACACTCCCACATTTTCCATCTGCCCTCCACCTCCTGAAGGTAGGAAGTCCCTTTCCCAAGCAGCAACAGGATTTCAGACAGATCTCCCAGAGAAAAATCAGTCTGGGAGTGTCTGTCACTCCACACCAGCCCTGCTTGGCTTGCCCACAAGGCTCAGCCTCTGCAGAGAGAGGCTTGATCAGTTCTTGGAGTTATTTGCGCCAAAACACTTGAGGAGAATGCCCTTCTCAAGAGCTTCAGAGCTCTTCCAGCAAAAAGACACCTTCCAGGAGTTTCAAATTAGGCATTTCAAAAGACAGAGGCTTTCAGAAGCAGTTTAACCATAGAAATCAGAGTCAAGAGCTACATTCAAAACCCAAGACTATCATTTTTACATATTTTAATCAAAATTAACTGGGTGGAGAATGGCAGGAATAGCTACTAGTGGCCTTCTGACAGATCCATATTGTCTGCCTAAACCAGAGCAGAATATTTGTAGGATATTGCTCCCCAAAGAGGAGAACACAAAATAAAGGAAGATGTGAATCCCCAGGATGAGCAGCATTTCATTGCAGAGCTGGGGTGACCAGCAGGGGCAGAACCAACAGATCCATCTCCATCCTCCCCAGAACAAAACTGGAGGTGGGGACAAGTAACACAGAGCACCTAAAGCTCTGCAAATCCACACCCTGGAGTAATGCAGCCCCAGGGTTACCCTTTGGATGTGAATTCCTGGTTTCAGACTCTGCTTACCTAATGACAGTATCTTGAAGGGAGACTGGGAGCACCCAGCTCTGGCTCCTGCTCTGAACCAGTGACAAGAAACCTCAACATCAGCCTCCCAGCTTACATCATCTCCTGAAACAGGAATGTTCTTTTCTAAAGAAAATTTCATCTTTGTTAAAAACCCTTCAGATTTCTCTCAAAAAGTAAAAGATGAGCAAACTGTACTGCTTTTTTTTTTTTTTTTTTTTTTTTTTTTTTTTTTTTTTTTTTTTTTTTTTTTTTTTTTTTCCCTGAACAGCAGCAGGACCTCACAGCTCATCTGGGCTGGTAGATTCTCAGTTTAAAGGCTAAATAACAGATGCATTCAACTCACCCTTAGAAACGGCAGCGTTAGGTGAGCCTGAGTCATTAGCATGCTTAACTGAAATAAATAAAAGTGACAACCACACACAAACATGCACAGTTGAGATGGTATCAAAAGAAACAAAGAAATCAGCCACAAAAAACCACAAACCATGCCCCAGTTTCATGCCCCATGCCCTCCCCACAATTTCTTCCCGAAAAAGAAAGAAGCAAAGACAAATGTGAAGAAAAGCAACAGATGAACAACCAAGTTGTGAAAATTAAAACAAAATTCTTCAAAGATATGTATTAATCCATGAAATTCTTCAGGGGTGATAGAATCATCATTTCACCCTAGCTACCTAGTATAATAAAAAGAAAGTAAACCACTAAGCCCTAATTATCCACTATAAAGAAATTCTGTAAAATTTTTTTTTTTTTTTTTTTTTATTGCCTGTATTTTTCCTTTTTATTTATTTATTTATTTAATTTTCTATTTTATCCCTTGACAGGGATTTGGCATGGAGCAGAGTGGGCAGGATCAAGCTGAGCTGACAAAAACCTTTCAGCCTTATTTCTTTGCCCACACCCTGCCCCAGGGTTTGGGTGGCAAGGTACAGGTACTGGAGGGTTTTGCTGGCCACTGCCAGGGCTACCAGTGGCCCCACCACCAAATCCCATCTCATTTTTCTGTAATCTATGTGTGGAGTTGGACCCATTTAAGAGAAGCTCCGAAGACCAACACTTCATTTTGATATTTTTCTCATAATTATCCTCTCAGATAAGCTTTAAGCAAGCATTAAGATACACAAACCCACTACTTAATCCTTTATCTTTTTATGCCAACAAGAAAACTCTCAAACTCATATATTAAGTATTCAGCATCCATTCAGGAAGAAAAATCTCTTTGGCTTTCTGGGTTGCATAAAGCTGAAAGGTCAGAAGTATTAGTGAAACAGAAGACTGATTTAAAGCTCAGGCAAAGGGTCCAAGTGATACCACAAACTATTTACAACCAGAAGAGTCAAGCAAAGCAGGAGGGATCTCCAGCTGGTATAGGCTGCCCTTAGCTCCTCTGGCTCATCTCAAGCTCTGATGTTTTAAGGCAGCTGTGAGCATGGCCCAGAAGCCTTTGGGTTTATTGTTTTGTTTGGATGTTTGTATTATTTTCCTCTGTTTCTAACACTGTGCATCTCTTGTAGCCAGTGGATTTATGCAGCTTGAATTAGGGGTGAATATACACGGAGTGTGTGAGGATGGGAGAGCAAACCCAAGCCACCCAGTGGGACTCAGGGGCAGAACCCAAACCACCTTTTGTACAAGACCCTTCAAGCTTATGGGAAGAGAGAGCTGTTAAATAAAGAAATAAAATATGATGCTGCCTCCACAACATGTCAGCAAGGCAATGGGAGATGCCTCCTGTGTTACTCAAAGGAGTCTGCAAAGACCTGGAGCATCCTGCCCTTCTCAACTGCATTGCTGCACCCCAACCAAACCAGCCCTGCACCCTGGGAGCAGCTGGTCACACAAAGTCATCGAGCCCCACTGAAGTCCCATCCATCAGTCTGCAAGAGAAGCAGGATTCCCTAATGCATCATGAGCTTTCCCTGCAGGGAGAACAGGAAACAAGGGAATTCTGGGGCCCAACAGCTGCAAAAAGCTTTTATGGGTTGAATTTTGCCCTTGGAGGAAGGTTAATAACAGAGGAATAAGCAGAGGAATGTGCATTTTCTTCAGAGAGAATCCCATCAGAGATACACATCTGCACTCCCTGACACCTGGGGAGTTAAAAAAGAAAGGAAAAAAAACCACCAGAGAACAAGAAACTCCTCCTGTGCAGACTTACACCGGGAAACCTTCAGCGTCATGGGCATTTTCTGAACGATCGTCCGCAGCCTTGGGAAGGCAGCAAAGCAGCAATAATCACTCCGACTGTCATTTTCTTCCACATTTGCAAAGTAGAGATCTCCCTTCAGGCTCATGGAGACCCTTTCATCTTGTGGAATGTGCTGCAAATCTAGCAAGAGAAAATAATTATGATATGGAAATGATACCGAGCTGGTTCCCCAACATGACTACTAATGCTGGCCTGTCATCTGCTTGCTTCCAGATGATACAGAATAAAACTTTGATGGGAAAGAGGCAGAAGAGCCAGCATGAGCACTGGGTTATTTACCAATATTCAATGTACAACAGAGAATTGATGATAAGCATGATGTATTTTTACTTATGTAATATATGAAAAATAATTGATAACAAAGAATTGATAATAAAAGAAAAATACTCAGTCAAATGTTCCTGCTTGGGTGAAATGAAATTTCTAGCACCTCTCCCTGACACTAAGGCCTCTGAAGCTGGTATGGAGGTCACCATTCCCCCCATGGTCAGTCTCACAAGCACTTTGCTCTTCTCCAGCTCCAGGTTCCAGCAGGGAAGGGTCACTGCCTCCTGGCTGATCCAAGCAAAGGCAGGGCTGAGCTCACTGTCCATGTCAGGAGTGGAGAAGCTGCCTTACAAGATCAAGAGGTTTACTCTGGCACCTTGCCTCTGTAAGTCACACCAGAAACAAACCCCTCATCTCATGGAGGCAAGCTGAGCTCTTCTGCTTCCCAAGAGCTAGAAATTCCTGCAGCAGCCAAATGCTGAAGGACAAGGTGACAGAAACCCACAGGGAACTCATTATACTAAGAAAAAAAACAAATCTATTGGGTGTGTATCATAAATCAACTATTACTTTATGAAAAAAGGAAACTAGGAATGACAAAAACAATGTCTTGACACATTTTATCCTCTCTGCTGTCAGTAGGGTCATCCTCATTACTGGTAGAGTTGTTACCTGATATGTAAGCTTTCTGATATCTGCCATTTAATAATACGTTGTGCCAAGGCACTCTACAATTTAACTTAAAAACATATCACCATTCCCATTTATCAATGTTGTTTCTCCATATCCAGCCCAACTCACACAATTACAGTCCCATCAGTTCTGAAGCTGTAACAAAACTGCCGTGGAAGACAAATGTGCTGAGTCTCCTCAGATGAAGTGTGCAGAAATTGTTTACTTACCAATATTCATCCAGTAGATATGCAGAGGTGGGATGCCTTTGGGGGGGTTACAGTGCAAAATCACAGAATCACCATGCTCCACATCAAGGGGCTCAATTTTCTCTTTGGGGAACTTGGGTACACCTGTGCAAGAGCAAAGAAGTTCCTCTTTTACTGCCACCTTCTGAAGTTTTGCCTTTTGCTTCCCAACCAATATAGGTCTCAATAAAATATTTACCTTAACATCATCCTTTTCATTCTCTGCCTTTAGTTACTGCTACTAGTTACAAAGTGATACAGAGTAAAGATGCATTTTACTAAGAGTAAGAAACCTCTGCTGGCATTCATCGTTCAGAAAGTGCACAGACTGGGGTATTGGAAGCCAGGCAACCAAGTGGCTGATGTTTAACATTGCTCTGTGATGTCTGTGGGTTGTGCTTGGCCTTTATTTTAATGAATTTATTTTCAACCATTTTCTGTAGCTCCCATGTTTGCACTGTCTGGAAGGGATAACTCAAAGCCACACAGAAGCAGAGCCCCAGGCTAAGGTCAGTCAGGAAAAGACTGGGCACTGACAGGTCACAGGAGATCCCAAACCAGCCTGGGAGTGCTGGATATTCTGGGAAATCTTGGCTAAAAAGGGGCTGCAACTCAATGCAGGTGAGGACAGACATCATGTGGCTGCTCTGCCTTGTGTTTGGAGTTGTCCCAGTTCTGATCCATCTCAGATGGAGCAGAATTCTGGTCTAAAGACTCCCCTGCCTCCTCATCCTCCCTCAAGCAAGCTCCCTCAGCAAGCTTTGGGATGCAGAGAGAGGAATTTGCACAAAAGAACACACAGGGCTGCACTATTTACAAGTTAAATAATTAATGGACCTGTTAAATAATCAAGGACTTATTTAACCACCATTAAGTGACACCAGCACCAACGCCAGCAGACTGTTCACAGCCTGGACCCCACTTGGCAAACCTGGGCAACCTGACTGGTCTCAGAAGCCTAAAACACAAGATGCTCATCCAAGAAGAGGGGAAGTGGAGCTGGGCTGGAGCCCACCCCAAGCCAAGCACTGGGAAGCTGCAGCCCCAAGGTGGTTGCAAACAAATTTGTCTGCAAAACGTAACCACTCCTTGAGCAAATTTTGCCAGGAGAGTTTCAGGGCAGACGCTGTCTTCAGCTTTCAGTTCAGGCAAGTTCAAACTGGCAAAAAGTTCTGTTCAGACAACTGCATGAGACAGCAAAATGAACAGCAATTAAAGGCCAAAGGAATGAAAGGATGCTGGCTGTGCAGAATAAACTGGCACAGCAAATACTGCCACCCCGGTGTTCAAGGCACAAGTGGGAAATCTGAAACAAAACCCACACCCTTTGAAACCCCAGTGGGCCAGGGCAGCCCCAGTGTCACATCCCAGGAGTCAAAGCCAAGGAGGAGGGTGAGAAATACAAGGCCAGGGCTTTAAGGAGGCTTTGTACATTGTAGGATCAGCAAACATAAAAGGAAGCAATCACTAGGATGCTGATTGTGCATAGATTTTTATCTCCAGGAGGATTATCACTACATTATGAATTCTTAGGAGAGGGAGAATGGACCTAATGGGTATAACCCACTCGAGGTGAAACTTCAAGTAACAAAGAGAACTATACATTCAGATCCATTATGTTCAATAAACTACAGTCTTCAAGCCCTAGAAAATAGATCTGCTGGCTGCTGGAGAGGTGGAACCCTTTCCAGGAGGAGAAAGTCAATTTGTTGATCTACAGCTTACTTATTCCCAAAAGAACAGCACTCTCAAAACTTTAAGAAAACTGGATCAAGTGAAAGATAAGGGATTTCTGTCTAAATAAAACCAGACCAGAGTATATACAAACAATGAGATCACTCATCTAAGAGAATAGAAAGTCTTCTTCAAACCCTTTTTCTGCCTCGTTTGGCACAACTAAATCTGTGTCTCCAATGCCATAGCCTTTGGTCTTCTCAGGCAATTTCTGTAGCCAGTAAACACAGATTTATGCAAAAATATAATAAGTCCCACCAGAAGACAGTGAAAAATCATGGTCTCTAAATCATAAGCTGAGAGTGCAGGCAGTCATCTCCAGTGTGTGCCCAGATGTCTGCCTCAGAACTTCACTAGGGGAAGCAGCAAATTGAACCCAAATGTCCTGCACCTCAAATAAGACCTCGAGCCACAAGTGGTCAGAGCTGCTGGGCTCTTCCATGCTGCTTTCCCCCCTTTGATCATTGTGAAAACCATGGAAAACATGAGTTGCCCTGTTTTCATGGAAAACATGTTAAACCCCTCAATGCATAACTCAGTGTTTTGAACCCTTGGAGTTTAGCAAGAGAGAAAAACTCCACTTTTATGATAAATTCCTGAGTCAAACCTTCGGAAAGGCACATTTTCTTGCTTGGGTCCCATCAGTCTCAAAGACAAGAAAAAGAAGTGCTTCTGAATTCTGCATGAGGAGATTTATTAACACCAAGCAGCTCACATCACATTAGACTTTGGCTCTTTAACATTTGTCTTCAGCATGTATAAGTAGGCAATATTTATGTTGGGTTTGCGGGTTGTTTTTTTTTCCAGCGTTCTGTTTTAATCAGTGGCTATTCCAGAACCAATCACTCCTGATTTGTGGTTGATCAGAGAAACTATCACAGCTGAATTACACTCCAAAAATATCATCCAAGATGAATTGTGGCAAGGAGGTGTTTAATACTGTATGAAGTTCTCAGTCTAGCACGTGGCTGCTGTAAAATTTACACCCAATAGATCTCCCTGCAGCGATGCCATAAAACAGTTGTGTCAATCTTCCATGCAATTCCCCACACACAGATGTAATGAGAGAGGACAGAAAATCCAGCATAACCTCTCCCATATCCATAGCACAGGGGAGAACAAGATTATTTCATGATCCTGGGAAAGGCTGGCTGAAGTTCCATGGGGATGGCTCTCCTGGAGCAAGCAATCCAGTGGATGAAATGGCCATAAGGAAGGTAAAACCCCACACCCTGGACTTCCACTGGGACATATAAAGCTCCCAAAACACTCCTGGGAAGGGCTTTGCTGCCCAACTATTGTTTTCTGACAAGGTTGTAGCGTGGATGCTGTACAGCACTCAAAAACCAGAACAGAACATCTTTTAATGAACAATTCTCAGTGTCCAGGGCCATGTGTGTAAGGAACCAGGCTCTGTTTGATCCCCAGGGTGACTGAACTGGACTTGAGATTAGATGGAAATACCCCTGGCAAAAAGGAGGCTGGGACACTCCCTCCTGCTTCTTATCAGTTCAGAAACTAGATCACCTCAACCAAAACAGGAGGGAGACCAATACAGTGCAATTTAAAATCTAACTTGGAGTTTAGCAGTAGAGATTGAGAAATAAAACCCCCAGAGCTGGGGTAATCCAGACCCCAGTAGGACTGCCCCAGATGTCCTCAGGTACCTATCAGCATACTTTGTAGCCTTGTTTTGGTCCTGCTGTGCCTGCAGCAGCTTCACACAGCTAAAACTGTATCAAGGACAGCAATTCATAGCAGTTGATGTGAGAATGGAGTCCAGTCAACTCCAGCTGAGAAACTGAACCAAAGGAAGAGGGTTTCTCCATGTAACCATAGGAGTCCTCAAGACCCCTGTGTCTGGTTTCAGGTGGTGTAAAACAGGAGTCAGCTCACTTCTGTAAATCAGCAGTTAGCAAATATATTTGGAAATTATTGCAGGGGAAAAAAAAAAAATAAATCACTGTACACCGGGTCTGTTTTTATAACCTTCTCTGTGGATATTCCTGGAGATGTGTCCCGGGCCAGATGGTCACTAAGCCTGACCCAGCATGGATGTTCTTCAGTTCTTCCATTCAAAGAAATCCTTCAGGGATGCAAGAGTGAGGGCAAGTGGAAAGAGCGAAGAAATTTCCCTGTCCTGGGAATTCCCATCTCTTTACCACTTTAACTAGCAGCTGACTGCTTTGTGATACAGATCATCAGTAGCTTGTGCAGCAAACAGCCCCACTTATCCAAGAATCACCTACGTGACTTGCAGTTGTCCACCACATGATTTATATTGACTACAGCTTGGGCAGCTTCCAGGGTGCATCTCAGGGTGTTGATTGCTATTCCCCTCCATGTAGCAGGAGCAGCAGTTAAATCTGTAATGTTCATTGCAGCCTTTGAGCTGTTCAGGAGGTACGATCCTGCTTATTTATGGATTTTTTTGTTAATTGCTGCATTAAACTGAAAAAGTTCAGAAAGTCTGGCTGCCAGGAAGACCACGGCTGTCAGCCCACTCGTTCTCAAAGCAGCTCCTATGATGGAAGCAGTGATGGGGTTTTTTTCTGTCTAAATCTCCATCACCCTTTCCAAGACGATGGTCAGAGTGATCCCAACCATTTAGATGGGCAGAAAAGTTGTCAAAGGTGTAGGAGACTGGGCTAAGGAGGCAAGAAGTTTGATTCCCACTGCCCACAGAGTTTCAGAGAAAAAAAAAGTTTCTTTTGTTTCATTTTCCAAACAGGCTATACTGAACTGCCTTCCCAAAGAGTGTTTCACCTCCTATTTCAGTATCACCTCAGGATCTTTTAATGACTACAGAATATTCACAGCTCGACACTGGACAATTTTATGGGTAGGCTATGTTTCCATCCTCAGATCTTTGGTCTTTTAGAGCATAAATAGTGAGCATAAATCTTAACACAGGCTACCATGAAGAGTCTTTGACACCAGAGTTAATTAAAGAAGTTTAAACTGTACTTCTTCTCCTTCCTCTGGCACTGGGCCTACTCAGCATTCAAGCAACAGATTCCCTAAAGACAGGAGGAGGGTAGCTGAGGTCTGTGTTCTCACCATTTAAATTCATTTTCATGCTGCATCTATCTTGTACCAATCTGGACTTTGGAAACAATGTGAACATATAGAGCTCCTCAGACCCCATTCTTCCCCACTCTCCTCAATGTCATCCTATATAAGGGGAGTTGTGGGATTTTCATTATGTAGGTGAGATTTAGTGATGATATCTGCTGACATTTCCATTGCTTTCCTGGGATGAATACTGTGAGTAAACAGTCTTTTGTTCCCCTTTTAGGCAGCAGCTTTACTTTCCTTACAGACCCAGTATTCTCCTTCTGCAATGGAAATGTAATTTATGATGAAACCTGGCCCAGTCTGACTGGCTGGGTTTTCCTTCCTTTCCCTGGCAGGGTGACTTGCCAAGTACATTTTTGGTGAGTAAAAAGCCTTGCCAGCTCTGGGCTGTTATCATGAATGCACACAGTGATCTCACATGTCCCAGTCCCTGCTGCAAAACTTGAAGGTGAATAGAGGTAATTTATCCCCAACTCTTCTGTGTCACTGATTGCCTCATTTCCAGCAGATCTGCACACCAGAGCTCTCTTGCACTTCAGCACAGCTGTCGACCAGCCAGCACTTCAGAAAATCAAAGGTGTCTTCTATTACTCTCTGAATCCTGATTTAATTCACAGTATCTACACTGCACCATCAAACGAAAAGATTTACGAGAGAAGAGCACAAATAAAAGTAAATGTGCCTTAAAAGGTGTGAGAGTTGGGTAAATCCCTTTAGTACATTATCTGCACCATTTATTTATTTTCTGGATTTAGGGCTTTGCATGTATTAGCACTAAAATTCCTCTTGCATTTGGTAATAACCACGTTTGTAGCTTCCCAATTCATTTGTTGCTCCCTACCCCCAGTTTATTTAATACCTGCTCAAGCTAGTATAGACAATGTTTTATTAAAAGCAACAATTATACACTGTGAGTACATATTCACTAGCCTCAGACACAGTCACAAACTTGTTCTTCATTTTTAAGAATCTCTTTTGTTTCAGTAGCAATGGAGCCCCAAGATGTTCTGGTGCTGGAGGTGATGCACCTTCACTGGAGTAAAGCTGCTTGTTAACAATCTCTTCCTAATCATCACCCTGAACTTTGTATTTCATTCCAAATTTCATTCCCCTCCTCTAGCCCTGGTCCTTAAAAATCACCCATCTCCCCCTCTCTGCCCTTCCTCTGTGCCAATGATGAAAAGACACATTCCCACACATTTCCAGTAATTTCCACTGACACATCTCTGAGCTCATTTTCCATTCAGCTCCAGCTCTTTAATATTCTCCCTGTAAGTATTTATACCAAACCCTGAACACTCCTGACATCAGACTAATGAACTCACAGTTGATTGGATCTCTTCCCCTTGAGCTTTGAAACGTTTGCATCAGTTGCTGTTTTGCAGTAAGAAGCTGCTATTTCTCCCAGCCTTTCCCCCAGCTTCTGCTTCCATGTTCCCATCTCTGAGATGGAGACCATTTTCTCCTCCCAATCTCTGGGCACTCAGTCACAGTTGCCAAGCTGAAATATTACACTCTTACAACTCCTGACAGCATTGGCTTTCCAATAAACGTTTGGAAAGTGAAAGCATCACATGATCCCTAATTTTTTATCAATTAAATTTCCCCATGATTAGATGACTCCTAACTCAGGACTTCCCCCAAACTCACAAAGTGCCTTTTACACCACTTCCCCAAAGGGATTTGGCTCAAACAATTTTTTTTTCTCTGTCAATGACTTCCTATTCCTTTATTGCCTACTACATTTTTAATTTTTAATTCATTTCTAAAACTATTACATTGTCTATGCCATTATTTCCCTCTCTCATGAGCAGCTAATATCTTTCAATCACCATGCTGCAGTTAGGAGAGCTGCTCAGCCATTTTTTCTGCCTTCTCTTATTTCTCCAAATATTTTAATTTTTGTATTTTCAGGATGTGCTGGCATCAGCTCACAAACAAAATGTCTCTGCCCAGATTAGGTGGAGAATTTACCAGACTGCAATTCTCATCAATATTTATGTTTTCTTCTTTACAGAAAGAGAAAAGCATTAGAAGAGGAAGCCTCAAAAGAGCAAATATTGGCTCTAAGCAAATACAAATCAGAAAAGAATTCTAGTGGGCTTTATGGCAAAGGCAAAGCAAATGCTTTATAAAGGCATTTAAATAGTCAAGTCAAAACAAATAATAATCTTCTACCACTGAGGATTCAGCTCTCCTGAGATGGCTATTAAAAAGTTTATAGTCATTTAACCACTAACTCCTGCTCCAGAGGCAAAGAGGGGCAGAAAGCAAAAGTAAACAATAAATGTTTTCCAAATGAATATATCCAGGAAAACATATACATTATTTACCCAGCTGCATTTGTATTAATTCCAGTTGGTGAGGAGCCTCAGGACCAGCAGCTGGAAACCTGCAAGGGCTTGATAGTCCAGCAGTACTGTCTGAACTCCTGCATTCAGATTTGGTTTCTGTCCTCAAAACCAGGAATGAAATTAAATCATTCTAAGGAACACACTGATTATTTTTCCCTTCCAACGTTCACTGAACAACAAACCACCCCTGGATTTTTACCACACACCACCCTAGGTACTAATTCTTTCCCATTTAGATTGAGGAAAGGAAGTTTTCCCCTTAAAAAAAACGAAATAAAAGCAAAGAAAAAGCCCTTACTTGGAACAATTAACTCAATCTCTTCTGACATGGCAGTTCCCAGTAGGTTGGATGCATAGCAACGATATTTCCCTTGAAAATGGGTGATGATTCCATGGTTTCGTATCACAAATGTTCCAGAGTTGTTCAGGGTAGTTATCCTTGGGTCAGACAACAAATCAAAGGGTTTCCCATCTTTAGTCCAGTTGAAGCTGGAAAATAATACAAGTGTTACAAAGGACAGGGGACAGAACAGAGCAATAAAAGGCACAAACCAGTGGGCAGTGTGGGTCCAATAATTCACTATTAAAATAAAATGAAAAATTTGATATAAGAAGACAGAGTTGAGTAGGAAAATCACCATGGTGCTACCAGAAGTTGTGGTAGCCACTGGGCACGTCTCTGTTGGACACTTTATTTTTGGATAACTGACTGTGACATGAAATGAGAATGCCAAGCTTAAGGCAAGGACAAAAAAATGAGAGAGACCATCTGTGAAAGCAGGAGCCAGGCAGTGAAAAGAAGAGCAAAAAGGTCTGTGAAAAAGGAGAGGAGGCTCGTTGATGGCCAAAGGCCAGCAGGAGCTCTTCTCAGGGAGGAACCCAGGAGAAATGGAGATGACTCGAGCTTTCTCCTGGTCTTGACAGCAAATCACTTCCAGTTTTGCTGCTGCTGTAACTTTGATGAGTGCTGAAGGATGGGTCACAGTTTATGTATCTGCAAGTCTGATGGATTCAAACTGGGCTGAACTGGTCCAAAGGCAGAGAGCTGCAAACTACAGTATAACAGACATTTAGTGGAACTCCTATCTTTTTCAACATTTTGCCATATTTTAGAACCAATTACTGTTAAAAGAAATCTAGATTTTGGCATTTCACTGATGCAAACTGCATTGTGACTGCAAGGAGAGGAATAAGGATTCTTATGGCCTAACCAGCTCTCCCACATACATTTAAATATCCCAGAAAAGTTTTCATTGATCTGATGGCAAACAGTGAAACAGTTGCCATCTGTTTCACTGATGGCAATTTTTTTATACTATTAAAAATCCCCATTCAGAGCTCAATTAAAATTGATCAAATAACCTTGATCATCAAATAAAAATAGATATTGCTTTTTATTAGGCAAGTTTAAACTGTATTTCATAGAAAAAGAGAAAGGAAGAGTAAAAATGACATGCAAACCAGCTGTTAATTTAGCCTACACACCATCCAGTAGGGAAAGTCTCAGGAGGAGCTTTTACTATGTTATTATTACATTTCTGTGAATCATGTTTTCATTTAAAGTATTTTTTTTTTTTCGTTTTTACATTGGTGCAAAATGCATGAAGCTTATCTCTGGATATTGATTTGAAGAACTCCTTATGTGCATATTTGTAACCTCACCACAGCCACAATGATGCCAGGCACAGACCAGGTATCTGATAAAATGCAAATGTCCTCTCTGAATACAGGATTTACTGTTTGCTTTTAAGGGGTTGCTGGGGAAAAGGCAGCAGCCAGCTGGGACCTTCTGATTCCCATTCCACACGTCCTATCTTTTGCAGCTCAACCCAGCCAAGCTCTTTTAAATCATGGGGTGAACTTGGCACGTGTGAGAGAAAACAGAACATCTCCCCACAAGGACAAGGCACCTTGCTCTCTGTTCACAGAGGGAATGGAAGGGATCCAGCAACAAAAGCTGAATGGCCAAAATGGAAACCCAAAACCTTAACCTGGCTGAAGGTGGTGAGCAGGTCCCTTCCTCTCCACCAAACCAGCAAAGGCTGAAAGCAAACTCCATCTCTGCCTGCTCCTGCAGGGGACAGCAGTACTCACCTGGGATGGGGGTTCCCTTTAGCTTCACACTTCATTGTAAAGTCCTCATCAAAAGGGTAGGCAACCTGGGTGTGGGACTGCTCTGTGATTGTTGGAAGCTGCACAACTGAACACAAAGAACTGGGTTAAAATGCCACTTCAGCAAAACTCTGTTCTGCTTGGGTCCTTTCTTTGAAAGGGACAACATCAAGGTTGCCTTACTCCTGTGACGGGTGGTCCTCCTCCTCCTCCTGGCACTGACAGTCCCCCCAGCTCCCAAAACTGAGCTCTGCTTTGACCCAGTGGGCAGAGGGAGGAGTGACAGCAGTGACATGTTCAGCCAGACCCTCCTGGGCATCACCAGCATCCCTCTGTGACCAGCCCCCCCAGGCCAGAGGAGAGCTGGGGTCCTGCTGAAGCCAAAGCCAAAGCATGGGAATGTGGAGTGCTGAACTTCTTCAGTCAATGACTGGCTTTTGAAATCCGGAGACATGGATGAGGTTTTACTACTTGTTTGTCCTTTTTTTTTTCTTAGGGAACTGGAGTGTTGTGAGTGCCTGTGTGACAGAGCTGCACAAGGGAGCAGCAGTGGAGCTGGGGATAATTGGATCATTACATTGCTATAAACAGCCAGGAAGAAAATGAACATCCTCTTTTGGTTTCTCTTTTAAGTTCAGGAAGCTCAAAGCTGAAGCAGAACGTGGTGTCTGCCATACTATGTGGTCTCAAAGCCAAACAATTCCAGGCCCACCAGCTTCACTGATCAGACATAATTCCTTTTTATTAAAATCTCCAGTGCTTCACTGAAGCAAATTAAGAGCAAGATGATTCCCCTGTGTAGGTACTTGAAAGCAGTGGAAGCCCTGTTTGTCCTGCACGTCACAGTCCCAGCTCCCCTGTTGCTTTACTTAAACACAAGGACAAGTGGTACCTTCCTCTAAAAAACTGCTACTTCCAAACCTAAAAAGTTTGGATAGCTTTAAATCAATATTCTGCCAACTTGCTTGATGGCTTTCTCCTCTGCAGCCAGGGCTCCTGGCAGGTCCACAGGGTGTCCTGACACTGGAAGTCTCCTACACTGAGCCCACAGCACCCAAAGCCCTGCAAAGATTCTTTTTCCTTAGGTTTGTGTGTTTATTTATTTATTTATTCCCCCCATCATTAATTCAGAACCCAATACTGCTGAGTGTTGCTTTGGTTTTGTTTTGTTTTTTTTCCCCAAAAAACCCTGTAGCTTGTAAACCTCCTGGTCTGTTTAGGTTTGAAAAACCCAAAGCCTGGGAGGTCTGGGCTTTACTCCAGGCAGTGGGTCCACTGCCTTTCATTGGATCATCCCCCTTGAGCCTCATTTCATATTTTACCCATGTCCTGAAACCACATTGACCGTGTAAAAGAAGCAGTTTGAATGCATCATGGACACAGAAGGATAAAGGAGATGCTCCCAGGGCAGGATGCCAGGAGTAGGATATTCTGCTCTGGGGACCAGTGCAGACCCTGGGACTTCCACCTGCTCCTTCTTCAGGCTGAAAAGGCAGCTTGCAAGACAAGGCTCCATCAAACAAGGTTCAGGGAGATTCAGAGACAGAAGGAGGAATTTATGTGAAGGACAAACCCAAACCCTCAGAGCTAAGCTATGGCCTGGATCACAAACACCAGCTATCTGAGATAAGACAAGTTTACCACCACATATTTAAACAGACCCAAAAAAGGTAGCTTAATCTTTATCACACCTGAATTTCCCAAAGGCCACGTTCTGGCAGAATTAATTTCAAAATATAAAACTGAAAAGCAGGGTTTAATATTTTTTTGCTTTAGGGAAATGTTTAAAAAATACGAGGGCCACAAAAACAAAGCAGCAAAGTGTTCAGTAAATATCTACAACTCACCTGATAATGGTATTTCAATAGCTGCTGTCAAACTCAATACAAAGAAAAACAGGCATATGGTGATTCCTTTTGTGCTTAACAGCATCTCCATCACTCTTCTGTAAACAAGGAGTCCAAACAGAATGAGAGATACCTTCTGCTTCCTCTCACCGTCACTTCAAATCAGATGTGAGGACATGAAATTGAAAACCTAGTGAGGAAAAAAAAAAAAAAAATAAAAAGAAAAGAAAACAGCCATGTGAGCTTGCAATAGCAACTTGGATCTAACAAGGTTACTAAATTAAAGTGATGCTTCAGGATTTGCAGCTGAACAGTAAATTGCACTAAGTGGTACAATTTCCACTCCTCTCACTCCCCTCCCCCTGGCTTTGGGAAGGTCTTCTGTCAGATTTCTATCCAAAAAATACAAGCACAGAAGTAGAAATCCATTATCACAGAAGTATAATTACTTTTTGGTTTGCAATTAAAAGTAGAGATGGTTTAAAATACTGTGTATTTGTAGTCATTCCAGTTCATAAATTCCTCTAATGAGAATTGTGTAAGTTGGAAAGAAATGCAAGAGACCTAATGAGAGAAATTTGGAACACTAATGACCTTGCTCATAAATCTCATATGTCCTTAATCTTTCGTTTATGTATCTGAAAGGACACAATCTAATTTAGTTCATTAATCAGGACCAGAACATGAAACCTTTGCTTTCCTTCCATAATCCCAGAACTACTTTTTCCACAATCCATTATCCATCCTCAGGTTCTGCCTTAGGAGGCAAAAATGTCAGGGGGGCTGCCAAGAGGAGACACATTCAGCTGTAATGAGCATTTAAGTGTAATTTACAGGGGAGTAGAGGAGAGAATTCTACAGAAATGGACATCCAGAGGATTTTCAGTGCTCACCACCACTGACAACACCCCAGTGGAACAGTCACTGGTACAAGATGTGTTCTGGACCCGTGCATCTTTAACATGCAGCACGACGTGACATCAGCCTCCAAAGAATTTAGCCCTCAGCTGTCAAGATAATTTGCCAAGAGCAATTTTCAGGACAAGGCTACTCTGCTGGAGGACAGGACCAGCCTCCAGGCAGCTCAGCCCTGCACAGCACAGTGAGCTCTGGCTGGAGTGCTTCAGCTGCCCGCAGAGCTCTGCACCCATGGCAATGTATTTCCAGCCCAAGCCTGGCTCACACAGACAGCTCTGCTATCTTTACACATACCACCTGGGTAATCAGGGATCAGCAAAGCAATCCAGGGTCACTGAGAGGGGGGTGGGCAGGAGGTGGGACCCAGTGGGATGCTCCCCCTTGCCCAGCACAGCTGGAGCAGGGAAAGCACTGAGCCACGCAGCCACCGCACATCTGTCCGGAACACTTTGCTCCTGCTGGTCAGTTTGCCAGAGCTGGGCAAAACACAGGCATGGAGCAGGGATTTCCCTTTCACCCTGCATGTTCCCTCTTGCATCAGGTGTGGGAGATGAGCAGCACCTTGTGCTGTGGCCCTTTCTCCAGGGGCATCAGGAGAATCATGTCAGTTCGCTCACTCGCCAGTTCGGAAAACAAACTTTCTGCAAGTTAACGTCTCTGAAAACCAAAAATCCCTGGGTGAAGATTGAAAGGAGGGGACAAGAGACAAACACTATAATCACATAAGCCTCATTTGTTTAGAAATGAGGTTGAAAACCAGATGTCTTATAAGTAACTTAAGCAGGGAGTGCTCGTCGCTGGAAGCCGCCTAATCTGCTTAGTGCCTGGCAGCGAGGGGGAGAGTGCAGAAAGGCACCAGAGGGGACAGAAAGGACAGGGACCTGCCACCCTCAGGCTGTACCTGGTGAAAATCAGGCAGAATCAGGCAACAGCAGTGGCAGTCAATATTCCCCTCAGCCACGGAGCCCTCCTCACTCTCAGGCCCAGGTGTCCCGGATGGTGACAGGGATGCTGACAGCAAACCCTCCAGCCACACACCTGCAGTTCAGGCTGACAAAAATCCGACCAGCCCTGCTGCTTGCAGATGGGACACTGCTGGGAGCAAAGCCACCTTCCCCCCCTCCCATCTGCTGACAGCTCCAGGAAGCAGAGCACCCCGTGCCAGGATGCCAAGTGGAGGAAGGGAAGCCAAGATTGGGAGGGGTAGGAAGCACCTTTGTGTAGCAATCTTCCACAGCAGTACAGATTCAGCTTAAAATCCAGAAAAAGCAGGAAAACGGCTTAATTCCTTAACCAAACCCATCATCTTAATAAAGTGACCTAGAACAAAGAAGAAATAAAAAGAATATCCTTTATCATGTGGAACAGCACAACCTGCCCCTGCCTGTCCAGCTCCTTGCTCCTTTCCCTGGAATACCAACACGGGGGCTGGCAGCACCAGCAGAGCTCTGGAAATGCTGGCAGTGGATTTGTGCACACCCAAAGGTCTCCAGGAATCCTCCCTGCAGCTGCATTTAACTTCTGCCTGGTTTGTTTGGTTTTTTTTTTTCCCTGAAACTGCAGAGGCCCTGGTTGAATCACCCACCTTCCAGCATCCCAGGTTGCTCCAAGCCCCATCCAACCTTCACCACTGCCAGGGATGGGGCAGCCACAGCTTCTGGGGGCAAACTGGGCCAGGGGCTCAGCACCCTCATGATGAAGAATTTCTTCCTAATGTCTAACCTAAATCTCCCCTCTTCTACCACCTCTTGTCCTGTTGTTTCATGCCCTTATAAAAAGTGAGCACTATCAGACACCCTCCAGACACCCCATCCATCCCAGCTCTGAGTGCAGCTGAGTAGCCCAACCTCAGGCAGCACAATCCTTCCCTCCTATGATAATGAAACTCCAATCCCAAATTTCTCATCCTGTACCAGTTCCTAGCAAATGATCCATTTAACTGCTGAAGTCATTTAGAGAAACAAAGGAGGAAGCTGTGCAATACCTGAGGACTCAGGGCAGGTTTCCGTCTCCCTAGAGCCCAAACACCAGGGGACAAAAGATAACTGCAGAAAACCTCTCCTTGGCAAAATAAATCAAAATGCACACAACACCAAACGCTGCATGTGCAATCCCCTCCTCTTCCCTTTTCTTTTTCCCCCTTTCCCCTCCATTTCTATCTTTATATTTGTTTTTCTCTGCCTCAGGCTTAAAGTCAAGTAATTTGAATTCACTGCAAATTCTTATCTGCACTTTCTTACCTGCAAATCATTATTTACAGTGCTGTTCAGTTAATAGTAAATACTGATTGCTCTAAGGACAGCTCATTTGTTTGTTTAATGAGCTGCCTTTGACTTAGAATGGGCAAATCTTTCAAAATATCAGTATTTCTAAGGAGCAATGCAGTTCCAGATTCTGTTATTGTATACCAGTGCTTCCAGCAGCATGTAATAAAAATATTGGACAACTCAACAAGGAAAAAAAAATTAAATTTGCATTCATCTCATCAACCGAGTGAACAATTTCCCCTACACGTAATTACTACATAAAAATTGCTCATAAATAGTAGCAGGATGACAGCCAAAATTCCCAGATTACTGGTCTGCTGCTTCCAAGAGAAACTATATTGCCCTATCAAATATGGCACAAATCTCAGCTACTTGCTTCCCTCTTAAAATATGTCAGATTTGCTCCTTGTCTAAGCCCTGTGCAGCACAAATCTTCATGGAAGGAATATTCTAGGGGAAGGTGCTCGTGCCGGGGGGGTGGAACTGGCTGAGTTTAAGGTCCCTCCCAACACAAACCAGTCTGGAATTCTGTGACCACAGCCTCAGGTGCTGAGGAATTGGAGAGTGGAGGGAAGTGGAGATGCTCCACCTGCCTCTTTCCCCTGGCCCCAGCTCCACGCCCTGCTCCAGGGGACACTGCAGGTGACACCCATGACAACAAGGACTGCTCAGACCATGGTTATCTCCACCCCTCTCAGCCTCCAGGCCCACACAGAACCAACCACCACTGCCCTTTTCCATGGCACAAGGAGGAACACCCCCTCCTTCACTTCTTAGCTAAGAAAGGTTGAGATTTATCCCAGTGACACCCAAACTGTAATACTACTACAAGAGTAATAATGCAGTTGCTTCTTTTTTTTTTTTCCTCCTGAACCTCCCCAGGCCATACAGAGTCACTCATCTTTGGAATAGATGAGAAGGAATATTCATAAGGTGTTACTCCAGGTGTTAATATTATACATAGAATTTCCCCTACAAGCTTTTTGACATCCCACTGTTAGTACCAGGGAGAAGATAACCTTCACTTGACTCTATCCCCCTCACCTATTTTTGGATGCTGGCAGATCTCAGAAAAGCAGTCTCTGATGCATATGCTGGAGGTGATTAAAATGAGGAGCCAAAGCAGAAAGACATCCTTCCTTCCATGGTAAAGTGCTTCCAAATAGACTGCAGCACATAGGCATGAAGATTTTTTTATTTTTTTTTTTTAGATGCAATTCCACTCACAGGAGATGTAGCAAGAGAAGTCTGTGTATTATTTATCTACCCAAGGATTTTTATCAATACTATTGGGAGACTCACGTAAAGTAAAAGTCTTCAGTGAGCTAAACAGCTTCAAATCACAAAAATGATGTGTTTCAAATATGATTGCAACTATTATGCTTTCCCACTTGTGTCATCTATCAGTCTTTCAGTTTCTCAAACCACACAAAACGTGACAGATGAATATAAATAATCAAGACATCTACACAAGGCTGTGGAGTGTTTTGCTGTAGCACAAACAGCAGTAAAACATTCAGCTCAATAAACAGGGAAGTATTAAAGTTCTTTTCCCTGGGATAAGATTTTAAGACATAAGTAGGGATTTGGGGAGCCCAGTTTGCCAAGTACTGGTTTTGGGAAGAGAAGCCAAACACTGGCCATGCAGGACATGTCCCCAGCCAGGCAGGGGGTGACAGCCAGTGCTTGTCCCCAAGCTGGGGATGAGACCAAGAGCTCAGTTTAATATCAGTGCTGACTGTCTGGAAAATCAGTTTTTGCCACTTCTGTCTGAGATCTTACCTGAAGCTGAGTGGAAGCTGAAAAGGCACAGGAGCACCTCCCAACCCCGGGAGAAGGCAGCCAGCACCAGAACCCATTTTGACAAATACTCCCCATCTACTCCCAGCTTTTCCCTATAAAATCCTAATATGCAATCCTGAAGCTTCAGGAGATCACACCCTGTGCTCTCACACCATTTCAAAGCTAGTTATAAATGCTTAATAATGTCCCATGGCCATCACTCTGCCCCATGTAATGGCACAGCACCTGACAGACTTGATTGCGTTTGTTTCCTACATCCAGCAGCTGAATGACTGTACTGGGGAATCAGAGTACAAGGACCATATTTCTTAAGGCCTTGCACACACACAGTGACTGAAAATGAGAGTAATGAGGTTTCTAATCAGTACAAATGACCTGCTTGCCAGTAGCTTTCTGCTGACATTTGCCACCATGAAGACTCCTTCCTGGGCACTCGCTGCTGAAAAACATGAGGTCTGCAGGTTTTCCTGAGAAAAAGAAATAAATGGATTCCCTATTGTCATTTCACCAACATGATTCATGTAAACTAGATTATCTGAATGCTTTGCTGTTGTTGGTTTTTGGTTTTGTTTTTTTTTTTTCCTTACATATTCCAACCTGCTCCACGGGATGGCTCCTTTCAAGTCAGCCAGAGTTTGGTTTTTAACACCAGTGTGGAACTAAGCAATGTTTCTGTCAACACATGGTATTTAAACTTAGTAAGTAATTCATCAGTACCCACTTTGGTCTATCTGCTCAACCCATCTGATGTTTACTGGACTTGACTCAGCCCAGCAGAGCATCATCTGTGAACTCCAAGACAAGCAATTTTAAATAAAACTCCCGACTTCTGTACTTGCTTCCTGTGAAAAAGTGCATGAGCAAGGTGAAGAACTGGAACATCTGATAAAACAATCAATTTAATACAACTTACACAACTGCTGTACATAAAGCTCCCTTTTGCAGCTCTAAATATTCCAAACAGAAGCCTCCAGGAAAAGCAGCAGCCCAGCAGAGTGTCAGGAGAGCAGCTCTGCCCTAAGCACAAACACCTCTGAGCAGCACTGGTAATAAAGCCTCCAAAGGGAATCCCAGGTGGAAATCAATACCTGGTTTAGCTTTTTCATAACCCAAGAAATAAAGGTTAACTGTGAACAGTAGATTGTTTCTGATGAACATGTCATTAAACTTCAGTTGTAATGTTATTGCCCCGGTGCTTACAAGGAAATGGAGAGAACTGCTGAGGTGTTCATTCCCACCATCAGGAGCCCATAAGCCTGAACTCCCTGCAGCCAAATTCTGCCTTTATGGATGTTCTTACACGTGGGGATAAATACAAGCTTTCAATGATTTAAGGAGAACAAGAGTGCTTAACCAGGTCACACCACAGCTCTCTCCAGGTACAGACATCCTCCCATCCTTCTGGAACTGCCCGGGGACTTCCTGAGGCAGATGCTGCCTCTAACCTTTTGTCTGTAATAGCTCATCCTTCCACAAATCTAAGGACCTTTTTTCTTTATTGATGATACACTTTGACCTCCATCAACTGAGAAAACCAGTCCTTCAATATGTGCAATATTAAACTTGCTCCTTAATAACCTCACTGGCTCTCCCCAGCTCTCCAAGGGTCCTCTCCTCTCCTTCCTTTCTCTATCCCCCCTCTTTGCAATCCCATTGCCAAACTGACCCCCTCCAGAGCACCAGAGGATGGGCATGGGATGGGGTACCTTGACTGCCACAGGTCCTGCTTCAGGCCATCCTCACTCCATGTAAAACTGTTCTTTTCTCAGTTTACCTTTGGACTGGGTCAACTGGGCAGCAACTGAGGCCATTCAGCAGCTCCTGTAATAGAGAAGTTGAGGTCTCTAGACACAAATTTAGTCTTTCCTTGAGTGGGAAGCAATCCTTATTGTTACATTCATCTCTGCCTAACCTTCTTCCAGTTCTGGTGAGGCAACAATCCCTCATTCAGGGGAAAATCTGGATTTAAGGTAGTGTACTCGAGATGGATACACTTCACCCTGCAGCATAAATTGCTTGTGTAAATATTTTGCAGAAGTCTGAGAAATTTAATTAGCGAGTCTCTGAGGTATTTAAAGTCAAAGTTGAATTAAAATTACCATGGTGAAATCTAATATAAAATTTCTTCATTGCAATATAAAGTGCACTTTGCATAACACTTCTATAAATCATCATTAAAAGAAGGTTCCTGGCTTTACATGTAGGCACATTTACAGATGTCAGAGCAGTCTGATCCCCCCACGTGTATCTGTTGGATCTCCTTTTCTGAAAGGCAAGGCCAGACATCCATCCATTTTTTTCTTAGCTAATGAAATCAGAGGAATTATTCCAGCAGAAGGAGATAACACAGTAACAGAGAAATGTTGTGAGCCTGACTTTTCCACAGACCAACAACCAGGCAATGAAATCTCTCCCCCTCACTGGCAACAGATTGGAGCTTTGCAGATACATCTGAGAACACACCAGCCCCTTAAAAATGAAAAACTGTTGTCTGAGGCTCTTGCCATTGTGTGTTTCCTTGAGTTCCTACAGCTCCTCCATGAGTGTACCACATTTCTGGCTGAAACCAGTTGTATGCTAATTGAAATTTTCAGCAGCATTTCAGCTCATAGGTCAAGCATGAAGTACAGTAGCATCTGTACTCTGACAGGAAGGAGTGTGTTGGCCAGGCAGGAAGGGAAGAGAAGCAGCTTGCACTTTGGTTTTAGATGAGACTGTAAATGACAGCCTCCTCCAAAGGAGGCAATGCAAATCCTCCTGAATTTCAAAATCAGTTTGCAGCAAAGGCACTTTTTTTCTTTTGTACACTTGTTCTCCTACTTTCAAAGCACAGACGAGGGAAAATAAAAAAATATTTAAAAAAAAAAGGTGCTTTCTCATGCTAATAAAAGCAAACATGCATTATAGTAAACACCACCTCCTAGGAGAAATCCTTGAAAACCTCTGGTGAAACCCAGCTCATGCCACAGTTACAGTTTTTAAGGCAGGCAGAGCCTTATTGACTTGGAAATGTGGGCAGGGACCAGTCAAGCAGAGCTCAGTGGAAACAGCATCTCTCCCTGCCAAGCACACCCACAAAGCTCCTTGGAGGTCTGCAAGGGAGAGATGCTGCACTCCACCAGGTGGGAAAATTTGCAGCACCCACTGGGCTCCACTTGAGAGGACAGTGTGCTCGTGGGGAGCAATCCCCATGCCAGGAAAACCTTCCCACCACAGCAGGAAGCAGGAAAGCAGTAAGGGCTCCACTTGGCAGAGGTGATTTCCCAGCACAGGTTTGGGTTTGCTTGAGACCAGGTGAATAGGAGGAGGGGAAAAAAAAAAGCAAAGCGTTCAATTGCAAATAATTCACCTCTAGGAACAGCAGAAAACAGCTACAATTCCCACTTAATCCATGAGGGATTTGTTTCCTGATGCATTCCAGACAGGTGAAATCATTCCCAACTGTCAAATACCTAAAATCCTAAAGCCAAGCCCACTCTTCCCTCCATCCCATGCCAGGCACACACTTCACAGCCCTTCTCTGCCCCAGGGACTCAGGGCAGGCTCAGCACATTCCCAAGATCCCAAGAGGAAAATCCTGGCAGGCTTCACAGCAAAACCTTAAACCCAAAGCAAAAGCCAACATCAAAAACTGAAGCAAATCTCCTTTTTGATCAATGTTATTCTTGTATCTCAGCACAATAATGATAGGAGACAGTGAAAGTCATTGGGACACTGTGTTTCTGATTGAAATTACAGAGTCTCATGAGAGCAGAGAGTTTCACAGCCAAAGAACTTGGGTACTTTCTGCCTTCCTCTGATTTTTCCCTCTGTGTAATAAAAGGATTTGCTCTTCCAGCTTCCTGGAGGATCTCCCAATGCTTGCTTGGCTGAGAAGTCAAGGCCACTCAGCTTCCAACAGTTCTCATGTTATTAGAGATTCAAGGGATTACTTTAAAAAAAAAAAAAAAAAAAAAAAAAAAAAAAAAAAAAAAAAGAATGATTTAATCACAGACGCTGCCTGGCAGCATTTAAGGATAAAAGTTAAACACCATCCACGTCACTGCAGGACAAAATACAGAACCCTGGCATGTTCTGCCTGGACAGGGAGCACCTTCTCTCACTTTGGGTGCTTTGGTTTGCTTCTACAGGAGGATTCACATTTCCCTGTGGGATTCTCACTCTACCAAGGAAAGAAGTTCCAGAGGAATTGACTTTGGGAAGTAAGTGCAAGGTTTGGGCCTTTGCATGACAAAGTCTAAGCACGTGGTAGCATCAGAGAGGAATGGAGATTTCATCCTGATTCTGCATTTCCTAATTTCCTTGTGGTTTTGCCTTAGATGCTGGAGTCAAGCTGCTGTAGAGAACAACTTTACAGCTGAAAAATAAACAATAAGCTTCAAGAAAAAAACCACACAGGCAAAAACCCAGCCCACATGTGAGAGGTTTTCTTGTGTTAGCCAGAACCATTACAATCCCAGCAGAGGCATGAGAGAAACTGATGGGACAAGTGTCTGGCTGGGATCCCCAGGGAGAGGAGTCAGTTATGAAAAGACAAGAACTTCACAACCCCTTTTGAACATTTCTCTCTCATGTATCTACTGCTTCATGCTTCCCTGCAGCCAGTTGTGAGCCAACAAAAGGTCCCCAGAGCTTGGGGAAGGTGTTCTAAGTGGCTTTGCTCCTTACAAACCTGAGCATTCCAAAGCACAGACATTCCCTGCTCTTCTTGCTTGTCCAACCCAACTGATGTGTCCCTTGGGGTAATCAACATCATTTATCCTGAACTGCAGCTGTGGAAGGCTGATGGGTACTCTTAGGTACCAGCTGAAAAACGTGGCTGCATTATTATAAATGATATTTCATGTTACGTGGACAGCATGGATCATTTAGAGGTCTGGATGAAGAAAAAGGAAACTCCCAGAGGGTGGCATTAACTGAGGAGACCTGCCAAGGGTGGGACTAAATGCTGGTTAATTCTCCATGGCAGAAAAGCCAATGGGAGCTTTCCTCATTGGGCCAAGAACAGCTAAACCAGGGCTACCAGGAGCTGGCAGCTGATGGGATGGATTCCTTGACACACCCCTCTTCATTTTTTTGGCAGCTGTGTAAAACTCTCAGAGCTTGAAGCATCCTGGTTTTCCAAACAGGCAGAGAGGAAGGTAATGGCTACAAAAGACATTGCAATGGCAAAATGAGAACCAGTTCCACAGTTACAGTGCAAACCCCCTGAGCTTCTCCCTCCACTCTCCTTCTGCCTTTATTTAGCTGAAGTTATATAAAGGACAGCTCAGTGTTTAAGCAGCTGCTGCCATGCCTAGTCAGCCCAAGAAGCTCTTTTAATTAAATATTTGCTGCTGTGTGATTTTTCTCTCCCCTCCCCATTGTCCCCTTATGGACAAGGTTTGTTTTTGCAGAGATGAAAGGTCTGTGGAGCAGCCTCTCTGCCTGCAAGGTCTCAGGATGAGCCCATGTCTCCACAAAAATTAATTTTATGATAGGCACCGTGACATTCCCTATCAAGGAGAGCCATCAACAATAAGGAAATGAAACAAAACTAGCTGGGATTTAATAATCATTATTAAATGATATCATTTATATCATTAAACTTCAGTAAGAACTCCAGCCTCTCTCTCTTGCAGCATGGCAAATTGGCAGAGCTCTTCACAAAGTGATTTTTATTTTTTTTTTCCCCTTCTCTCCCACCAAGAAGTGAAATGTTGATAGGTGAATGATAGCACAGCACGTGCTAAGCAGGTTTGCAGAGAGAAAGAGAGATGAGTATCCCAATGGGAACAAGAGAATTCTCCAGGAATACGGATTTCAAGGAGATTCCTTAGAAATTTATCTGAGAATTTCTTCCCAGTCAGGTCCAGCAATGCCTCCATCATGGTTTAGGGCATTTTCTAGCTGGGATCAGCCAGGCACTGGGTTTATTCTATCCCATGTGTTAAGGGAATTGTTCACTCTGTTCTTCCCAGCAGGTAACCCTAGGAATAGGATTAAAGACAATTGACCAAATACTGGTAAAGTATCAGTAAAGGTTTGAGTTCCTGAGGGGACAGCTGCTTTCCCTCTGACATCTCATAAAGCAGATGTGTGCCTTGCCTCATTTTTACCTCCTCTAAGCCTGACTCAGAGAGTCTCACCTATTCCATAGGACTATTTTGGTTGGAAAAGACCTTTCAGTTCTGTCAAATCCATCACTAAACCACATCTACACAGCTTTTTAAACACCCCCCCAGGGATGGGGACTCCACCATCCTGGAAATAACAGAAAGTGTGGGGAAAAAAAAAAACAAAAAAAACCCAACACACCAAACCCTAGCCATTAGACCCAGTTTGACACTGGATGTAGAAAAAATAAAGGGAAAAAATTGAAAGACAGTGAGGCTCAAAGCACTGAGCAGGGAACTGGAGATCCCAGCTTGGTGGTGGCAGCCTGGGGGGACCAGAGGGAAGCAGCTGAGGCAGGAGCAGCCCAGCAGCCAGCTCTTCATTCCACAGAGGATTTCAAACCTGCCCCAACACTCCAAGCTGAGAGGTGCAGTGGGAATTCACTTCAAAAAGACAGACTAATAACGCCAAGCACATTTTATTTTCCTCTCTGTAACTGAGATCTATTAAGACAGCCAAGACTGGGGGAGCTCTTCAGTTGCATCTGAACACTGGCCCTCACTCTACTCCAGGCTGCAGCCTTTGGGTCAGGATAGATGCTCACTGGTAAAAAAAAAAATAAAATATCTGATTTCTGTTTCTATGGCAAACCTCTAGAACTCCACTCATGCACCAGATCTCTCTTCCCTGTTTTTTCAGAAGCAACAAGGAGAGCAAAGCAAGGCTGGGGTTGGGGCACTCTCTGCTACACATCTCAGGAAAAACTTTCTGGGGGGCGTTTATAACATGATGCATAAACATGACTACATCACAGCAAGTCAGAGTGATACCTGTGAGGAACAGAAAAGGGCAGCATCCCTCTGCTCTCCCCAGATCCATTCCTCAATAATCCTGAACTCATCAGCACCCTCCTTGGAGCCAGGCAGGTAAACACACACTGACACCACACATGGATCCTCCAAACACGTGGAGAAACCAGGGAGGGTCAGAGAACTCTTATAAAATGCCCTTTGCATTTGGGCACAGCCAGAAAATAAAGGACAAGTGAAATGTCCAGGTAGACTCCCCCATCCAACAGACTTCACCAAAATTTGAGTGTTGCCAGGCTGGGAACACCAAAGTGAAGACAAACAAGATGCCTCCTTTGGAAGTAATGCCTTCAGCAGTTGCTAATCCAGGTAAATGTTCAGTTTCTGCTTTTCTTTTGTAAGAAGGTTTCTACTTTTGCAATTTTTGCTTTATTACAGTGAAAGCCATTTTCATTCTCAAGTTGTCTGATGTTTAAACGGGCTCATATGGACTTGCTGGGCATGAGGAACCCAGCTTTCACACTGCAAGAGATCAGGGTTGTCAACAAATACTTTAAACCTCTCTAATCCAGGACAAGTCTGGGCATCCCAAGCGTTTGGGAGTGGCTCTCACTAGCTGCAAAATCAGCCCTGGGGCTGCTAGCATCAAGCTGTGGGCCAGGAGGAACCATCCCAGGAGCTGGCAGTTACCTCCAGCACCACTTCTCCCCCTCACAGGGATGATCCCAGACACCAGAAAACTCAAAAAAAACAGAAGGGTAGCATCAAATTTCCTCAGAAAGCTGCCACGTCCTTCACTCCAGGCTTTGCAGGGACCAAAGGCTGAAATGTAACCTGCAGGGGGGGAGCTGACCTGATCCCAAAGTCATCCCAATGGAGCCACCCACTGGTGCTGGGATCCCAGCCCACACATTACCCACTCAAACAAGCTTGCCTGTCAATGTTTCCCTAATCCTGAACCACAAAAAGGCTTAAAATATCTGTCATTCACACCCCCCACCCCCCTGCAGCCCTCACAACCTTGCTGGGAGGATTGCTGTTGAGATGCCCAGCACTGCCAATGTACTGCAGAAAATTCAACCCCAGCCCTGGAAACAATTGCAGTTACCAAGTGTGTAATCAGCAGGAGATGGGATGAATGTCTGTAATTCCAAGCCCTAGAAAGAGATTTTCAAATGCCTTTAGTCTCATCCAGACTTCTTTAATAGTTTGCTGCCTATTAGTTGGATTTTATAGCTAAGCTGTAATTTCATTGAGGCACCAACTTTTAGGGTATAATGTCAAGCTAAGCACAAAGTTCCACGGCGTAACGTCAAGTTCTGTGGTGAAGTCAAGTAAAGATTTGTAGTAATTATAAGCCCAGGAGATTTCATCACATCAGAGAATTAACAAGCAGCTCAGTAAATTATATATCACTGGATCTGCAGTTGCTACATCTCCAGCAAAGAGCTCAGCTTCATCTCCAGCAGCTCTGATGTGACATGTCAGTGCCTGGTGCCAACCTGTCAGGCAGTTGTTGTGCACTCATGTCAGTTCCCCCCTTATCACAGAATGTTGCTTTTCAAATACTTAAAGCACATTTTGCTTGGACTTTCCTTTAAAGAGAAGACACCGTCCCCATTCTCCCCCAAAGAGGCAGTTTTCTCACACCTTGGGATTTGTGCTAGAAATGGTTTCCATTTTTCCCTCCTTACAGAGCAACATTCAAAGGGACCCGACTGCTACCAAGGTGATGGTGAGTCCTGATGCAAAATGGTCCTGAAAAAAAATGTAAATGCTGGGTAGGTAAGGTAAGCAGGGAGAGGCAGGATGCTGCTGAGAGGAGCAAGGCTCTTGCTGCAGACATATGTCAGTGAAGCTGCTGGTCTGGCACAAAGCTCATTAAACACCCTGACAATCACCCTGAAAAAGCACAAGGAAAAAGCTACTGCCTCTCGGGTTGAAAATGTAAGGAATTGGAATGGTTTAAAAGATTTCCAATGGAAAAAAAATGCAGCTTTTTTTTTATATATATAATTAAATCTCACTTTCTAGGCTGGCTCAGCTGTGCCAAGGTTACCACTCAGAGCCACCACAAACCACTGACACAGCAATAAAACTGCCCCAGCAGTGCCTGGGTTTGGGCTGGGGGGCCAAGAGCCCTTCAGCTTTTGCTAAAAGGATTTCCCACCAAACCCCTCTCAGCTGTCAGGCCACCCTGGGCAACTCACTTAAAGAACCTCCAGATTGCTTACCAGATAATTTTTATTTTATTTTTTTTTTCCTGAACAGCACAAAAATAAGGAGGCAATGACCAGGCATCATCTCCTTTCAGATTTTACATCAGTTTTAAAGCTGATTATTTGCTGCCTGACACACATCCAAGGGAGAGAGACAGAGCTGCCCAAAAATTCCAATTAAATTAAACAGTATTCCCTGAAAATAAAACAGACAGTTTCAGAACAAATACGAGGCCTTGGTACTTATTTTTTAAAATGTTCTTTAAGCTTCAGTGATTGTTTGCTGCTACCCTTTCCTATTTATGGGGCTCCAGGCAGGAGCTGTTTCTCCAGCCCAGCCCTGGGAGATGTTTCCCCTCTCCACAGCTTGGGCTTTGCACCATTTGACCTCTAAAAAGAGAGGAGCAAAAAGCTGGATACACAGCCAAGGACACTGAAAAGCTGTTAACAACTGTGAGCTCCTTTCTGACATAGGGATTTATCTATTAATTAATTTAATTTTGTTGACAAATTCGATCCTGCTCCTAATCCTTTTGGTTGCAGGAGCAATGCACTGGAACTGCATCTCTGGACAGACCTGACCTTATCACTTGAGAAGTGTTTTCTGTTACTAAATGACTGATTTACACCCTGCAGACTCTAATACCACAGCTACAAGGTGCACAAACCATCTGTATTGGGACAAGGTCTATTGATATGTATTAAAATTGACATTACAGTTGGTTTAAGCCATTTTTGTACAGAAATGTGAAAAATACAACTATTAGATTGAAAACTTTCTGCCACTCATGCATTGCTGATTTTCTCACTCTGATTATAATTTAAAGCTTTAAATGTTTCAGAGCAGCCTCATCAGACCATGATTTTTGGAGAGCTGAGAGAGCTCATTACTGTAACAACAAGAGAAAAGGAAAACAAATAGGAACCTGCCCTTGAAGGGGAATAAAAACCAGGAAAAATGAAAGAGTAAAAATGAAATTATTTTTGCATTAAAAAAAATACTTGGTATAATGAGGCCAATCCTGCTAAAGACTGCCTCTGTATCATTCCCAATGCACTTCACTGGTACAGTTTTGCCTGCTGCAAACATTCCCTAATTCATATTTCACTGCAGTTTTAGGAGTTTTCCTCAGTAGGGTTTGAACAAAAGCAAAAATCTTTGAGGGAGAGTGAGGAACCTCTGGATTCTCTCATGAGTCCAAATTTTCATCCTGGTCCTGAACCACTGAATCAAGTACTGCTGGGACCTAAAATGCTGCAAGGAGAACTGGAAAAGGGGATGAGCACAGAAAGTCTTTCTAAGGACTTTATGAACTTCCCTGTTTTCAGGCTGAAATATATTCATTGCTATGAGTCCATGAGGTAAAAATTACCTGGAAAAATTATGCATGTGTAAGAGTCAAGAGTATAAAATAAAGATAGCAAAAAAAAAAAAAAAAAAAAAAAAGTACAGTAAAGTAAGGAATGTAAATGTCCTGCATTCAGGATTTACAAATAAAATGCATGACAGAATTGTAATCATCCAGCTTTCTGCAATGAGGGTTGAAGCAATTTCTAGGACTGAAATACTGCAAGAAAAGGAACTTAAAATGGACACAGACTGAAGGACTTCTGAAGAAATATCTGCAGTAATCAAGAGACATCACTTGATAAATTCAGCACGAGCATTCTGGGCATTCAGTTCATACACCTGAAGATGAACCTTCATGTAGACTCACTTTGCTTTCATTTCAGACTTCAAATGTCACAGCCAGGCTGGGTAACCCTGACACAAACAGCATGGCAGCTCCAAAAATCTCCCATCTGGGGGACTGCAATAGACACCTGACTTTGTACCAGCAGAGCTGGGGCCCAGGCCATGCACCCCAACACCACCTGAGCTTGCTGATGGGGCCACATCCCTCTGCTACTTTGTCACATGAAGCAAAATTTAAAAAAAAAAAAAAAAACACAACACAAAAAAACCAGCAAACAAACAAACAAACAAACAAAACCAAACAGCAAGCAAACAAATGAACCAAAATCTATTCCTTTTGGATGTATTTAAATGCAGACATTGAGGGTTTCTTTGTGTTTTTTTTCCCCTGAATGCTTGTAAAATGTAGATAGCACATAGGAAGACATTGAACATCTCTGGAATCACCAGACTTTAAGCTGATGTTGAAGTGAGCTACTGACATCCCTTCTAACAGACTTGAATTCATTCCTAGCATGCCTCCAGACAGAGGTGATACTCTGATTAATTTTAATCAATCAGAAGAACCCTGCAATATTAACAACATTCATCCCCAAGTTCATTTAAATGACTAACACTTGATTGTCTATTAATTGCTTGTATTATTTTTTCATCAAGTGCTGGAGTTTCTTTCTAGGACTATTGCTGTTCCAGCTCCTTCCCACTGCACTGAACCCCCCCATGGCCCTACTCATGGTAGTAAACACAACACCCAGGAGTAAGAAACCAGCATTTGGATCTCATTTGGTTATTCATGATAAATCAAAGCCACTTCTCCCAGTCTCAAAACCCCATTCTCAATACTGATTTTTTTACATTGTTGCTTATCCTCACCAGCAGAACTAAACCCTCCTTACAGGGACATCCAATGACTTCCCCAGCTGAGGATTTACAGTATTCTGGTGTTAACTAGCAGGGTTTGGTTATGACTGGATTCTGAGTAAGACTTGGGCACAAAGATTTCTTCCATGGGTATGCAGATTCTGCTCCTGCCCTGTGGAAACATGCCACAAAAATGAATATGTCATTCAGATGCAGTTTTTATGTAAAATACTTGGTATAAAGGAACAACAGGCAGTCAACATTTTCAGCACACTCAGTCAGAGGGAGAAGTGAACACATGGTATGGGAACAAAAATCTCATCTGAAAGGGAGATTTTAGGATAAAAGGTTGCACCAAAGCTGGCTTGGAAGGATAATAAAAAAAACCCAAGATAATTCTCCAGGTTGTGAAGGGGAAAGAAAGAAATAATTTTCTTAAAGAAAGAAATGACAAGGGTGATCCCTCTCACCCCTTACAGCTCCCAGGCCACCACAATTCCCCACAGCAAATCCCTCTGGCACACCACATCCACATGGATGGCCCCATGCTCCTCCTTCCCCACACAACATCACCAGTTTTCCAGAGATCAGACATTTGAACCCTACTGAAAGAGCAGTCCCTGAGCCCAAAGCCAAGGTGCACACCAGGGACTGTCCCTGATGTGACAGGAGATGACACTTTGTACATCTGGGAGCTGCTGAGGAATGACATGGGCCAGGAGCAGTGCTCGGGTGACCTTTCCACTGGTGATTTGAAATGGTATCAGTAGAGAAGATTTTTTGAGTTACAGCATATTTAAGGCTGACACCAAAGTAATAAGGAATAATGAATATTTAACTTGCAGTTCGTATTAAAAAAACCTATTAATGTTTCATCTTGTCATCCATAATGAAACAAGAAATTAGGCTTGTGATTCCTGATGATATAGATGATGAACCAGCAAAACTGCTGGACCCAGACAAAGATCCTCTTTAGCAAGGGCAGGCGTGGGCACCAAGGACCTAACAGAGGTTTTCCTGCATTGCACTCCCCTGGGTGCTTCAATCCTTCATTACAAACAGGATCTCCGAGTCTGCTCTGCATCCACTACTACCTATCAAGAGCATTTAGGAGTAAGACCCTCTGGAGAGCCCATTATGAAAGATTATGGACTAATTTGACCAAAGACCTCCTTGGAGAACACTCCTGCTTCTCTGCAGAAGCCACACGTGGCTGCCACTACAGCCCAAGATAAGCAGCAAGGCAGACTAATGAAAGGGTTAAAGCTTTCTGCTTGGCATTCTCTGCAGACTAAACTGGTCACTAATCCCTAATAATTTAATTTATTTGCAATTATGTACTAGTGAGTCAATATTTGCTTTAGCCTACCGCACAAGACAGTTTGGACTTTTTCCTCTAAATTTGGTTCTGTGTCATTTCTTAATGCTAAAACACCTTTATTTCATTATATACCAGCAGCCTAATTAAAGTTTCATAACTGCTTAGGCTCAGTCTCACAACAGACACCAAGAAACAACTTCCACAGGACTCTGGTGAGGGTGTTTAACCTTCCCTTTTGATACACAGAGTGTATGTTTGGTTTGCAAAGGGTTTATATCAAGCTGATTTGCTTCTATTGTCATACGTGGACCTTTATTAGTAACTAAAAAAAAAAAAAGATATAAAAAAGAGAAATAAATGTATCATTGTCTCTAAAAATGAGGGTGTTTATTTCCTCTCCATCTTCTCATGTTTTCCCTCTGCACTTTGTGCCTACAAAGCATAAAGCACGGTGCAATTTTCAAACACAAAGTTTCTGAATTTAATCTAAATTAAGTCCCATGTCCAATTTGATAACCAATCACTGCAATCTGAGTATTCACACTTGCTAAATGCTGCATGATTGTAATTACATACCTAAAGATCACATTGTGCTAGTGTTAGCTGATGCTTCCTAACAGATTTTTCTCCCATTCTCTAAGTGAAAATGTCTGATGGGTCTGTAATGATTGCTCTGTTTGCCCTTGGGCTAGAAATTAAAGGCCAATCTTTCCAATTATCTAATGTTTCTACTGGGAAAAATTGAACACTTTCTTTTTCATTGGAAGATCTTTAAGTTCAATCCATAGAGCTACTGACAGGTCTTGAACTCACTCATTCTCTGGAAATGGCAACTTGGTTTGTGCTGCAGCACGTGTCACCCCTGGTTGGCTCACAACTTTGGGAAGTTGCTAAACTTCAAAGGACTCTTCCAGATCCAGAATCATCAGACAGCCAGGTTTTTCCTAGTCCTTTTCCATAGCTTTTCCAACTGCAAGTGGGGAAGGAAACAAGTTGGACATGTTTCCTTCCTATTCCCAAGCAGTCTGATACAGCTGGCTAAAACAAAAATTATAGTTAGAATTATTTCCAAGTCCCAGAGGGAATAAAATCACCTTTCTGGAGTCCAGGAGCATCCTTCAAACCTTCTCTTCTGATAGGAAGAGTTGGCCATCAGCTCAACAGGGTGCTGAGACACCTCATGTGAGAAGGGTTGGACCAGATGATCCTTGAGGTCCCTTCCCACCTGACATTCTGTGATGAGCATGTCCTCCTTTCCCAGGAACCAACTCGGAAAATTAGGCTAAGCTTCCCACACTGCCAGAGCAAATCTGGGACATCTTTTCCTCCAGGACAAACTCGCAGAGCCTGGGAAATCCAATGGGACCTGTGCACAGCCCTGGAGAGCCCAAAATCCATCTGGGGAGTGCTCCTTGGGGCACAAGAGGAGAAGGGAGGCTTGGGAACCCTGCTCTCCTCTGCCAGAGGGTCCCTGCTGAATGCCCCCCCAAAGATAGTGTTTTTAATATTAAACAGCCACAGAGAGAGGTAAAAAAAAAAAAAAAAATTACTGAAATCCATAAGTTTCTGTGCCTGAAAGGGCTCAAATTGATTCTAAAAACATCCAAGCATGGAGATGTCATGGGCAGAGCTCTCCTAACCTGGGTGTCTGCACAACAGCCAAGCTGAATACACACAAATTCCTCACTGCCTTTTCCTTAGCAAGGCAGCCAGCAGCTCTGCTGGCATCCTGTGGAGAAAACTGAGATGATCCCAGCTATCCAGAGCTGCTTCTGCATAGCTCCATATTCAACTGACTCCATGGAGTTACAGGGAGGGGTGAGGAGCCTGTGGCTTCTCTCACTGCTTTCATCAAATATGATTTTTGTGCCTTTTTTTGCAAATGCAAAAGCCTGTACAAAGAGGCTTAAGCTGGCTTTCTGGAAGAAGTGATGCAAAAAATCCTGATGAGAACAATGCTCCTAGAAAATAAGATGCATTCTTTTAGAAAAAACAAATTTAAAATCATTGAAATTCCCCATCCCTCATCTTTTGCTCTTTGTTCAGTAACAGGCCTGATCTGGTCTTCCACTGATAAGTGGAAAAAAAAAATCATTGATCTAATGGCACAAAAATGTCTCCATTAATATGAAAACCTAAACATGCCAGTGTGGAATTTTATCCTACTGCATCTTGTTATCCAAATGGAGAAATGTCAGCAGTGGATTAAGCAGACAGGAGAGCTGGAAGACTCATGAAGTCACATTTACACTCCAAGAACACTCAAAATGGAGTGTTTCCCCTGATCTTTTAAATAAAACTGAATTCCAGGCACAGGTTTCTCTCTGCCATCCAATGTCACAATACTTCAAGACAGCTGATGAGGAAAAGGCAAAAAAATCCCCAACAACTTCATTTGGCATCAGAGCAGTATCTGCATTATTCATCACCAGTTGTGCAGTGACAGAGCCAAAATAATTGGTATTACTCACGTTAAGTTATGCAATTCCCCTGCCTAATAGAGGAGCTGTAAAGAAATGCAAACTAATTATAAGGCAGTCACAGGCTCTGGGGCTGATGCAGAAGCACCTCAGCCTGACACTGCTGTCCTGGTGCCTGGGCTGGTTGGAAACCTCCAGCAGCCCAAACTCCCAGCTTGGTGTAAGACCAAAGCTCACTAATACTAGAGAGTGACAAAGATGCAGCTAGCAAAAAAGAAAAGCAAATTATTTTTTTTTTAAATCAGGTGTGTAACTTACAGCTTAGCCAACCATTTGATCTGACATTAAAAAAAAATAATATTAAAAAAAAAAGACATTAAAACATCTTTCCCATTTAATAACCAAGCTTTAAAAATTGAGGGTCAACCTTAGGACAGGAGAATCCACATCCATAAATTCCTCTTTTTTCTCCTAAAGACATCCAGTGTGCACCCCCTGCCACTAAACAGTGTCAACCCCCAACACAGCAGCAGTCACCCCAATGAGGAGGTGCAGGGGAACCCCAGAAACTCTCCCCAAGCCCCTTGATCACCCAACATCAGCAGCAGAGCCAGGCTCAGCCCCCTGAGCAAGGAGGAGCAGCCCTGCCATGGCCCTGTCCTCTCACCAGGGCTGAGAGGAGAGAGAGGAAGAAATCCAGCACAGGTTTGGGATGTTCATCCAGCAGGCAAATAAAGGAAAAAAGCTGCAAAGTGCAGCTCATAGGAGATGGAAATTCACAACAAGAGCTAAGAAAAAGTTATATATATATATTTAAGGGTTTGGTTGCTTTTCCTCCCTTACAGAGTGTAATTTTTTCCCCCTGCTAATTTTTCTTCAGCTGTCATAGAAATTCACTCACATCTTACCAGCAAGGCAGATTCCTGTTTCATCTTCAGATAAAAACCCTGAAACATTTTCCAACAGGTTTTTCCCAGGGAAAGGATTTACCTGAGGCAAAATTGCTCTGCTTCTACATTGTAAAGGAAAATATTGGTTTACTACTGCAAAACAGATACCTGTGGAACAGACACAGACATGCTCCATGTGAAGAACTGCCTCTCAGGGTGGAGACAGACAAGAACAGAAGACACTTTAACAGAGACAAAAGGAAGAAATACCTAAGAGGGGAATTGACTCTCTGCTTGGCAAGTGGAATATTCCCCTTCTTTCCCAACCACAGGGCAAATAAGACCTTTATGCAAACTTTACAAAATAAAGCACAGCATTTATTGGAGTCAATCACACCTGAAAGCAGATAGGAAGAAAACTTAGACTAGTTTCCATGCCATTTCACACAGGAGTAGGATGTATTGACACACCAACATCTTTCATACTACCCAACACACGTGTCCTTTATCCCCATCACATCCTCTTCTTGCAACCCAAGAACGTGCTGAGATGGACACAGGGATTTTGTCTCTCTGTCTCAAATCAGATGAAGTGAAAACTTCACTTGCCCTGCCTGCCCCAGAACATGCTGGAGGAGAAAAAAGTTCATTCAGATTTGTTGGGATATAGATGCTGCCAGCCTGCATTCATGTTTTTTTATGGTTTTGAGCAACACCTTTACAGGCACCTCTGTCTGAAAAGGTAATTGACACTTCCTTTTACTTACTGTCCACATGGAGCCAAAGGTTGAATGACCACTAAGGCAACATGAAAGTTAGCACAAGATTCCCACTGATTTCAGCAGAGCTGGAGAATTAAAGAATTGTACAAAGACTCTCACAAAGTTCTGATGAATCTTCAAAATCTGGAAGCAAGTGTAACTGGATTATTCCTCTTTTATTTTTGTCTCGAGGTCCAAAGAAGAAAAAAAATTAATAATTGAACACGAGAAACACAAATACATCAGTGTACCCAACTGCATGGAACAATTCAGTTGAGGTTCCTCATCAGGGATCAGGAGCTATGGGAAGTAATCCTGAAAGGCACTGCCTTGATGCACAGCCCTCTATTTATTGAAAGGACAGAAAAAAGCTGGTTCCACTCAGAAGGAGGTAAAAAAAGGGCTGGCAGGCAAAACCTGGCACATACCACAGCAGCTAAACCCAGAGGTCTGAGTGCTCACAGTCCTGGTGGCTTCACCTTCCCGAGACACCTGAGACCTTTCAGGATGCAAAGGGTTCTAGCAGGATGCACTTAAAAAAATCTGATAAATCCTTAAAGGGATCTGCTCTTTGGCAGCTGAAGTTAGGGTTGTCTGAAAAGCAGGTTCCAACAGAGCACTTGGATTTAAGTGTCCCAAATGTGCAGGACTCTGTACCAGAAATATGCTTTGTATAGAAAATCTGGTACAGCAGAACTCAAATCCAGCAAAACTCAAAATTCTGTCAAGAAGACAGAAAATTTAAAAAGGAATTGTTCCAGTAAATGTTCTTTCATATGTCTTCTGAAAGCAAAAAGCCAACTTGAGAATAAACCCAGCTGTCTCAGCTTTGCACTAGCTCAACATTTGTCACTCCAGCCCTGTCCCACTGGCACACGGAGCCCTGGAGGGACCTGGGGCAGAGCTGTGCCCAAGGAGCTCACTGCTTGCAGGAGAACAGCAGTGGGGGGGGGGGGGGGGGTTGGAAAAGCAGATTTATTGAGAGAGAGAGAGGGAAGAAAAAGAAAGACAAAGAATCCCAAACCCACAAACCACCTGGGCTAAAAGAGAAACCAAAAATACTGACTTCATAAGAAAAATCCCTGACCTTACATCAAGATGTGCTGTAAATGAGGCCCCGAGGGCAAAGGGAGAGATGACCACAGATATGAAACCATCTACAGCCCCTGCATCAACAGGTCACAAATGTTTCACCACAGTGTTAACCCCAGGGGTTAATCAGCCATTTGACACCCAAACCCTGCTGTAGATCAGCTCTGGAACAGCTCAGAATTTTCAAACCTCTTTAGGGGCAGCCTTGGTGCTCCTCTTCCTCCTCCAAGCTCAGGATGGATGTTGGTGCCTCCAAGGGAGCACGTCCCTCTTCCAGGTTAATGCCACTTCCCTTCCTCCTGCCTCACCAAGACCCCAGGAATGAGCTGCAGCTTCAGCACTGGCTCTGCCACAGACAGGAGCTGCTACAAGAAATTCTGACTGCTTCAGAGAATTTAACCTGAACTGCTGCAGAGATGCAATGAATGGCCATTTAAGCAGTGAGTCATCCTTCCTCAGATCCTGTAAGAAACTTGGCTGGCACGTTTTCAAGGCATATTTCTTAATACTTAGTTTTGCAATTTTCAAGCTGATGAATCCTGGAGCTGGAAATACAGATCATATGGCAGCAGAACCACATTTATCAAGGGGAAAGAGTTTAAAATTATATTTTCCTATATGTGGCATTTGCAAAGCCCAATCTTAAAATATCTGGGTTTGTCCTTCTCCTCTTTACTCAATGAACTCTTCTTCCAAAGCAATTCAGCTGAACTCAGCCAAGAAAGATTTTAAATTCTATCTTCCACTACAGCTGAGCAAACTGTATTTTAGTCTCAAAAGGCATTTCCAAACTCAGCTCCTTTCTGTCTTTGACCATCATAGCAAGCTCAAGAAAAGACAAAAAGATGCTGGTTCCACTCAGAAGCTTTTTCAACTCTTTTTTTTTTTTTTGTTTTGTTTTGTTTTTCTCAGTTAGCAGAATCCTGTGACCCAAGTCTGCACTCACTTTCTAGGAGGCTCCATGTAGTGCATAAGTAGCTCAAACTCCCTGAGTATGGTGACAGCCAAGAAGTATTTACTGGGCTGTGATGGGCACTAACAGAGTTTCTCTGAGGCCAATATCAAAAGATTTTCTACATCTCCATTTTCCTACCCTGAATATATCCAAGCAGCAGATTCCCACCCGAGGGGAAAAAAAAAAACACCAGGTTCCTCTCAGGATTCACTTTTTTTTTTTTTTTTTTTTTTTTTTTTAATTATCTTTTCAATCACTACATTACTTTTGATTATTCTAACTTCTGAAGTGGATGTCAGCCTGCACCTGCCTTTGATACAGCAACAAATTGCTGTGTCTCTGCAACTGACTGTTGAAATAAATCCCTTGAGTATTTTTAGCCCTTTTCAAAGAGGCAACGGGCTGCAGATGGGTGAAAGTGGCAGACATAAAGACAGGGGAAAAAAATAAACAGCCAAGCTAGAGAAATGTGACACTTTATCTAAAATCAAGGATTTTCTCACTGGAAATAGGAAGAAAAGAGATGTGGTCTTGCTCTAAAAGAAGTAAATGATGTTATTTAACCACCCAGATCACTCAGCTGACGACTTGGCAGGGAACTGAACCACCACCTACACAGAAACAGTTAAAAATAATAATTCATTATTAAGCTGTATTCTTATGTTATGATTAATTGCTGGCAGTGAAATGAGGGCTGATGACTAGAGGCCAGGAAATCAGAACATATGAAACCCCAAAATATTATTCCAGTTTATACACACAGTGATGGTGCAGGGATGAACACCTCACTAGCCCATGAGGAGCTGAGGGCTGTGACTGAAAATCTTTCTTCTTTGCAGGTCCAGCAGCCTGCAAAGAAAGTGAAACCCTCTCTTACCCATTCACACATCCACAGAAAAAAATCCCAAATAAATCCAATTCCTTTAGCCTTTCATCAAAAGTAATCCAACCCCTTCAAGGAAGATGCACGGTCCCCAGGAGCAGGACCCAACTCCATCCTCACCCTGGGGACAGGGCAGGAGCACCTCAGGAGCCTTGGGGACCCAGGGCACACACCCAAACACATCCCACTCCTGAGGAGATTCACCCACCACACTCCCATGGCAAAACTCCAGTGGGAATCCCTCAGAAATCAAAATCTTCTGCAATGAGCAGGGATTTGGCAAAACCTGGGCACCTGTACTCGGGGGTTAAAGGTTATAATGTTGAAATAGATTGGTTTGATGAGAACTTTTTTTTTCTTGGCCAAGAAATAAAATGCTAATTTCTGGGTCAGCCTGCTGAGGAAATGAGGATTTTAACACTTGTGCAGCCCCTGCCACGGATCCAAACCTCAGTCACTGGCAAACAGGGAAGTTTCAAAGGAAAAAACCTCCACCCAGCAAAAGGATATTGCAAACTCTGTTCAAGAGCAGCTGAGTGGCAAATCTTGAAATATTTACTGGCAAGCCAGTCAGCCTGTGCTATCATAGGCTGTTGGTAACCCAGTATTAGCTCTTGCCTGCTGGGGAAGGCAGAAAACTCAGCAGCACTGCCCCATGCAGAGCGAGGGGGAATGCACGTCAGTAGGAGCCAAGTCAGGATTTTAGGCTCACAGATTACAAAAGATCTTGTTTTGTAAGAAAGGCTCAATTTTCCTACACCTAGAGAGAATTACTTTCCCTGCTATTTCGTGCTGTAAAGGTGTTATTAACTTTTTATAAAGTTAAAGTGGAGGAATGCAAACTAAAGCTGGTTAATTAAAACCACCACCCTGTGGGGACAGCAGCAACCCAACAGATGATCAAAAAGAGCTTTTGCATCATTAATTGGCATCATTTCATAATACAGCCTTCGAAGGAATTAAGAAAAATAAGGATTTCTCTAATGGAGTCATGAAGCATCCATCCAAAGGTCTGTCCCTCCCCCAAAATGGGTTTGCCCAGAACCACTGCACGGTGACAAAGACTTAACTTAAATTTGAGACAAAATCATTAACCAGAAAGCACTCGGGGGAGGAAGGAGGGGAGGGGAAGAGCTCTTCTTGCCCAAGACAAGAGGTTTCATAGCCACGCTGTCTGTCTAGAGCCTGCCATGTGCTCATTAACTCCCCAAGGACAGAGGATGAGCACACACACGGTCCCTTTGTCCTCCTGCGCAGCAGGTTGGGGACCCAACACCAAGTCCCTCGTTAGTGAGTGTCCTCCTCACCCCTCCCTCAGGGACAGAACTTCTCCTGGGATGACAGAAACCACCTGGCGACCTCCAGCCTCCACCAGCTGCCCAACAGCCACCTAACAACCCAAATTCTTTGGCAGCAGCTTCTTCCAAGCTCTCAGCGCAGGAAAAAGCCGCCGGGGCAGCACCTTGTGTGCCCTCCCACCCCGGGGCTCTCCCACAGCCCTTCTCCTACATCCAAAGCTCCAACCCTCATCAGGAGCAGGATTCCTACTGAGCATCTGTCAGCATGCTAGGCAGTGGGTTAGAGCAAAGCAACCCTTTGGAAAGAAGGATGCCTGTATTACACCTGGAAGAGCAATAAGAGCATCCAAGTTCTTGAATTTAATGAGGCAACATCACTTTGGGCTGACTCTCACTAAATGTATATGAGGAAATAATTCCCTTGTAATGAACTCAGGCAGCAACTGGCTTTGCCCTTCCTGCATGCTAATGGTAATAAATTCCATCCAAATTATTCCAGGCACTGAATAGCTGCTATCCTGTGCTTGCCCTCAGCCCTGTGTGCAAGGACAGACCAGCAGCCACAGGCACATCAGGCCACCCAATAATAGCTTTTGTTGCTTTTTTGGCACATCCAGGCACGATCAGCAATTTTTTTTTTTGGCAGGATATAAAATGCTAAGCTCGACAGGGAAGAGTTTAGAAGCAAATGAGGGGGGTTTTTTGCTTTTATTTTTTTTTTCAAAGGTAGAAATGAGGAAAGGTGCAAAGTGAGCTGTCCCCAAAAACACCTGCCTGCTTGGTAATCTGCTTCTGCAGAGGCAAGGAAGATGGCACAGCCAAAAAACCAGCTTCCAGTCCAACTCCACAACAATCTATCTTAAGGCTACACAGGAATAACTTCTTCTGTAGCCATTTTTGATCTAGCCCAACAGGCTGAGATTTGGAGGAAATACAGCAATTGAAGAAAATCCCCAAGGAAGCTGTCACGTTTCTGCCCAGGCAGATGGAGGCACAAAAGTCATTCTGTAAGGAGACATCAGCTTCTAGAAACTGGAGTTGAAATTACTTTCAAGGCCTGAGTGTGCAGGTGATCTGGATAGCCAAGGTATAATTTTGTACATCCATTCATCCATCCATACAGACCCATCCCAAGCATCCATAATACCCAGTAAAATAACTGAGGAGGAAGCAGGAATCCTTCCAGACACACATTAACTGATCACCTTTATGGTTTTTATTTCCTTAATATTTTACCTGATTGAAAAAAAAATAATAGAGATTTTTGTAATTTTTTTCCTGTTCTTTCACTGTGTGTTTTTGGTTTTGGCTCACTGACTTCATTACAGTCTTCACACATTTCTGTTATTTATAGGAACTGGCCTCAGGCTTTTCCAAAATAAATGCCACTGGTGAATTCTTTAATCCTCTTTGTGCCACACGATGCAAATCTGCACACATTACATTTGCTTATCTACTTTTTGATATTAATTCTTACATTTTTAATGGCTTTCCATTCTCTAGCATTTACTTATTCTATTCTGTCAAAGAAGGAATTTAGAACAGGAATTCAATAGCTCAGTCACTTTCAGAAAATTAATTTATCTTTTCATTGAGAGTGCCATGCTGGTTTTCTTAAGTAATTTCCTTTATTCTAAAATACAGAACTGCAAGCATGCTGTTCCCAAACAGGCCTCAGGAATAACTACCTGGAAAGTAGCTTTGCAGAAAAGGTAAGAGTTCTTCATAGCAGAACAAAATACATTAACATTCAAGTCTATGGGAGCATGGTTTAGAAACAGGACAAACTACTAAAACATAACAAAAAATAGGCTGTACTTTTTCAAGGGAAACCTATAATTCATGGCTTAGGGCATCTTTTCAATACTTTTGTTGTATTGACCATGAATTTATTATTCCAAGACTTTCTACTATTCTGTGTTCCAGTGGACATGAGAGGACAGGACTATGCTGCACACTGCCTAAATCTACAAAGAACATTGCAGCCAATGCCTTGATTTACTGCAGCCAGATTTATATATAGTGTTGTGGTATAGCCTCAAGGCTGTACACATTTTTTCCCCCACATATAAGAAAAAAAAGGCTCAGTTTACTAAAAATCCTTTTACTTTTGCTGGCAAGATCCCCTCCCCTCTTCCTACCTTGCCTGCAAAAAGGGATTTAAAAGATAAAGGGAAATATAATTCCATTACCTAGTAGGGAAAGAATAGCAAATAATGCTTCACATATAAAATTCTGGCAGATTCAATGCCTTTCTGTCCTTATGTCTTCAACAAAAAAATGTTTTACAGTGACCAGACTCTCATCAGAATTCATTTTAACTAAGAGCTTGGAACAGAAGCTGAGTGGAGGTGAGCCCAGAGCAGAGCTGAGTAAGTCATTAAGGACTACATTTATTTTGAAACACCTCAGGTATCAGCTGAAGTTCTCTTTAAACTATTAGTAATTACTTTTTAGTATTCTCAGGGAATGGCTGAGCTCCCAGTGGGTAAGAGATGGTCCAACCCAGCAGCTATTTTTGGAAAGGGGGAAAGGAAGACTACACCATCTAGTTCAGGATGATGAAAGACCCAGGGACAAATGATTAAACAATGAAATTATAAGCACCCAGAGGAGTATAAAGTGAGAAGAAATTGCCAAAATGTAGTTCTGAAGAACTAATCGTGCCAATCCAGCCTTTTTTTTAGTTTTTTTTTTTTTGTTGTTGTTTTTTTGTTTTTTTTTTTAATCAGGATAATTACACTTCCATAAGAAGGAATTAGATGGGGTACATTCTGCGTAGATAAACACATTCCTCTATCACAGTAAGGCAGATATTTCCTAACTCCCTATTTTAAACTAGCAGCAAACACACTCAAAGAACAATTTTCAATTGGCCACTTCCAACATGAAAGAACGGGGCACATTCTGAGCATTTGGTCCCATCTTTTCATGAGTGCCCGAGGTCACACAAACTCTGGAGGATCTTCAAGCACTCAGGAGGACAGCACTAGCACACCAAATGATCCCAACAGGTGAGGAAAAACAAACCTGAAATTGTGAAGACAATTTAATTAAAAAATAGGCAAAGTCCTACCTGTTTTGGAAACAATCAAGTGCAAATTTTAAACCCTGCTTTATGGGGTAGGCAGCAATGGAGAGAGACCAGAGAGGTGAGAAAGGATAAAACCCAACCGTGAGTCAGCAATGCACATCTGCTGCCAGAGACAAGTGGTGTCTGGGGAAACATTAACAGATGTTAAGCACAGGACACAGGAGGTAATTACTCATGTGAGATTTAGAAACCATGACCTAGAAAGAAGGATATTTGTTCATGCTGTAAAGAGAGAGGACCAAAGTAGACGCAGCAGCAATATTCCAGCACATCACAGGTTTTAATTAAGAAAAGCACAATCAGTTGTAGTGGGTGAGCATGAGCAGTGACTGGCTTGACTCACAGAAAGGAAAATCAAGGGTGGATATTATGAGAAGCCTTCTGAGCCCCAGAGATAGTTAATCATTTTAATATGTTATCTCCAAGAAGGCTGTTGGACCCATCACTGGAAGCTTCTAAAAAGACCTTGACAGAGAGATCTCTGGAGGCAGACAGTGTGGTGTGAGCCAGCAGGCTGAAGGGATGACCCCTTAAGATCTCGTGCCAGATTGGCATTTTACACTTTTGCTGTCAAAAAAAGAAGAAATAACTTCTTCTAGGAACGGCATTTCCTCTGGAACAAAATAAGGAAAAAAAGCAGGATTTAATCTGTCACAACTGACAACTGCTGCTCAGCACAGCACCAGCTCTGTGTTAACTTTCTAAATTCATATTACACACTTGCAAGTCAGCCTGAGAATGTACAACCAGCTACTCATACTTGACAGTTTACACAAGATCTGTTCACAAAAGGGGCTTCTTCATCCCAGGGCTGCCAGGTTTGTGTTTTCCTACGAAGTAAAGCCAAAAAAGAAAAAGCCACCTTCTTACACTTCTGGTTAGCACTGCTGTATGCACTGGGGTTTTAACATGCTCTGCTCTATATTATCTTCAGGAGAAAGCCATTCAGGTGGAAAACACACTTCCTTCACTGCAGTGGTTTGTGTTGCACATTCTTACTCATTTTTCTTAATTTACTGTGTATTAGGTAGTTTCACAGGGTACTGTGCAGGACAGGTTATTTCAGCAACAAACTAGAATTTTATATTTCAATTTACTGAAGTAATACACAAACTTTGCTGATGCTGAATTTACTTGAACTTTGTATTTTTAAGTGATTTTATTATCTCATTTATATAAAGCTAAACTGCAGTCTCCTACCAATCTATTTTCTCTGTGTCTAGAAGTATACAGTAACTCAGCAGATATATTTGAAATAATGGGAATAACAAAAGTGGTTATTATGCACAATCACAGCTAGTAGCACTCAAAATCAGCCACTGTTAATAATAAATGGCAATATTATATAACAAAATACCATCTGAAAACTGATTTTACATGGCATATTAAAGACTTGATGGCTCGGGAGATGGGCAAGAGAATAAAAAGCCTTTCACCTCAAGGTCATCAATCCAAATAAAAGTCCAACTGATAGTGACTGAAAGCCATTTGATGGGACCTCTAATGAACCCAGTCTTGTAACAAAAAATTTAAGAATAGCCAGAGAATTCATCCCTTTCTCCTGCCCCTGGCAGCAGTCAGTACAGAAACCTCAGGGAGGATGAGGGAGCAGATCCCCTTCAGCAGGTAGAGCTGGATTTCTCTTGTTTTCTACTGCCAGCCCCAGCCTATCACTATTTTAGCAGTTTCCTCACAGGTACCTGTTTGTTCTCTTCCAAAATTCAACACCCTCCAGCTGCTGAGCCTTCTAGTGCTTGGAGGGTTGAAAAAGAGAAACAGGTCTGAGCTCCTTGAGTGCCCACCTGATGCCATGCTCAGGCATCACTCCAGCCCTTTGTCTGAGCCCCAGCCATTTGGAACATGAATTCAGGATCCTGCTCTTTCTCTGGTGTGTATCAAAGAACACCCCAAAGGAAAGCAAAGCTTTGGGCAAGAGGAGAATCCCTGTGCAAAGCAGAGCAGCTGCTCAGCCAGCAAACAAAGCAAACCACACATTGCGTGACTCGACAAGCAAACTCAAAAGATTTCTGGAATAAAATCTCTGCTATAATCTCCTTTGTTCCAAAATAATGCCTACAGCATTTGCTGTGGTAGTATTAGCATGATGCAAATCATTGATAAGAAACTTATTGATGCTGCCCTTTTGTGCCTTTTCACGCTGAATGAGATTTTTCTAATAAAAAAAAAAACAACAAACCCTACAACAAAGATGAATTTTCAGTGATTGACCAGAGAAGCATCCCAGAAAGAATTTTGTTTTCATCTTTGAGAGGCAAAGCTAACACCTACAAACACCCATTTGCAGGTAGAAATGTGGACATACAGAGGCATCACACAGCAGAAGGAAAAGGGTTTCCCATCATCTCCATTAGGAACTCAGGGATTCCATTTCCAGGTGAGGCATCCAGGTGACCTCCCCAGGTCCCCGCTAAGCCTCAATTATATTAAGATTCTAAAATTTAACCACCTCATTCCAATTCCATCTTCAGCAGCACCCAGGTTTTAAAGAGCCTTTTTACTTTTCAGAGGAACTCAGGGACTCAGGGGGATCCAGGGGATTCAGCTTGCAGGTAGCTGGGTGACTGAAGATGCAGCTTACAAGCAGCATGGCTAAACAAAATCTGGATAACCAAGTCCTTTAATGCAATTTTCCTCCAGCATAGCAGAGGTGCCTAATACCCATTATACCCCCAGCCTTCACCCAAGGAAATGAGCAGAAACCCTCAAACTCTCCCTTTTCTGCTGGGTCTCCACTCCTAAAACCCTGTCCACGCCTGAATTTTGGCCCAAACTTCACCACTTATTCCTCCTACCTGATAATCTTGTGATATTCATAACCCACAGCTCAGCAGGATTTTCAGGTATGACATTATTCCAGGTAATTTTACACCTAGTACCTAGCAGGGACCTGTGGACCATGCCCAGCTCTCCTGGTCCAGCCCTGGCAGAAGCAGGGGGGGAGATGCTGGACTGAGCTGTCCCGGGACCACATTCTCTCCCATGGAGCACAGGAACAGCCCCATCACCCCATGAAGCAGCCACTGCAGAAGATCAACTGTCAAAAGTACTAAAATATGGATTTAAGTGGATTTTGGAGTGTGGAAAAATCCCAAATCCATCAGTTAAGGCCATTAGCTCATGTGACACACCTCACTGAAGTCAATTTTCAGAGATAAGCGTGTGACAAGCTGACTGGAGGAATTCTCCTTTAATGCATTATTAATTCATTTATTATTACAGTTATTATAATCTTTATGCAGGGCACTGAAGCTCAATTTGTTCTATATCAGCTAATGTTTTTAATGAGCCCTTTCTTCTCCTCAGGACAGGAGTTTCTTCTTCAACCTGTTATTTGGCTTTTAAGCAAGAAGAAAATGACATGATGGTGTCTCCTTACAAATACAGCTTCACACATCATGCCCTGAATTTTAATTGAAAAGAAGAGTAGTGACTCTCACACTGCCAAATATCTTTAAGAAGGCAATAGACTGACAAACTCCAAATACAGTAACTTTATCACACAGCTAAATGCAATGAAATCTTAATTACAGTTCCCCTAGATGACAAAGAGGAGAAATAGATTTAAATAAAAAGATCCTGAGCAAATGGAGTAATCTGTGGGAGAGACACTGGAGAATATTTTAGCTCAAGTCTGAAGCCCAAATCTGAATGGCTTTGGGTTCATTCTCTGGTCACACAGGGCAAGAAGTCATGAGGCTGATCCCTGCACTCAGAAACTGTTTCTCAGAAATGTTGTAGAGGAAACAGCATATTAAGTAGACAAGTGAATGTAATTAAAAGTTGTGAACCAAAGGGAAGAAATAGGACATTTCCCAACCACACACATTGCTGCTGCAGCTGGTGGCAGAGGCTGCCTCACTTTGTGACCTTCTTGCCAAAGGAGAAGGTTGGGGTACTCAGAAGAGGTGTGGATGTGGCACATAAGGACATAGGCAAGTGATGGACGTGGCAGTGTTGGCTTTATGGTCAGACTCAATGATTTTAAGGGTTATTTCCAACCTAAATAGTCCTATGGTTCTATATAGGGATCTGCTGAAGTCTACACTCAGAATGCTCCACCTGCACTTCCAGTATTTCTCCCTTGAAATGGAACAGCTCAGCCCAGAGGATACTGCCACAAAGGCAGGAGAAGGGTTTTTTTAGGGAAAATAAAATAAATAAAGTTTATGAAGTTTTGGGAGGTGAGTAAAAGCAACAAGACAGACTGTCCCACAAGAAAAGCAGAGTAAATCTGCATTCTCTTTTCTCATGCATACCTGAAAAAGAGCCATCCCTCATCTGGTGACCTTTCCAGATGGCTGGATTTGAAAGAAGGAAAGTTTATAAACGAACTTACAAACTGCCAGCAAAGTGAGCTTTCCAGTTCAGAGCTGCTCCTACAAAGAGATGAATCAAAATATAGCCACACTTGGTGGAGATCTAGAGTCACACAGCACCTGAGTCACACTGCCTGACTATCCAGGGTTTTTCAGAAATCAGTGAATTATTTTCTACTTGAAACAATTACTGACTGCAAGGAAAACCAAGTTTATCAGTGTGTATAACAATGAATAAAAATACTTTACTAAAAAAGAAAAGTTAAAGCAATGCTCAGACAGACAATGTTTTATCAATAACTTTGTCACTGTGAATTGCACAGACCACAAAAATATGCAAAAGTAAATTCAGCAGGAGATATACAAGAATGGTGTCCTCAGGCCTGCTCCCTGCAGTAGTCAAGGCCAGTGAGCAGAATACAGAAAATCCCAACAAATGGTATCTCAAAAGAAAGTTACAGTGTAAATAATTCCAATTATACACAAAGCTTTAGCCAGAGAGCTCCCCATTAATAGAAGTTAATGAGAAATGCATATTTAAACTCCATGTATTTGTAGCCCAGACTCCCTTTTCATCAGTCACAAATGAGAAAGAGAACACAATATTTTAGGGTTTGGGTTTTTTTTTTTAATGAACAGGATATAGAAAAAAAAAAAGAGATAGAAACCCCTTGCCAGTGTGATTATTCCCTCCAAGCACATCTCACTACAGGAAAGGTCCACGGGCACCAAGATCCCCTGGTAACAAGCTATCCCAGAGAAGCCCAAGCCATAAATAACTCCACGGCTCCAAGACCTTTTTTCCTGGATGACCAGTTGTTGGCAGTGGCCCTGCTGAGGCCCTGCTCTTCCGCTGTTTCTTTTCAAAATTCCCCAGGGATAGTCTAAAGAAAGGCAAAGTCCATCCACCCACCACTTTGGTCCCAGCCCTTCCATCAGCCTTTGGGGTAACTCCCTGCCCATGGGCCCCATGAGCAGCCATCCAAAAGCAGGAGGGCAGATTTCCTTTGGAATCATCAGAGGAGAAGAATTACAGCACCTTTTTTCCAACAGGTTTAAAGAACCAAACAAACAGGGGGGACTAAAATGTAAAATCCTGAGTTCCTTGCCAATGGGATGCCACAACAGGATAAAGCCTCAGCTACATGTGTAATGAAGAACAGCTTTTTGCTTAACTTTTCAAAGGAGAAGAGCCACCTGACATCAGAGAGCTTTCAGACTTTGCAAGCATGACCACATAGTTCAACTAAAACTCCCATGGAATTCTTGGAACACACATAGATGCACAAATAAATAGACACAGAGAGCACCTTCACAGAAAGCACTTGAAGACAGAACAGGTTTTACAATGACAAAGGTTTACAGTGGCTTTTAACTGCTCTGTCTCAGAAATAAAGACAAATAAAATTTCACAACCAAAACACAAGCACTTTTTTTTTTTAAAAAAAAAAAAAAAAAAAAAAAGCATTTCTAACCAGTACCTGCAGCTGCTTCATCATCAGTGCATGGTCAGTTTGCAGGTTTGCATCTGAATTGTTCTCCTCACTTTACTGCATCTAGAGAGAAACACAAATTTGTGATTTGAGTAATGATATGTCATATGTTGAATTAAACTAAGAATAGAATCTTTATCAGTAAGACTCCTTTATTTACTTTTTCTTTTTTTTCCCCTCTCTGTTATTGCATTTATGTCTGGTCTCATTTTCCTTGCCCTCCATTTCACTCCAAAGGACAGGCTTTTCCACATTTGAACAACAGAAGCAACATACCCCATGGAATAGAAAAATGGGCTGAAGTGGGAACATCTGATTCTTATTCTAAATCTGGTTTGTGACCTTGGAGTGAGCCACTTCAGTGCACTTCTATTTCCCCTCTCTTTCTTTGCCTTTCTTGTCTCCTTAGAGTACAAGCTTTTTCAAGTCTGTTCCGTGTTTATGTAGTGTCAAACAGATTCAGCTTTCACTGCAAATAACACAGCACCAGAAACCCAGTAATGCAAAACACAATTGGGAAATGATTTTCAATATTTTCACTTGGAAAATAAAAAAATAAATAAATTTCTGTTATTTTGGTTTTTGGGTTTTGGGGTTTTTTTACCCTCCTTTTTGTTTTTTTTTACCCTCCTCTTCACACATGTTGACAGAGTTACATTTCTGTATCCATCTCTTGTATATCTGGGCTTGATAGACCTCGGCATCCATCTCTTGCTCTCCCCAAAAGAGAGCACACACACACACACAGCACCAGTCCCTGGTCACAGTCCTTTGCCACCAAAGAGAAAAAGCAGCACACAAACCCTGCTCTTTCTTCCTCCCCTTTGTGTTTAAAAAAGTGATTTTCTTTCAAGACTCTCTGTGAATGACAAGATATTCTGTGAGATATCTGAAGGGAAAAGAACTGATAAAGAGAAATTCAGCCAGCCCATTTCCTTCCTTGTCACTACTTGATAATCTCTTTATCTGCTCTCACTTTACCACCAGCAGACAGACTTATTTCCCCATGGACAGACCCAACTCTTCTTCCCAAGTGCACACATGGACCTCCTTTCCCCCAGCACTTCAAATTCTTATTGTAATGTGTGCCAGTCTGGTGTGTCTATAGACAAATTCTGCATTTGTAGATGTCCATGGGTAAGATGTACAGACTCATTGCCACATCCATCTCTGGTCTTTCACACAGTTTTTGTGGGCATGGGCACACACAGAACATTCATATGAACCTTCCTGTCAACAGAAGAATGCAATTTCACTGAAGCACAATTCACTGGCACCTATATTTTAAAATGCAGCTCCTTTGTCAATAAACCATAGTTTCTGAGGTGAGGAGGAAACCTTTTCTAAAGCTCTGCAGTGATTTAGGAACCTCAATTCCTCATTCAGCTGCACCCTAATCCTTCTTGACTTCTATTGAGGCCTCAGCCTCGAAATGTTTACTCTCCTGTTGGCAGCACACTCAGCTTTTTACACCATCTTCACCTTCACAAAGGAATGTAACTGCCATTCCTGATGCCAAATGCAAATTGCTCCAACTGGTGCCAGCTGGGTCTGGCCCAACCCAACTGTGGCAGCCTGGGCCAAGGACTGCGAGACATCCCCCAGGCAGAGAGCAGAGCAAACCCAGCCCCAGCCCCAAGCACAACCACCAGGGCTTGTGGAGCTGAGGAGAAAATCCCCAGGTTGTAAATCAGTGTAAAAGAGAGGCTGTTCCCAGGATTTCACTTTGTCACAGGACTGGATTTAGAGAGCTGAAGGCCAGAGATGCTGCTGTTCCATCAGGTCCAGACTTCTGCCATGACGTTCCCCCCAGCTACCTCTAAATTAAGCCAAGTCACTTGTAATTGATTAAAACATTTACTCCTAATTAAAAAAAAATAATAAAAATCCACTTTTTGTTTAGAGACAAGGAAAAAAAAGCAAACTCAACATTATTTTAATCCGAGATGCTGAGGGAAAAGAGAAAATAACAATTTGCATGTACCCCTTCCCTTTTTTTGTTAATCTAACTCAAAAACCACAGCAGAAAATAGTGACTCAAGTGCTTTGTAGCTGAATTCTTTTTATTCAGCTGCCTGCTACCTTTACCAGCTGTTTGTCTGCTTCTCCCATTTATGCTCTGCACCTCGGCCTCATCGATCTAGTAAGCTTGAAATGACAGCTATCCATGAAAATAATGAAATAAATAAGAATTAAAAGCAGAGCCAAACCATAGCAGGTTTGAACAGCCTTGATAAAGGATTTCTGAAGGGCTGCTCACTTCTGCTAAATGAGAAGCTTAACAGAATTTCCTGGAGAGAAAGTCTGCAGGGCAGAAGTTATCAGTGGACTGTACAGACAGAGGAAGGGTCATGAGAGCTCACAGATTGAAGGAAAGGATTTATAGAAAAAAAACCAAAAAACATCCCAGTGAAAACTCTGGGAAAACTTGGGAAAAAAAGAAAGCCTAGTAACCTAGTCTGGATGTTTTTATTGGGTTTATTAGAGGCAGCCAATTCACAGCAGTTCTTGTTGGAGTATAAGCAGAGAGTTAGAATTCAGCACTCCCCAAAAACCACTTAAAGATGTGCCCTGGGATTGGGAACCTGTTGGGATTTTTGAAGTTGAAAGAGAATCATTGCCCTCTGAGTATGGGTAAAATGCCAGTTCCTTGTTATGCTGCTCTGCACGTGCACTCACTTTGGGCTCTCAATTTTCCAAAGGTTAGAGGGAGCTGACAGCTTCCTAAGGGAGGGAATGCAGGTCACACTTGCCTCACTCAGCTGCAGACTGTGTTTCAGCAGAATTACTCGTGGGGCAGAGAAAGAGGAGAAGCAGCCAGGCACAAAGATGCCTTGAAGACATCTCTGACCCCTTCCTCGAGCTACCCAGGAGCTGCTTGGTCTCTGAGCAGAACCAGCAGCAAGTGCTGCAGCCAGGATTAGGGCTGGCATCACCCACTGCCCCTGGCCAGGCCACAGATGGCACAGGCAGCTCCCTGAGCTCCTCCATCACTGCCTGCAAGAGGAAAGAAAAGTCTGGAGCAATGTGACCTTGAGATTTCATCCATCCATTCCCCTCTAAAAGACACATCAATCGATGAAGCACAAGCCTCTGACTCAGGCTCAGATAACCTTCCCTAAATGAGCAACTAAATATTTAAACATCACTTGCATCTTGCCTGCTGCAAATCCTCACCAAGGAAAACTATTAACAGGTTTGGCCCAGAGGCCTGGACAAAGTGTAATGGGATGAAAGGGGAGGAGAGTTGTCCAGGAGGATGCTCAGAAGCTGCTTTGGACACTCTCCCATAGCACACATCAAACCTTCCCAGACCAATCTCTGCCCACCATGAAGATTTATCCCGTTGTGGAGCACCTGGTGTGGATGGGAAAGGGATGAAAGGACCCAAAATCCCAGCACCCAAGCCTGGGCAGTGTTCCCACCAGCTCCAGCACCACTGCAAAGGAGGAATAAGCTTCACTTGTACATATTAACAGGAAAAGGATTTTCATGGAGGAAGTTTTGTCAAACAATAAAAAGATGGATCAACCAGCTTGGAAAAGAGCACGGGATGAACAGGATAAACTGCAGTCACTGGCATTCCAGCTTCTGGATCCCAGCTAAGTGCAGATGTGCTGAAGGAACAGTTTGCAATGACATCTTCAGACTAATACTGAGAACATAAAATTCACATGGCTTGGGAAAAAAAGAGCAAGAGAGAAGGAGCTGCTATTAAAGAAACAAACATTTTAATGTCATTTTACCCATGTGCATTATAAACACAACCCAACAAAGCTGCAGTGCTCCTGACAAAAGTGAGTACAACAGATTCTCTGCTGCTTAAATAAATTATTATTTGCTTTTCAGCAACTGTAAAGAAGTATGAATACAGGAAGAAAATTAAGATGTCCAGTTTCCACCAAGAAAAAAAAAATTAAAAAGGAATAAAAAAAAAAAAGTGTTGCAGGTCAGACTCATGTTTAGAACGAGGTAGCTCAGAACAATATTGCAAGTTTCTCTAATATCTGATTATTGCAGAAGTGCTATCACAATATGAAGAGAGCCTTGAAATACCAATTATAGCTGTCTAAGACCATCACAAGTTTAGCCAAAAATCTGTGATTTATTGTGCCAGTAAAAGGTAGGACCAAGTTTTTGTAAGTCAAGCAGATTGGGCCATATTCTGGTCCACAGTTACTCAGGGACAAGAAACATCACAGCACTTTGCTGGCAGAGAATTCAGGTCTGCAGTGAATTTAGCAGTCTGGAGGAGTGGCACTAAAAGGTGATACACCAGCAGAAAAAAAGGCAACTTGGTTCTAGCAAAGGTGAAAGAAGAAAATCAACTTGGCTCTAACAAAAGCAAACACAAACACACACCCTCAGGCTTGTCACCAGCCCGGGACATCAAGGATATTTTTCCCTAGGGAAGATGCCAAGATCCATGGAAAAGACTCTGCCAGGTCTCCTTGGCACCCCAAGGCAGGGGGTGGACACTGGGTGGTTAATCCCTGGCTGGGACAAGCAGGCAGGCACTGAGTTCACCTTTACAGCCAGCACCAGGTGTTATCATCCCTCCAGGAAAACTGGGGCTGGAAAGAATCACCTCTGTCAATACATCCCTCTTGGGTCAATAAATCCTGAGAGTCAATAAAAAACAGAGAGCAAACCTGACACCACAGCAGGAGCCTGTGTGTTCCATGGGGTAAAATTTGGCACACTTACTATCTGCTTGTTGGTTAAAAGGATTTTGCATTTAAGGTCCTCAAGGTATAGAGCACATACATTTCCACGTGATTTTCATAACCTTCTAACACACATCTCAGCAGTACAACCATTCCCTCTGCTTTTCAGCAAGGAATTACTGCAAACTGGGCTGAGAGGAGGGTTTCTCCTGAGGCAGCAGCATCAACACCTACAGCTAAAAAATCCCCAACTGTTTGTCATGAGATCCAGGCATTCCCATGGGTGATGCTTTCAATAAAGAACACAGCCAGAAAATTCAGATCTGTGTTTTTCAGGTGAAAATTTGAGTTCCACTATGCACACCCATGGGCCAAAACCACTCAGCTATTCTGGAGGAAATCCTCAACCAGGCTAAGTCAGTGAGGTTTTTCTTTTTTAAAATTATTTTTTATTTGCACCACTTCAAAAACTATTTCCCTAACATCTCCTCATTAGAAACTGTATGCAAATTTAACTAAGACTGATATTTTTTTCTGCCCTACAACACAAAAGTCACTCATATGAAAAATGCCACAAAATGCCACACAGAACCATCAGTACCAGGATGTGACACATCAGGACAAGCACAAACATTGTAAAAAAGGTTTTGAAATTGTTTTTAACACAATGCTGAGCAGTTCACAACAGATTTAGAGTCCAGTTTTAATGAAGGAATTCTTGTCCCTGTTCTGAAGATTGTTCAGTGTTAATCTGTACTTTTCATGTTTGGTTGTTGGAGGGTTTTTTGCCTGGAAATGTCTTTTTAAATGCACTTGAAAAACTTCCAGTCCTGAAATTGGAAACTTAACCTTATAATATGTGATTCTACATTCAGATGGGGAATGATCATGCAAACCAATAAGTGACTTATTTGGCATTTAAAATGAGAAGTAAGACCACGAAACAAGCAAACTTAAAATACTTCTAAACCCAACTGGCACATGATTTACAGACTGAAAATTTCTCTGGAGATTGTCTTATAAAAGTTAATGACTTTGAAACACAAAGAAAAAAGATAAAGTCAGTAGACTGAAATAGTTCATTATAACTCATTTGTTCAATTCTAATCTTGATTTAGTCCCTGCTTGCACATAAAATGATCAAACCATGCAAACAAAGTGATGTTTGTTCACATAACAATACTGAACCCTGATTTAGCACTTTTCACCCATCAAATCTCAAAGCATCTGCAGAGAAGGAAACCTTTGTTATCTGTAACTCAGATAAGGAAATTGCAGCAGAAGGATAATTGTAGAGCCAGAAATAACACTTCCCAGAGCCAGGCTAATGGCCTGAGTAGCAGGGAACAGCACAGGGCATTTCATTAACACAGGAGATGAGTGAGGTCAGGATGGAGATCTCAGCACTGCAACTTCTGAACTGCTGGAAGCACAAAGAGAAAAATGGAACTGGAAAAATAGGGAGAGCTTTAACTTCAGACCTGAAGCATCCTATTAAGTCCTTGTGTCCAGGGGCATGCCCAATGACTTCAAGTAATGGATGATTGCCCCGGGGGGCAGAAAGACACAGGGAGTTCCTTGATCTTCAAGGAACATCTCCTCAAAGCAGAGGAACAATTCACCTTGATGAGCTGGAAGTGGAGAAGTGGCAGAAGGCTGACTTGGAGTCCCTGACTTGAGCTGAAAGGCCAAAAGAAAGTGAACAGAAGGTGGTAGTGGGGATGGGCTACCCAGGACTATGGAAACCTTGCCCAGCCTGCAGGGGAAATTGAGGAAAGCCAAAGCCCAGGATGAGCTCTTAAGTTTGAAACTGGCCAGCAGGAAGGGCTCAGACATTGGGACTCCTGTAGCAAAAGCCCAAGGAAAATTTGTATAACCCCTGAGTATGTCAGCAGAACTACTGACAAAGGAGACAGAGGAAGAATGAGACATTTAAGGATTTTTTTGCCTCAGTCTTTACCATCAAAGCCTGCTCTCAGGCTGCTCACATCCATGTTCCTAGTGTCCTTGTCTGGGGCAAGGAAGTCCTAGCTACAGCAGAAGGTGATTTTCTTAGGAGCCACTTAATCAAACTGGACCTGGAGAGGTGAGGGACTGCCAGTCAGCAGCATCTCAGCAGCCTGGAGAAGGGGGCTGACAGCAAACTGACAATGGGCACCCAAACCAGAGAGAAAACTCTGCAAATGGAAGCCCGGGGGGCAGAAAAAGCAGCTCTGGGGGGTGGACAGGAGCCACAGTGATGAACACCAACCACATGTTGGGCTGTAGCTGCAGGAGCAGAGCCAGCAAGGTCAAGGAAAGTGGCTGTGAAGTCTTTATCCAGCACTTGTCAGGCTGCCTCTGGGACTGAAGTGTCCAGTCCTGGGTTCCCTGTTCCAAATGACACTGAAAAAAGTGGCAAAAATGAATCCAAGAGGACCAAGGTGATGAGAGGGTTGCAGGATGTAGAATATGAGAAGGGGCTGGGAGAATTGTGCTTGGCTAGCCTGGGGAAGGCTGATTACTGGTTCCAACTGGACAAAGCCCTCAGCAACCTGAGACAACTTCAAACTCACTCCTACTTGCAGCAGGAGGTTGGACCAGATGACCTCCAAAGTCCCCTCCTACTTAAATTATTCCACAATTGCAATAGTTTCTCCTTCTCATAGGGCATTCACTTTTTGGAAATAATTATTCTTCATTAAACTATTTCAAACAAACAAACAAACAAAAAAAAAATCCAGGACAAGTCTGAGATGCACCATCTGCAGGTGAAGACACTCATGGCCTGAAAGCCACTCAGCTGGAGCCAACTAAAACCTGATCAACCTCCCATGCCCCCCACATGCCTGATTCAACTTCCACCCTCTCCATGAGACAGATTTTTGCCTTCTCCACAGAAGCCTAAAATGAGGGGTTTACTGCTCTGTGTCTCTAAATCAAGATCATTTTCAACACATAGTGATCAAACCAGGGGATGCCTGTATTGATTAAAATAATTGTATTCCATCCTCTAAGGAAAAAAAAAAAAAAAAGAATTCTTCCCTTGCAAAAAGATGAGCTCAGATATTTGGTCACAGAAGCCCATTTTTACCCATTTTTACCCATTTTACCATGGAGGGTGTGAGAAGGAGCAAGTGACACACAGGCATACTTAGAATTAAGCTTCAAAAGCAAAATGGTTCATTAGTGTGAAGCAAGAAAAACAAAGACTTGTTTGAATGAACAGCTCTGCTCTAATGCAACCCGAGTCTGGTTATGGAATGTGTGTTAACCAAAATGTATATGTTTACAGTGAGAACCACTTGGTATTTGGAGGCCCTGGGTAGTGCACTCATTACTATTCATCCTCATTACTGCTCATTTTGCAACCATCACAAAAAATATGGTGACTGACTGACTGACAGCTTTTAAAATATTGTTATGCCTGAAGAACCAAAATAAGCTGAGAGAGATCTGGAATTTTAAATTCAAAAACCTGCACAAACAGCCAACAACATACTAATCTCATCTTTTTCCTAATTCCTTTCTTTTTCTTTTTTTAAGTTCAAATCTCTCCAATCCTTTGAGTTAAATTGAGTAATCCTTTTGCCTTTCTTTTACGGGGGGAAATTCATGTTTCATTTTTATTTGGCTTCAGTAAGCTGTGGAAATCTCTACATATCAGAAAGGGTGCAAATAGCATATTCCCCTAATTAGTCCATAAAAATGCTAATTTTTCTAATGAATCAGATTGAAATATCACAGGAGCAGGTAATAGCACAAACACAGAGTTTGCTTATGGGGTAGGCTTTCAGATTCATTTTGCTAATCACTACCCCAGCACAGGGCAACTTGCAAAGCCAATATTAGAACATTCAGAGAGGCCAAACCTGCTCATCTTAATTTCTGTGCAAAACAGAGTTCCATGCATCCCCCTTCCCAGGCACTTTGCATCCATTTCTAGCTGTGAAGCAAACCAGGGCCCCAGCATTCCCAGCCCAGCTCCTTCCCTCCCCATCCTGAGCAGAGCTCCTCTGCCTGTTTACTCAAGCTGAGGATGGGACCATAAATCTTTATTCTGCCCAGTTTCACTGTTAATATAATCCAGTTCTGAAACTGATAAAATGATACTCTCTGTTTTCACGGCCCAGTAGCTAACAGTGTCACCAGTCTGAACTCTCCAAAGGAGAGACTGGAATCATTGTCTCTCTGCCCCACAGCATCTTTCTCTAATTTTTTTCCCTGCACTTACACTTTTGCTCCTGCCTTCTGTGCTGGCACATACTGAGGCACTTGTATCCAAGGCAGAGACCTAGGAAGGAGTGATCTCTTTTCAAGACAAAAATTGAGTGGAATCAATGAGCTCTTAGAGGAAATCTCTTAGGGCTTGACCTTCAGGGTGGCCTTTTACTCTTTAAACCTCATGTAAAACAGTGATTCTGCCAGTCAGCCCTTCGTAAAAGATTTAAAGAAAGCGACTCTTGCCTATTGGTGGCACCAGATATCTAAGCAGGAATTAAGCAGCTTGAAAAAAAAAAAAAAAAAAAGCCTTTAAATTCAACTTATCTTTCTCCCCAAGCTTTCCATATATTCTTTATGGCCCTGTGTTCCCTTACCCCTTTGATCACTGGATATTGAAGCAGGCTCTTGTTTAATACGCAGCTAAGATGACTGCATGATAACATCAAAACAGAAGGGAACATAAAGAAGATAAAAGCCTGTGAAGTCAATAGCTCCACCAGTCACAATACATAAACAGGCCCAGTTAAAAGCCACAGCATTACAGTGCTGGCTTTATGCTCCCACAAAGCTGCACACAGTGTCAAGACCAACTACAAACTCAAATTAATGATTAAAACCACACTGGGCTTGCTTGCTTCTGCTTTAATTGCTCTTCCCTTTGCTCAAAGGGAGCAGGAACCACAAATCCCACACCTGGCTTTGGGCTTCAGCCCAGAAGCCACCACACCAGCTGGCAGAACCCTCTCTGGCAGAAATCAGGCTTTTCAGGACAAGGTTTCCTTATGTGTCCATAAGATATGCTCCTGCACCCTTGAGCCACCATCCTTATCATGGGGCTCCCTAACCAGTTCCAGAGGTATTTTGGTTGAGCAGCAAAAAGGGAGAAGAAGTTTTATTGAAATCTCTCTTGGGCTCCTTTAAGAACATTGACCCAGTTCAACCAAAAACTGAAATAAACCAAGTAACACAGGACTTTGTCTTCTTGATCCCCAACATTTTCCTGTTTCATGTTTACATGCAATAAATTCTACATTTCAGGGGCCAGACAGACAGGAAAGTTAATGTCTACTGTCTCAAACTCATCTCACACGTGGTTTTCATACCATATTTCTGGGCTGCCTAAGCTCACGCTGATCTGCTAAAATCACTTTACCCACTTGGAAGGCAGCACATGACTTGCATTCAGTTGTATTATTCATCAGACAGGCAGGATGGCAGCTCCATGACTGACTGTTAATTAGCCTTTCCCACTGGATGTCAGAGACAGTTGCATTTTCAGCAACAATTTATTCTTCTTCCCATGGAAGCATGAGGTGGAAGCTGAGGCCTATTGAAGTCAGTGACAAAAGCCCCATTGACTTCAATTGTGTCAGGAATTCATCCTTTAATGGAAAGGGACCTGCTTAAAATGTTATTTAGTGTGTGATGTCAGCACTGGGAGATAACAACTGCCCTGAGAACAATATGAACATTATGGATGGTGCCAGGATGGGACAGAGCACCCAAAAGCTCTGCACACCATCAAATCCCTGGCACAGGACCAAGACAGGGGTGGCATCACCCCCACATTTCACCTGCCTCATGTCTGGACAAGCCCAACACACAGGACATGGTCTGGAATACCTGGGAGACTTTGCCAGAGGGATGGAGGCATCTCTTTTGCTTGGTGGGCTGGATCCATGCTGCAGTCCATAGGATTTTTCATATCTAGGGTCTCCCAGGGAGTCCAATCCCTGTCCACAAAAGCAGTTGGGAAGAGCTACAGCACTACAGCTTCACAAGGTATGTTCCACCTTTAATTCCTGAAAAGGAAGGAGCTAAAAAGGCAACGAATGAGGCACTTCCTAGCTCATACTAAGCAGATGAATATTCTGGATAACTCCACTTCCTCACACAGCTGAACAACACAGGCAGTAAGAGAGAAGCCTTCTGGTGGTTGGAAAAGAAGGCTCCAAATGCTTTTCAAATTCTGTTGAGGACAAATTCTCAGCACAGCCTGGGAGATTTTATTCCAACACATATTTCTGTGCTCCTGCACCAACTGACTGGGAGTTGCCAGTCCTTTGTTCCACATATGGCTCACTTCTGGTTTGCTGTTGCTGCCCCAACAAGCTGACCTCTGAGATTTAGGTTGGACATGAGGAAGAAATTCTTCGGGGTGAGGGTGCTGAGCCCCTGGTTGCCCAGGTTGCCCCCAGAAGCTGTGGCTGCCCCATCCCTGGCAGTGGTGAAGGTTGGATGGGGCTTGGAGCACCCTGGGCTGTGGGAGGTGTCCCTGCACATGGCAGGGGGTGGGAGGTTGATGATTTGGAAGGTGTCTGGGATTCTATGAGAAGAGAAACCCACTGTGCTCATTCAAGGTTGGTCTCTGGAGCATTTAAAGCACAGAAATCTGAATTTGCTCTTCTGATGCATCCGTTTACCCATGTTGTTTAACAACACTTTATGCAAAAATTTATTGCTTGCATTAACCACAGTTCTGATATATGGAAGGACAAAAAGAAGTATGGTGAAAATCAATCCTGATTCCTGTGTAATACGTGCTGCCACGAAGTGGTGTAAGCAAAGATGGATGGTGAAGTGAAAGCAGAATGCACAGAAGCCACACATCAGGCTAAAAATAAATGTAAAAATAAAGATCAATGCACACTGCACTGGTTGCTTGCAAAATTAGACAATTAATTCTGTGTAAACGAACCTATCAGGAAAGCACACTGGGGGGATTCTGATAGCTGCTATTGCACTGCACTGGATTAAGAAAGGAGTGCTTTAATGAGATCCCCAGAGAGACTCCATGGACTTGGACCTTCCTCTTGGAAAGACCATTTTTAGCCAATTTAACTGCCAGTATGTCACCTCTCTGATACCTGAACGAATAATAACAACAAAAAAAAGCTATTACCACATTATCAGTACCAATAATCATTGTGCTTTTCAGCATCAAAAGAGACATTATGCCCTTTTCAATATATTGAGATCCATCAGAAATAATATCTATATATTAAAACCTACTTAAAGCCAGGACACTGGCAGGGCAAAGAAAGCTTTTACACGAGGGGGTGTAAAAAGCAAAGAATAAAAAATAAAACCATATAGAGCCTGCCAGTACAATCTGCAATCTGGCTTTTATTAATATTCTATTTTTCTGTAAGTAAAGCCCTAGTGTAGAGCTTGCTAAATACAATAAAAGCCCCAGTTTGACGTTTGATTTTTCAAGGAGGTACTGCAGAAAACCACCTTCAGCACCCAATGCAAAATGGCTGCATTTCAAACTGATTGCTTGCTGTAAAATAGCCAGGCAGAACCTTGTGATCAGAAGCTCAGTAGCAGGGGCAGAAGCTGTTCTTCTGTTTACAGATTCTCTGTACAAACACATATAACCACATTTATGGCTTAAATCTGGGGAATCAATATTCTCAGGTTTCAAGAAGCTTTTCCAGTGAAGCCTGTGGAATTTTCTTATTGCATTAGCTGTCTAACAGCACCAGTTTTGCTAAGCAATGCCTGAGATTCCAGGGGCAAAAAAACCACCTTTAAAATTACCTTATTAATTGCACTTAAGAAGAAGTGCAAATAAATAAACAAGCTGAGAAAGAACCCTTGTAAATCTTTAAGCCATTCTGTAAATTTGGCTGAATTACTGTGTTTCTTTTCCAGCTGGACCATTAGACCTTAGGGAAGTCCCCAGGGTTTGCATCACCAGTGTAATGGGTTGGATCTTACATGCTGACTCCTTCCTCTGCTGCTGCCTTTTTGCTGGGACAGCTTCTGTGCCACCCTCTGCCACCACAGACACCAGCTCCTACCTGGGCCATCTGAGAGGCACCAAAATCCAAGCTGGAAGAAGCCAACCTGCAGGACATCACCTATGGACAGCCACCCTCCCCCTGCCCAGCAGCTCCCTGCAGGGAAGCAGCATGTTTTAACCACCCCTAATTGATTTACAATGCTAGGAAATTGGAAAAAAAAAAAAAAAAAAAAAAAATATTTAATGGGCAAACATTTGTTTATCTGTCAGCTGTGTAATCTCAAAGCCTCAGCAGAGCCCAGGACAGCCTCCTAAGTAGCTTCCTCCAGTTGTGATTAGCTGACTCCATAGCCAGCCCTATAAATATTCTTAACATTTGCACCCAAAGGACCAAGTATTCTGTTGAGCAGACTAATTGGTTCACAACCCCTGCTAAGTATCAGCCATATCATCCCTGACTGCCATGGGCTAGGATCATCATTAGCCAAGTGACAACCTCCAGGAGAATTTTGGCTCTTTAATCTCCATTCTCCCTGAGGACATCAGACTTATTATGGGTTAAAGCTAGCAAGGTTGCCTCTTCCTCCTTGCCTATGCTGTATTCTCAGCAGAGAAGGAAAAACCCCTCATGACCAGGGTGCCACCAAGGAACCTCAAAATCCACAGCTCCCTAAAGGGACCACAAGCTGCTACAGACCTTGGGGCTAAGCCAGCCAAGGAGGAGGGACAGATCCTGCCTGCAAACCCATTCCCACAACTCCACCCTCTTCCAAGAGGAGAATAAATTAACAGGTGGCACAGGGCTGACAGCAGTCCCTGCTCAGCATCACTCCTCTCACTGATGCTGTGTTAACTTGGCTGGGATAATCCCAAAAAAACACCCCGTGCCCTGAGAGCCAGCAGTGGTGGGGTGAGAAACTCCAGAGAGAAACAGAGAGATGAAACATGGGCCACATGCTGGAACAAAGGGTGAAAGAGGGAATAAAGGTGGGAAGAACAAAAGGCAAATGTAAAGAAGACATTATATCCTTGGAAAGGCAGAACCAACTCAAAGGGTACCAGCTCCAGGTGATGAAACCTGAGCTTTGTTATGGCTGTGCCATAACCCTGGGGATTCAGGCAAGAAATGCTTTGATTCATTAGAAGAAAATGATCCACCCAAACTCAGGAAAAACTTTCAAATGTTGGAAAGTTCTGAGTATTAAGGGCTGTACTTCAAAAGACACACAGGCCACAGGCACCAAGAGCTCATGGGGTGGCATTCAGGACTATGTTCCCACCATTAATTTTCCTGAAATCCCAGAATCCCAGACTGGTTTGGGTTGGAAGGGACCTTAAAGCTCATTTAGTTCCACCCCCCTGCCATGGGCAGGGACACCTCCCACAGCCCAGGGTGCTCCAAGCCCCATCCAACCTTCACCACTGCCAGGGATGGGGCAGCCACAGCTTCTGGGGGCAACCTGGGCAACCAGGGGTTCACCAGCACCACAGCAAAGAATTTCTTTCTATTATCTAGCCTAAATCAGCCCTCTCCCAGTTCAAAGCCATTAGCCCTTGTCCTAACCCTACATGCCCTTACAAATAGTTTAGAAAAAATCCAACACCACAATTTAGAAGGAATTCCTCTCCTGATTGCAGATCTCCCTGTGAAAAGGGGGAAGGTCATTCCTCTTGGTACAGACAAAGAGCCCTTCATGGCACTCTGCAGCAGGAGGCAGCCTCTGGGCTCTGTGCTTTCAGACCCAATCCTCTGTCCTCTTAAAAACATCTTCAACTCACTAGTGCTGGAGATTCACCTGGTCATTTAAAACAAGGAGGGGGAATTGGATTTAAACTGCCAGTCACCATCCCAGCCTGCCTGGAGGCAGCAAGGAAAAAAACAAACAAAACAAAAAACAAAAGAAAACAGCACTGCCCTATTTGCTTTTATGAAATTTACAGTTAATGGGTATTAAAGGCAAAGAACATCACTTGTGGCCACTCTGTCCTGTCCCAACCTAAGTGCAGGGCTCAGAGCTGCCCCACAGTAGCACCTCCCTCCCATCCCAGCCAGCACCATGCACAACACCTTTTTTTTCTTCTTCTTCTTTGAGTCATGCTGAGAAATCTCTGCAATTTGTAGCTTTGGAAAGCCTCCACATTCACATTTAATTTGAAATGAGATTTTCCTTGTCAAAACATGCCTGAGGGCAAGTCACTTATGAAAAAAAGAAAACCTTAAAAAAAAATAGATATAGGAATCTTCTTGTCTGCTCTGACTCATAACATCTGCCACAACAAGTGTCAGAGGAAAATGCTCTCCTGCAAGAGGAACCTCCAGATGAAAGCAATACCCCAAAACAGAAGGAATCTCAATCACTTCCCCATGGCTCTTGTAAAACCCAACAGTTAAATAGTAAGAACCAATCAACATCAGCACATGAGCCTGCACAAGAGAAAGATCTGAATTACATACATATATATTTATCAAGAGAAGGTATATGTGCAGCTCTATAGGCATTGTCCTGCCACCAGAGGTGTGCAACTTCATGTTTCAAAATGCATGCCTCTGGAATAAATCTAAAATTTGATATGGTCCATACTGAGCTGCTTCACTTTTGCTTGTTTTCCTTTCAGTGACATCAGGGGATGCTGGCACTCTGATTATTTTCAGGGAAGATGGAAGTCATAGCAGATGCCAAAGTCCAAAGCAAAAGCTATTACCCATTGTGTCAAATAGTTTAGGAAAAAAAAAATAAATCTATCTAAACATTCTATATTTCTATCCCAAATGATCTTCTTCCATGAACCACTATAATGGTGAAACAATTCCTCAAACAAAAACCTCTTCAGAGATGGCCAGGACACGCAGCTCAAAAGTGACAGGAAAACCTTGTGAGAGGCAGTTACAGAATAATCTGCCCAAGAAGACATTAATTTCCAATCCCTATAGTTAGAAACAGCCTCTGATCTACACCATGAGGCTTTCTGGGAGGGCCATAATAGATTTGTTTCATTTTATTTAACTGAAGTTAAATTCCCCAGGCCTCTGGCCTCCTTGGGAAAGCTGAAAGAGAGTAGTGTTGCTATTGGATTGGTTTCTTTCTTAAAAAAAATAAAAAAAAAAAATTAAAAATCACTTTGATGGAAAGCATCTGCTCAGTGGGCCAAGGTACAGCCAAGATGGGAGGTTCTGTCCAGGAGGAGTTAGCAGGGACTGAAAATAACCATGGTGCCAGATAAGCAATTTAGATCTGTTGTTCCCATCTTCTTCCCTCTGGCACCAAGTATCACTGCATCCAAAGGGCACTCAGAAATTACAGAAAAAGAAAGGACTAAATGGGTGAAAAATAAAGAAAATCTTAAACGTCCCTTTAAGAAAGGAATGACAAGAATTGTATTTCATGCACAGATGAAGTGTTACAAGGAATGGACGTGACAGACAGGAGTATTCATGAAAACAGGTGAAACAAGGTCAACCAGTCACTTCAGTGATCACACTGGCATTAAGAGACAGCAAATGTAAAATGGGAAAGAAAAATCTCAACAATTACCTTTGTGAACTCTCTGACCCCAAAAAGTTATTGATACAAAGGGGGTGATGATTAGAAGAATGATTGGTTTCTGTTAAGTGCTAATAATAACAGTTTCCCAAGGCAGGATGAGAATTTATAAGGGCTGTTGATCAAATGTTTCAGGATGGAAGCCAAGGAGTAAGTGCTGGGTAAGAAAAAACAAAAATAAAGGAAAAAAAAAAATCTTTTGGGGATACTTTGCTCCTTAATTGTGTTAATGGGAGCTCAAGGGAAGAGGAAGAAAGGTTTAGGGTTGGGTTTTTTGGTGGTTTTGTTTGGTTTTTTTCCCAGGGTGTTGAGTCATCCAGCATTAGTTACTAACAGAGAGAGGATTCTAAGTTAATTGGATCTTTAATCGGATTGAATAGGGTAATTCCTACCTCTCTGCCTTCCTAATGGATGTCACTATGTCAGGAGTTAAACACTGAAGTGCTGCTCTGATTTGAAAGCAGTTTCTTGGGAATCCTTAGGCAAAGACAATTATTTGGATGTCCACTGAGAAAGAAAAGCATCATCAAGGTCAATATACTTCCAACACTATTTTGGAATAATTACTGTCCAGTGAGTCAATTATTACAACCAGTGCAGCCATTTTTGCATGATTTGTTTTTCCCCACAAGCACACAGTTTATTACACTTTATCAGCCTTCCTAGCTCCAAGGAGAAGATTACCATAATGTGCTCAGATTCTAGAGCAATCCTGAAAATATCCCCATTCTGGCCCAGAAATCAGAACCTTCCTATTTGGTATTCCTGGTGCTGTAAAATTCTGAGGTACATAAAAGAAATAATTGACTCAGGCAGAGCTGCAGGTAACTGGGTGCTTGAACTGGTCACCAAGAGTCTATGTTTCTGTGAACCAGTTCAAAGGAAACACGTTGCCAATATTCATTGGAAAGGTCCTGAAATATCTCTTCACATCCAAAACTAATACAGGAGAAGCTGCTAAACAAAGGCAAGAGCTTTGTGAGGAGCAGCAAAATATAAGAGATGGGAGTGATTGCTCTTCACAGAGTGGTGACAGAAGTGGTTTCTACTGTGGGCAAGACAGAGCTTCTGAAAATGTTTCTGGAAAAGTGATTTTTGGTCCTGGCTAAAGCACTTCCATGGTAGGAAAGTGATCTACAGCCCTGTGTCCCTTCATTATAACTGGAGATCCACAGGAAAAAAAAACAAACAACAAAACAGCAGAGAATTCACCTAGACCATGATCTTGCCTGAATCCCCCAGCAGAAACACAGTGTTACACTGAAATTCATGATTCCCTCATTATTTGGCATTGTCAGCATCAGAAATGTAGTCTGAATCCTTGAAAAAAGAAGGCACAGTCACTTATCTGGTGAAAGGATTTCAAGAGGACAAACACATACACAGACTGTACTCATCAGAACCAGCCAAGTCCTCATAGATTTCTCCACCAGAATTCCCAGAAGTAAGTATAAATAGAGGCTTAATTTCATTTTAAAGCTGATATAAACACCAATGGTGGGCACACAAGGGACCACAGGGAGAGCTCAGTGCTGAAAGGTAAATCAGGCCATAGCCCAGGAGCTAGAGGACATGTCCTTTGCTTCTGGGGAAGGTGGCATGGCTCTGGGGGCTCTGGTGGTGGGATTCAGCCCTTGGCTCCATCACGTCTCAGCAAAGTTGATTGCATTCCCTTTTCTCCCGGCAGCAGGAGAGGGAGTCAACAGTGCCAACAGCCCCACCCAGCAAGGGGAGGCTTCTCCATCATCATTAACCAAGCAGAGGCTCCAAAATTGCTGTTTTGACTCTGAAACAGATGACTCCAGCTCTGCCAGCACTCAAGGTGTTTCCAATGCCAACAGCTCCCTTTGCTGAGACATATGTTCCCATCTATAGAAACAGAAGCTCCTTCTCCCAGTGAAATTCCTCTCTTTGCCCTCTTGGTGTTTCTATTTCTCCTTTTTCTGCTTCCCAAGGAGGGTTCTTACCTTCTTCCTCTGATTGCCTTTTCAGTGCTCACATATTTTAAGGCTTTTGCACCCTCCTGTACATCACAAGCTGCTTTTCTCCATTGCCTGCAAATCATGGCCAGTAACTTGTGTTTGATCAGAGCACACGAGGTATCCAGTCTCAATGTGAACACACCATAGTTCACTCCAGTGGTTAATCACAGATAAAAAATTGTATTTAATGTCTAATTTAAAATTGTCTGGCTCCAGCTCCCAGCTACTGGATCTTACTACTCATTTCTCTTCTTGATTAAAAAGCTGGATATGCTTTCCCCATGAAAATACTTGTCCCTGTAATCAAGTCCCCCCTCAATCCTCTTTTTGATGAGCTAAGCAGATTGAGCTCTCTAAATCTCCCACTGCAGGGAATTTTCTCCCCTCTTCAAATCAATACTGTGGTTATTTTCTTGACTCTTAGTTTTCTAAGCTCACTTCTCAGCTGTTTACACCAAAACTGGCCATAGCATCATGCACTCAGATAAAAACCCTTTGCCAAAGGATCCCACCAGTCCTTCAGCCATGGGAAGCCCTTTGGGAAGGCATCTTCCTTTCTTTGCCCACCATGACCCTCCAGGTCCTTTCACAGGAACTTCTCTCCAGGATGCCCCATCCCAGAGCACTGGTGAAGGCACTGACTGCTGGGAGGACAAAGAAAAGAGGCAACATTTTGCCAGCCACTCAATTCATTCCATATTATTGTTATTATTATTGTTATTCTTGTTATCATCTCCAAACTACTGATTTTATTTCATCCACATTGGCAATAGTCATTCAATTTTTGTGTTGGGATTATTGACAAAGATGTTCAACACTCCCAGGAACAGTTCTTGGGAATTCTTGGGAAACTGTGCTAACCCCACACACCTTTCAGAGATGAATGCCCACAGACAAATACCATTTGCAAGATAATTCTTAATCCATTAAACAAGATCATTACTAATAAAACACACTAATTTTGTTGAGGTTGGGGTGTGTTTTTTTGTTTTTAACTAAGGTTTCATGAGATACCAAGCCTAACACCTAGAAATTTCTGCCACAATGTTAGTTACCTGCATCTATAAACCCATAAACCCATCAGGAAGGGTTCAGAAAGCTCCAGAAGAGCTTCAGAAAGCCATGGTGACTGGCCTTAATTATCCCTCTATTCTTTACATTGGTTCAGTCCTCTCTTAACTTATGTATTATTTTCTGGGATTGGAGCCAAGGTCTCCAGACATTTGTCCCCTAGCCCCTTCTGCTTCCTCCCTTTGAACACAGGCTCCACCAATTTTCCTGCTGCAAACCATGGGATCAGGAACCAAAAATCCTTTTTCCAAAGATGCTAAACAAGACTTTTTCCAAGCCCAGCCACTGAGGACCACACAGAACACGAGGGCTTTGGCCACCTCCTGCTCCTGAAAACCATTCCAAAGCCTTCAGTGCTAGGTTTCCACTGTAAATATTGATTTTTAGGAGAATTCAGCTTTGGCTTATCTGTACAACATAAACTCAGCAAGAAGATTTTTCCAGGGATGCCTGTTTCCCCACTCCACAGCATCCTTTCAAGAAGCTCATTTAGTGCCACGTGTTAATTGAAGTTCCAAGCAGTGGGTGATGCTAAGTGGAGAGGACACCATCTCCTCTCAAAGGTGCACTGCAAATTGCTGGATTAGCACTGAGCAACCCTAATGCAGTCAAGCATTTGGAATATAAACTGTCTAACATTATTTACCTGTGGCAAAGTTACAGTTCAATTACTGAAGTAATATCTCATTTAGGCAGAACAAAGGAAAAAAAAAATAGTCTGCAAAAGAGGGAATTTAAAGGCCTAAAACTTTTAAGGGCACATTGCTTCTCTGGGGACATTTGGATTTGGGGATTATAAAATAAAGAAAGCTATAAATGGTTAAATGGATTGCCTTTTCCTGAGCTTCAGAAGTTTGCATATATCAGACTTCTTAGTGAGTGCATTGTACAATTAATACTGCAAACATACAGAGCTCCCACCTCTATCCTGCCCTACAGAAGGACAGCAAATCAGGTTTAACCAGCACCCCTTACAAGGAGCTTTGTGCACAGACAAGCTTAGGATACATTTTGGAGGCTGAGAGTAGAAGAGGATTGGAAGGAGACTGCTGCTTATCTGCTGAATACAAAGATTATTCCAATATTTACTTATTTACTCTTATACACACGGTAAGATTTGTGAATGAGCCTGGATGTTTGTTGTCTTATTGGTTTTTTGGTGGGTTTTTCTTTTTTTTTTTTCTTTTTTTTTTTTTAATAAACACTGAGCCATTTTTCTTATGTGCCAAAGATGAAATTTTCATCTCGCTGTGCAGTTGGAATCAGGTGAAGTTTCCTTGCACAGTGATACCTGACAAGGGGAATGGCTGACAGGGAAAATTTGCTGCTCTGGCAGGCTAAGGAGGTGCAATATTCCCAAAGGCAGAATATGGAAATAAATGGGACAAACTTCCTTTTCTTTAGGGGCTGTGTGACCAGAGCAGCTGTATTACCTTCTGGTGCCACCACACTTGCTACACTTAACTTTTGATACAGCTTTGTGTTGTATACACCTCAAACTGCTCTCAACTTGCAGCAGTTCCCTGGGGAGCTGCAGGTAGGGACCATCTGGGCAGGATTAGCCAAAAAGCTGGGTGGGCAAAATCCTGGGCCCCACCAGCAGGGATGCTGCAATTCAACACTGTAATCAGAGATAATAAAAAAAAATCCCAGATTTAGGTGAAAGCCTAAGTCAAACCTCACAGACACAATAACAGAAAGGTACATTTGCCATGCAGGTAGTAAACCCTGAGCAATTACTGGGGATTTCAGGGGTAACCCTGTACGTTTAATGAAGTGGGCACACCTTGGCTTTGCACAGCTGGGATGGGCCTTTAATCCCTGGTACTTCCACCATGACACTGGTCATCTGTGTGACTAAGAAAACAGGAACAGTCACTATGGTTTCCTGGTTTCCACTTGGAATTTGAGACAAGAATATGCCACCTGATAGGAGACCCCGTTATAAAGCTCCTAAAGTGGCTGTTGGTGGGGAGGCAAGGTGACAACGTGCCCACTGGGGTGGAAGGGGTGGCCCAAATCAGTGTAACTCAGTCATCCTCCCCAAAACCACAGCAGTTTGTGTCAGTGACAGACCTGAGCCATTATGCCTATTTCTCAAACTGTAAATTAGATTTGCATCACTCCTGGGACAAAAACCTGATTCTGCTGAGGTCAGGGGGAGTCTGATCATCCATTTCAGTGGTGCCATGGCTTCATCTGCAATACTAATCCTGAAAGTCACCACAGCTTATCAGGTTAATTAGTTTCCTAAAAATATAACAAAATTAAAGCCTCCATTAGTACTTCTAGATACAAGTAGTTCAGTTCTGTGCTATTTCCTTTTGCTCAAATGTGACAAAAGGAATAGTTGCCTCAAAGGATTCTAGATTTTAGTCTCTAACGAGTTTTGACCAACACTTCAGCAGAACTCATACAATGTAAGCACCAAATACAAGTTATTCAGCTGCAAAACTGTCTCACGACCAATGGGACCTTCTCTGACATGTATCCATGTCAAAAAAACCAAACAAACCAAAAAAAAACAATCAAACCACAACAAACCCTGTAAAATCTATTCCCTACAGAGAAATTTTACTATAGCAAATTATTCCACCAGTGGAATAATATGGAAGAATAACCCGTGGAAAACAAAGCAAGGAGTTTGCAAAACCAGTTTTGGCTACAAATTCACCACAATCAGGAAGCATGTTATGGTTTGGAGTATTTTATCTATGAAGAAGAAAAACAAACTTATCAGGCCAATGGGCATGGGTGCAAGCAAGCACACATACCTGTATCAGCCAACACAAACTGCCCCTGCCCAGCAGAGAAAAAGATTTCAGTGGTGTGACAAACACCACACTGAGCTGTAAGACATCTCTTGAGGAAATCTGTAGATGCATCAAATTCTACAATCTTCTAGTGTTCAAAATTCTCTGATTTCATTAAATTGAAGGTAAAAAAAAAAAATAAGAGGTTGTATTTTGTGAGTACATCTGAAAAAAAAAAAAAAAAAAAAAAAAAAAAGAAAAAAGAAAAAAAGAAAAAGAGCCATTGAGTTAATCACTACTGTTCCCTGAAAGGATTGTTATGGTATTTTCTAACAGAAAAGATTCTGCCTTGGAATAATAATTTTACTTTTCTTCTAAGCAGAGCAATCTTTCATCAAGACTAATTTTATTTCAAGCACTGGGGACACAGCGATGGCACCAGCCATTTTTTAGTGAAACCTTGTTCCAGGTTCCCATCAGCTTTCCCCTTGCAACACACACCACAGAAGTGAAGGATGCATTTTTCAAATTCCCTTTAAAGCTGTGGGAATAGAGCCCTGGAAGGCAGCCCTCTCCTCTGCCTCTCAAGTGCCATGCCAGCAGCCTTCAAAGCCACCTCTCCTGTGACAGCCAGAGGGAAGGGCTTGTGTCACACTCCACAAGTCACCAAAGGAGACACAGACTAGAAGGTGGATGAGCTCGATTCTGGGATCTATTTTCCATTCCTCCACTTTGGAGATGCCTCAGGAATTAATTTCAGCTGTCCTGAAGGGAGACTGCTGACATTTCACAGGCGTCTCCAGGGTCTTCCCCCCTCCCTCCAAAAAACAAAAAAAGCAGAGAGACTTGAAATGAGACTTTTTTTTTTACAAAGCACAGAAGTCATCTGACTAAACTATATTGAAAGGAGGACTCACTGAAATGTTTAGGTATACGTCCTTGGAAATGTTTAGGTACATGTCCTTGGAACTGGAGGTCTTGCTTGGCTTGGTTGAACTCAGGAGGGCACCGAGACATCCCGGCCATGACAGACCCCTCCCAGGGCTTCACAGTTACAGCCATGACCACCTCTAAAAAACCACCAGCAAAAAAAGTAACCCTGCTCTGAGAGCACTCCACTCACATGCTGCCTTCCGTGCCCTGGAGAGGAGGAAGAGGAGGCTGAGGAGGAGGCTGCAGCTGCAGCCCCAGCTCCGTGGGGACTGGGCCGGAGACCCAGAGCAACGTGAAGGCCTCGGTGTCCATCTTGGGTGGCTCCGGGGAAACAAAGCCCAGGGCAGGGACATGAGGTGCCTATTCCCCACCTCCTTGGTTGCACAGGTGGGGAGGATGGGACAGGGACACTCTGAGCAGCTCTGTTGCCTTGGCACAGCGATGTGGCTGTGTGCAGCCCGCGGGAGCCTTGGCCTGGCTGACAGAGCCACTGTCACAGCCAGACCAGGAACCATCTGTCAAAAATATCCTGGAAAGCTCCACTCTGACAAATAAAACAACCCTGCCCAGGTTTAACTGTTGGCTTCTTCTCCCCCAGCTGCTCAGGCCTGGATTCAGGCATCTCCGTTCCTTCCGTGTGGGAGAAGAGGAGCAAAGAGGAGGATAAATCCGAACGGGTTCATCCCCGTCCTTCCCAGTCTCTCCTTCAGCTGCCCTAACCCAAGTCAGGTCCCCACCACAGCTCTAATTTAATTCTGTCTTGCTGCTGGCTCAGCAAAAGGGAAAAAAAAAGCACCTGAAAAGAGAAATTGGCAATTTTCTCTATAAATGGAGAAAAGAGAAGGCTAGCAGGGGAAAAAAAAATTAAAAACCCTTAAATGAAGAAAGTAACATAAACCTCGTCCTTCTTACATGGAGCAGGATCCACACTTGGAGGTCACACTCAAAGCAACCAACACCAGTTCAGCTGTAACAAGAAACACCAATTTTAATGATAAACTCTTTTCCATCTGCATTTTTTGGACTTGTATACATTCAGGTGTAATGAAGGGAGAAGGAAACATCTGCCAAGGGATGCTGCACCCTCACAAAACACATCACAAGGGCCACCATAACTCCTCATCCCCCGATTCATCCAGGGTGCTTGGACACTGGGGGCAGAAACCCAAGAACACCAAATATTACCATGTATCTTCACCTGTTTAGAATGCAGAGGCAATCACTACAAAAGCAAGCACTAATCAGCATTTGAGTATGCAAATGTAAGTGCATTTATCAATGCATAAAAGAGGTACAAGGACAGCATCTGGGGGGGGGGAACAAAAAAACCCAACTGCAACAACCTTGAGTTTTGGATGTTTACTTTGTTACATAGAAATACCACCACCAAAAAAGCCACGGCAAAAATCAAACAAGCTCATATGTACATAAATCTTTACTTCTATTTCTCTAGGCCTAGAAAGGCAGTTTCAGACTCACAGATTATGAACTAGAATAATCTTGGCCTAGAAATATTGACAGATCATGAGTTGAGATTCGGTTCACTCTGGCCCAAGCCTGACAGCAATTATGGGCACTGCTACAATATCCCCTCCTAGTTCAATATGTCAGTAAATCCTCCAGTACCCAAGCTCTTTGTCTAGGAAAAAACAGAAATACCTGGATTCCTTCTTCTCACCAAAAGGCAGGAATAAATCTTCCAGAATGCCAATTACTACCTAACTAAAATAAATGCTATGGCAGCTTGCTGGTTTCCTAGCCCAAGTATACTTTTTCTCAGTTAAAATTTCAGAAGAAAAAGGTTATGTCTATATTAGCAAGTAACAGAGCTCAAAGGCCACAGATAAGTAGTGGAAAAGGGTGCTGAGAACCCCAAATCCAGACACTGCAAAGACTTGGCTTCAGCTTTAGTCAGGAGGCCACGGATGGAAAGCCCATCAGCAACTGGAGCTCACAAAGTAAACTCCTGGATGCCACAAGCTGGTTGAAGACAATACTGGTATTGAAAACATTTATTTTCCTTCCGCTCTTTGAGTAATAAACCTGCTATTTCCTCGTGAAAAACAGATCTGCTGAGAAACCAATGTATTCCACAAGGACAGCTCAGAGAGACCTCCAGCCACCTGAGCTGGAGACTGCCCCAAAGCAACTCAGACATTGATCAAACCACTTGTTCCATGTTGCATTTCATTTACTCACAAAGGAATTCATGTGTGTAACTCCACAAGACATCTTTGCAGGATCTCACATCTCGAGACAGAACGAGGGGAACTGTTCCAAAAGCCTGGAGTAGATGACAGCCTTTGTTAAGTCTGCCTTGCCCCACTAATGATCTTGGGTTTTGAACAGAAGTCTAGCTGAGAAAGGACAATTGAAACTTGTTACAAGTTTCTGAGCACATCACCACCAGAAGATGGTGTACAAGCAAGATTCCTGCTCGTTCTTTCATACCAAATTGCTCTACACAGAGGCATCAATTTTAATAATTTTAATTGGATTGGATTTAATAATCCAAGACTGTTATAAGGTGGGCTTTGTACTGGGAAGAAGAAGAAAAAAAAAAAAAAAAAAGAAGAAGAGCTTTAAGGAAACAGAATTTCTATTTTACTGGACAAATATACCAAAAAGAAATTGTGGCATCTTGGCAGGTTGCTAAGCAACCAGAGTTCTAGTGTCACTTGTTTGTGATCAATTCAAGTCATTCATCAGGCGCTGAAGCACCAGCTCAGGAATTCCAGCAAATCTGTGTCTTGGGAAAGCCACAGGGACTTCCTGCCACACAATAACACTTTCTTTCCTCCGAGATAAACTTTGTAGATGTTCTTTTGATCTGTGTGATATGTTAATTCGTTATTCTTAACATACTGCTAATGGGAAAAGCTATAATTATCTAACTACGGCCTTGTAAGGCATGCAAGATAAACTGAACTAATTAGTAGTGTTTAAAGTAGTCCCTGTCCTCTCCCACTGGGGAAAGCAGCTGATCCTGCCTTATCACAGAAGTGTCCACAACATTGTTTTATGGAATGTAGGACTACCCTTCTTTTTAATTTTTCCCTCCAAACACAGGTGATTAAGTATATTTCCAGTGGCAACCAAGATGGCTACAATCCAAGCCACTTGAGGTCCACACACGTGGTGTAAATAATGTAATCTTTCACCAAAACCAAAGCTTTTCTACTGGGTTTCTTGGGATAAAGAGGGGTGGTTATATTTTCATTCGCTAAGTTGAATTACTCAAGCAACAGATACTAAGTATCCATAATATTTACATTCACTCACACTGAGAACAAGTGTAATCAGCATGTATATAGCTAGAGACTATTTCAGCTTCACATTCAGAGTTCATTTTGCTCCTGTTTTGATCTAAAACAATAATAAATTGCAAGAGTTTAGAGAACAAACTGGTTTAAAAGCTGTGTTGCATATGGCATCATTTCTACAACTCTTGGATTGCTGACAGGTTTTTTTTTTTTACTAAAGATATGTAATGATACTCTTGCATATATTGTGCAATATTCCTAAAGAAACTCCTTTACCTCCTGTAAACATTGATGTCTTATCTCTTGCATCTAATTTTAACACAACATGGACTGGTCTTGAAGTCCTTTTTAAGCCCAACTCCATGGCCTAAGTAACGACCACTGGAACTGGCTGACAAAAGTTTTCTATTTTACTAAAGACCCACAGAGAGAGGTTTTGTTGGGGTTTGGGTTGATTTATTTTGGTTTTGTTAAGCATTTAAGGAAAGCCTTAACACAGCAGTAGTAATGCACTCTGCTACTTGACATCGGGAAAAACCAAGTGGAGGATCACGGGAAGCAATGGGCAAAGGACCATGGGCACAGCTCCAAAAAGGTAACATCAAGGTAGTGGATCAAGGGTTGGACTTGATGATCTCTGAGGTCCCTTCCAACCCGGACAGTTCTATGATTCTATGATCACATGTGTGTCCACAAATAGGCAAAAATGACACCTTCGTTGTAGGGACCAAGTTTTTCCCCATCTCTTTGCCTCAGACTTGTAACTAAGCTCACAATATTTCTTATTTATCACACACAGAATGATATCTGGGGGAGCCACATTTATTTGTTTAACTCAGTCACATCAGAAGAACCCTTGACAATCCAAACACAGACACCACCCCCTCAACTCTCTGCTGAAATTTTCCAAAACATGTTGCAATCAAAACTATTCCTACACAACGCTGAAAATAAATTTACTTGCTTTATGCCTGCTGAGTTGTGGCTCATAACCTGTGCATTAGCTCAGCTTAGCTCCTTTCAACCCCCCCAAAAAAAACCACAGAGTAGCCTTAGTCACAGAGGGGAGGGATGAACAAGCTGTTGGCATTTACTGGGTCTGACTGAGAAGCCAGAATCCCCTCGCTTGAAGAAAAGCTGAACCTGAGAGCACTGATGCTCTGATGGTGCAACACCAAGCAGTGCCACGCAGCACACACCACGGAGGTGTAAAGAGCAAGACAATCACCTCCAGCAACCCCAGAAAACAAAGCAAACAAACAAGCAAAAAGAAACAATAAGAAACAATAAGAAACAACTCAGGACATTTGCTATTATTTCGGAAATAAAGATGAAACACTCCCCAAAATCTTCAAGAAGGGAAGAAGAAACAAGTGTCTGCCACAGATGCCTGAGATGCAGGCTTGGAAACTTGAACCCACCTAAAACATCAGCCTGAGAGCTCCGTCCCCAAGCCGAACCACTGCCACCGTGTCTTTGCCTCCTTCCCACCCCATCCCATCCCCCAGGGCTCCGCACCCTCCCGCAAACTTTCCCCGGGCTCTTCCGGGCCCTGCTACCGGGTCGAGACATTCCGGACCGCCCGGGGGATATACGGGGAAGGGGGCATGGGACGAGACCTTCACCTCGGGGACCCCCCGGGCTCTCCCCGAACGGGCCCCTCGGGGGGGCTGAGCCCGCTGGTTGCCCACGGCTTTGGAGGGGGAAGCCCGGAGCTTGGGACCAGGCGCGGTACAGGGAGGAGGAAAAGAAGGTTAAAAATTGTAAAAATAATTAAAGAGGCTTTTGGTAAAAAAGGCAGCAAGAGCAGCGGCGGGGACCAGCGATCCGAACCTCCCGCGGCAGCCCCGGAACGAACCGGTCCNCCGCCCGCCCAGGGGAGCCCGGGCACGGAACCGGGCTGAATGGCATAGAAATGGACCAACTGGGGAGAACTTCCCGCCGGCGGGACCCTCCACCGCCAAGTCCCCTCCAGCGGGACCTCCAGAACCAGGTCCAGGAGGGAACAAGCATCAGCCCCTCCCTCACACACACAGACACACAGACACAGACACAGACACAGACACAGACACACACACACACACACACACACACACACACACACACAATTTTACCCTTCTCTCGGTCTGCAGAACCGGCGTTTCTTTGCAGAGGAATGGATGAGAAATCAGAAAAGCTCAGCTGGGGATGATCCTCCCTGCCCCGGCCACTTCAGCACTCCCTGGCTAAAACCCCCCGGCGTCCATCATCACCACACCTAGTGCTTCATACGTTCAAACCTTTGAAAATCCTTTCTTTTTCCCTTGTTTGTTTTTTGTTTTTTTTTTCATAGAGGTGTCACAGAATGGTTTTGGTTGGAAGGGACCTCAAAAATCATCTATTTCCAGCCCCCTGCATGGGCGGGGACACCTCCCACCAGAGCCGTGTGAATGCCCCTCTCCTTGATTGTTGATGTGTGTTGCTCCACTGCACACATGGCCACAAAACCAGGGTTGTGTGCTGGACTTTCTGCCTCTATGGCTTGTTTCTCTAATCCCTTCATAGAACAGGCTAAATTTTCCAGTGACTGGCAAAGACGGTTGTCACAAATCTGCCAGTCATCTTCTTCAGCACTCCATCCAGAGGCACTGTGTGGAGGTGGTGAAGGTCAAGAATAATCATTTCCATGAGGATTCAGACTTCTCAGACAATTTTATGTCTCACTCCTGACCTTTGGGGGGGTTTTCTGTTCTCTGAGCTTTGTCTAATGCAATGGGCAATAATCATAAAGTAACATTCACAGACATTAAACCATAAAACCACCCTACCGAATCCCAGTTCACACTCATGGGGATTATTATCATTTGGGTTAAAGGTTTTCTTGGATAGTAGCAATCAGAATTTGTTGATGAACTGGCCAGCCCATGTAGTTCATCTCCAGCAGATTTGGGTAGGTGAGCTTGCTTTTTGGCTGGGAAGTAAATAAGTCAATATAAGGAAAGGTATTATAAACTAAAGATGGTAGTAAAGGTAAAAAAATCAGAAGCCTAGTATGGAAAAGTGTAGATAATTCAATGTTTCTTTTGTATTAAGAAAGCAATTCAAAATTCTGTGAAAGCAATGTTATGCTTGATGCTTTAGTCGTGCAAATTCAGATTCCAGTTTCATGTTAAACTACATTTCAGTCAGCTTGGGCCAATAGAAATTCCAAACCTCTCACCAGATGTCCAGAGGAGAGCTCCTAGCATTCCAGGCCAGCCTGCTTAGGGAAGCCCTGATGTTGGGCAGCAGGAGTTTTGTGGGGCAGAGGCTGATCCTGGAGCACACACAGGGAGTGGGAACCCCCCTCTTTGGCTCCCCCTGGCAAAGCCAAACCCTGAACTGACTCACTGTTTCATCCCAAGACAGTAAAATGCTATATTTCCAGCACATTGCTTCCCAAAGCTACTGAGAGCTAAGCCACAGGATAGCACCCCTGTGCAGTGGAAACCCCAGAATAAATGGCAAAGGAGGCAGCTGCAGGGGAATGTCTGGCCTGTGTTGAGGCTGCTGATGTATTGAAAAGTTGTTTGACCCAGTATAAATGTGGCCATCAGAGACTGAGTCAAAATCCAGGGATGAGTGGAGATTTACTGAAGCATTGGCAAAAAAACTTGAGATGCCTGAAGGATGGGAAGCCACGTCTGGGAGCTGAGATAACAGAGCTGGCTGGAGAGCTGAGGAGAGCCAGGGTGAGCTGGCATTGCCCCTCCTGACACTTCCAAGAGGATGAAAAAACAGGAGGAATGACTCTTACCCACTTACTACTGCCCTCCTCTCGGGATGCCTCAACAGGACCAGGAGTTTCCAGGTTGATTTCCAGAGGGCTGTGACATGTAGGAGAAGAGAGACAACAATTTAATTACCTCCAGGACCACTGCCAGAGTCTACTCCCAGGGCTGCCCCTACCTTCACTGCCACATCCAGCACCCAGACAGGCTGTGAATGAAGAGAAAGGAGTTGGGCTTGCAAAACACAGCCCCCCCTTAAGGCTTTCATGTCCCTGCCCAGCTGGCCCGACTTTCTATCCTCTCTGGCAATTTGATTTTCCTCTCACACTTTCAGGTTTCAGCCCCTAATATGGGAACCAGTTCAGTGACTGTAATCTGTTGACACAGAATTATGCAGCTAAGTTTTCCTGATGCTAGGAAACCAGCTGATGGAAAAGTCAAAGCACATTGGCTTACCAAAATCTACTCCTCACTTTCCAAATGAAATGTCTGCATGTTTGTAATAAGATGGGGCACTCATCACATTTATTTCAGAAACTGGGGTTTGCCTTAAGTGTAAATAAATATCATTCATTGTGCTTCAGATTTCACTGGGCAATGAAACGGGGCAAATGTCACTGCACTTAGTCTGCACAGAACAAAAATAAAGACAGAGAAGCACAGTTTGGTCCTGCCCGTGTCTCCACAGAACTGCTCTTTATTTTGGGATTTCCTGCTGAAAATCAAGGAGCCTTTTCATCAAAGCCACTGCTTGATGCAAGAATGAGAGAGAAGCACTGCTAGAAACATTGAAAAAACCCATTAAATCTCTCTAGGCTAGTACTGGTGACATATTTAAAATACATGTTAAATCATACTGTTGTCTCAAATCAAGTGTGAGGACAAAACCTCAGAATATTTATCACAAGGATTTTCTAAAGAAATCCGAAAGAAAAGAGGGTGTGTTTGTGCCTCTTGCAACTTTAACTTGTCACTGCATTTCCTGAACGTGGCCCCTCAAGGAACACCTTCCATTTTGAAATCATTTCCAGAACAGGAGGCTCAGAAGATTTCCAATCTTACTCAAAATGCCACTTAAGATACACAAAATACTCAGGACAAAATAACAGATTGGCCAGGTTTTCTTTGGAGAAAATTAATTTTGCTTGTAATTTCCAGTACATGTCCCACCACCACAGCTCGTTAATAAAGATGATGAAATTTTATGCATATGCAAAAATGTGAATGTACTTGAATACAAAGAGCCACAGTTTGATCTTGCTTTTTTTTTTTAAAAAAAAGGATAAGTTTCTGGGAATCTGTTTTTATTCTGGACAAATGAAGTAGTTAAAATAATGACATCACTACAACTGGCATTTTTTAAATACAAATTTGCTTTGGAAATGATGTCATGCTGCAACATTTCACAGTATTTCCATTAGCTTTGGAATTTTTAGGATATTGAAATGATACTGATACTCTGTTTAGTATAGAATATTAAATTATACCAGCTGAGAGGCACAAAAAAGAAAAAATTGAGCTCACGGGGGAAGATTTTAACTGCAAAGAGAAAAACACAGATGAGAGAGAGAGTGATGCATATCCCACTAATGGTTTATTAACCATGTAGCTGAGTGTACATCAGTGATGCTTGGCTTTGGAGTGTTGAAAGTAAGATGGGTCTTGACCAGAGCAGAGAAGCTACAGGCATGGTAGAAAATGCTCATCTTATCCTTTATAATGAGAGCACAGAAAAATTTAAATTAATTAGAGGAACTACCACTTTACAGACTTCCAATCAATCCCAAGAATTTAGGCTTTGAAGACCCCCGGAGTGAAATGTTGGGATTTTTTTCTTCATATAATTTTTTTATAGGCTGGATAATTTTATGAATGCTAATAACATCTGTAACTATGCAAGCTAAGATGATAACAATGGTAATCAAATCTCATGCTTCAGGGCATAAATTGATTGCTTGAAGGGGCTGTGGCTTTTCTCAAGGTTTTTCTTTTTTTCCCACTGCTGGGTACCTGATTTCACAACTGAGTAAGTGCATTTCAAGGGGAGTGTTTGCTGCTGCAGTGAGACAACTGATCTAATCCTTTTACAAATACAATAAATACGACACCAAAACACAGCAAGCTGCCTATATGCTTTGCAAAAACTAACAGGTTTAGGAACAAATTCAGTGAAATATTTACTTATTTTCCAGTTAGTTTCCTATGGTTCTTTTGAAAGAAAGCATATTAAAATAAATAAATAAATGGAAACCCTAAAAAAAACCCTAAGAAACATTTAGGAGCAACAGTCTCACAGTGAATCTTAAAGACCCAAGTCAGGCAAGTGGGTTCTTCCACAACTAGGCTCAGATCCAAAAATCAGAATGAAAACCAATCAGTTCACAGAGTACCAAGTCACCAGGCTGGATGACCTATAGATCTCCTATGGACAGCTTCTAAGAACCTGCTTTTGAAGACAACCATATGTTTCCATCCAAAAAGAGGCCATGGTCACTTTCCTTTGAAAAACAGGCACAGCAAGGGATGAGAGAGCTCAGCCTGGAGATGGGGATTTAGGTTTAATCCCCCATACAGGTTTGTGCTCTGCTCCAGGATACAGGTTTGTGCTCTGCTCCAGGAGCTCTGCAAAACATATATATCATCAAGCACAAATGAGTTAAAGATTCTCTGGACCCAATGTGGAGCAAAAGTTGGAGCCTCACCTTTGTAAGGACAGTTGGGGAAGGAAGGCTGGAGTGCCAGTGGTGCCACAATATTCGTGCTGTTTTCTTCAAATATTCACTAAAGATCTGAGAACCTGTAGAGAAAGCTTCTTTCAGAACTAACATATATGATATGATATATATTATAGATGATGAATAATAGTTGATATGTGACATATTAATTAAAACTTTGCAATTTGTCATATTTGATGTCACTGCTTTTTAAGACTTCTATCATTCCAGGTTTGTTTGGTTTGGTGTTTTTTTTTTTCTTGCACTGCAGAGCACAGGGTGACATTCCCAACCAGAACCCTTCAAAGCAGAGCTCCACAGCACATGTGTCAGGTACCCACATGTATTGAAATTACAGATCCACCAGTTCAAGTCGAGTTGGCCACTCCACCATAGACACCTTCTCCTTTGGTAGCCTGCCCAGTTACCTTGTTGGCATGCACCAGTTTCTGGGATGAAGCTACAAAACTGGAAATCTGAATGGCCAGCCAGCAGATGATCAGTCACCCGCCACACAACAAGTTCTTTTATTGAGAAAACCCAGTGCCATGCTCCCAAAAACTGCTATCTGGAAATGTATCTGTGGGCTCTGCACAGAACTGGCATGCAGCCCAGAAAAAGCAAGCCACAGTGGTTAGAGAAATGGATTTGTGACTCATGTCAGGACAATGGCATTGATCTCATTCATTTGTGGAAGAGATTAAAGAGGCCTAGGAATAAAGATTTTCTATTTGCTGAACAATAACTGCTAGTGACTGGAGAAAACATCAGCTCCAAGGTCCTCACGGTTGTTCTTGTTCTGGCCTGGTGTGGAGGTGGGATATGGAGAATGAAGCCTTTGCCAGGATAACCCATGAACACAGTCATAGCTTTATCAGTGATGGAGATGAGACCTATTGCTCACTGACTGCTGAATAAAATGCTTTCATTCTGCTTTCAGACAAGGCAACTGGTGCACTTTGTACAAAACATCTACTGCCAAACTCCTCCACTGGGGTGACAGAACCTGAATTTCTGTGCTTTCTCTACAAAAATCATAACCAAATATTATAAAGAAATGGTTTGAGCACATTTTTCCACTGAGGGTCAAACCTGTTTGGGCTGTACTAGCTGGCAACATTTACAGAGTCATCTGAGCTTGAAGCTGAGCTAAACAAACAGCTAAACCAGGGACCCCCTCCCAGGTTCTGCAGACATGGGAACAAGATGATTACTCAGGGGTTCATTTGGTTTTCATGAAAAAAGAAGAAATGACACTGATCTCCTACAACAGGGACAAAGAGTGGCCTTGGCTAATGCTATCATTTGTATTCTTCTACTTCTGACGTCTGTCTAGTGGATGGATTTTATTAAAATAACCCACATTAAAGTCCAAATCAAAAACAAACCACTAGATGGATTGTTGCTGGACCATTTAGTGCTCCCTGTATTCCTTTACCAATTTGATGTGACTGGTAGGTTGTGGGGTGTTCAATAGGTCACCTGCATCAGCAATTTCAGGCCAGACAATTTGCCTCTGCATACTACATGGAATGATACACATTTTCCAATTACACTGCAGACTGCTTTGAAATTCTATCAGACAGACCAAGTTATATGAAGAATAGAAAGCTTAGGGGAAAAACAGCAGACAAATAACTCTATATTCAAACAAAATTTTTTGCACAGTCAAGCTGTAGCAGCTACACAAAATGATTAATGCAGGCAGGGAAGCAATCCTTTGATCAACAACATAAGACTTCTTTTAAAAATATTGGCAACTGTCAGGAGTTTATAAATGATTTATCCCTTTTCACTGTCCTTCAGACAAGGCATTTGAGGAGAAACAAATTAATACTGTGAATATCAGATAGAATAACTGGGGAAAACACTCTGCAAAAAACAAGCATGCTCCTTTTAAAATCTAGGGATTGCCACAGTGGTCAGAGTTACAAGGTGTGATAGTACAACTTTACAATAGGTTTAGTAGAATGAGTATTTTTTTTCAGTGTCTAAATTAAAAGGATAAATACTTCCAAAAAGCTTTCAGGTCAAAACTAACAGCACATGGAGATCTGTGGGCCAGGGTGACCTTAACCATGTGAGCTGCTCCAAGCAAGCAGTCCACTTTTCCAGAGCAGCCAGAAAAAGCAAAATGGTAGAGCAAGGAAAAAGGAATCCAAGTGATAGAATTAGGTTCCCTATAGAGAACCCGTATTCTAAGAGAGATTTCAGAACCACTGGTTGAACCTCACCTGTTTGGAGGGCTACAAAATCCCCACCTGTCTAAGCAGAGTGTGTTAGTAGGCATGCAGAGTCTCTATTGCTTTGGGGTTTTGTCTTGGTATTTATTATGGACTTAAAGAGTCCAGTTCTGCCATCTGCAGCCCAGGATGGAGACCAAGGTGCTTGTTAGGATTCAGAGAGGAGTCAGGCAAGCAACTGCAGCATTGCAAAGTACATCTGAGAGTGAGCAGCCAGAATTCATTGAGCAGCATGGCAAGAGGTGATCAGATTCCAGTCTGTGGCACCAGAGGGAATAGGCAGTCTGTACTGGTGAGCTGCTCCATCCAGGTGACAAAGTGCAACAACATCTAATGACTGGCAGATGAGAACATTGTTTAATTTTATTTCAGTTTCTTAACAGTGAGTTTAACTCAATCTGTGGCACAGTTTGCCTCACTGTGATCACTTATTCATGTTGGTCCATTATAACATTAAGACTGCACACTTTTTTTCAAAAAAATACCTTTTAGTTCAAGAAATAAATATTTAGTCGGGAGTGTACAAAGAAGAAATCAATGTAGTCGACCACCATGGTTCTACTCCAGCCTAGCAGTGACAGGTACACAAGGTCTAGAGCAAGAGGATGCTGGGCAAGTGAAGATGATCTCAAAAGAAACCCCTTAATCCAAGTCCTGTCAGTAAAAAGGGACTGGTTTAGAGAGCTGTGCAGGTGTGGAGTGGCTCCAGCTGTAGCAGGGTACTGGCTTATTTTACTCTGTCATCTTCCTATTTTGTGCATATTAGTTTGGGTAGATTTAAATGCAATGCTGAGGGGAAACAGTACCAGAGCAGAAGTGCTCTCTAAACACTCTCAGCTGTGTTTAGCTTCCTGAGGTTGTGCTATGTGACATACTGACTGACTTAATGCTCCAGAATTATCATAGTTTTTCTTTGAGTTCAAGCTGAGCTGACTTTCAGCTCCTTGAAGCCAATATAGCTGTGATGCTCCCCATCAACTGAGAAGTTATCCCCTTTACTTTTCTAAATCTATTTATCATCTCTGACAACTCCCAAATTTCAACTCTGTTGACACTGCTTCCTTAGTCCTTCTACCATCTGCTTTTCTGCTGGGCTTACACGTGTTTCTCTGCCAGTGATTGTAGAGTATGCCAAAGCAGTGAAAAGCACAACAGAAAGTATGTTTTTAAAGTGTTTAGCCTCATCTGGGAGGTAAATGCACTGATATCACCAGCGCACAAGGATGATAAATACAGCAGCAGCCAATACATCTGATCTGGGGTATAAATTTAATGAAGTATTCACTGACTGCTGACAAAACCCACCTCTTACAAAGTCTATGAGCACAGCCCAGCAAATATTCCACCCTTGAGGAGTCACACACATCCCTTCTGCACCTGTCNAAGAGACAGGTTTAGTAGAATGAGTATTTTTTTTCAGTGTCTAAATTAAAAGGATAAATACTTCCAAAAAGCTTTCAGGTCAAAACTAACAGCACATGGAGATCTGTGGGCCAGGGTGACCTTAACCATGTGAGCTGCTCCAAGCAAGCAGTCCACTTTTCCAGAGCAGCCAGAAAAAGCAAAATGGTAGAGCAAGGAAAAAGGAATCCAAGTGATAGAATTAGGTTCCCTATAGAGAACCCGTATTCTAAGAGAGATTTCAGAATCACTGGTTGAACCTCACCTGTTTGGAGGGCTACAAAATCCCCACCTGTCTAAGCAGAGTGTGTTAGTAGGCATGCAGAGTCTCTATTGCTTTGGGGTTTTGTCTTGGTATTTATTATGGACTTAAAGTCTCCAGTTCTGCCATCTGCAGCCCAGGATGGAGACCAAGGTGCTTGTTAGGATTCAGAGAGGAGTCAGGCAAGCAACTGCAGCATTGCAAAGTACATCTGAGAGTGAGCAGCCAGAATTCATTGAGCAGCATGGCAAGAGGTGATCAGATTCCAGTCTGTGGCACCAGAGGGAATAGGCAGTCTGTACTGGTGAGCTGCTCCATCCAGCTGACAAAGTATAACAACATCTAATGACTGGCAGATGAGAACATTGTTTAATTTTATTTTTGTTTCTTAAGAGTGAGTTTTACTCAATCTATGGCCCAGTTTGCCTCGCTGTGATCTCTTATTCATGTTGGGCCATTATAACATTAAGACTGCACACTTTTCTTCAAAAAAAAAAACCTTTTAGTTCAAGAAATAAATATTCAGTTGGGAGTGTAGAAGAGAAGAAATCAATGTAGTCAACCACCATGGTTAGCAGTGACAGGTACACAAGGTCTAGAGCAAGAGGATGCTGGGCAAGTGAAGATGATCTCAAAAGAAACCCCTTAATCCAAGTCCTGTCAGTAAAAAGGGACTGGTTTAGAGAGCTGTGCAGGCATGGAGTGGTTCCAGATGTAGCAGGGCACTGGGGCTTATCCTTCTCTGTCATCTTCCTACTTTGTGCATATTAGTTTGGGTAGATTTAAATGCAATGCTGAGGGGAAACAGTACCAGAGCAGAAGTGCTCTCCAGTTCAGCTGTGTTTAGCTTCCTGAGGTTGTGCTATGTGACATACTGACTGACTTAATGCTACAGAATTATCATAGTTTTGCTTTGAGTTCAAGCTGAGCTGACTTTCAGCTCCTTGAAGCCAATATAGCTGTGATGCTTCCCATCAACTGAAAAGTTATCCCCTGTACTTTTCTAAATCTATTTATCATCTCTGACAACTCCCAAATTTCAACTCTGTTGACACTGCTTCCTTAGTCCTTCTACCATCTGCTTTTCTGCTGGGCTTACACGTGTTTCTCTGCCAGTGATTGTAGAGCTGTCTCTT
>JAAWXA010000016.1:18061309-18268423 GCA_038090715.1 Florisuga fusca | reverse complement strand
ACTCCTCAAGGGTGGAATATTTGCTGACAAAACCCACCTCTTACAAAGTCTATGAGCACAGCCCAGCAAATATTCCACCCTTGAGGAGTCACACACATCCCTTCTGCACTCACCAAAGAAAGAAATCCCCATGCCAACTTTCAGCCTCCATCCAGGAATGCCACTCAGACATCATTTGGCCATAATGACAGCAATCACCAGTGAACAAAAAGAAACTTTTCTAAAAGGAATTGTTTCTAGAAAGGTATAGTCAGTCCTCTGTTCAAGTTGTGAACACCCCAATTGTTTCCATTTCTCTTACCTTTGCTGGAATCCTTCCCTTGTGCCATCCATGATGCACTGAAACGCCTTGCAAGGATTACACAGGAAGGGAGAAAAGGTTAGCATTTTCTTTCAAACTGTAAATAAAATAAAAAAAAAACAAATTTTACTTCTTTCTACATCACTACATCTACATACAACATACAGTAAATATATACAACAATTATACACAACCTTATCTTCTGGATTCATTAATTTATCCCCTAACTTGTAGAAGGGATTGTATTTTCTCTCCTTGCAGAAGTCAGGAGATATAAGCTTACCTGTTTGTTAAAAATGATTTTCTTCTCCACTCATATTGCCAAGATCTTGGGCTGACTGAAAATAAAGAGAGGAATGCTAAATAATGCAACTGAAATTAAAAAAAAAAAAACAAACACACCTAAAAAAAGCCACTAAAAAAAGGAAATCCTCCTAAAATAACACGTCTGTCCAAGGCAGGAGGAAGCAGGGGTGGAAAGAAGGCTTCAAAATAGGCATGGCTCCCTCTGACCTCAGTTTTGCATTCATAAAGTTTTAATTCTACACGAAGATAAATTTCTTCAGGCGCAGCAGTGGAAATATAAGGAGGCCCTTAGGTGGAAAATTGGAATATAAAGGCTATCAACTGCCAATTAATCTCGTGAGGTCAATGGGGAACAGCCAGAATTGCTGTTTCCAGATGGGTGAAAGGATGCTGCAGAATTTAATTTCTCCTGTTAGCAATGCATGCTGGCAGATCTCCGAGCCTTGGAAAAGGAAGTGAAAGAGCAATGAGTTGGCAAGAACTGGGCTCTTATCTATCAGCTGCCTGCAGTAGCCAGGCTGGGGATGTCAATTCACCCCCTGTGTGGCTCCAGGGAACCCCACCCTGATGCTTCAGAGGGGCTGCACTGGGTGTCACCCTGTGCCCACAGGGGATGCATCGATTGTGAGCATCACATGCAGCCCAGGAGATGGACAAGAGAATGATTTGCTGTTTAATTTTACCTGACTGCTAATTTAAATGTTAGTAGTGCTGGTTAAAAATCTCTAAAAGGTTAAAAAAAAAAAAAAAAATCTCTAAAAGGTTAAATATCTCTAAAAAGTTAACAAGCTAGTCGCATGCTAGATTGGGTTATATATTTAAAGAGGAGACAGTATTGACTTCCCATAAAGAGCTGAGCACTGTTAATGTTTGAGATTGAAATGTAAAATGGACAAGTTATGTCTGGCAAGAGCAGCTGACATATATCCATGTTAAAAAAAAAAAATCATGCCTTCAACTAAAAAAAAATCACTGAAATCTTCAAAGTGATGGCTGAAGGTGTCAGTGGTTCATACAGCTTTGTGCTTCCCTGGGAAAAAAAAACAAAACAGCTAGAAATATTAGTATTACTGTCTGTTTTGACTCACGTTTTCTCATTAAAAGATGCCATTTGAAGTTAAATTATTGAGGAAGCTGCAGCATATTTATGGCTGTGGCTCTCCAGAGAGAGTTTTGAATCCTGTGACAAGCCCTGCACTGACAAAGCCTCTTGTAAAACACAACTGATCCAGGTGTGGGCACAGCCCCTCAGCCAAGGCTGATTTTAAATACTTCTGTAATAAAATCAGGTATCCAGATAACCCCTGTGGGCATCTGATGTGGTTACCAATGTATTAATTGACTAATGCAGTTTAAAAAAGGCAACAGCCTTAAAAAAGAAAAGCTGTCTCTTTAAAATATGTGTATTGATTCATTACAAATGGGATGAATGTAATAGTGACAACAGTATAAATGAAATAAGATTTTTCCCTGTGGTTTATGGCAAGAATTTATCTTTCAAGATATAAAGTTAATCTTTATCCAAGCATATGGTTACCCTTCGTGACAAGGGAAACTTTACTGATGTGTTGCAGAGAAAATGCTCCTTTAATCCACCAAAAAAGAGGAGGTTTTAGGTGGAAAAGCAAGAGCCCATAGGTTTCCACTGGCTCTGCAGGTTGACAAAGGTGTTTCCCAGCTGGAAAGCTTGTGCAAGGCAATGGAGAAATTCATCTGCAGGTTCAGCATGCAAACCACCAAAAGGCAGGAGAAAGTAAAATATGGCTTAAACTCCAATGGAGATGGCATTTACCCATGGTGTTTGCCCTGGTGAGGTTAGGGGCTTAGACTGTGAGCCAAAGAGTGGGTAAGAAGGATTGCTCTCATGGTGGTGTCTCTGTCTCCTGTAGGAATGACAATGAATAATGGGGTTTTAATTGGCAGCTGCCTTTTCCCCTGTACAGTTTAAGAGCTTTCACTTGTGCCTGCAGGAGTTATGGATCCCAAATAGGGCAAAGACAAGATGGAATTAATAATAATAATAAAGAAGACAGCAGAGTAAGAGAAGAGCAGGTTTTGACTGCTGGTGTAAATCAGGAGTAATGCCACTGGGCAATAGAGTGACCCCCCTGTGAAACTGGAGCAAACGTGACCAGAACGAGACCCCCTTCCCATCAGGGGAACAAGTCACTGCTGAATCAGGACAGAAATATAATTCTACCTTCAATTAAAGCTGCTTGAGGAAGATCTTTTGCAGTCCAATTTGCACAGGGTTGGTTTTGCTCACAGAATAATTTATCACTGTTTCCATTGCAGTTCTGACTGCGGGTTCCGGGTTAGATTCAGCTGTATGTGTGTTCCTGAGATATTCAGAAGGACAGAAATCAGACAAAGAGTGGCATAATGACAATGGAATGGGGAATTCAGGCAATTTTGGGAAGCATGCTTCATAGAACAATGCTCTTCTTGCACTATTTATTTTTTTTTTTTTTAAACTAACATGAGGTTGTCCCATCCTTTCTTACCGTAACTTTATAATGGCTGTTTTGGGCTGGTTTGGGCTGTTTCCTCTGCTAGAGGGGAGAGGAAAAGGTCTTCTGAAGTGAAAAATAATGAAGAGGTTAAAAAAAAAAATATGTGGAGAGAAAAAGGGTAAAACAGAGCAGGGCAGGAGTGGATAACAAGTGTATGCCAGTGGGGGACACTGCCTGGGCCAGCAGAGCTGGGGCTTGGGACAGGCCCCAGGACAGCCCCAAAATGAGATGATGGGTCAGGCCTGGGGCATCCAGAAGGTCCAGTGAGGGACAGCAGTGGTTGGGGTCAAGGACAAGACTGGACAAGGCTTCACAGGGGGTGACTCAAGCTCACCCTCAAGCTGCCCACAGCCCAGAGCTCGAGGAGGTGGATCCATGGCAGGTGGAGCAGAGCACAACACATCAGTGCCATGTTCCAAAAAAGGATAATGGCTAAAAATTATCAGGCTGATAGAGCTGAAGGGCATTAGCCTCTTGTGGGAGGGTGGGAATCTGTGCTGCAGAGCTGAGTTTCTCATTTCAGTTCACACAGTGACAGAATTTAGGTTTCCCTGATGGGAGCTGGGGGGTGCTGGCTTTTCTCTTCAGAAGATGTCTCAGCCTGGGAAAAAGGGAAAGTTTCTGGGGTCTCCCCCAAGCCTGGGGGATGTTGGACCTCCAGGGACCCCACTAACCAGCTTCACATGCAGCTACTCACTACTTCTCAGGTTTTTTTTTTCAGTTCTGTTGTTATGGAAACAGCCTGTTGAAGAGCTGCTGAGGTTCTGAATCCTGGATGTGCTGTGAGGGCAGGGAAACAGGGGACCAGCTCTCTAGGTCCAAAGCTGCATAAAGATGTGGTTGTTACTTTGCATTTATATGAAATAGAGAGTGATGTCAAAGCCCTAGCATGGAGGCATTTTTAGGGCAGTAATGATCATAAGGAAGCTGGCTGCTGGGAATTTCTCTAAACACCTGTGGGCAGGGACAGCATCACTGGGCTAAACACCAAAGGTTTTGCCTATGGAGACAATTGTACATGCAGCAGATTTTTAAGGTAATCCTTACATTTCTCCAATTAATGTCAAAGCTTTATCCAACCTGAAGTTGCCAGAGAAAAGGCAAAAGGTATAAAACAGTGCCAAGATAACAGTGAGGATTTGGAGATAGAAGGAGGTCTGACACCTGAGATAATTCAGCAACTCTCTATGCTCCAAGGCTGGAGATAATCCTCCCATATGTGCTGCTCCATCTGGGATAATGTGCATCATCCAAGCCACTGCCTGCAGTTCCTTGCTTGGCAAACCAGGCTGGTTTTTTGGACCTACAGCCAATCTGATGTTCCCATTCTGCAATCCGAGAGTTTTCTTGGCAAGCCTCAATCACTTCCTTCAAGAATGAACTTGCAAGAGGCAGCTGTTAGATGCACACACTCCTGTGAACATCCAGGGAGATGTCTCTGATTGGAAAAAGCTCAAAAGAGATGATGTGTCCCTCTGGGGGCTTTCAATCCCACCTTCTCTACAGGCCATCCACAGGAAGAAGCTCCCGGCTGCTTCTCCCCCTGGCCCCTGTGGTTCCCTCCCTGCTCCCCTCTCTATTTATTCAGCTTCACAGTCTCCCTAGGACCACCCCAAGCTTCTAAACCAGACAGAAATATTGAAGCACAAAACCAAACCAATTCACACACTCTCCACAGGATGAGAGAGGAAAGAGAAATTCTTCAACGCTGTTTGGCTAATGAGCCTCACACCTCTGTAGGAAAAGGGAAGCTGTCTGCAGCTCACTCTCTCTCCCAATTTTATCTTCAGCTCTATGTTAAAGCTGCTAATTGATGTACCAACCACTGCCAGCTCTGAATGTCATGCTGTAGATGACTATTTGCCCATCCAACACTGCCTGTAGGAAACTATAACTCACCCAAAGCTCTGCAAGCTCTTGTGGGCAAAGTTTTTCTGCATTAGACTCTGAGGTAGCTCTGAACCTGGGAATAAAGGAATATGGCCAGAAGAAAAACACTTGTGGGAAGTTTCCTCCCCTGCACTTCCAGTCCTGGGGCACGCTGGAAGTGTCACAGTTTCTGGTGCCCTCTCCTGGTGCCACAGCATCCTGGTCCCCTCCACAGCAGTGGAGCCACCAACAAGGTTTGCTGGTGACAGGCTGGCACTAGACTCTGGTGTGTAAATCCTGGTGTCTGTGACAATCTCCAAACTCAGATCATTCCTCCTCCTCAAGCCTTCCACACAAAAAAATCACTCCTCAGTTTCCAGGAGGAAGTCTCATCAACGTGGACACACATCACATATTTACTGGTTTTTCCTGCTTCAGGACAAGACCTCACTGGGCAACCCATGCAGCCTCATGCCCAGCACTCAGTAGATTCAAAGACAGTCTCCAGTTTCCAGCTGCACCAACAAAAGCTCTGTGAATGCAGAAAAGAAAAACAACATCAAAGGAGAAGATGTTACAGGGCATTATTCTCTTCCATGGGGCTCTACAAGGCTCTGAATGGCACACAGTGCCTTCTAAGAAATAGGGAGGATTTTTGCCTTTGTTAATTAGGCTTAAACCAAATTAGCCACACAGACTGGTGTTGCATGGAAACCCCTTTTTCTATTTCCAGTAAATTCAGTGTGAACCTTTTCCAGAAAATAGTGATAAAATAAAAAAAATCCTCATGGAACCATATCCCAACTCCTTCAGCTGCTCATTACACAGCTTGCTCCAACAGCTCACACTGAATTTCACATCCCAGTTGCTGAGGAGAACAGAAACCTTTTACCAAAAAATAACTTATTTTTATCAATGTGCAACATCTGGGACACTTAGTGAGGTAAAGGCAGAACTAGATCCAAGTAGGCTGAAAGGTGAAACATGAAAATACCCAGAGGAGAAGGAGTTAATGGGGTAGGGGAGAGGTGCTGCTGTTGGGCAGCCTTCCTTATAATCTGTCATTTACATAGTGGAATAGTCTTCAAAATAGGGATTATTATAAAGTCTGAATGCCTAATTGAAAGAAGGTGCTGCAGTTAAATCAGGAGCTGCTTCATTTCAAAGCCTTTTTTCATCTCTAAATGTGAATCCAAATTTAAACATGGAGGAAAAATACATGGTGTATTCAGGAACAAACAAAGGTATTGTCTGACATAAGGAGCTTATGTAAATGGGGGGTGGCAGAGCTCCTCTTACCATAAACCTTTCAAATATCTCAATAAATCATAAAGAACAACAACAACAACAAATCTTTCTTTTAAGGAGGTTTGCAATGGGATTTCACCTGTCCACAACTGATGAGAAACAGCTCTGTTCAGGGAAAAAGAGAGCTAGCACCTTCCTAAGCAGTAATCTGCAAATAAATATCAATTTTTCTGTGCAGGGGCTTGTGGGAAAAGGCTCCCATTATGAATCCACTGACAATTTGCTAATTTCAGAACAGAGGTGACATGGTGCAGGGAGGGATGCACCTGCAGGAGTGGTTTACAGCCCTTCAGCCCCCCTTTACAAGCCAGTAAATGTATTTTTGCTTTAAAAGGCAGAGGGCACATTTTAATAAAGAACTTAATTAATTAAAAACCATCAACAAGAAATTAAAAGGTGCCTGTGTTACAGGCTTGAAAAGCCATTGGCTGTGACCCACTGGATAAAATGCAGATCCCAGACACTGCTGTTCTACCCAGTGCAGTCACTGTCCTGCAAAATATTCTCAACAAACATACTTCCCCTCCTTCTTTCCCTCTTGCTCTTCTTACCTTTTAATTTTCTGTTTCTACATGAAGAACGTTGAAGGAGGAACCATCTCCTACCACACATCCATGGAGTCCTTCAGTTTATGGTGTTCTGCTCTCAGTTATTCTTGGAAGACCTACAGTTCTAATTACATGGAGGCAGGATGCATGTGGATGCAGCATTATTTTGTTCAGGCTAATCAGCTCAATTTGATCAGTGAAATCTCTCTCAATTATAGGAGAATCCATGTGTGTGACTGAGACAGCAGAAATCAATCCTAATTACTCCCCACTGCCTGCACAATTCTCCTGTGCAAATAGAAAAGGAGAAGGGACATGAGGTGCTCCCAACGTGGTGGTGGTTGTTGCAAGCTCCTTCTTGGAGGAACCTGTCACTCTCTTATCAGGAAATGCTTATGCTAAAGCAATGAGAATAGAAGCAGTATTGATGTCAACAATAGTAACAAAAGAGCTTCTTTGAGAGAAAAACAGTCCTCAAATTCATAACAGGCATTTTTTTAGAGAGAGCAGTGTGACAACCTGCCTTCCTTCCTCCAGGACTTTCCAAGCAAGGAGCTCAATAGCTTGTCTAAGAGAAAATATAGAGATCACAGTGGTCCCTGCCAGGTCAGAGCATCATAAATCATTCCTTTGTCCTAACAAAATGCTAAATCTTCCATTCTTAGTAAATCCTCTTTATCCTGCTGCAGGATCACAAATCTGTCTTAAACCAAAATCCATCTATGGGTGACCATTGGGTTTACCACCACCCCCAGGCATGCAGCAAGAGAGAGGTGGGCAACCTCTGTAATTAAAAGGGACAGGCACCAAAATTTGGCCACACCTGGCAGGATCAACCACCTGAGCTGTCTGCTCATTTTGCAGCCACCTTCAGGCTGCCCAGAGATGGACTGATCCCCAAAGCACCAATGATGCCCAGAGGCCATCTTACAGCTGCTCCAAGGACCTTTTGAGCATCCCTGACCATCTAGCTTCATGTCTCTAAGTACTATTACAAAATGGAGTGAGTGGGTTGCAGTGCTTCATTTAATCATCTTTACTTCTGTGCCAGACTCCTGCACATTTTCCTTCATCTGCATAAGTCAGTTGGAGTTTCAAAAGATACTGAGCACTGTCTACCCAAAACAGCTACAAAAGGGGAGCCAGCCCATGCTACCAGCTGCAGAGCCAACTCATTCAGGTTGCTGACCTCAGCACATAAACCTTCTTTTACTTTTCTCCAATAAGAGCTGAGTGTCTGCATTGGAAATGTCTGCCCTAAAACCAGGCAGCAGCCACACAGGAATGATGAAAATGAAATTAGTTTCAGCAGTGCTGAAACATCAGGACAAGATGAGGTGGTGAACCCAAGTGGACCAATCTCTGCAGCCCTCCTGTAGTACAACATCCTCCCTTCATCGGATGCAGACAGAATGTTGCTGCTGCCTGGCATCAACTGCACCTCCAGAGCTCACCCCCATCCACTGGAGAATACAGAAAGAAATATAAAACAAAATTGAAGGAGACAATCAGCAAGATTTATTTTAAACTTACAGCCTGAAGATCAAAGGGTCAACTTCAAGTCTCCAGCTCTTCTGGTAGTAAGGATAGGCTGACTGCTGCTGCATTGTGATGAATTATGCAGGGCTAGATTTGGAAATTATAAATGTTCTTTGTTATAATTTGACCTTACAATGATCTGCTACAACAGGGACTAGGGTGTTGTCAGAAGATTATTCTGCACCTGTTTCCATGACATTTGTTCCTCGCCGAGGAAGTGTAAATATTGGTGACATCTACCCTCAGCAATACCTCCTCACTCCTGGGGAGACATAGTAGGAAGCAAAGAGAAAGAAGGAAAAAGGTAATGATGAACTAAAAATAGCAGCAGACATTGGAAAGCAGTTTAACTTTCCCCCTGATCTACCACCCCTACCAACAAAGCAAAAGGAAAAAGATGCAGAGGATGAATCTGTACAAGTCAGTAAGGAGAAAACCAAGCTGGAAACATTCACAGAGATGCAGGAATGCCCAGGTGTTTATACTCAAGCCATAGGGAAATCTCTATTTCTCTCTAAAATATTGGAAAACCCAGACTAAAACATGTCTGATATAAAGGATTGCTGAGATTCGACTGACTGACAATATCCATGGGGAAAAAAAGATAGATGAAACCCAAGCAGGATGCTCTGACTCAGGTTAGACATTTCTTAAAGGGAGAGAAATATAATAACTTGGGTAAGAAAATTAAATAAAGCTTGAAAATATTTTCTACCGAGTGAGTGAAGTATCACAAGTGCTGGAAACAAAGCTTGAAGCAAGCTTGAAACCCCAGTTTTCAAGAGGAGCAAAGCTCTTCCTATGGTCCCTGTTAATTCCCACTAATCACAGATGGGTTAAAAGGGCCTCATAAAGTCACTACCTTTTATTTTTGAGCCTGTATTTTCATGTAGACAAGCTCGTAGTCCCGTGATATTAAATTCCCTCATCCCTTGGCTGTTGATGGGAACTGGGAAAATAACTTTGCAGGGCTGCTATAAAAATCTCATTCTGTCTCAGTACCAGTGATTTATACTGGTCTTGGTGGGGATCACATCTGTAATTCAGAAAAGGGCCTTTCCTATGGAAAAAAAAAAAAAAAGAAAAAGGTGGTTTTATTGACTGAACAACACAGTCTGCCACAAACAAATCTCTGGGTTAAAAATCTGAGATGGACACTTTTCTCTTTAATAACCTTGAAAGTTTTAGTCTCACCTTATTTAACAGCAATATGAAAAGAAATAAATCTGAGTTCTGTAGCTATGTGACACCAACATCTCAATGATTTCTGCTAAACCATAAACATATCAGTGCCCCAAATTCCTGTGTCTATAAAGACAGGCTGGGATTTAATTTACAAAACCATATGCTATTTTTAACATATTCACCAGTTTTTCATCTTCATTCATTCTGATGCACATATTTATACAGTTGCCAGCATTTCAGTTTTCTTGGCCAAGCAGAAATATTTATTTTTTAAAGTATATATTACCCTGTAGTGAAGCAATTTATCATTGCTATACATGGATGGCTTTCTTGATTATTAAAATACTGTTAAAATGAACACGAGGCTTCTAATTTATTCTTGTCATTTGATTTCAAGTGGGATATAACTGCAAAATGCTACATCAGACTGAGAATTGAGACATGGGGTGGAGAGTCAGAAAAGTGAGAAGTGTCCTGTTGAGAAGGCTGAGTCCCTCTTCTATTTTGTACAAATCTTGGCTTTTGAAGAGTGTTCCTCCTCAGGGTCCCTTGTGTACCTTCTAGGGTAAGTAAATATTAATCTACATTTTACAAATATTTATTTTGGGGTACAGGGAGGTAAAATAATTTGCTCAAAGCTACACTGGTTATTCTGTGGGGAGGAGAACTGGTATTAAGGAAACAGGAAAACAGAGAGAGATGGGAACTAAGACCATGTTTCCCCAGATTTCTGTGCTAAAACTGCCAAGATCAAGGAGTCATGGCACATGGACAGGACTGCCTGTGTCTGCTCAGCCAGCTCCAAAACCTGCAGAGAAAAGGACCCAAAGCCAGTTACTTGCAAGCACAAAAGGACTGAACTGTGCCAGAAGTCTTTTTTCTCCCTGTCCCTTCTGGTAAGCAATAGGTTTATGTCCAGGACCATAAGGGTCCAACAAGCCCAAACCCCTTTTTTGTGAGGCCACTGGAAATTTGTGGTGATACTCAGTGGTTCTGAAACCATTTGGGGCATGGGAAACATCAACCAGGGAGCAAACTGCAAACACACTTGAACCATGGAGGCTTCCCAGAGGTGTCCTACCTGATGTGCCTCTATTTTTTTTTTTTCCCCACTGAATCTGAAGAAGGCTTTGAGGAAAGCAGAGGCATCATGAACACTCCCATGGGAGACACATCAAGTTCCAAGTATAAAAAGATAAGTATTCTAGATCTATTGATTTAGGTTTTTAAAATGAATAATTTTTTTTTACACGTTCAGCTCTTCCCATTGAATGCAATAAGAGTGGCAATTTTTTGTTGTAGTTTAAAATACCTCCTCTACATATCTTTTTACAGAGTCAGTGACTGTATTGTAGCTAGAACTTTGCATACCAGATTCCCAACCAGCAGTGATATTTTGTGGCTGAGCTGTCAAATTCTGCATGCAGGGAAGCAGGATATCAATGCTGACAGAGAACAGCCCAGAAAATCTGCCACAGGTTTTGATACAAGTTTTGTATTCTTTTTTTTCTTTTTTTGAGCATAACTCCTCTTTCAATCTCTCTGAAAATCTAGGAGAATTAAAACATAACAACAAATGCTGGTAAGCAGATATGAGCCCTGAGCTCATTAAATTTGTGCTTTTCATTCACCAGCACTTAGGGTTTTGTCTATCATTTGCTCTCTGTAGAGATAACCCACAGCATTGTAGAGCTGTCGTGAAATTAGATTTTCAACAAAACATTTCTTTTCCAACCTGAATTCACCACATTTTAGATAATGTTTCCACATCCTTTTTTTTTTTTTTCCCCCCCCACAAAATTGAAAGTCAGATCAAGTTGTAGGCTGTTCTTTGCTGGCAGCAACCAGAGCATCCAGTTTATTTCTTAATGAGCTGATTTTCTTTCTATTTCTTCCTCTTCATTATCTTAAAAGGCTGAAGATTGTAATTTAGTTTGTAATACGGAAAATCCCCTCCAGGAAAAAAAATAAATACACTCTTCTGAAGCTGTAGTGACCAAATAGCAACTAAAGTTCAGTTCTTTGGGTGCTATCAAAACAATGCCTGATAGTAACAAAGCCAGCTGCTTTGATTTATGTTGCCTTCCTCTAGCAAAACAAGGCAGCATTCTGCTTGCCCTTTTCACTGTGGCTGCACATTAAGCTGAATGCTTTAGAGATTTTCTCCAACAACTCCCAGATCTCTTTCCTCATCAGTATTCGACACATCTTTCCTTTCAGCAGATGCTCTGGTTCCCCCCCCCCCTCACCCCCTTTGTTCCAAGATTCATTGTTCTCCATTAACTGCAGTTGCCATTTATTAGTCCAGATGCAGAAATGATCCAACCACCCCTCTCAGTCGCTGCCTTTGCACCCACCCGTGCCACAGGGCCTTGGATCTGCAGATATTTACATAGATGGGCAGTAACATATATAGTTACTGAAACTATAGGCTGCTGCTGGGAGGTCTGTGATGTTTTTCAGATGCACTGATGGTAACGAGATGGAGTTTTGAGCCAGCTTCAAAGATTGTGTCTGAAGATCTGCTCTTCTGGGCTTTGAGAATACCATAAAAATGCAGAGAAGCAGATCCTCAGCTGGTGAGGAATCTTGTTAGAATTAATGTTGCCATGCTGATTTACACCAGGTAAGGGTGTGATCAATTAAATCTGTGCTGTGAACTATATAATTTTTAATGAAAATTTAAATGCAATCATGCTAAGCCACAATCTTCGTTCTGGAGAGAAAAAGGAGGAAAAAAAATTAAGTGTGGCGAAACCATTCTTGGAGTGAAACCATTCTTGAAATACAGACAAATTGGTAGGAAATGGAGTGTGTAATGCTTAAATATTCAAAATACTGATAATATAAACAGGTGGCAACCATATAATATAAAGTACATTAACTTGGAATTCTGTAGACATTTGGAAGATAGGAAAATAGGATTTCACATCGCATTAGCTCACTGGTCCATGAAATCCTATATCCTTCTTTCAACACTGGCTAGTAGATAATTCTTTAGTGCAAGACAATCCCACCCCTCATCATGCTTCTCAGAAATATAAAATGCTGTAACACAGAAAAAGCAGGAAAAGAAAGGGCAAAGCACTCATCGAAAATTTTGGAAAAAAACTAAAAACAAGAGCTCATAGCTTTAATAAAGAGAAAGGATTCATTGTCTCAAAACCAAGCTCAGCTGAGTATTGGATAACTTGAAGCATGCAGTGCTTTCTACCCTCAGGTTACTAACACAGCTCATCTCACCCATCAACACTGCCCAAAATTTATGAGCCTTGAGCCCTTTGTGAAAAAAGACATTTCCACTTGATAAATCCCGTGGTATTCTGGGAGCTCACTCTTCCTCTCTTCTTACTGGGGGCAGCAAGGATGGCAACTCCACACACCTCCCCGTGAGACAGCCCCTCCAGAACAGCAAGGAGGATCTGTCTCATCTCCATACGTAGAGGGAATCCCAGGGATGGGTCACACTGGGATTCAGTGGCTCCCAGGGCACAGATGGACTTGTCAGGTGGCATCAATTCAGCTGCAAGGAAGCAGCAGTGCTCAGCAACCCAGCAAAACCTTTCCTGATCTCCCAGGGGCTCTGTTGGCATTCAGAATTCCTCCCTCCTGGAAAGTGCAGTTCCCTCTCTGTGCCTTGCCCCATACTTATTTCTATTTCTCTTTTGTAAAGACAAACAAACAAAAAAAAACAACCCAGGATGGTGTCATAGGGACACTTGGGTATCTCTGCTCCTGGCTTGAGCTGTGCAGAGGGACCAAAGGAAGGGCTCTTGTTTTGTGTGCTTACAAAAGGTCTGGAGCAACCTGCTTGTCCTCTTTCAGCCCATCAATAAAGACCTCCATGTTTTACAAAGACTGAAAGCTGCCCTGGGACCATGAGGAAAGGGAACATCTTGCAAGGCAGATCACATCAGTCTGCATGAGCAGAAACATCCAGTTAATGCCATTTATTCTCAGGAGCCCAGGACAGCCCAGACCCTGCACCCCTAGCAGGGAGGTTGTGGATGGGGCTCTGTCAGTTTGTCCCAACACTTGAGCATTAGCAGAGTATGGGGCCTCTGTCTTCATTGCTTTTTAAAATGTTCTTGCACTGAGAAATGAGCCCAGAGCATGGCCAGAGGATGAGGGCAGGGACTGCAGCTATGTAGACACCCAGTGCCACCACCCTGTCCCACCCACAGCTCTGGTTTGCTCCTCCCTTCAAGAAGGGACAGAGAAACCCCTCACAGAACTCAGGAAAAACATCTCAATAGCCAACACAGAATTTTATCCTTGCATATCAAGTGAAACAGCCTCATTTCCCTGATAAACCTGGCACCACAGCCTATTAAGCAGCATGGTCACTTCTTTCCTTTCTTCCAAGATAATGATTTCACTTACAAACACTGATAAAATGGCAATTGACAGTGAAATGGTTTCAGAACTGTAAACCACTCGAAAAGTTGCATCCAGGCAGAAGCTAATGATGCAGGAGATACTCTAAGCCAGATCTAAGCATATAAGGGTGATTGGAAAAATCTACTGTCTGATAGGTTTTTTTTTTAATATACTTCAGATAACAAGAGTACACAGAACAGCATCATTTAATATATTAAATGATCCATCTTGTCATGTTATGGCTTCATCAGATACAATCTATTACTTCACAGAGTGCTGTAATGCATATAGGAAAATATATAAAAACCTGGCTTGCAATAAATTATCACTGCAACTGTTTACTCTGCAGTGTCTATTTGCTTCCACATTTAGCCCAGGGCAGTGTAGGTCCATTTCCAAAACCACCAGTCCATAATCTTTGTGAGCTCTTTCTCAGCAAGGATCTTCTGGTATCTCTCCTGGCTAGCAAGTGTTCAGGGTATGGCCACTGGCCCTGCAGTCTTAGAGGCAGTAACAAGAATCTTGATCTGTCTTTGCAGATGAGCAAGACAAAAACCCTACAGCTACCAGGGAGGGAATAAAACCCCTGAGAGATGCAGTCCTAATTCCATCTTGTGTTTTTGAATACTGCTCTACCCTGGAAATACTTACTTGATGAAGAGTTCAATACTTACTTGATGAAGGATCCTTCTTGTGGCCTTTGTGCACGATGTTGCCAAGAGCAGATGGGTTTCCCAAGATGAAGAAGACTCTCTCACATGGCCTGAAGCTGTGTAGGGATGAGGTTGACCCTGAAAATCACAGATGGGCAGGCAGTTTAAAGGAGACCTATCTAAAAATGATCCCACAGAAATCACAGAATGGGTTGGAAGGGACCTTAAAGATCCCCCAGTTCTGACCCTGCCATGCCGCCATGGGCAGGGACACCTCCCCCAGCCCAGGGTGCTCCAAGCCCCATCCAACCTTCACCACTGCCAGGGATGGGGCAGCCACAGCTTCTGGGGGCAACCTGGGCCCTCAAATTAAAGAATTTCTTCCTAAGGTCTAACCTAAATCTCCCTTCTTCAAATGCAATCACAGGGCAGGCACCAAACACTTTTTAATTTGTGTAGCAGAGAGCTGTCCTCCAATGCAGTTGTAGATACAAGCACAGCTCCAGATCAAAACTAAAATCTCTTGCACTTATCAGACTGCAGTTCCTAAACAGCTGTCCCCCTCCCCCCCCTTTGTAAATAGCAGGTTTTGCTATGTGTTATCACATTTTCATACAAATTCCACCAAAACAGTAGGAACAGCAGAACCAAACACTGAATTATTCCTGCTGCATTCAGCAACACAAATTAAAGAGGGTTTTTTTCTTTTTCATATTTGATCATACTTGTAATATTTCAGATCCCCTCTACAAAGAGCAGAATCTAATGGCTGTTATGGATTTTTTACTCCCTTAGAGAATTCCTGCAAAATTCAGTTATTTTTGGAGACTGCTTGAGTTTATATCTCCCAGTGATGATGAATTACCTATTGTATTGGCTGAGTTAAGAACAATACACAAAAATCAATTTTTTGACAAAAGGAAAGATGCAGAGAATCCAGGACTGGCACAGACCTCCTTTGCCCTGCGTGTAAAAATGAGCTCATTTCATTCACTTTGCCTTTTTTAACCACTTTCTGTAGCAGCATCTGATTACATTTCAGCTGTTTAGGTTTCCTATAGGGACTGACTTTGCCAACAAGACGATTTGCCATCAAGAAATTGTAATTAACTTAATGAACTCTGTCTTTTAAGCAGTTGGAGATTTTAGAGCTAAGAGTAATGATTATCCCCAGTATCAAAGAGGTTTGTTTTAAACATACATATTCAAGAGCAATAAGCAATTTGCACATTAACATTTTCATTCTCAGATGAGGCAGTGGTATTTGGGATTGGAAGAATAGTATTCTGCATCAAATAATAGCATTAGAAATAACAATAAATAAGACTGAAAATGGAATTTAAGTAATGCCTCTTACAGCCAAGAGTTTTACAGCTCAGCTCTTCTAATAAAAGAAAAACATTGCACAAGACCACAGCAAGCATCCTTCTGTGAAGCCCTGAGATGTAGTTTGAAGCCAACTTTTCATTCCATCCATGCTTCTACAAGGGGATTATATCTCGTATTTTGGATTGAGTAGCATATAAAATGTCAAGGAAAAAATATAGGTAGCCTGAAGCTACCAATAAAAATTGTTGTACTGCCAAACGCTCAGGCTTTGTGAACCAGCTGATCTTCCCCCTCTGAAAGTATTTTCATATTAATCTCATGTTGAACAAATCAAAAAGTATTGCACTGCTAAAGTCTGGCTTTGCCTAGTGCTGGGATTTCACCTGCAAACCCACAACCTGCTCTCATCCCCAGGTGATCAGAAGTTAGGGTTTGGGGTTTTTTGTTACAGACACGCAGCATGCTCTCCCCCTCTGAGAGAGGCTGATAAATACCATCCACAGGACACCCAGATCCTTGTCTCTAAACTTCATCCCAAGGCACACTGGATTCAGAGACATCATTTCCCACATGATTCTCACCAGTGCTAAGGGATGGGCATCAATATTTCACACTCATCTTCCTGAGAATGAGACCCCATCAGTGGGCAGACACAACCCTATCAGCTGGATAATTAATTGAAATTAATCCAGCCTTATAAAAGGAACATAGATGACCAGCCCAGCAGCATTGCCCATGTACCTTTCTCTCCCTCTGAGGTAGGGACATCCCTCATCAGCTTCCTGGGGGTCGACTTTCCACTGATGGAAACAAAGAAAAAACAACATTTTTAAGGGGTGACCTCATCTCAGGCACTTTGAAAAGATTGTTTTCAAAAGGCAATCAGCATTTCCTGAGCAAAATCATTTTCCTGACAAGGGTTTCATGCTGAGTATCTCTCAAGACAGAGCTGTCTTGCAGAGCTTAGATGAAGAGATTTGTCCAAAAATGTGTGTGTGTTTTTTTTTTTAAACCTGAGGATGTCAGCAGTTATTACTTTTCCGTTTTGGGGGTGTCTGTTTGGTTTGGTTTTTTTTTCTTTAAATTATTAGCATTTCTGAAATATTTCCAGTCTAGGAAAAAACGTTCCTGTCTTGTCACTGCATGGGATCTCATGCCAAAACGCTCTTCCTCACTTGAGTCATTTCCCTGAATAAAAGCAGTGGGCTCAGGCTCCTAGTGCCACATCCCTGCAAGGCATTTTGTTATAATGCTCCTGAATATCTCCACTGAGGACCCTCCATGACCTCTTTACCCAGCCAGGCCTTTGCCATGACTCCTGCAAAGGCTGCAGCTCTGCAGATGAGCATTGCAGGGGGAGAGGATTCAGTCTTCTCCCTCCCTGCAGAGGTGAAATAAAAGCCACTGCTGAGGGTCACCCTGAAGCCACCACCTTCCTCTCCAGCTATTTCTAGACAAAACTTTTCCCAGCCTTTTTCACACTGCTGAGCCATTACTGAGGCACTGAGCTATTCCTAAACTCGCCAGAAGTAGAAAGAAAAAGTTCTCCCACTCTCTGCAGCTGCTGGAGGGTTGGGGACAGACCATAAAGTGCAGATCAAATCGTGTCCAGAAACACAAGAAACTCTGGTGGTTGGCTTAGCTGAGCATCTCTAGGTAAGGGCTGCCAAAACTAAAAACCATCCTAAAACACCTTCCTCGCAGGGACGTGGTTCATCCCAGCAAACAATTTCAGTTTAGGGAGTTTGAGCTGCCCAAATTCTGTAAATTCTACCCAAAAATTGTGTGCATCCACATGAAGGCTTTTGCCAGTCCTAACATGCAGCTTTGCACGTGTCCACATGTGTGTGTGGCACACCCAACCTTAGCCCTCCTCAGGACTTCTGTGGTACACAGAATTAAAGCTTCTGTAAAGTCCTGGGAGGCAATGACTGGAATAAATCTCTTCCCCACCTTTGGAACAGTTTGGGCTGTCCATAAAACCACAGATTGAGTGCACTCTAAAGCCTATAGCTTAATGATAAGGGAAGTCTCCATCAATCCCACTTTAATCAAGGGGCAGCAAAGGGAAACACACTCCAAGGGTAAGAAAGGCAACAAAAAAGCAAAGGATGAAGAAGTCAGCTGCCAGAGACCAGGGGAAAAGAGGTAGAAACCAACAAATATTCTCAGCAAAAAGCCACCCATGAGTAAAAGCAGCACCACAGGTGAACAAGAGTGTCTCAGCAGCAGAGAGTGAAGAGCTGATGGCACCAGGGGACACCAAGCAATCACCATGGGATTCAAACCTAAAACATGTGGTCACAGCTCAGCTCCAAAACACCCAACATCTGGAGGCTTAGTCTGGGCTTGGGCAATGTCATTTGTGGTGCAAAAAACAAAAAAAAAAGCAACCAAAGCACCATTTGGGAGCCAAAATAAAATATTCTGCGTCCTGGTTTAAAGCACACAGGCACATGAGGCCACACACAGACACATTATTTGGGGAGAATGAAGACAAATCCTGCCTGGCACAGTGCAACCAGCTGACAATATTTTCTGACAAGTACCCTGAGGGTAGATATGGGTTATGTGGGCTGGGGAAGCTTCTCCAGCTATCACTCACCTCTGCTGATAAAGCTGTCCTGCCAGGAGCAGTTCCTCCTGGACATTTTCACAATAATTATATCATCTGCTCTAATTTCTCTGAACTTCTGACTGGAAATGCTGTGGCTCAGTTCCTTTCTGTAAGGTTTTCTAAAAATCAGGGCACCTTTGAGCTGTTATTAAGTGCATGCAATCACCTTTTCCTAAACACAGTTAGTGAGGAAATGATTGGTAGAACTATAATTATTGTGGGGAAGCAAAGGGATTGCAATGCAGCTACACTGAGAGGCAGGCTCAGCACCTCCATGTGCTGAAATGGAAAAGATCAAGAGTTATTATGCTCAGGAGAAGGACAACCTTGTCACTATTCAGCATCATACCCCTACATTGCCAGGGGCAGACACATTTCCATACAGCTGGTAACATTAATTAAGGCTGCCTTTTAGGGAATTCCTTAAGGGATCTAGAGCAGCCCCTAAGTTAAGCACTGCATAAGCAGAAACATGCTAACAGAGCAGTTTTTAAATCAGTGAGGCAAAACACAGTCTCACCTACACCAAAATAATAGATAATAGGGATAAAAGAGCAGAAACAAAGCCTCAGAGAGAAGAAATATGAAAATCTTGTCCCTTAGTACCATATTTATAGTGAATACCATCTTTATAGTGATAGAAAGGCTCTTGTGTCTCTCTACCTTCCTGTTTCAGTGGAATCTTTCATTTTAAATTAAATGAACCAGCACATAATTCTGGAAAGAACAGTAAAGCAGAGAGCAGTGAGGTCAGGGGCTCAGCACCCACCCAAGACAGATGATGGCTCAGGACACTGCCATGTTTCACTCTGCAGCCCCTCATGTTTCTTTTTTCTGTTTCTCACAGAGGTTTTGCTGCTTCCTCACTTTTCCGTTTCTCATTGTTCTCCTTAAACTCATTTCCAGCAAAAATTACCATCCAAGCCTGTAGCTAAGGAGCTGCTTTCCTCACCTGCCATTTCCTGCTTCAATAATAACCAGGGGGAGAGGGATAAATGCAAAAACAGGAGTGAGGAAATCAAATGCCTCCATTAGGGGTGTTCCTTTACTTTGCTAAAGCCTTCACCAAGTTTTACTAAAACAAGACTTGTGGGCAGGTCACGGGTGGGTGACAGGGCTGGTGGCAGGCAGACATCTGCATAACCTCAGGGCTGCCTTGTGGGCACTGGAGCAGAAGACTAAGCTCTGAACTTTAAAGACAGAAGTGAAATCCATTGGGCTTTGCTTTGGCATGGCCCAATTTCTTCCCATTGTTGGAAGCTTCAATTTTCTGTTGTCTTTGTCCACACAACCCAGCTCCCAAATTCTCTGTCCACACAACCCAGCTCCCAAATTATTTGTCCACAAGCCCAGCTCCCAAATTCTCTTTACACACAACCCATCCCAGCTCCCAAATTCTCTGTCCACAAACCCAGCTCCCAAATTCTCTTTACACACAACCCAGCTCCCAAATTCTCTCTCCACACAGCCCAGATCCTAAATTCTTTGTTCACACAACCCACCTCCCAGATTCTCTGTCCAAACAACCCAGCTCCCAAATTCTCTCTCCACACAGCCCAGCTCCCAAATTCTTTGTCCACAAACCCAGCTCCCAAATTCTCTTTATACACAACCCACCTCCCAAATTCTCTGCCCACACATCCCAGGTCCCAGCCTGAGGAAGTGCCTGCAGAGCCTCACAAAGAGGGAGCCCCAGCTGTCATTTTACACAAATGTTTCTTGCTGTGATGAACTGGAAATGCAATTCCTCGTTGAAATCATACTTAATTGCAGCTAATTCCAGTGCTATCAGAGGAAGTGTTTGCACATTTGCTTATCACAGCCCCACTGGCAGACACTTACACTGCTTTCCCATTTAGTTGATACCCACTTCAAAGCTGCCTGCCTTCAAATTCTCCACGGACCATTTCTAGTTATCTTCACAGATCCTGTGCCCATGCTAGGTTTCATTGAAGTCACTGGCAACATTTCCATTGATTTTAATTGAACAGGCTGTTTAGTTTAGTTTTGTTTTGTTGTGGGGTTTTTTTTCCCCTCTGGAAATGAAACATTCCTTCAAAAAAAAAAATTGCAAGACCACAAGAGTGTGGGTCTCTTATTTTATGGTGAAGCAGAAAATCAGCTCATGTCCACCCCAGGTTTTACTAAGATTTATAAATAGGAACAATTTGTGTGTTTTCCTCTTGAAGTGCACACCAGCTGAGTAATGGCTCTGCATGCTTAAGCAGGACTTTTGAAAACACAAAATATTCTGCATTGTATGTTATACTATCAGTTTTCTTAATTAGTTTGTCTGTTGTTTTCTTTCCCCCCCCAGGACAAACATCATCCTTTCCACCTAATCACTAAAATGGCAGACAGACAGCACTGTGTTTGGAAATAAGATTTCAGGCCAGGCAAAGGTATTCCTATCTATTGCATTACTGGTTTCCAAAGCACCAGAACAGCTGAGCCCCCAGATCTCCTTGCTCTGCAAAGGAGAACTAGGGAAAGATGAAAAGAGGGTATTTGCCATGATCCTCACCCTTCTTGAAGTAATTGCAAAGAAAAGAAGAGGAAGGGGAGAGAGCTGGAGAAGAACTGTTGTGTGGCAGTGGTGAAGAAGGCTTGCTAAATCCCTAAATAAATTGTGTCCCAACATAAGGCATCTCCCAGGGCTGGCATTCACCTCCTCTGATTCCTCACTCTCAGCTGGGATGGAAGATCCCTTATCCTTGTGAAATTTGATGAATATCTGGTTCCAGTGCAAACAAAGGCCTGAGTCCACTCAAATGCTGTGAGGGAGCCTGTTCAGGAGGGGGTTTATGACTGCAGGAGGATATGACAACACTAAGATGCCTTCCATGGTAACAATGAAAAGAAATCCACAACAAAAGAAATCCAGAAAGTTCAAGTCTGCCTCAGGTTCACTGCTTTCTGCACTGTTCTTTCATGCTCTTCATTTACTGACAATGAAGAACTGCAGAATTCAAACACATTTTCTCCAGATCTCTTCCACTATACCAACCAAAGCTGATTAAAAAAATAAAAAATAACCTAACCCCAAATCAACCTTCTCCAAAAAAACCCAACAAACAAAACCATAAAAACCCCACAAACCTAAGCCAAGCTGTCTCTTTTTCACTCAGGTGTCCTAACACAGAGACTGCCCACACCACCAGCTAACAGAGGTTCATTAATAATCTGGATTGCTCACAAAATTAAATCCTAGCAACGCCAATTTCCAAATTTTTTGTACCTGACAGAGCAAGAAGCAGCATCCCCTCCGTGGTTGGCAGGGTAAATAGGTTCTGCTAGATAATCAGAGGTGCCCTCCACCCAGTCAGATTCTAGGGGTAAAATGATGACAGTGGGTGGTGATCTCCAACTCCACAATCTGTGTTTGTCTTTCTGGTTTGGGGGAGAAATGTCCTTGTCCCTGGTGATGCAAATGAGGACACAGGAAAATAACAATTAAACAAAACACTACAGCATTCTTGAAGTTCAATATGGCCTCCCTTAGGACTCAAGGGAAGAAGTATTGATTTTAATCTGATGAATGCCAGATTTACATGAGGTTGTTCAAGTCCCACAGAGCAGCCCAAGTGAGATCCTCACAGCTTCTGTTTCTTACTGCTAACTACAAAATGTCCTCACAAGTGCCATAATGGGAGCCTGGAGGAATGGGAGTCTGGGGAATTTGAAAATGTCAGAAACATGTGAACGTGGCAGATCAGTATTTCACCCAGAGCTATAATTTTCAGTGTTTGCACTCGTTTTAGCATTCCTTATAAATTAAAGGCACAATTGATAAGCTGGCAGTGTGCAGGTGGCTTAAAGTGTTTAAAACATCCTTATTCATAGCTCTAATTTTTCATAAGAGAAGTTATTTAGAACCCAATTTTTGTGCTCTTTGAAAGGTAACTGAATTTGTTCTGAAAACCAAATCCAGCAGGAAACCAGTAGGTAATTTGGATTAATGGGTTTGCATGTTTTAAATAGAAATAATACCAGCTAATAATATTCTTTCAGATATTTAAAAGTACCTTGAGATGCAGACATCTAGCTGTGCAGGGAAGATTATAATGGAACAACTCTGTAATCACTAGGGAACAAGCAGAGGAGCAATGTGCCACTTGGAGAGCCCTGAATAGATCTGGAGAGTTTTGCCCCACTCAAACAACTGCAGCTGGGGGCAGATGAAGGATGCAGACACATCCACTGCAGTGCCAGCCAGCAGCAGACTCTGGAAGGAAGGTAAAGTGCATTAAATTAATCAAGCTTTTGGTAAAATACATTAAAAAAAAAACCCACTGTCTGATCAAGGGGTGGGTTCAGAGTCAGCTATCAGCAAACACTGAATAACACCTAACTCCTGCTGCTCTCTGACTGAGGAAGACACATCTGTCATTTGTCATCCTGGGTCTGGTGTCATCTTCAGAGGCTGGCAGGAATTCAGAGAAGTTGGTATGGAGCTGATCTGTTTTGGCTTCTAAAAATGAGACATCCATGTCCTTCTTCTCCCTCTGTCTGACTCCAGCAGAGGAGAGTGTGTTCCCGGTCAGCAGTGGGATGTAAACCCAGTTGGTGATGGTGGAGTTGGCTCGTGGATACCCCACATCCCATTGAGTGCCCTGAGCTGTGAATTCTCTCTCTGGCTTTCTCCCTTTTTTCTGGCCTCAGGACTTGCAGTTTTTGCTGTGACAACCATGAGCAGGGAGCACTGCTTGCTCTGAGCCAGCTGTGAACACACCACTGCTACAGGAAAAAAAGGTGCTGGATGCCCCTCTTCATCCAGGAGCTCCCAGGATGTGGGAATCTGTGCTCCTCAGAGCAAGGCAGTGCTCAGGGGACCTCAGCTTCTCTCACCACGATGTCTTAGGATAAAATAAAACTGCTGTTGCCAGCTTGAAAGCAAACACCAGAGCTGGGGCTGGCTGAGCTGCCTGGAGAAGACCTGTTGCCCATCTCAGCCCACCCAGCTTGGAGAGAGAACAAGTGGCTCAGGTGGAGGACATATGGCTGCCAGCTCCTTTGGGATGCTCCAGGCATGTGCAGCACTAAAGCAGCGAGGGGTTTGGGAATTTCAATGTCAAAATGAAGATGAGAGACATTTATTTCTTCCTCTGTCCTTGCTCCTTCAAAATGCTTGTCCCTTTCAGGTTGCTTAAAATGCTGTCCTGACATGCCCAGGAGCACATTCCTGATGGAGCATCACCAGCTAATAGACCTCTCCCTTGCTAAGCAGGGGGAAAACACACAGGAACAACCCAGGCAAACAAGACCTTATCCTATTAGCTACTTGTCAATTATCCTTGATGGGCAATTGTACCAGTGGCCAGGGGGGAATGCTGGCAGGTGTAATTCCTGGCTTCTTTTTCCAGGGTTACAACCTCTGACTTGCAGGGCCTGTCTTCAGGTACAAAAAAAACCCCAAACCAAAACAAAACAAGAAGAAAAAAAAGCAATTGCTGAATAAATGATGATAAGCTTCTGCCATGCATAAATAAGGAAGATCTCAACAGAAACTGGGTAATTTTAATTGCAAAAGCATGTTACTTCCAGTGCTCCTGGTGAGTGATGCAAGCAAATATTCTCACAAAATATGGTCTCTTGTTAAACTTATAGGTACCAGTACAGAATATTGTAAGGAAAAATATTTATGTGGAAAAATATTGCTTGCTGATTTGACAAGAATCTACTTGTGCCTCTTACAAAAAAAACCAAGAAGACAAACAGTGTAGTTTAAAACTGACAATCCATTACTACAAATCCATCTTTTGCTTAGGATGATAAAACAAGATTGAATTATAGATTTCACAACCCCATTTCCTACGTTCTGCATTTAAATCCACACTTTCTGCTTTCCTAAAGCTTTTTAAATCCATTCACTTGAACTAAACGGTCATGCTGAAAAAATTGCTTCAGTTTATGAACATTTTCAGTGCAGGAAACACAGGATCACAACCCCCAGAATTGCTCACAGACCTCATTAAGGGGAGATCTCCCATCAAAACCTAATTTTTTTTAACCTTTATTTATATCTGTTTAGTGTGATTTTGTAAACAAGTGCATGCCCCAAGTGCACAGCTGCATTTCCTACTTAATTCAGATTTGCAGAGGGTGCTCAGCTGCAGCTTCATTTTGGGCAGGATTCTGCCATTCATACCTGAATATTTAGTCACACATGAAGTCCATCTATTCTACAAACTGCAAGGCAAGTGAATAGAGTAAGTTTGTTATTCATATTCTCCCACTAAATTAAACCTTTCTGTCTTGTGTGAACTCATTTAAAATTGAGATTTCCCTTCCCTGTCCTCTATCCTCAGAGTTGTAAATATGGGCCAGTTCCTTCAAACTGATTTTTTTCCCTGAAAGGGACACCAGTGAGTGCCCAAATCCAGACTTGCTGCTGCTTTCTGCTCCTTTGATAATTCCCTTAGAAGGAAAAGCAGTTAAATCAGTCAAAAACTGAATGGAAAAGCAGTCTGGGCCAACTCTCTTGTCACTCTTCCTAAATAGCCAGCCCCGACTTGTAACCAGATGTGTGTGTGGGAGACAGAAAGACTTCCTAACTCCCCCCCCCATAAATCTGAATAAAGTTCAACATTCAAACTCCACCAAATGTTAATCAGTTGGCCACATTTTGTTATTCTTATGAATGACTGTAGTCAGGCTATTTAAAGCAAGTGATGCATTCAGTTGTTAATTGTAAGTGCCCATTGAGGGCACCTCAAATGAACCACAGTCTCCCTCAGTTCTCATCCCCCTTCCCAGCACAGGGCTGGAAAGGCTGAAAGAGAGAAGAAGTAGTTCATCTGCTAAGAAGTTCATCTTCTAAGCCAGCAGAGTGCTTCTGAAATTATTCTGGAAAGGCACAGGCAAACTTGGAGGAAAAAAGAAGCATGAGTATTTTTGGCTTTTTTTTTTTTTTTTGCTTTATCCCCCAGAGCTGCCCTAACACTACACTTGCTTCTCAGACCTTCTGAAAACTGCCCGAGCTCTGCCCTGTTTCCATGGCCCTTGAAAAAAAGTCCTGTGTGAGATGGGACTACACTGTCATTGCCATGGTCAGCATCATTTTTACCAAGTCAGAAGAAATCCTGTCTCAGATTTTTACCTGCTCAAGTGAGGGCAGAGTTTGCTTGCCATCACCCCCTAACATATGCTAGAAAAACATCTTTTCAGCCTACTGAGTAAATAGTGAAGTATCAGTCTTGCAAAGATTCATGAATGATTTCATCATGAATGACCAGGCCCCATAATTTCAATGCAGGGTGTAAAAATGAGTACAGTCACATCTGCTGTGCAGGGAACACCTGTACCATCCCCTTGAAAGTCTGTAAGACTATCTGCAGGCTATGGTAAAAAAATTAAAGAAAACCACCTTCATGCATCACTAGGAACAGTCACAGAACTGCTTCTTTTAACCCCAGCAACACCACAATAATAAAAAAAAAAAAAACTGTGGTAGTGCTCCTAGGCATGACAATCTTCTACAGCTCCTGTCTGTGAGGCTTCCTGCTTTTAATCAACATGTAAGCAAAAATAACACTGAAAAATTGTCCCAGCTGTTTCAGAACAAGTGTTTTTAACTTCACTGGAAGAAAAATCCTAGAAAAAACCTGTAAACTCTGTCCACATTCAGTTGACTTCCCAAGCTTTTTGAAAATTCAATTGAAAGTGAAATATATTTTGCGCCTCTGTGTAACTTACTGTAAAGCCCACAAACACTGCCTTCAAATTTACTCAAGTGAAAAGCCCACAAAAGATTAGACAAAGAAGGTTCTATTTGTATCATTAAATCAGATTTTTAATAGACAGTCAAAATGAAAGAAAGAGAAGCCACCAATTTTTCCTCCTGACTATTCACAAGCTCATGAAAGATCTTATTCTGCTGCTTATAGAGCTGATTTTAAAACTAAGGCACCAGATTCTATTTCTAAGGGCTTTTTCTTCCACTGGCAGCTCTGTCCTACACCTTTGTATCTTGAGAGGCAGCAGCACAACCTTTAACATGAGTTTTTTAAGCTTCCCATTGATGTGTCACCAATTACAAGACCTAAAACCTGGCTTTTCACACAGTCTGATTGTGCAGCCACTGTACTTCAGAAAATCCAAATTCTGTTACCAAAGAAACCCTGCCAATGACATGATATTACACAGCATGAAATCACTCCAACATCTAATCTTCTAAGGGACTTCCATGCCAAAAAGAATCAGTATATCTATGCAGTCATCCTTTCTCAAATTTTTTCCAGTTTCCAAGCTGAAACCAACCACAAGCAGCTCTTCTGAGCCCTGCCTGCACTTCAGCATCACTCAGCATAAGGAGCAATTTTCTATTTGAAAAGAAGCCACTTTGGGATCATAAATTAATATCAAAACCAATCCCCACATTCTCTTTGCCTCCCCAAAGACAGCAAGATCTGAGGCTGAACTTGAAAGGAGGTGGGTTACAGCAGATACAGACATTTCCTAGTACATCGTTTTTAGAGAAATGGAATAACAAGAAAGCCCTGAGGTATTCTCAGCTTTCTACCTGAAAGGACAGGAAAGTGGTTCAATCTACATTTTCTTCACAGCATTTTCTTACCATTCCCAGTGACACAAGACCATGCCATCAAGTACTTGCCTGCTGCTGAAGCTTCATGACTGGTGACACAGGTGTGACCCTGGCACTGAGCTGTGGTCCCAGATCTACTGGTACCCAGTGAGTGTGTAGGTACCATTTTTCTATTAAAAAAATGCAAAGAGAAGGAATATTTAGTCAGGAAAAACTGAAGAGCAGAGCAAGGCAAAGGGAGATTTCACCCTCTTTCTCTCTCTCACTACACCACACCATACAGAGCCAGGCTAAAGATAGTATTTGCATTTCAGGCTGACCAGAGCAGTTGTTTCAGGAGAAAAACAAGGGTTTAAAAGCAACCACTTGTACCAGGGTGACTTGATCAGATACCTGACTGTGAAGATTTTAGGCAAGCTAAATCCTTCTCACTTGAATTCCCTAGGAACCCAAGCATCCAGTCCCTACTGCTGGAGCCAGAGACCCCCACACTGACTTCAGGAGGGCTCAGCCACCCTTGAGAGACAGGGAAATGTGGCTCTCCATCACCACTGAAGTAGAGGGGGAAGGGGGAGTCTGTAGAACAAATTGAATCTGAACCAGTCAGTTTTCATGAGCTCTGTTTTACTGAAAGGAGTGACCTACCTCACAGCAGAAAAAGTCTTGCAGAGTCCAGTCCTTCACCTCCTTGGCCCCATCACCCCTTGCAGGTGCTCAGCCATCCCCAAAATGTTTGGTGAGATCTTCAGTGACTGCTTTCAAAAGAGATGTTTTCAAGACACCTGTAAAAGCAAATGCTGTCAATTCCCAGAGACATTCTTCAGTGCTAAACTTCAGAGCTAAACATTGCCACGATTGTAAGGAAGGAAACTGCAGAACTTCAAGTGGAAACAAATCAATTGATGGAAAACTGAGGCAAAGGGATCAAAGGTAGGTTAAACTCACTCATTTTCTCCTAACTCTGAGCCAAGGACTCAAAAGATAACATAAAAGGAAATAATTAGCATTGACTCCCAGGGAAGAAAGCAGATATTTACAGAAATTAGACTGGGAAATATCTTGGTAAATTAGTTTTTAAAGGTTATTTGTATTATTGCAATCTATAGGGAGTAGAAAAATAAACAAAGAGTGTAACTCAAAAAAAAAAATGGAAAAGATTGTGTGTGTGTGCTAAGGTCACATTGTTTTTGGGTCACACTTTTGTGTTTCTCAAGCCCAGGGCAAGCAGTCTTAGTGTCTCACTCAGCTCTTGAGAGAACATCCAAGTCCCAGGGATTTCTAAACAATGCCAGCCCACACCAGCTTGCAATCCAGGGCTTGCAAAATAGTGACAGAAATACAACATATGCCAAGTTGGAGCCTTGAATCTCTAAAAAAACATGACATCATTTTGATGGGTTAATAAATAAGCTCTGTCCTGCTTAGTGTGCTCACTGAGGAGACCTGGCAGAGCCAGAGGGGTGAAGGCAAGGGCAAGGACAGAGTCAGAGGATGAGGGGAATCATCAGGGACCCCCCTTCCCTCAAAGATGCCCCTCAGCCCAGATGCCTGGGATGTAAATATCAGCACAGGGCTTCCATGGTCTGTTTTTTATAGAAATACAAACATAAATAACCAGTGTTAAATGAACAATAACATAAAACAGGAGAAATGACACTGGCAGATTGTGACTGCAGCCTTGAGTCTTCATTAGGGATTCAAACACAAGCATCTGAAGTAAGATTCAAGTGGGATGATGAAATTTTTTTTTGTTTAATGGATAACAATCAAGTAATACACAATCCCTTATAGCAATGATTCTGCAGCCACTCTGTCCCCTTTGTGTGCATAATATATCTTAATGGGGTTTACAGCAATTCAGGCCACACGACAGCATCTGGCAAAGACTAATTTACAAAAATGTCACTCACAAGTAACATAACAGCCCAGAGAACTGAGATATTTGATGGCAGAGGCATTTAATCTTGCTGCTGTTCAGAAGTTCTGTAAATACTCTTCAAAAAGACAAGAATTTCTAGGGAACAAGAAAGCCTCCCCTGCTGCTGTTCCACTTCCTGTGGCATTGTCTTTTAATTGTTATCTTTCAAACAACAAGCATTTCTTTTTCACTCACTAATGAGATTCTCATATTAATAGAGATATTGCCTGTGTCTTTCCTAGACATCCTTGCAGGATATCAGTGTCACACAGCTCATACAAAAACAGTCCCCACATAAATAGAATGATGAGGATTTTCAATTAAAAGATATCAAAGATAAATGTAATATATGATGTGCACTACAACAGGCACTGAGATGGTAAATACAAACAGCCTACAGAGTTCTGTCGTTTCAGAGAGGAAATGTTGAGGAAAATTGTGATCTCAGTCTGTGCAGGCAAGCAAGGAAATGATGAATCTATGGAAAAATGGGATTAGCATTCCCTTTTTATTTTAAGTACATGCAAAGATGCAAGACTGAGATACTGTTGTTTTAGAAGAGCCCCTATTCTCCCAAATAAAAACAAAAAAGCAAACCAAAACCAGATGTGCAAGCAATGCTTCTTACTACAGTTTTATTCAGCTACTGATTAATGTAAAGGATGTCTTTCCAGAAGGACCTGAACCATATTCATGAGTTCTGTGACATTCTGTAGCACTAAGAGTAGTTCAGAAACATTGATGATATCTACACCAGTCATTAACTTTTACCTCACAGGTTGATGCTGGCCCTGGAAGCCTTCTGAATAAATCTTTGCTGGAGCTAAAGCAGACTCTGCAGGAAGTAGAATAATTTTCTTCCAAAAAACATTACTGGTGAGAGAAAACCCACAAGAAATATTCAGTTGTTGAATTGGGTCATTGCTATGCCTATTGAGACTACGACTTTTTTTTTTTTGGCTGCTTTGTTTTTTTATTATTGAGTATCTTACAGTAGATTTTGAAAGTAGCTGACTAGCCAGATTTGGGTTCTCACGGTGGAAAGCTGAGACTGATTTGGTGGCATGTTATATACACATTGCACCTGCAGTCTCCCACTGACAGATATATTTTCTAAGCACTTTACCATTCTCTGAGTCTTCTCTGTACTCCCTGAAGTTTCTAAATTGCAGGAAGTGTGAATCCTACCCTGTCCATAAATCCCAGGATGTGTGTGACCTTTTGGTCACTCACTTACTGGGATCTATTTTTCCAATGACTATTAAACAGTAATTTTAGGTAATTTTGTCCCTGCTTTTTTTTAGGTACTAGCCAATTGTGTACTTAGTCACACTGATCTCTAAAGACCTGTTAGGAGAAAAATGAAAATTCAAAACATTTTCTAAAGAATATTAAATTTTTTGAGCAGATTCAGATGTTGACCTTGTTTCTTGGCCAAGAACAACTTAGGGTGAAGAAGCAAATCCCAAAGCATGGATGCTACATGAAAGGCCAGCCTGATTTTTTCCTGTTGTTGGCTCAGGGATATACACCTATTTTACCTAAACTTTTCATAGCTGCTCTACTAGAGTTGTGTCTGTAATTAGCACACATACTAGAACTTTTCTAACTTCCATCCTGCCTTCAAAGGATTTAGAAAAGATTTAGAATTATTATTCTTGCCTGTATTCTGTTCAGAAGAACTGAGAACTGAGATGAAATGATGTTTGCCATCCCATCCTCAGGGAGCAGGCACTCAGCTCTTGTTCCCTCTGATCCTCCTGGGTCTGAGCTGAGGCCTCACACTAAAGGGGACTCATCTGGGCTGGAGTCCATCACTTTGCATTGTTTGCCACATGATCTGACTAGCAGGATTTTCATGGTTAGTTTTGCTTTGAGGGTTGTTTTTCTTATTTATTTATTTATTTTGTAATGACTGCGTGACCAAGCCATCTCCCTCTTCATCTGCTCAATAGATTTATTTTGTATTGGGCTACATCTGTTTCAGTGCCTTAACTGTTCCAATCTAAGGACTATTGACATTTTCATTATGTGCAAGTTGACAGAACATGGCTATATTAAGGGATTTCCAGCAATACAGGAGAGGAAGGGGCTGCAATCTCTCTTTACAGAGATTTTTAGTAGATAATGCTTTTCAGGCTGGCAAAATGTTAATGCAAAAAGCATTGGGACATTTTAGTCAGTGGAAGAGGACAAAATCACAGTGTCCTTGTGAAATAAGTGCTGGCTGGAGAGCAACATACATGTTATTAATATATATCAGTATCTATATTCCAGAAGGAGATAGCCAAAGACTATAATTAGCTCTGAAGCTAAAGGATGAGCAGCATAATAATAACTGTTAGACTAAAAAGGAATGTAATGAATAAAAGCCAATTCACAAAGGAATACAACGTTAATATTGAAATTTGGACATGTTAAAATGGTAAGCTGTAAAAGAGAAGCATTTAATGATACTCTGCCTGTGCAATTTATTCAGGATAGATTAAAAAAAAAAAAAAAAGAGAGAGAGAGAGAGAAACAATTATAATTTACAAGAACAAGGAGTGTTTTATACTTGTTTTGTGATACAGTCTCAAATCAATCATAGCCTTCTGTGCTGTCTCCAGTGTACCTGTACACAAGTTCTGTGCTGCATAAATGCACACACACACACACACGTATATATATATAATTAGACCTATCAGTTTCCTACAGCAGTAAGAAATAAGTAGAGGGAACAATGTTGGAACAGATAAATACCAAACTTCAATGGAGATCTCTTTGGCTGTTCTCCAGCTCTGACCTTGCAGGACTGCTTGCACGTGACTGTCTCCAAGTGCCTCCTCCCTTTCACTGACCAATTATTTACATGTTTCTGTTCAACCTAAGGCTTGAAAAAATGGGGAAAGGGAGGATAGCTAATGCTGGGGCTTCCTCTGACCTCTTCAAAGCTAGCTGTGGTTCTGTGTCAAGGCAGAGGTGTTTAAACTCTACACAAACTAAAAAAGACCAAGACTGTATTCCCTGGATTCATATTCACTCAGTGGTGGCAGGAGCATAGGCATTCCATAGACAATTAAAATAATATATATTTTTCATAAATTAATCTTCTAACAGTGACCTTTCATTATTTATGTGGCAGCTTGCTAGAAAAATTTTTGAACAATCTTTCTCCTACACCTGACCTGAACTATATTTAAGATACACTTAAAAAATTTTGCTTAACTCAAATATAATTCATAAATGAAGGTTCTAATATTTTAGTTTAAATCAGGTTGAAAACAAGTGTATCTTTCTACTTGTTTATTAAAGTAAGTCACTCTGGAAAGCCCAGGAAGGCCATTTACATAGCCATCAAAAATTATCTAACTACGTTGGCCATAGAAAAACATTTTTTTTTGAAACCTGTGTCTGTGGGGTGGGCAGAACTACAGAGTACAAGATGGAACACCAATTTTTCTATACAATCATCTACCAACACTTCAGTACCACAAGATGCAGGACAGCAGCAGAGCAAATCTATTATTTAGATCAGAAACAGACCCAGAATCTGCAATTTTTCTAAAAAAAAAAATAAAAATTCTGGGGAGTGCCTCAGTGGAGGGTAAATCTTAGATTTATAATATGCAGAAACAAAGTGAGTTAGAATATGCAGCATATCTTGAGAGTCTATCAAGAGTTCATTCTACAGCAGCATGCAAGATTGGCTAGGAGGACTAAAAGGGAACATAGCTGTAGACAAAGCAATTAGCATCTCTGTTATTAGGAATATTGATCCAGCTGATCTCTCTATTAAGAAACCTTCAAAAATGAGTTAATGCAGCACTTGCTCACAGCACTGGATGAAACAGCTAACAGCAAAATAATCAATTAAATGGTGACATGTGATGCTGACTTTGAGGATCAAGAAGGAGTGGAGAGATCAAATGAAGAAAAAAATAATGATAATTTACAGCTGGGGAGAACTCAGCAAGATGCTTATTTGAAGTCAAAACTGATGACATAATGCCACAAAGCAGGAGCCACCAGCATCCTGGAGGGATGGGAATGATCCTCTCCTCCTTGAGAAAAGCTTCCCAGTGCCACAACAGTTTCCATAAGAGGAGCAACTTACTGTCCAACTCCTACAGATTCTGTGTAACTTCCAGAGTAAACCTGACACAACATCATACACACCATCCTTTCCATATAAATGGGCTGGGGGGGAAAAAAAAAAAAAAAAAAAAAGCAACTTCTAACAGACTGAAAATCAAGTTCAAGGGATAAAACATAAACCAGAGTTTATCCTGCATATTTGGGTGATTATTTTTCCACCTTCACTGGTAAACATTAGTTTAAAAAAATCAAGATGCCTCAGGCAAATGTAGCACTGCCAAAACACTTGTGCTGGCAGGATTTCAGCCATTTCTCCAGAAGGTTCCTTAGAGAAATCTCTGCTTCCCTGCAGCAACTGGAAGGTGTGTAGAAGGCAAGCAAGTGAAGGTGGTGAGGTCTGATGGTGATGGGCCAGGTAGAGCATGGAAAAAGTGGTGTCACTGATTTTCAGAAAGTCTGAACTCCTCTAGGAGAAAAAAAAAAAAAAGGACTGGTGTGATGAACAAGGGACAAGAATCCTTGAACAAAGCAATACTCACCCAAGTTTTGCCAATTCAGCCTTAGAGAGCAAAAGCTGAGAGCAGATGGCCCTGGCTGTAGATCCATTTTGTGAACAACAAGGAAGAGGACAAGGATTTGTAAGCTAAAAGAGGAGAAAAAAAAATTAGTCAGGAATAAATTTAATCTGAAGTGAGATTAAGGTTTCTACCCATTATGGGAGAAAAGTTACAGGGTCCCATGAGGAGAAAAACAGAAATTCTAATTAGTTTTAAACTGGCACTTTGTGGAAGGTATTACACAGGCCTGATATCTCCTGCAGCAGAGAACTGAACCCATGACCCAGCAGATCCCTTTTACTCCTAGGAGTTTCTTTCCATTATGCATATCCACAATCAAAACCTGACCTTTTTTCCTGCTTTTCTGTTTTAAGTCCATTTAGTGCCAAATTTCCTGCTTTCAGGAGTTTAAAATACACGTTTTAGGTTAAATTATTTGAAAGTACCAAACCCAAGAAAATTTAACACTGTACTGCAGCCGTTGCCATCCAGTTGCAGCCCCTTTAGCTGAATGTTATTTAATGAGTGTCCCTGAAGGGATTAGCATGTCAATGTCTGTATATTGATTTCCTAATCCAGTCCATCAAAGCTGTTATGATCTGGTGACAGCACAAGGAACAGGAGTTCAAGGTTCTTCACACAGCTCCCCCAGTATGTTCTCAAGCCTCTTGATGTGAGAATTAGCTCAGTCCTGAAGTCCAATTAATCTGATGGGGCTGTCAACAAGGATGTCATTTCTTGTCACAGTTTTGGGGATGTGGACACCTGTCTAAAACACAGAATGAGATCACCAGCTCATTAACATTTTCCAGCAGATGGCAAAAAGCTGCATTTTATATCATTTTGGACTGCACCATGTTTTATAGCCAGGCCTCTGAGCTACCCATGCTGGAGGATAAAATTTCTGGTAGATGTGTATTTACACAGTAGCATCAGGACTGTATGGCAGAAATAAAAAGAGCTTTTAATCCCTTCCCAGACACCAACATTCAAATAATAAAAAAGAAAACAAAACCCAACCAACCAGGAAAAACAACAAACAGAGAAAAAATATATGTAAAAAACCAGAACCCACAGGGGGAAGGAAATCAAAGCCTTTTTCCAAGTAACTTATAGTTTGATCCAATATTTCTCTCCCTAGAATATTCCAGTAAGGAATATTTCAGGTCTAAGGCCAAGACCTCCGCCTGGTCCTACACCAGGCACACTTCCAGCCCCACCAAGCTGGAAGTGTGAAGGAGAAACCAAGCTCCTTTTCCTCAGTAGCAGTGCTGAGGTCTCAATCCTGTTACTGCAGTGGCCAACAGGGAAATTATTTAATATTACAAATTCCCAGGTGAGCTATGAATCACAAAAAAAAAAAAAAAAAACAAAAGACCAAACGACCCACTAAATAAAAAACCAAAACCAAATAACAATACCAATAAACATGTAAACACACTTCCTAATTCTTATAATTGCAGTAATATACAGCAGAGGAGTTTTAGCAGCTAGTGTCCAGAGAAAATGCTGTTAAATCAACAAAACAGTTTTGAAGGTTTTATGAGGAACTCCCCTTTGTTTTTCTTGATCACTCTGAGTTCAACTAAATTCTTATACCACCCTCACATCCTTGTTGCTGCTCAGCCATGTCACAGCACACACTGGCACGCTTCCTATTTTTGATATTGTCTAATTCCCTGGATCATTAGTTATGTAATCATAATCATTTTTCTGCTGGGCAGATTGGTGTTATCCATCTCATCTCTTTTTCTCATCTCACCTCTTTAGTAGTGTTAGAGCATAGACAGGAACATCCAAGTCCCTCAGGGCACCATCTGGTACTACCCTGTACACAGAGGGCTAAATGAATGACATACTGGATGGTACTTCCATACATTTGTTACTGGTTCTCTATGTTGCTGCTTTTTTTTTCTTCCCTAAATTAATTCCATTACATCTTCTTCAGTTATTTTGTTCATCTTTTTATCTCCTTTCCTTTATACCCTTATCAAAAGGCTTCACAGAGTGGGAAAAATAACCAATGAGTAGGCAAGTGGTGAGCTGGAGGGGGTAGTGTACCTGGAGTAATAGTGTGAATGTGGGGGCAAAGGAGGTTGTAGGAGATCAATGTTTAACTTATATGCAGGGGGCAACCTCACAAATATTCAAAAGCATCAGAAACTAGCAGGGAAAGAATATCCATGGATATCCATACACAGCCTGTATGATCATCTGCCCTGGGATAGCAGGAACAGACAAATCTTTAATATGTAAATAACACCAAGTCTAAAACCTATTGTCTCCTTTCCCAAAAGGATTAAAATCCAGCCTGTACTGATGCAGAGACAATTAGAAGATGCTTTCTGAAGATGTGATTAATGTGTGTGTAGCAGCCATCACCTACCTGCCCTGCTCTGCTTGGTGAGAAGGCACTGCCTGCAGATGAAAGGAGCCCAACATTTGCATTTGTTCCCACTTTATGCTCATCTCAGTAAAAAAGGTTGTTATTTTTTATTGGACTATGTAGCACCATAAATGCAGATGGCCTTTTAAAGCCAAATATCACTCTTGCTAAGTAATTGTCAATTAAATTTAGTATTAATTATTCTTAATAGCTCAGTCTCTTGTACTGTTTTCCATGTGTTCTGTTTTTCCATGGATCTGATGTCAGAGCAGATGAATTTCAGTTTGAAGGTTTACTTAAACCTCATTTTTAATGCAATTGCTGTATTGTTTGGTGAATGTGTAAATCTCTGGGGCAAAACTGAATGAACTGCTCACAAAAAACCCACCCAGCAGAGAGCAGGGACACGTTCAGCCCTTGCAAGTAAGCAACAAACCAAATCCAGGGAAAATGCAAAAGCTTAATAATCAGTGCAGGCTGTAATTATATTGGCACTCAAAGCTTTTGCTTTTAGAGCTAGAAGACATCTTTTCCAGTCCTCATTAAGACAAATATATCCCAGGAAGCCCATTTTCTACTCCAGTTTCCATCTTCCACCCCAGGATGAGCTGGAAGGCTGGAGAAGGGATGCAGGGTGCCCTGAAGCTGCATGCTCTGACCCACCAGCATGGTAAGAGCAAGGAGCCAGGGTTCCCCAGGCCTGGCTGGAGCAGCAGATCTCACAGAGACTCTCTCCATCATTTCAAGGGTGGTTAAAGTGTTCCTCTCTGCCATGCCCACAGGACAAGAGCTCCACTGAGGCTGCAGATCCCCTCTGAGAGCAAAGATAAATGAAGCCTCAGGTGTTTCCTTGCCTTGAGGTGGAATCTAGGAAAGCTTGGGGGTTATTTCTAATGGGTTAGTTTTACCCTGGCCTCCAGGCTGGATGTGCTGGCATTCCTCTATAGCTTTTTCCACGCCTTCCTGAGATCTCTGCAGCAGACTCCAGGCTCTGCCTGAGCAGCTCAGCACTCACAAATAGATGGAGCCTCATTAGACAAAAGGCTGTAAGAGTTGGAAAGCAGGAAACAAAGGCTATAAACTCCAGCTCTGCTCCCAGCCCTGTCTGGTGAGATGGCTTGGTGCTGGGATGGAGTAGCTGCTGGTCTCAGTCTTTAAATGAACTCCTGTGTTTTTTACAAATTCCTTTTCCACTCTAGAGTTTGCACTTGTTACAGCACAGAGGGACCTCGTGCACAAACAGGGGGTCAAAGATGCCCCCAATCAATCTGTCACCTTCTCAGTGACATGAAAGGAAACCTCAAGCAATGTTACAGACCCATGAAATTCAAGGCACTAAATGTCAGCTGCCTGAAAACGGGGGTTGTGTGCTCGACACAGCAGCCCTGTGTCAAATGGCAACACAGAATGGAGGATAAAATTCACAACTAACAAATTTAAAAAGATCCTCAGTTCAGAGACTGGAGCAGGCATTCTTGAGATGCCTCACAGCCATTCATCCTTCCTTATATCCATTTGAATGTTCCCCCTTGGCCTTTTGTTTTTATTTTAGCTTTCAGAGCCTCAGTGCCAGTCCAGAAGCCTTTCCCCTCTCTCTCTGCTGTCCCTTCCCTCCCAGCCCTACACACTCTGCTCTTCAATACCCTTTCTCCTGTGTTGATTACTCTCCTTTTTTGGCATGTGTGCTCTTTCTAAATTCTGTTTTGCTTCTTAAACCTTTTTATTTTTCCCCCCTCTGGACCGATTCCCCTTTTTCACTCTGCCAGATTTTTTTTTTTTTTTTTTTTCCTCTGCCCATAAAAAGAGCATTTTATTCTGGCAAAACTGAGGGGCTTGCCATGTTCTCATTTACAAATGTCACTGCAGCATGGCTAAAATTCTCCTTCAGCTCTGAAAGCTGCACTGGCACAGAACAAAAGCATTGCAGTGCCTTGCAGACCACTGTGTGGTTTCCCCTCATCCCTCCTCCAGGCTTGCTTAACAGTAACAGCTTGCAGTGACATTTTAGCACAAGCCACCCCATTTACAGCTCCTCTCCCTGCTTACAGCAGAAATTAATAGTAAGTCCATTTGAGAGCAGCTGTGAAAGCAAGGGACAAGGTGACAGACAGCTCCTCATTCCTACCTGCCCTTCTTTATTTTAGGCCCTCTCAATATTTGAGGTTTTCCACTCTCATCAAAAATTCAATTGTAATTTGTAATCCCCCATCTCAGCACATTATCCTGAGCAGGGTTCAGCACTGCCATGAAGGTGTCTCTGTGTGGACCCAAGAAGGAGCAGAGATAATATTTCTATTATCAGGACTGAAGTGCTAAGCACAGATTTCTAGCAGAAGGGGTATAAGAGCACATTCAGCAAAAGGTTATGCAAAGCAACTGACAGTTTAATGGACAAGACATCACCACCTTAACCCAGACTCCTCCTCACCCAGCAGTCTCCACTCCCTCCCTGTGTGGTCTCCTCAGTGCCCTCCAAACCTCTCAGACAACTTCTGACTATGGAAGGAGACACAGTCAGTCTAAAGTGGTTTTGGTGATATTGCAGATATTACAGAATTTTTCTAATTCTGTACAATTATGGAATCATTTTTGTTGGCAAAGACCTTTAAGATCATCAAGTCCACTCATTAACCCAGCCTGCCAAACACTGCCAAATCCACCACTAAACCACAGCCTTAAGCACCATACCTACACCTTTCAAATACCTCCAGGGATGTTTACTTGGCCACTTTGTATATCCATTTCTATTTATCCACTTTGAAAAGAATAAGGAAATAGGAAATAAAATGCTATCTAATTGGCAGACACTTGAAGGACTCATTTCAGAAGTTCAGTGTTTGCTTTCCCCTGTGTTTGATTCCCCTGTGGAGATGAGTTCAACAAGCAGACACCCTGCCAATGGAGATCCCCAGGCCAGGAAGGTGGAGGAAAATGTCATCTCCCACCTCTTGTGAAGACCAGGGACAGCCCAGCAAGACTGCTGAGCTTCAACTGAGTCCATTGCCCAAAGACAAAAGGGAACTGGGACTGCTGGAGACAACTGGCACCCACTCTATAGAGATAGCAGGAGCCATCGGGAAGCCCTTGACTAATGGGGGAGAGGCTCCCGGGCCTGCTCCCACAGGGAATTAAGTCAGTGGAAAAACCTCCCACCAGTTTTCCTGGCATCTGGATGAGCCCCCTTCAAAACAAACAACCCCCCCAAAACCCACCAGCAGAATTATGTAACCTTTGAGCAGATCTGAGCCTCGCTGGTGCAGTTTTTTGGGTGGCACGGTCTCATTTCCCCTCAGCAATTACTCTGATTGTCCTTCTAGACAACAAAAAGAGGACAGAATAACTGAATGCCTGATTCACTGAGGCTTGGGTCAAGCAAGGGTGGTGAAACACTGCTGGGATGATTAGGTGGTGTTATAAAGAAGTAGTGTTCTGTGACAAGTGGAGCATCCCAAGCTGCCTCTGGCTTCGTGCCACCCGAGCTGCCAGCACAGCCACCACCCATATTTCATCTCATTTACCAGTTAGACAACACACACAAAAAGAGGCTCTTTGGTTTACAGGAGGTGTAAATCTCTGTCACTCCTCTGAACTTCTTCTCCTCTTCTATCAAGGTGGAGATTAGCAGGAAGACAGCAGTGAAATTAAACAAGAAGGAAACCTTCCCCAACATGAATGCAGAAACAGGGGAGGAAGGAGGAATTTTCTGTCTCCCCTGGGGAAGAGCCAAACCTGCTGCAAGCTTTGTGCTGCTCAAAAAAAAAAAAAAAGNGAATATTAGAGGAATATTTCCAAATTCATACCTGAGTAGCCAGAGGGCAACTGGTTTGGAGACCTGCAGTGGGACAGTGATGCAGCCACAGGGCTCTCAGGTCCATCAGGAAGCCCCCCCAGTGGCTGCAGGATGGATTCATTCAGTTTGGGTCTTTTTGCATGATCTTGTAACAGGGAGATCACACTGTGTGCAGGGAAATAGGGAGTTTAGGATCACATCCCTCCCAAAACTAACAATCAAAATTATAAATTCTGTGTAAAATCTGAAGCTTTTATCCTCCAAAAGCAAATCTGCCCCAGTTTCATTGGCAACATGGCTCATACAGCGATTTTAAGGCTGTGGATACAATAACTTCTTGTTATGCATTTGAGCTAATGCTTTGATTGCTTTAGCTTATAGACTGGCACAACAATAAACAGTGGCTTAAATGACCCTAATTAAATGCCATATGTATGAAAGAGCTGAAATGATTTATCAGCCAAAAGCCAGTAGAGTGCTTGATCACTTCATCAGATCATTAATCTGTCTTCTAGAAGTGGGCTTGGCACTTTCATAGTCAATTAGATGCATTTTAAGTGCCTTGACATCAGTATTTATCCACAAGTTGAGATCAATACTGGGCACAATTCAGTTGATACGTTATATCAGATATTTGGTGAGGTTATAAGACAACAATTTGCTTTTTAGTAAGACAAATTAATAAATATTTTAGTACACATAATGTTCAGGGAACAATCAATGTGAAACAGAAAACACTTTATACTGACAGCTGCCAAATTCTCTCAAAATTTAGTACTTTGAAATGTTAAGACATACCCAGTTTATCCATTAATTTGTTCTGTATAATGAAGATGCTTCCTGAACACACAGGGATGGATTGCTCCTTCTTTGCTACATAGCATCTCCTTTGTCTTCCTTTTATCCAGGGTACCTACAGATAAATATTTTAACCAGAGTATTTTCGAGAAAAATACGTTAAAAATATGCATGGACACTGTGGAAAATATCAAAATAATCCTGAGTGTTAAGCACAAGGAAATATATCCTCAAGAAACCTGTAGTCTTAATTAAGAACAAAATTAAGTATGAGGTTCCTTGGTTTTTGACCTTTTCTGTAAAAACTGCCCTGTTGTACAGACTCCCTTGGATCATTTGTGCTTCCAGGAGGCTTTTTTCTGTCAACTCTCCTCTCTATGCTAAAGCAAATATTGCAAAGTTGGACACATTGCAGATCTAGGACTTCCAGTTCTCTTTTATCCTTTAAAATCCCCCATGCTTGGTGACCATGCAACAGCCCAGATAGTGAGAAGCCATCAGGTCCTTGGGGTACTGTATGAGGAAAAAACAGTTCAGGGAAGAGTCCAGCTATGGCTCTATTTCCTTCCATTAAATGTCTTAATTAATTATCTTCTCCATGCTCCATGCTGTACAAGAAGTCCTCCCTCAGCCTGGGGTCTTTAATTTAGCATTTCAGAAGACTGGAGTCCTTAATTTACAAACTCTGGCCACATAAGAAGGTCATTTATCTTTATCAGCACCTCTTCAAGTGTCCATTTCACCTTTTTCCTTGGAATAGCAAAAAATTTCTTCATCTCAATACATTTGCCTGAGTCAGTCTGAGATTTCCCCTTATCACATAGCTGGAGCATGCCTGGGTCTCTTTAAGATGTCCCTCTCTCTGCCTTTTTATTTTATTTTTGTGACTTCCTGAGCACCCCACAGTAAACAGAAAGAGTTCTCCACACTTGACCAGAGACCCTTTCCTCTCTGCTCTCCTTCAACAGCTTTGCAACAGAAACCTACAGCCAGGACCAAAGAGTCAAGATTAGGTTGAGAAGTTTTTTTGGGGGCAATCTGGAATGATTTGGTTCATCTCCCTCTTACAGATGGTAAGAAAACACACAGCTCCTTCATCACATCTCCTAAGCCAGTGTCTTGTCCTAAGGCTGCTTGCCTGACTCTCTTCCACTTAGAAGAAAGAAACTGCCCCAGAACGAGCAAAAGAGACATCCCAACATCATTTGAGTGCTTTGTAGCCTCTTAGCAAATGCAACAGCATGCACAAAGAACATTTTCAAGTAAGCAAATAGAAAATTGTAAGCACTAATAACATAAAATGGGAACATTGTAGTAATATTTGCCTCTGTCGTTTGCATGCAAATTTTAGGAACGTATTAGTTCTCTATTTTGCAATGTTCAGTTTCATGAAACTCCTTCCTGGTCATCAGTGCAGGGTGCACTCTGCCTTTTCACACTGGGCAAAGAACATAAATTAATTACCTGCTTAGTATTCTGGGTTTGCTTGAGTAAAATGAGCAGCCAGCTTCACATGGGGCCAAAATTCAAACAGAAACTCAATTCATGCAGAAGAGATCAGCCACCCTTCCCAGCCTCAAAAATTGGATGGGCACCACATTGTCACAACAGCTTCTGCCATCCCCAGGGGCGAGAGCTGGACAATGCAAAGCAAACATCCCTGTCAGCAGGAAAAGAGAGCACGTTTGCCATGATCCACTGGGTAGGGGGGTGCAGTGAAACCTGGTCTTACAGCATCTACAAAGGTTTCTTTGATTAAAGTACCCAGCTTCCTATGTTCTTCCTAAAATAGGTTAGAAATGCCATGTGCCAAAGCCCAGTTTGCTGGCAGCTGAATAATGGCCAGGATGGAAACCAAACAGTTTTGTGGTAGAGAAGGAAAATCCTAGGAGACAACTTGAGGAGATACTTCTGTGATCTCACTGGATCTGGGAGTGTTCCTCACTCAGGGTAACACTGAATTTTCACATCATGCCAGGATGCAGAGAAAATGAGAAGCAATTGTCTTCATTTCTCTCATCTTTCTCAGATGTTACTCTGAGCTGGCTCACTGCTGATAGCACTGCAGTCACTGGAATTTGTTGCTGTGGCAATGCAAAACATGCTCTGAAAACAGGGTTACAGCAGCTGCAAACATTCCTGTGAATGATTCACCATTACTCACCTCAAACTGCAAACATCTGGAAGCCTGCACACCTGAAGTCAAGTTCCTAAAATTTACATGCAGCTATCTACAGTCAAACCTGTCTGATTCCTCAAGGCATTAAACTCCTCCAGGTTGTGTTTCAGGCAGCAGGATGGGTGGGGTTTCCACAGCATTTATTAAATCAATCTAACACACAGTTTATCTGTCACTATCTGGAGCAGGAAAGTCAGTCTGCCTTTTGGGTGTCTCCTTTGTATGGGCAGCAACAGGCTGGCATGGACAGTCCCAGTTAGCTGTGTCCCAAGGTGTTAAATTCCATCATCAGGCACCCAGAGAATACCAGATAATATGCCAAAGGAAGTCAAATGCGAGCATTTATTGCTCCCTGGGCAAGGCACCTGGGAAAGCAAAAGAGAACTTCATTAGTGCTTTATGGCATTGGTTTTCTACCCTGTTATTTTTAGCAGCTGCAGCCCACATAGAAGAGAGAGACACAGGATCCCTAAATAAGATTTCTCCATAAGGTATTTTCCCCAAATCAAATTATTTGTCTTCTTTTACTGACTATTAACTGTAGGAGGCTGGAAAACCAGCTTTTGACAAGAGGGTTGAGGGCCTGATGCCTTCCTGCATGCCACACGAGAGAGAAATCTCCTCCTTGAGGTTTCTAGGACATGAATCAAATGCAACCATCCAAATGTTAAGGGCTTTACAGACAATCTCTCTGATATTGAGACACCAAGGGATGCAAGTTTGGGGACAAACCTTCAAATTAATTTTTTTCTTCCTCCTTATGTTCCCAGCTTGTATTCCTCATTGATCCCTTTCTCAGAAAAAACACCCACGACTGTCTGAGCTAATCTCCCCCACCCACTGATTGCTGTTTCTCCAGTGCTTCTCACTGTTACAAAAAGAAATCTCTTTTAAACCAAACTACAACAGGTCCCCATTCAAACCCTGTTCTGCTGTGCTCCCCTCTCCAATGCAAATGTTTGGCTTTTATGTTCAGCTTAAAAACCACAGCAAAACTCAGACATAGAAATGTGGGTTTCAAAGGATGAGCTTTTCCTTGGCAGCTCACCACCTGGCTGCTTCACCTCTGTGTTCTCATCACTTCTGTCCTTTGGTGCATGTGTTTGATGTCCTGCTACACAATACCTACAAAACCAGGAGAGAATGCCTTTGCTCTCAGAGATAATACCATGTGACTAAGCACTTTGAATTGCTTGTTTTCATCCAAACCTTTGCCTGACCTTTTCCTCTCTTCCAGAACACCAGGACACATCCTTCATTGGTACAAAGCAGCAGCATCTGAATAAACTCACCACAAATCCTAGGTGGAGCCATGGGGATTATTGATCTCAAGGGGAAACACCAGTACCTGCACTCCTGCCCAGCAGGTTTGTTGGTTCATGAGCTTATATTTCCAACATCTTTGGTATATTCATCCACCTTTGATGCCACAGCTGTACAGAATGTCAAATTTTGTGGGTTTTGAGATGGTGCAAGGTGAAGCAACAGCATTTTAATAGAAGTTTCAGACCTCAAGCAACATTGCAGCCATTTACTAACTCAGATTTTACAGCATTTAAGGACACAAAATCTTCTGCATCATTAATACAGCTCAATACAAATGAGCTGCAAGCTCTCCTTTCCTTCCTGAAGAAAAAAAGCAGGAAGAAGGGCTAGGTGGTGAGCTGTGGTTTGACAACAGTTGAGTGGTCTGAGAACCCCCCTGCCTGCTCCTTCCCTCATCTTTCTTCCAGACATTCCTGATGCAGGAAGCAGACAGCAAACCTTTTTTTTCCCAGCACTTTTCTGCTTGGAGAACATTCTGCCCGGAGCTGTTTCCTGCCCTGCTCAGCTGTCAGCATGTTGGGAAGGAATCATCATGGAAGGCTGACTCCAGAGCATCCCATCTCTCACCAGACATAAATAAATACCTGTTCTTTGGAATTAAAACTTCCTTCACTCCCCAAAGCGCTGTAATACAGCACAATTTATACACAACATTTATTTTACATTTCTAGCGAGAATTATTGATCAGCAATAAATCCTGTTGTGACGCCTGAGAAACCTCGGTCTTTGGTACGTCTGCTGTCTTTTTTTTTTATTTTATTTTATTTTTTATTATTTATTTTTTAATTTTTTTTTTTTTTTCCTCTTTTTTAAAAGCGGAGAACCCTGTACCGCCTCTGCCATGGGAGGCAGAAGAGCCAAACGCAATTGCGGGGTGCCCTCTGGTGATGCCGGGATGAAACAACTCCGGCTGCCTTCCCGCTGCCGGCACGGAAGGGAAGGGAAGGGCTGCTCATCCTACAGTTTTGTTAAAAAGGTTCCCGATTTTTCAAGGATCTTCTCTTCCGTGTGCATTTCATTCCTGTTCCATCAGTCGTTTCCACGGGATGCATTTCCAGTCAGCTCAAAGCCGCACAAAGCAAGAGGAAGATGCAGCTTCCATCAGGGAGGGGACAGGCACCTTCCCAGTTCTCACCCTTTCTATTCCAGCATCCCGAAGCTCCAGGCTGTGATAAAATCCGAGTTAGGTCAGAGCCAAGGTCGAGGCCTGAGGAAAGGTTCAGGTTGGTTAGTTCTCAGGTCTGCATGCTCCAGAACTCACAGAATGATAGGGAGATGGCCAAGGAACCAGCAGGAGATTCCTGTTGGATGGTGCTGCCCATCACAGCTCTCAGAGGACTGTGTTGTCACCAGGTCTGTCCATGTCACACCAGGAGATTCCTCCTTTCAGGTCATTACGTTATTCCTGTTATGGAAAAGTAAAAGGAAAGAGGGAAATGGGAGGGCAGAGCTGCTGTGTCCACATGGAAGCGAGTGCTGACCCACGGGAAAGGTGCAACCACCACCAGAGCCAGAAGATGAGCAGATGCATGGCTGCTGTCTGGGAACCTCTCCAGTAAGAGCCTTCCCCAGCAAAAGTGGCTGAAGGTGGTTTTCAATCCCAAACTATTTCAACTTCACCAAAGTGGAAATGCTACTAAAAAAAACCCAAATCTTTTTCTTTCCAGTCCAACTCTAGCCCTGTATTTTCCTCAACGCTCTGCCCTAGCATGTGCTGATATATCTGTCATAATCTCTTTTCTTCCAAAGCCTTTGAAATATGGTAGGATTGACCCAAAAGCTGCATCATAACCCAATCATGATAAATGACAAGCCTAAATTATCACTTTTATGCTGTAAAAGCACAATGCTGGTTTAAAAGAGGGCTCTTCCTGTTCTGTTTCCTTTATTCTGCTTCCTGCAGGTAATTTCTTGTGCAAAATGTTCATGATCTTACCCAGGCTCTTGGCCAAGTTTGAGACTACTTTTGACATAAGTGGCTGCTCAAGATTCAGTAATTTACCTGCATTTCATTCTGTTAATTTTCCTGCTATTTCTGGGAGGTGGAGGAAGAGATGTTTTCTTCTGCTGATGGAGTGTCATGTGAGCATCATGTTCTATAATTATGGCTGCTGCATGTGACTGATTCCAGCACCATCAACTTGAAGACTATAATTACAGGTTTCTTTATGGATGAGTCAGTCATCTAACTGTACAGTTTAATTTGATTGATCACCACGCTGTAACATTCACAAATTCAGCACTGGGGGACAGACCCTTGCTGGTTGTGCACCCACGTATCTCAGTCATTTCTGGGGCACACATTTTTAAAAATAGCTCTAATGTCAATATTGGTGCATATACATCTGAAGGTCCTGCAGAGGCTGCCAAGAGAAGTTGATAGGAAAAAAAGGAAAAAAAGGAAAAAAAGGAAAAAAAGGAAAAAAGGAAAAAAAGGAAAAAAAGGACTCTCCAAACTTGTTATTCCACCTTTACTCCCCAGTACAGGATTTACTCCAGGGTGGCACCAAACTCTTTGCCACCCCCAGGGTTGATGGGAGGCTCCCCGGGATCTACAGGGCTTGCCTAGGATCTGGTTCCCAACAAAGCAAAAGGACACCACTTGTTTCCCCTCTCAGGTAGTCTCTAGCCACCCACGACTGAGAAATAAACATTGCAAGTGTTCCTCCCCCCTGGGGTGACACCAGGCTGTCATCCCACCCAGCCAGCCTGAGGAAGTTTTAAGTCTCAGCAGGAACAACACTGCACACGCCGGAGTCAGCACGAAGTGACAGGCTTGAAAAATAGCTGGCAAAACCTGACAGCACATCTAACCCATCATTTTGCTAGAGGAATTGCTTCTCTAAGTTTAAGGAGCTTGCTTTCCTGGTGCTTGAATGATGATTTTTTATTTATTTCTTTATAAGCATTTATTTATAACCTCTTGCACTTTGTCACTAACCTCCCTGTGTGTGAGGCAGTTGTAATGATCTTTATTACAGTGTGTATTTGCTTTGCAAAGAAGTTTATTTTCCTCTTGCTGCAATGCTGACAAAAAATGTCTTTTAATAATACATAATATTTTCTAGAGTGACAGGCATAAAAATGGTGCCAGTTTTTGAACCACCTTTTTCATCCCTGCTCAGCAAACGTAGAATTTGGGTAGAGATTTCTCTATTGAAGAGTAATTTACAATTGGATGCTCTGTTTGTTTCCTTTAACCATGAAGCAGAGCTGTTAACAAGTTAAAAGGGGTCTCTCATTTATTATCTCGACTGTTTATTCAGGTTAATTGAAGGTCCACATTATACCTTTTCTGCACTATCATTGATCATTGCTTAATTCAGCTTTACCCTTATCCTTCAGCCAAATATTCACTGTATTAAATGGAAGATCAATAAAGATTCTGAAACATCTCTTTTCTGATTATCATGCTGCTGTGCTATTTCTAGTGCTGACCAAAGCATTTCAAAACACCAGCAAACCACACTAAGGAGCTTCACCATCATGGAGAAGGTTAATGATGAATGAGATGCTGTTGGAAAGAAAAATTGATGAAAAGATGTCATTTGCATTTTCTGAAGAGGTGCTGGCCTGTTTTAGGCAAATGTAGGTAAAGCTGCCAGTGAGTGCAATACCAGCTGGCTAAACTTTAGACAGTAATCATCCTGCCAAATATAAGCTGCAGCTAAATAATTCACTCGGTGTGAAGGCTATTTGTAAATTCAATCAGATAAAAAAAAAAAAACACCTCCCAACAAACCAAATGAAAGAAATTATGAGCTGGCAAAGGGATTCTGCGGACCTGCAGCACACTTGGAACCTGGATTTTGCATGCTTTTCTCAGGTATTCCATCAATTATGTGTGACGAGGTGATCTGGAGGATTACTTCAATAATCAAAGCTCTCTCAGTGAGGGAAAGTATTGGATGGGTTTGCTTGCACTAATTGTAATTCTAGATAGAGGGCAGACTACAGCAGAATTACTCCTTAAAAAGCCAGAGATGGGCTACAGCTGAGCTTTGCCAGTGAATAGAATTTAAAACCCATAGAGTTAATGGAAATGCCCTCAGCATTTAAAAGTAACTTTGGATTTGAGCCTTTAGATGAAATACATACACAGGAGCTGGCAGGTGGAGGGTGTGCTTGGAACATACAAAAATATTTGTAAGACAAATTCACAGAAGTTGTGTTAAAGGAAGGCTGCTTTCTGTCATGCTCATTGTCATCACTACTATGCTGCAAAGCAATATTTTGTAAAGTGCATTTGCTTGTCAAATAAACAAGGAGAAATGATTAAAGAAAAAGCCCATGCCAAGAACATGTTTCTTCCAGGACAAATGAAGCAAAATATAGCACCAGGAACAAAATACTAACTTTGTGGGTTCCTTAAGCACATCCTCCCGGTCTATAAATGAGAGAAATTTGAGCTTTGGCTCAATCTGAAACTGAGAGGAAAAAAAAATAATATTAAAGCGACTATACTTATTCACTTAACATTTTATAGAAGTGCATTTCTAAAATGTGAGTGTTAATGGATAGTCTTATTTTAAGGAAATGTATTTTTAAGGCAGTGTCTAAAACACACATCCAAAATATAGCAGCACATGAAAATGTTCTTCCACCTCTCCAAAGCAATAAATAACCATCTAGGAACTACACAAGGAAAAGAAATTAAAACCTTTACAAGTACAGGCTTCTATTAGACCCACGTTTCTTGTTTTAGTCTCTGATGACATTTCCACACCTATAGGGGTCAGATCCATGCCATGATGTATAGAATTCCTAGGGCTGGTTTTTTTTTTTTTTTTTTAAGCAGTGCTTAATGCTTGCATAATTTTTATTGGTTTTTTCATCTTCAGGTCACCTCACCCAGTTCATAAAATCTCTGGTTCTTTCCCCCTCCTCATGCTGCTTTCCCCCATTTCCTGCTTTCAGTTCAGAAGCCATGGAGCACACTGACCATTTTGTGCCACCACACTGATTTCTAAACAACAAATAGAGAATTACTGTGTTTGGCCTTTTCATTATGTTTCCTCATGTCAGTCAGCATCTTGACAACCATTTTGACCAACAAGACCCTAAACACAGCATGCTCTGAGCACAGATTTGCTCCTGTTGACCCCCAAAAGCTGAGGAGGACCAGGAAAAACTCTGTTCAGATGGAGATATGGGGAAAAAGTGGCTTGGAGAAATATGAAGAGACCAAATAAATTCCTATTGGTCTGTGCCACAGAAATTCAAGCAGAAAATTGCACATTGAAGTGGCAGTGAGATCCTGCCTTTGAGATGATGGTATGGGCTTTCCAATTACCAGAAATTACTCTGTACCATAACAAGCCTGCTACTTGTAAAGGTAAAAATAACCAGATCGTAACAAATTGTCAAACTTAAGCTGCACTGATGTTCTTCACATGATATTGCAGTCCTTATTATTATCCAAGGACAGACTTGAAATAATTACTGAGTGCACTCATTTCAGCAAGTAGATCACATGCACTTATAATGCCACAAATGAAATAAAATGGCCATGTGGTAGGCAGAAAGTTAAACCTGTGAATAATGCACACGAATATATTATTAAGAAGCCATAATCAAACCTGATTTTATTCCACCTGAAATATTTCATTCTCATCTTATGAGTTGAAGTGGAATGGAATAAACCACTAATTATAAATTGAATAATAACTTTGCCTGTCACAGCTTAATACCTTACTGGGATATATGTTTTCTACAGTTCTTACTTGCTGCTCAGAAAAGTATTAAAGATATCCTAGAGCTGATGGAAATCTGATCTCCTACCTGGATATCAGTGGATCTTGAAGAGAACAGCTCAGTTATCATGTATATCCTCTAATGAGTCCACACAGCAAAAACTGAATGGATTTACCAGATCCCTACTGAGCTTTTAAAATTTAAAAATATAATGCTTTAAACTCACATGACCAGAATTCCTTTCTCCTAGGGCACCGAACCAACCAAGGAGATTTACCCTCATCCTAGAAGCTATAAACCAACATCTAATTTTACAGAAATCAGCCAAAAAAAATGCATATAAATTTTCTACTCTACACCTCAAGAGCATCATCACTAAATTCACAAACCTTTTGGCTGACTGGTAAAGAGCTGCACTGCATAAAAGTTGCACAGCCTGATCTGAGCATTAATAATCTGGGAATAATTAAAACAAAACCCAACAAAACCAAGAGCTGGGCAGCAGCCTGACTGTGCTCCTATTCATCCAAGGCAGAATTTAAATATCTCACTGGGTAAGACAGCTGGTGATGACTCCCATTAGGAATTCTGTGCCCAGTGCCCTGGAGAGCAGATTGTGTAGGTCATAAAAAGGAGAACGTGCCTCAACCAAAGGTGGAAATGACCTTCAGCTTCAAAGGTGCCTTGCAAGCAGCAGAGCCCTGGCACCACCACCCTCCCCCCAGGCTTTCCCACTGGACTCTAATTCCTCAACTTCCTTCTCATCCAAAACTTTTTCTCCCTTCTCAGCTCACACAGGTTTCCTGTCTCACCCAAGTCTTGAGCAAGACCAACATGGCCTTGAGGTTCACCCAGAGCTTAAACTGGAATAACTTTTCCCCTCACATAGCTGCATCTCTGTCCTCAATAACTGAGAATTTTTACTGGAAATAAAAGTTTAAAACCACAGAACGGTTTGGGTTGAAAGGACCTTTAAAGCCCATCCAGTCCAAAGCTCTGCAGTGAGCAGGGACATCCATCACCTCTCTGGGAAACCTGCTCCCTTACTAAGCACTTATGCTGGGGGTGTTTTGAGGGGACCTTAGCTAAAGAATTTTCATCATTTTTCAAAAAAAAACAAGCCAAAATCAGAACAATATAGAAATTATAAAGATTTAAAATGTTCATTAATTTCTAGCCTGGAAGGACAGGCACATCATCACAAATGCTTTCAGGAACCACTCATATGGCCACAATGTAAAGCTAAGAATGTGACCAAGAAATCATTTTATCCTTCCTGCATAACATATTTAGCAGTTGAGGTAGGTCTGAAGTACATAGGATGGAGATGAAACTTAAAATTTAAATAACTTGGAAGTATTAAAGCAAACCTAATTACTGCATGGCATCACTGAAAAGAAAAAAAACAACAAAATCCAAACCAGCTTATAAACAGCTTTGTTCTATAAAACACACAAAGTTATCATCTGATATATCATCAGTCAGATATAACAGATCAGTTATAAAACTGCTGCTGTTTTCAAGATCTTTAAAATAAGTCTACAGAAAGCACATTCACTTCTCACTAAACACCATTGCCCAGTTACAGAAATATCTTCTCTGCCCTAATAAAGATATTTACTTCCTTTTCCACCTTTCACTTTGAGAGATAGCATTCAAGACTAGCTTTCAGTCCAATAAAGACTTTGTGTGATTCTGGAAGACAGTCAAGTTTTTATTTTTCAGCTAAGGAACAAAGAAAGTAAAGTGTTGTGAATTGAACACAAAGCAAAACTCAATAAAATTACACTTTCAAACATTTTTCACATAAAACATATTAATATAAATGAATTCTCAAGGAAAATTTGGAACTATTTGGCTTCTACCTTTAGATATAATAAGTATTGCTTGGGTCTAACCAGCAAGTTGTGATAAGAGCTGGAGGAAGGCAATCTAACAAATCCTTGGTCCTGGGAAAGATCTATATTCAGGTGGCAGCAGCCAGCTGCACACTCACAGCACAATAAATCTTCCCCTCTTAACTACTCTACAAGCTGCAGATCAAAGGACAATTGTTCATCACACAGACAAACAAGAAGGGATTCATACCTCCCAAATTGTGTCCACACTGATGTACAGAAACAAAGCATTCTCTGTTTCCTGGAGCTCCCAGGAAAAGGAAGGGAGGGATGGAGGCTCCCCCAAGAGCACTTCACAATGCAAATCAGAGACAGGTGTTCTGAGTTTCTCCTGGAAAAAAAAAGTCTCTCTCATTCCACCAATTAGAAAGGGTTCTTTTCCATAATCAGACTTCGTGAGACTGTCAGAGCAGGATTTCTAGGTCAATGAGTGTCATTTCTGGGTGTTACAGATTAGTGGAGACAGAACCGTGAAACTATTTTAGCAGCTGGCTGAAGAGAGAGGGGATTGAAAGATAAAATAATAAAGAATAGACCTGTTAACAGCACATGGAATGGATCAAGGCAAGGAAAAGAGATATTGCATGGATACCAAAGGCAATCTAATTGGAATAAAACTTATTTCTAAACAGTAGAAACTGGTATGTTTGGGTTTTTTTCTGTTTCATCACTGAGAGTTCCCAACAAACATTGACAAGAGACACCTGGAGTGATGGGAACCCAGTGCAGGAGCTGCTGATCCCACTTTGTCACAGCAGAGAAAGGAGGTGATTGAGATCCACCTCACAGCTCCCAGGTTGACTGAAGTCAATTCTGATAGCAAGAGTTCCCTAAAAAATGTCTTCAATATTGTATTAAGGGGATATGTTCTGTTTTTACGTTCCCCTTTGAACTGCAGACAGCTCAAAACCATCAGTTCTGCTTTGAAATGCTACTGGAAATGAGGTGTTTGCTTTCAAGTTGCATAAATATGAGGCATAAAAAATCCCCACAAAACTCTGACAGCTTTACTACAAAGAAAAATTTATGTTACACAGTCACAGAACCATGCATTGCCCAATGTCTATTAAGAGAACTCATCAAAAATATAGATATAAACCACACACCTTACTTTTGTCTCAGTACGTTGCACGATTTTTATCTCCTATCCATAAATAATGGAAGCATCAGCACATTTGTCTGTGCACAATAACAAATCCCATCCTCTTGGTAATTGTAAACACACTGAAGCTTGTTATTGACCTTGTATAAAATACTGGCTCAGGAAAAATGGGGAAGGAAAAAAAAAAACAAAAAAAAGAGAAACAAAGTTAAACACCCACCCCACCAAACCTTTACATCCATAGCCTGCCATGAACTGAAATACTGCTGAATTTATAATCTGTGATGTGGAAGGAATGAACCCTCATAAAAAGTGAGCTGCAAAATAAAGTGTGGCACAAATATAAAACCCAGATTTAATATAGTAAGGTGTATCCATCCACATAATGACAATTTCCATGCGTATTTTCCTTGATTTAATCAGTCTTAGTATTGAATTTTAAAATACTGGTCACTAATGAAACAGAATTTATTACCAATCTGCACAACTAACACTGCTGATTTTCATAAGTAATCCATTTATATACTTTTGGATATTTGAATGGCTAAATTCATTAGGCACTCAGCTCTCTGGCCTGCTTGCCTACCTTCTTTATGCCTCTTTGAAATTCTCTATGTTAATGCAGCACAGCCAGTACAAAATAAATTATTCATCTGATTGAGTAAGTACATTTCCTGAAACGTTCTTTGACTTGAATGCATGTTGGAAAAGATATTTTTTCCATAATGATAATACAGCCATAACATTTTGACATAAAGTATCCTTCCCCACATTATCAGTCCTCAAGGCCCATAAAGGATTGTACTGATGTACTCCATCCCAAGTGCTCTGCATGAAACAACTCTGCCAACACGGCTCTAAGAGGTAACAAAGTGCTCTATCAGGCCCAAGGACAGAGCAGTTTCAAAGGACCACAAAACCTCGTGAGCAGAAATATTGTGTTTGATGGGCCCTAAGGGATAAACTGAGGGGTATGAACCATCATAGATCAGGGCAGGAGATCTACACCTTCCTCTGGCAGGAGCTGCAGGGGAGGCACAGTTCAGTGTCTATCACAACACTTTCTTTTTTGTGCTTATAATTTTCTAGAGACATTTTCCATGGCTGGTGTTACAGCAAAGGCAAAGCTATTTATGAAAGATCAGTATCAGAATCTCTTCATCCACTGAAGGTCCTGTTCTGTTCTGTAGAGCTTTGTACTGGGAGATGCACACCAATATCCATACAGTGTAAGCACAGCTATCAGCAGATCTCCTGTTTCCAACACAAGAGAATGAAGTTCTGTTAGAAACTAGATACTTGGAATTTAAAAGGACAATTCTGATCCAGTTCACAAAAGACTTTAAAAAAAAAAAAAAAGTTTTGTGTGCAAAGCCACTTTATGAGTTGTCATTAAGGAATAGGTACCTGGTAGTGCTCCATAAAGACAGAATATCCCAAATAAAACCAGCCTCTATTTAAGGATTTCCCCTCCCTCAAAAAAAAAAAAAAAAAATTTGTGCTAGATTTCTTTTAAGAAGGTCACATCCCCTTGACATGTAGCTCATGTCTGTACAACTGCTGGTGCTGAAGGGCACGTTGTTCAGATTTCAGAGGCAGAGGGAGCATTCAGGAACGTGGAGGGGCAACATTCACTTCCCAGCTGTGAGTCAAGGGAGGATGTAGAAAGGCTTAAATGGAAGATTTTTTAGTCTTATCAGATGATTCCTCACTCTCTGCCCTGAAAATCCTGCTGCTATTGAGCTGATTCCACATCACCATACAACTGTGCTCAAATGTTTCAGCAAAAATCTTGTTTTCCAGAGAGAAAATGTTTATTTGTGATCATATTATCTTTAATGCTGTTCTTTTTTATAGAGTGTCGAAAGTTATAAAGTGCACTTATGTGCTCAGCATCTTGTAAAATTGCCACTAAGTGGCAATTGCAGTTATTAATACTTTCCCTGTAACTGAGAAAGCATATCCTTTTCATTAGACAAAGTAGTTTGTCAAGAAAATTAGTGAAATCACAAGCCAATTTTCTCTTAGAAGAAGGCAATTCCAGAGGAGCTGTTCTTCAGATCAGTCAGGGCTCATTTTGAGAAGCAGTACCCACAGCCCAGCCCAGCAGCAGAAGTTCCTGCTGGCACAGGGGACCAGGTCTGCTGGCCCCAGGTTTTTTGGCACCCACAGCAATGTCTCTGTGTGCCTCTTCACTCCTCTTCAAGAGGGAGGAGAGCACTTGGCTCATGATCTGGTTTTGGACAACTGCTACGTGTTGCCCTGACTATTGCATTTTATCTTCTTCACTGGGTCTCTGTGAAGTGGCTAAATCCTGACTTCTCCAGCATCAGAGGTCTTCAAGAGGGATGAAATGAAAGCACAAAACACACAACTTTTTCTTCTAATCACTTCTTCTCGGGTGTTGGTTTTGAGTGATCATTACTGGGGACTCAGATGAATTTTTAATGTACCAGGTAGACTTCCCAACACTACAAAGAAAAGCCCCTCTGAGGCAGGGAGAGAGGTGTTCCTGTGCCCAGGGCAGCTCATTCCAGAGGCAGAGATAAAGCAAGTGGAAAAGAAACAATAAACATCTATAATCAACGTGTTCCAAAGGCCCTTGTGCCAAATTTCTGTAACAGCCACTTCCCCTTGTAGAGGAATATTCCTGAAGCTTGGCAAAACATTTGTTTAATTCCCAGGAAGAGCAAAAGCTAATGGCTAGATATTGCAAGTGAAGAAGTAAAATTTGTAAGTTTTCTTTCACACATGGAAATAAATGTGAAATATGCAAGTACTACCAAAGGAAGTGTCAGTCAGCAATTTTAATTTTAAAATAATAGCTTGTCTTTAACAAAATCTAAAGCAACCTTTCAATATATATCCTCAGGATGGGCTGACTCCTAACACAGAGATGCAAAAGTTTCTGTAGGAACCCAGGAGAAGTGAGACCACCATGGGACTGGCAGCTCTGGTACCTTAAAATAGTCTTGGGTTGTAACATTGTTGGGTTTTTTTTAATGCTGAAATGACTGAAGAATCAAATCTGTGTTGTGATGTTCATCCTTCCCTCCAAATGTACCCCTCATAGTGTTTTCCAAAAAACTTTCTGGCCAGGGTGTTCCAATTATATGTGAAATCAGAAAGCCAAGCAGGTGGGGCTAACATGACAAGAGCAGATGGAAGACCCCCATACGATGCTATTTTTTGCAACACAAACAAACTGACATTTTTCTCACCAAATGAGAAACCACAGGAACTTCTCGGGCTTATTTCTGGCAGAAAGCTGACATTTCTTTCAAACTTTGACATCAAGTTGCTCTCCTGGAAGTAAGATGACTTCTTAGTCACTCTAGGTAATTTGCAAAGAAAATAACAATTTAATTCTATTTTAATGCTGTCAGACTTGACCTATAGGGCTGATTTATTTCTAGGTACACTAAACCAAAACTAAACATCCAGCAGTAGAACTTTTTTTTCCCTTATAAAAAGCTCATTACATCTTTAAGTTCTGCTGTCAAGTCCAAACTTCTTAGTCCTGTGTTCATTTATACTTAAAGGAATATTTGATCCAAGGATGGAAAGTCTTCAAATGTTTCTGGTGAGGGTAACATTTAAATGCCATTACCAATAATTTGAAAATGAAAATGTTATTAAGCATTTATTTTAAATTTAACATCTTTGCCAGAAAATATAACCAAGTATCAAAGATGTTTGTGGAGTGTAGAATTCTGAGTGTTGAATGTGTTTGCAGTGGAGTCCAATCAAACTTTCACAAGTTACTGGTTCTAGTCTGAAATTCTAAGACTGAAATCCTCATTCTCTTGATTTTTCTAGCTATTTCACAATTAAATGATAACTCCACAGCTTTTGGAGTTGTCTTCTGACTCCAACACGAAACATAAATTTAACAACCCGTACTAGAATGATGCTAAACTTATATAATGTGTATAAATGCATATAAGACAGCTGAGAGGAGGAGTAGGTGTTGATCACAAGCTTAGGCTTTTAAATGTTGCACAGCTCCTTTTCAGCAGAATTTTTATTTTCTGCAAATTTACTGTAGTATCATAAAGTCCTTTTTTTATATAAATATATATAGTTGATACATAATGTATGACTATCCATAAATCTAGTCTGAGCCTATCTAGCTCTGGACATTCATAGCCACCGCTGTAGGATAAATTTATAACAGAGACTGACTTTAACAGCCTTCTTTTACAGAAGTTCAAAGCATTCTGTATCTGTACCTGCTAAAGCTTGCAGGGTTTGGAAGATTTTTAACCATTCTTTTCTTAGAAACAACCAACCAAAAACCTCAGAAAACTGCCAAAGCAAAGAGGAACTCCTGCTAATTCCTGGGAGTTCTGACTAGTCGTGCTATTCTGCACTAATGGCACTGACAGGAGCACTGCTGATCCAATATTATTTAGGGATATTTTCAAGGATTGGGCTTCCAGACTCACAGTGAGGAACAATCCTCTTCTTTAGAGGCAAAAAAAGCAACGTGAGTCTCTCTTTGGGACCTTTTTGAAGATCCCAGTGTAGGTGCCTTGGAAAAAACCACCTGTAGGGCAGTTTGTCTTGTGGAACACCTCTACAAATCCCAGCATGAGCTCTTCCCAAGCAGCTCTGCCTTCCCATTCTCTGTGCCTCAGTCTTGGGAGGACATTTCCACACGAGATTTTCTTATTCCTCACTGGGTGAAGACATCCTGCAAAACCTAGAACAGCCCAAGCACACAGAATGGTACCCAGAGTAATTCCTAAGCACAAGCACTAGGACCAGGGCTGCAGAATTAGCCCAGGTCTGTGCATCTTGACCCTGCATCATTTATAAGGAGTAACAAAACTTGCAGACTGCAATGCTGAGCTCATCTGACATTTGTTCTGCCAGGGTCTCTTTATGCTCCCAGTGACATGGCCACAGGTCCCATTAAGTGGCAGCAGTAGTTATTCAACAGAGGGCAGGACCTTTTTAGAGTTAATCCATTAATAGACTACATGCTGTCAGCTTTGCAGCCACTCAAAGTCAATCAATTCTTTTAATGAATCAGGAACTGGAAAGGCAGAAGGCAATTATCTCTACTTTTAGATAATTTTAGAGACTTTTTTTGGACACAGAAGATGAATCAGAATCAGTTTTCAAGTTAACTTTTTTAATTAACTCACTTAAATACACGAGATATAAAAAAAAGTCTTCCCACAAGGCCCAGCTCATGGCTACAAACAGCAGCTAACTCAGCCTGCTGAGCACTTTTTTTTCCTAGGAAAGGGGATAGATCTGAAGACTTTGGTAAAAATAAACTTCTTGGCTATCAAAAAACATTTTTGATGAAGTCCAGACCAAAAATAAATCAGAACTTCAAGAGATTTACTGGAACCCAGGGCTCACACTAGAACCCCTTCTTAATCCCTTCCATAAAAATAAGAGATTAGATGTCTTAGGTGTTGCTGAATTCAAATGCAGCCTCAGACTGTATCTGTCTGAAAGACACTGAATCTTTATCTGTGCTTCTATGGGCTTGTCCAAATTTACCTCTGATTGGTTTTGTCAGTCGTATTTGATTTCTTGGACAAGCCTGGAAAGCAAATGTAAAATATTAATAAGACCAAAGCAAATTAATTTGTATATTAAAAGGAAATACTCTGCTTTTCTGTCTCTATTTAACAAAGGGATAAATTACAAAAACCAGAAGAGTTCAGTCACTCTGTGGGAAATTTTCCTTAAGACTTCAATACACACACACAAAAATAAAGGCATATATGAGAGGACATATTATATATATCTCCTTACCTACCATAGCTCTGGAACTGAAAGAGAGCTTTCCATAAAACACTGTGGTGATGTTTTGCCCTGCTTTAAGATGATGATTAATTAGCATGGGCAACATTCAGGGATTTGTTGTTCAGTAGGGGAAATATTCAGGTATTTTATCTTTCTGGATGGGTAGGGTAACTCTACAGTATCTTTCAGACAGAGACTGGCAAAAGCCCAGGGTTTTGAGGCACATTTATCTTGGCCACACAGTTTAAATTTAATGCTTGTCTCACCATTTTTCCATTAGTATTACTCTATTGATTTCAACAGGTCCATAATTGATTTATTCCAGCTGATAAGATGACTAGGGACCTTTTTCCCTGGCTGTGCCTGATTCCATAGGATATATCCCATCAGGACCCCAGGCACTGGGTACCACTGCACACCCATGGTGGGAGCTGCTTCCCTGGACCCAGAGGATTTATTAAAGTCCTTGTATAATTCCAGCAGGACCAATAACCACAGCTTCCATGATTTCAGCAGTGAGGGCAGACCCATATCATGCCAAGAAGTAGATATTTGCTAGCAATGGTGGTCAAATACATTTTATTTTTAAAAAGAAAATTTATGAAGTCTCTATCTTCTGGAAAACATTCTATTTGTTTTAAATAGAGGTGGCACTATGCCACAGAGTCTTTATCCCATGCAGCAGGTGCTTCTCAGCAATACTTTCCCTTTAAAATATTCTGAGGCTGTTAGCAGTGTATTTCCTACCAAATTTAAACATCAGTACTTTGTTTGGGTTATATTTATTTCTGTTTTAAATTAGGCTTCTTAATTTAGCTAATGTGTCTGTCCTCCTCTTTGTCAAATTTGTTCTCAATTAATGGGGTACTTCAGACTTTCAAAATGCAATCATATGCTAATAAACCTGGATCTTTCTGAAGCAGCACAAATTAGAAAGACTATTTCTCTTCCAAAAATAAATCTATACGTTCCTCAGTTCTTTTTACAAAGGAATCTGATTAGAGTTGCCAGGAGTTTGAAAAGCACACTGAATGTTCAAGAACACATCAAACAGAGAGCTAAATGGAAACTGTAGGGAAAAAATGTAAAGGGATTGCCTTGAAGTTAGACTCTGCTAAAACTCAGGAGTCCTGAAGACAGTGTTTGAGATCCTGTGTGTCACTTCAGCAGCAAGACAGAAGTCATCAGTCTGGCAATAAGTTTTGAAAAATCTCTTCTTTGCATGAAAAATCACTGATCCCTCAAAACCAAAAATGTGTTCAAAATGTTTCAACCAGGTCGACAGCTCTGAATTTTTCTTATGGTTGGAAAACTATCAAAATATCTTATTTTGACATTTTTAAAATTAATACGTGATTTCCCATTCCAAAGTCAGCTTTCCCTTAAAAATCCAAGCTAACTAGGAAAATGACAGAACAAAGATAGGAGCAAAAGAAACTTTCTTCTGATGTGGGCTTTACATCAGGGGGAAATATCAGAACAATAATTTCCCTATTTGCCTGGTTTTTATTAATTACACCTGACTCACACAGTGAGCCAAAATAACTGTCAGGAATCAGTGGCCATAGAAATGCCCTCCTGGGGCTTTTTTTCCAGTATCCTGCAGGTAAAGAGGAGGTGCCTAACCTCAATCCCAGCAGCTGGAATCAAGAGACACATAGGAGCTGCCTTTTCCATTGGCATCTGAGCTCATGTGCATCAACATACCAGCACATGCACACAGGTAAGGCCACCATTATCCTGGAGTCTTGCCCTTTTAGTGTAATTGTACACTCCATTTACACAGAGTGTGAGAAAGGGATGTATTTGCACACAGAGCAGAAAAATTCTCCCCCTTCCTTCTTGGCAGCACTGACAACAGTTTTTATGCTTTTAAACTGAGAGGTTTTTAACCTAGAGGTACAGAAAGTGCAGAACTAAGAATGTGTCACTTAAGAATTATATTCTTGTGATCTCTGGAAGTGTTATGGAATTATTTTCAGCAATAATGGGGACTTCTTCCTTTGCAGTCTACTGCAAATACAACCTTACAAAAATCTGCTGCTCTCCTTGGTGATAGTTTCTTTTGGACAGAAGTGATGAGGAAACAAAAAGAATATGAGAGGGTGGGAGAAGATAAGAAGAAAAGGAGCAGCTAGATAATAAGAATATTTAAATGTAATTAATTTGCCTGGGCCTGAGGGCTTTATACAAATACACAGGTTCAAAAATATTACTAATGACTTTGATGCACTTTGCATACAGGTCCTAGGGTTGCATTTGTACTCACTGACATTAAAATTCCTATAGACATGGATAAGCATAATTCTCATTGTAGTCTGAGCTCCTCCATTCTCCCTCACTCTGCTGTCAGATCAGTGAGCAGAAAAATGCAGATTTCTGTTCTACCTGCAGATCTGTCAGTTCCTCAAGTGAGGATGCTCCAGGAAAAGCTCATCCTCCTCCAGTGCCTGCCAAAGCAGGCAGAATGGCTCAGACCTCTTCTAATCACCTGCCTCCCAAAGAAGGAGACCAGTAGAGATGCAGAGTCATGATTATCCACCCAATCCCACCACTTATCTCCCCAAGCAATGTGGAAGAGTGAGGATAACCTTATAGACACTGACTGTACCACGCTTATCAAATATCTCTATTTCAGAAGGGCAGCTCTCTCCTGAAAAATTAAATTATTTAAAAGTCGATGAATTGGCTGTTTTTATAAATATTCCTCTTTGCCCTTCTGTGACTTTCACTGCTGGATTCCACCATCACCTCAGGACAATTTGCTGTGGACTAGATTTTCAAGATCTCTGAGTGCAGAGGGACTGCAGACAAACATCAGGTGGGACCCTCACCCCTGCATCTTAACCCCCATTTTCTTTTGAAAATACAGCTGCTTCTGGTTTTACAGGGTAAAACTAGTGACCTCTTCCAATAAGATTACAGCTACTGAAAACCAAAAAAAAAACGCTTCTCTTTTCAAGATTTGTAAAGTAATATATACGACTCTGTATCTACAAAAATTCATGTGTTGTCAAACCATCATTTGGTAATAAAATAGATGAACAGGGATGTATTCTTATCATGTTCTTTCCTGAGGGGAATCTTCTACTTTCAATAGAATAAAACACTTGCAGCACCACTTCTGTGGACCCCACATTTGTTGTACAAATCATGAAAATACTCTGCTTGATTTTATTTAAAAAAAATATTTTTTTGGGGGGTGGGGAGATTTCTTTCCTGTCATACCCCCTTTCCAGATAAAATGTCCTTTCTCTGAGTGATCAATCACATAACAGGTAATGACAGTAAACATCAATTTAGCAGTCATGCTGGGGAATGAGGAGAAAAAAAGAAGTTAGCAAGCCTAAAAATAAAAAAACCAACCACTAACCCCTACTTAACACCAGCAGGTGCAATCTTTAATAAGCAGGCTGAAACGAGCAGCCATACCACAGAATTATTGGAAGTCATTGAACATTTTATAGCACTGATCCAAGATACCAAATTCTGGCCTTTTCCTTCCAGCCTCTGCACAGCACACACTTGCTCATTCCTGTGGTTTATGCTTCTCATCTGAGCAGATGTTTTGCAAATCATAAATTAAAGCACAGCTCTATTGCCTCTCATTTCCCTGACATTATTGGCCTTGTCATGGGTCTCAGACACAGGATTTAATGATATGTACTAAATCTCTTTTGGTCATTTGTTACACAGAACTTCAGCATAATAGCTTTATCACCAACTTTTTCTTTTTTTTTTCTCTTCCCAAACATACAACAGTATTTCTCAGGGTTTAGGCCTGAAAAGCTAATTTAGTTGTTATTATGGGTATTGCTTCTTCTTTGTGCCAATATTACTTTTAGAATTTCACTTGATCCAGCAAACAATCAGCTAATGCAGAAATAATTTGAGTGTTTTGTTTAGTTGATCAACTGAACCAGTTTAGAACTTTTATAATTTTTAAAACTTACAGATGTAATTTTCCCAGCTAAGCAATACACATTATATGTTAGGTGGAGGTTATACCTCTTGAGAAAATTTTCTCAACACTAAAAATGCTTTTTTCCTCCTCTTTTTTATTTTTTAAATTAGACTGTGTGTGTCCATAATTATTCAGGACAGTGTTAGATGTTGGGAGAGAAAAACACCACGTTGAAGTGATACTGTCACAGATCCCAAATGATTAATGAAACCTTGAAATAATGCAGATTATTCTGTCAGGGAAAATTTTATCTTACACATTGCTTGATGAACCACTCCAGAGTTACAGAATGAGCAGGATGCTTCCTGGGAAGCAATGAGGAAGAAGAGAAAGGAAAATGGGATCTCAAAATGAGCCAGCCAGAAGGTATCACAAAGGGAAAAGGGAAAATTTCTTTTAGCTACATACTTTAAGAGAACAAACAAAACCAAACTGCTGACTTAGCACTGAATGTACCATCTATGCAAATTCTCACTTCTATAAACCATTATTTGTACAGGAACAAAGAGAAAAACACAAGGATGGGCAGAAAGAGTTCATGATTCTTAAATGAGAGAGACTTCCCTTCCTCTGCTTTCTTCTGTACATTATTTTCACTCAGCACACAAATAACATCATATGGAAAAGTACTAGAAATTTACTACATTGTTTGCAAAATTTTACATTCAATTTTTGAAGTTTTATTTAACATAAAAAACTCACCAAGATCCTGACCCTATTTTTCCCTCCTGGGTGAATAGAAAACTTGGAATTAAGTGGGCACAAAACTTCAGATTCAGATTGAAAGATTGGTTTATTTAAACTGGCTAGAATAAGAGGTTGTGAGTGAACACAAGAGGGAGAACAAACCACACATTTGCAGCAGCACATATCTGCTGCAGCTTGATGTAATCAAGGTGATCAGAGCCAAGTAGAGACTTTGGGGTTTTTTACCTCTATTTTCTATCTGCTTCTGAAACCAGGAGTGACTGATCCCTATCCTTCTCTCACTTAAAGCAAACATAAACCTCCAAAGATTTTATTCAGAAGTTCCTTAGCCACCTAAAGCAGGAAAAAAACAAATTGGGGTCCACAAATCTTAAATCACAACCCATGTTATTATTTAATAAAACATGTCCTGAGCATGACTTGAAGTAAAGCAGATATGAATTTGTTAAATAGGCATGTCCTCAGATGTCAGGGAGGTTTAGTTAATATAAATGAAATCCAGGCAGCAATGTTCTGTTTTGAACTCAAACTGTGTGAGCAGAACCTCCCAAAGGCACAATCCTTTGCACAACTGTAGTGTTTCTTTTTGTCTGCAACACATTTCCATGTAAACCTGGAAAAGGACTTAGAGCAACCCAACCCTTCCCAGAGAGTAATGCATTTAGATGAAGACTATTTGAACAGAACAACTGGTAAAGCACCCAGGTACCCACTGAAAATTCTGCTCACTTGCTAAGTGTCTGGGCAGCACAGCTGGACTTACCAGCACTCTGCTATTCCTAGGTCCATTAGTTTATTCATTAGTTTGTTCTAGCAATATTTTATAACTACATGCATTACTACCTTTTAAAAATTATCCCAGTTTAAGAACCACAAGTGAATTGGAATGAAAAATTACATGCAAAACCAGAAGTTAGTTCTTCAGCTGCACAGCCATTATTTTAATATGATTGCAATTCAAGACAGTTCTGCCATCACATAAATATTGCTCTGCTCTCTGTTCCTGGTGTGATTGCTCTCTGATCATGAAAGCCTTTTATAATGGAAGCTTTAATTATGGGATAAAATAAACACAAGAGAGTTTATCCTAAGCCAGTCAATGACCACCATATTTCACTGTTTAAATGTAAGGTAAAGATTTGTCTGAGCTAGCTTACTCCTCCTTAGCCAAGCTCCTAATTTTATTATCCTTTAAAGTGCTTTGGGATGCATTGCATGAAGGGCATAACAGAAGTTTCATTTTGATTGATTATATATTAATTTGCATAATCCCCATAATGCAAATCAGTAACATTTTTATTGGAGATAATAGATGTTAAGCACATTATGCGAGGTTTATATTTTTTTAAATTGCTTGTAAAAATTATTTATGGCATAAGAAAATAGGACAAATAAAACTGGCACCTAGCAGAGGCAAAAACGTGAGCCTGTTTGATTCTGGAGCTTTCAAGAGCAGGCTCTGCAATAAAGCATGAAACATGGACAGAACTAAAAAGAAAATTAAACATGCATTTTAGGAATTTTGCCTTCTCTACAATTTGATTTATGGCCAAATTTCCTCTCAGGCTGAAGGCTCATATATTCTACCCTGGAAAGGCTTCCACACCTCTCAGTTTTGACCAAGTTGTGGGTTTTGCTGTGGGTGTTGCACATATATTCTGCACTCAGAGCCTTCTTGCAGCTAATTCTTGTAAACAAACTCAAATTTATTTTATCATTCCTACTGGTGTGGATCAAGTGCAGACCTCAGGTGAAGCACACAACCAAGAGCAAACTCTGCAACTCAGAAGCAAGTTTTCAGCTCTGACTTAAGTCCCTTAATTCCCAAGTCAGGCCTGGGGCAAAATATTTCTCAGAAAGAGAAAATCTTAACCAATTTCCCAATTTTTGCTCACGAGCTTGGCTGCTTCTGCAACAGCAATAAGAGTTTGTGGCACCCCTGCCATGCAGCAGAACACCTTGTACTTGGTGGGGTTCAGATTTAGAAATCTCCTGTCCCTGCAAGTTTACAATTTAATCAGACTCAATTTTGGTAAAGTAGATATTGCCAGAGGAACACCACTGATCAGCCCTCATTTTAAAAGGTTCCTGAGAATAACTTTTTAGGGATTGATGTTTATGTCTCAATAAGCACAGTGTTTAGGGCACAGATACAGCATCATTCTGGCTTGGGCATTACAGTACTGAACACAACTTCACCTGATTATTCTTTTTTAACCATTGTTAGATTATTTTCTGTTTTCTTAAACAAAAACTAAATATTTCTGAGCTTAAATATTAAATTTTTTAATACATTTTGAAATGGTTCAATGCAGGAGCAGAGGTCAAGCTTCACGTGACTTCTGACTGAAATTGTTGACCAGAAGGGAGAGCCCTCTTTTTTATGAGTAAGAGAAGTCCAATATAGATGTTACAATACAAAATGGATTGTACCAGAATACATTAAAGCCATTAAATAAATCACTGTTAAACAGAGAAAAAAGGAGACTTGGAAAAGAACCATAATTCCATAAAACTTGATGACAGAATCAATTAATCAACTGACTATAATTTCAGACACTTGTTTTAGAGCCCATGCAGAAGGAAGAAGATACAGATCCATCCAATATTTCATCATTCTGTGGAAGTATGGAAAATAAATTTCACAAAGAAAAGGTTGGCTTGGGAATGGTCCATATCAAGTATCTACTTGGAGATGGCAAAAGTGCAGCAGAGGAGAGGGTGCTCTCTGCAGTTCATTCCAATCCCCCACTGTGTATGGACATAATCACCTTGAGAAAGGTGGAGGATGAGGAGAATTGAACAAAAATCTTGTTTTGGGTGGGAAATCAAGAATGCTCACCGTGTCCAGTGAAAAAAGTCAATCTTGCCCTATATCTTAGCCTCTGTTTTTCTCATTCCCCTACTGAAAATATCTTTAATGCTTATATATATTAAAAAAAAAAAAAAAAATTAGAACTCTGTGAAGGTTCATAGAGGATTGAGTCAATGGTGCAAACAGAGCAATTGTCACTCTTTAATGATATTAATGCACATTTTGCCTTTCAACAGACACTGGCCAGTGTAACAAAGAATTTGGGAGACCAACTGCAAGTAAAACAGCATCAAGATTGTGTGTGTGCATGTAAAAATATATTTATATTCTCTCGTGGTTCAAAAATTTGCCAATGGGTAAAGCACAGCAAAGCCACTCTGAAAATCCCAAGATGCCATGTAAGCCTCCTCCAGAAGCATGAGATGAGAAGAAACTTGCTGGACTTGAAAGAAAACCTGCTTTTTAGTGTTGCCTGAGCCAAGACTTGCCAAATGCTTGCCTTCTTTTTGTACAAGGAGGAATTAAATTCATATTTAATCACAGTCATGGTCCTGGATAAATCACAACCCTATGATTTTGCTTCCCCTGCCATCCTTACTTTTACTGAGTTTATTTATACTTTTTCTTCTTGTTCAATGGCATATTTTAAAAGGTGAGGAAGGAAGAAAAGCATTCCAATTCAAAAAGCACTGATAATCAAAAAAGAAGTGGCTTTCCACAGAAGTTGAGCAGGTGAGAAGGTACTTATTTTCCATACTTACTGAGGCCCACTCTGTAATTCCTCTTTGACAGGATCAAATGGATACAATTCCTCTGACAATATCTCCTCTATCCAATAGCAGAGACAGTAACTTCCTACAACATCAACAAGCAAACGCAACAATTTAAACAAGAAAAACAAAACCAAATGAAAATGAGATGAGTTAACTCCTCACTGATTTTATTTTTAGTGTTTTAATAAAAATTTTCTTTGACCTTCTCTGTGTCCTAAAAATAAGGGTCTGTACAGGACCAATAACTTAGTTAGTCGTGACATGAAATTCTGAAAACTAGGCAATTTTTCAAGCATTCTCCTAAGGTGAAGTCAACTATTAGTTATGGAAGAGGAAATTTATCCTTTTGCTAGGAAATCAACTCTTGGTTTGGCTGCTTGCCTTGTGCTGCTTTCTAAACACTGGCAGCCAGAGCACAGAGAACAAAGCCTGGAAATAGGGTAGAGATTGCTTAAGGTCTTTGTAAAGTTTAATGAAAGATTTCTCTCTTGAGGGTAATGTTCCTTTTTCTTTTACTGAAACAAGAGTTTGATAACCTCTCATTGTGCATTTGATAAATGACATCTTACAGCCATAACTAAAATGACCAAATGGAAAATATAAAAGGCCAAAGCAAGGTCTGGTCATCTGAGTCTTCCAGTAGGAAATATCCAAAAGAAACGAGGAAGCATCTGAAACACTTGTAATTACAGAAATAAGGATGAAGAGTGATGCAGTGATGTTATTCTGAGAGGTGAGACTGATTTCTCTACCTTTGTGAGTGGAAAGTGTAACTGAGCTGTTCTTAACCCCACTAATTACAGCAGAGCAGGAGATGAATGTTCATCATGCAAGAAGCAGAGACTGAAACGGTCCATTGCTCCTGCTCATAAAACAGCTAAGAGTATCTGTAGAGTAACTCCAGCCCACTGTTACCTACTTAGTTTCAAAACTCCTTCCATGTCTATATACTCAAGGCACATAAATGTCAGAGCCTGACTGAGAAACTCCATGGTTCCCAGAGCCATAAGCAAGAGAGATGGTTTTGTACTTTGGCTTTTCTTTTTAATGCTCTGTACACTAAAAGTGATCCAGCTGCAAGGAGAAAACATTTTATTGAAAACAGACCTATGAATAGAGACACTGCTTCTGTTAGGTCTGTGCATCAACCTTTGGATTATTTTCCACTTTTTAAAAAAAGAAACAAAACAACAAACTGCAACATCATCACAGGCATGTAGTATGGTTTTGTACTGGATTTTATTTCTCATAAGAAGTAGAACAATGACTGTCACACCTAGAGGGAACTAACCTGGTTGCTCAGGAAAGAGCAGGACACTAAAAAGCTTTGAGAACTTGGGTCCAAAGAGTAAGGTGTAAGGACTCAGTGCTCCTATATTTATCCTCAGCTCATGGATCATCCCAAATATGCTCACTGACACCTTTAAAATCTCCCTGTGAAACCTAACTGCTTCTAAGAAGGAAAGTTTTTTCCTGTTATGTCATTATTAATTTTATTCATGTAAAGTAGTTTATTTTATAAATGCTGTGAGGGTATGAATTATTAAAGCTGCAGACCTGCAGTCTAATTCTTTTCCAGGACAATTTATCCCTCACTTGGTACTTAACACTATTATAGGTAATAAAAGCAATTTAAATTTCTCAAATTAAAGAGAAGAGAAATTCTCAATGGGTCACTAACAGATATGTTCCAAGTAGAGAGCTCTTTATGAGGCACACAGAGACCTCTGGGATTCCACAAAATTGATCCCATATCACAAACACTTTAATTTAATGTACCTCTTGCTACTCACTTTTAATGAAGTGATTATAAAAAGGGCATCCTACTTTATTAAGCATTAACCTTGCTCACCGTTAGGTAAATCACAAGATCAAAGAACTTGAAGATACCCAAGTCAAAATTAATAATTTTAATAAAGGGTACATGTGATCATTATTAGTAATATTATAATTACCTAGAATTATTAGTAGTGTTATTACCTAATAATCTCATCTTTGCAAGGAGATAGGACACTCTTTCCAGTAAATGTTTGAGGAAGCACACAAGATAGTGTCTGAAACTATTTTGCAAAAGGCTCTAGAGAACAAATTTCCAGTGTTTGTCCACAGAATGTGATTTCTTCAGATCCTAGGATTTTCTTAAGATACCACAGAACTGGACCTGTAACACTGATGTTACAATCATACTACCACTAAACAAAAAAATATATCTACTGACTGGATCTTAACTCTGGATATATCTGGGTAAAATATGTGCATAATAAAGGAACATTAAAAATGTACTGAATTAAATAGTACATGAAATATACAGTAAATATTTAAAAACGGCAAAAGAGACTAAAACTAGGTCCTGGACAAAAATACAAAACCCAACACAATGTAATTTAAAGCAGAGGGAAAACAAACACAAGACAAGTCTTTGCCTTGGAACGCCCTGAACATTAAATGAAACCAACCCAAGACACAAATGAATTTTTCACTTGGGTTTTCAGTCAGAAGAGGATCCATGACAGAAATCCTAGAATTATGGAGAAGTGTTTTCTCTGCCTATGAACTCAAACACTTGTCAGTCCATGTGTGGCAATACATCTAGAGCTGGTAAGCTAACTGGGAGGGGGTGATGAGGCAGCTAAAGCAGAGCTGCTGGGTTGTCCTTCAGCTCCAGAACAGATATTCCCAGAGTTAAGGGTTAATGCCAACTTCAAGTCCTCATGTGCCACAACATCTGCTTTAAAAGAAGAAAAGCTGAAAGACCATCCTTGAGAAAAGTCCTCAGCTTTATCAAGAGAACTCAGGATTCAGCCCGTAACTCCTCATTCTCACCAGGCTTACAAAAGATAACCAGGTAGAGACAGATGTTCACGGGGGTTGTCAATGTTGTGTTGGGTCCTTTCCTGGTGACTTTGGCACCTGGAGGAATGGGCATGGACCTCTAACACAGCAAGTAGTTAAACAAAAGTATTAATGACTTTCAAGCACTACGTGGTTAAAGGACAGGCCAAAACTCAGTGATGATGATGATGATGATAATAATTAATAAAAATACACAACCCCTGCACACCACTCCCTCCAAAACAGCCACATAAACCCAAGGAAAATTGTTTTTTGCTGAGGGTAATTTGTCAGAAGTATCAAAACAGGTGTTCTCTAAATGAATCATTTGAATAGAGAAGCAAAGCTCAGCACAATGGCTACAGATATCTTGACAGCTGGGAAGAGGGAGGCTGCTGATCAGATTTGTCATTACATGGCTACTTCACCAGTCCTTTATCTGAATTCTTTTCTATCTGAGAAGGTCAGTGGCACTGCTATTATGCTTCCCACTTCAGCCACCACCTGTTGATGAATCTCCAAGGAAAGCAAATTAAAAAGATGCAGAAAGAAATAGATACTAATGTTAATGTATTCAGAATAAAGCTGTCATATAATCATGAGGGGGTTTTTTCTTGTGTGCTCAGTTTTGTGTTTAATAATAGTATCAGAAAACAGTAATTTTGGAGAAGCAAAAAAAAGGAACAAAAGAGGAAGCAAAGGGAAAATAGGAATAGTGACAATCTCATCATTATTTAAAACAGATTTTATTTTGACAGGAGAAAAAACCTTCATCCCTACCAGTAGGAACCATAAATTAACATATAAATGTTTCAAGTAGCAAATAATTCTGATTAAGAACACCACCAAGAAAAAAACAAGCAACAAATTTTAGCAAAATAATTGGATCCTTTTTTATCCCAAAGCAGTTACAGTTCTGTATTCCTTAAAATCTACTGGCTTCTAATGAAGAGATCTTTAAGTCAGACATCAAGTTAATTTCTATGCATCTCTACGTGCATGACTCACTTCCAAAAAGGAAAAGATGGAAGATAATACAAAAATAATTTAGCTTCCTTTGTGAGAGAAAGAGCTAAATGCTAAGTTGAGGTAATGGTTGCTCTTCAGTGCACAGAGCAAACCCATACAGGCAGAAGAGGAGAGCTCTGACTCTCCCCTCCTCAGTGGAAACTCTTGCTCAGTGCTTCCCTGTCAGGTCACATAGCCCTGGGCTGGGACACCAGGTGTTGTCATGGTTTTCTTTTCATTTCCAACATTTTTTTTCTTGGAATTACGGAAAACCATGCAGGCATTTCAAGAGACACACATAGCAGGTGGATATTTCAGTGTATTTGAGAAGATGCATGAGATGCTGATTAATCTGTTTCCTTTTCACTTAATGCTCCTCAAGTCCAGCTAAAAACAACGTGTGATGTTAGGTATAAATGTGGACATTTATAGTACTGCAGACCTTTAGGACCATTTCTGTGCAAAACCAACAAATCTGGTTCAAACATTTGCAAAAACTGAACAGGGAGGGTTTTACATGAGCACTACTCACCTCTCCCCATCCTTCTGTTCCAGTACAGCTTCACAGTGGGTTACTCTTTCACATAAAGGTTATCATTGACAAAGCTACCAAAATACACTCCACCATTCTTATTAGTGTTATGAGAGGGGAAAAACATGTTTTCTTAGCATAGACTGTGCTTTTGGATTAGCTATTGATTTCTTTATTGCTTGTCTGCTTATTTCTAAGTAATGATTCTCATATAACAGGCTCATGGAACCTACTGAACCTTGATAAGATTTCTAAATATTTTGACAGATTGTTCATAAAAAAGAATCAAAAGAAAATAGGCTGTCACAATGCAGAATGATATCCACAGAAGTGATGTAAGAAAGAAGAAATGGTTCTGACCTCCATCCCCCAGGCTTCAGCTGCCAGCAGTGGGAGGCTGGGTTCTCCTACAGCATTGCTGCACAGCCCTAGCTCAGGTTTCCAAGGAAATTGATACTATAAAGATGCTATAAATTACAGCAATTTTTAAGAATTGTAGCTTGTAGTGGATCTAAGACTAAGTCAGATTGGACACCAAAGCATCTGCAGAAGCTTGGACCCTTTCTATCAGCTATACATTAAACCTGTAGTATTACATATAATGTCAGGTCTGAAATATGGGACACTGTCTTCTCACTGAAAATGTCAAGAAATAAGGTTCCAGCCATAGCTGTTAGCAGTGTGGTTAGTCAAAACAGATATATCTGGAAATATATTTGCAAGTACTTTTTAGCTGAAGGCACTGAGAAGATCCCAGCTCTGTGTTTCAGTGATGCACTCACACAAGGGTGTCCAGGCACTACCTGCAGATAGAAACCATCAACTCTGCCATTCTTTCCTTCAGCAACATGAATTCAACACAGTGAATTACAGGGCTCTTAGCTTGATGGATCAGTGATAAAAGACCAGAGTATAAGTAAAGAGGTATAAATTAACTCTTTGTCAAAACTGTGAGTACTTCTACTTGGATTCTGAAACATCTCTTACCCAGAAGGAGTTTCAGGCTACACAATTGCAAAGCTCAAGTATTTTGTCCTAGCCCCTGAAAACTGCTGATCTGTGCCTGGTACTTTTACCAAGGGAAAAAAACAAGCCTTTAATTGTTTCTTTTCTGCAGACAAGGCTAAATCAAGTCATACTTAGACCATTACTTAACACTGGCAGTAGAATTACAGAGACCCTCCTTCTTTGTATTTACGTGGTTAGAGACTCAGTGATTTATATTTACTGTCACCATTGAGGTCCCCTGGCATGACATGAGTTTTCCCATCATGAAGAGCAAGTTAACTTTCTTATTTCCTACTTCACACTCCAACTTCATAACACAATCTTAGCATCAATGCAATATTTGAATTTTCCTCTGCAGAGTTTTTTCTGTTGCTTATTTTTTAACTGAGCATTGTAATTCATCTGAACATGACATGTAACTGAAATCTGTCTGTATTGGAAGGATGATTTATGCTCGAGGCTGAAAAAGATTAATATATTGAGAAGGCAATGGTTAAAAAAAAACTGATTAACTGAGACTCGAGAAAGGGTCTCTTCCCCAGACTATTTATGGGCTAGCAATGGGAACATGATCTTCAGCCATTTCACAACTTGGCAGTACCAGTTTCTAATACACTTGAAGCTTCATGGATTTTATCCTTCAATAAATCTTAAGTTTTTTTTAAAGATTATTTCCTGAGTTCTAATCATTAGATATGATAGCTGGTTTGATTACTCTGCCTGTGAAGTGGTGGTATGAAAGGTCCAGTGATGAGACAGGAACATCTTCAGGTAGGTGTTCCTGAAAGTGCTGTGCTTATATATGTCTGCTCCTTGAAAAACGTGAAGTGTACACATTTATTCAAGGAAAAAAGTAGAAATGGGCAATAAAATCAAAAGAAATATTGTTTCAGTAACTACAGGAAAAGATCAGCTTTTTAAAGTAACATGTCTAACAGAAAGAAAAACTGGTTTCTGCTGGCAACATTGCTTTTTGCAGTTTTCAAGGACAACATTCAAACAATTCATCTACAGATTTTAGTCATTAATCAGGAGAGACACAGTTTTGTAGACAATGTAGTCTAGACATTAACCAACTTCTTCCTGTTCACACAGGAACAGTAGATCTAAAAACATGTGTACTGCATCCCTCAAAATTAAAACTTCTCTGAATAACCATTTGGCACTTCAAGCCAGGTGATCTTCATGAGACTGGACTGGAAATGGGGACACTGTGTTTACCTCTATTTACCCTCAACCACCAAACAGGATTTCCCAACCCCTACCCCCAGGCTGACTGGGGATTCCTGGGAGTTGAAGTTATGGCTTAATTGAAAGAATATTTTATCAGCCATCACATAGTGCAGATCTGTCCTCAATAATGTCTTCTAGAGAGAAAGCACCCATTCTGCCTAACCTTCCCAGTAAGGGGAAGTGGAGAGAATTTTTAAATGTTTCAAGTCTGAGCTTCACAATGTCAAATATTTGTTATTTTAATGCAGTTTGTTCATATTTAATTTTAGTATACCTCTAGAGACCGATCAAAGTTAAATAAAAAAAATAAAAAGTGGTTTAGAGCAACCAATTACTGCTCTTCAAAGACCTGGTAAAGTTCTGTATCTAGTTACTGAAAGGTGATCAAAGTTACCTTATCAGCTTAAAATTTATAATTTTGAGCTGCTTAAACAGGATACAGTATAATAGCAGCAGTTTATACCACACAATAGCATGCAGATGTTGTTAAGGATAGATGCTGACAACCCAGCATACCAGGGATACAGATGTTTACCAGGAACACCATTAATTTTCTTGTCCTGACATGATTAAAAACAAATTTGCAGTGCAGAAATTAATGACTGTAGGAGACTCCAGAGGCACAAACTAAAGGCCCCACACATCACTGAAACACTAAAAGAAGACCTAAGCAGATAATGTAGGTTGCCATTACAAATCAGCAACCTAATAGCTGTCTAAATGTGCAGAACACATTTTACAAGAGGAGGTGGGGTAGAATATGAGCACAGCATTCAAAATCATAAATTGTAAAAATGAGAACCACAGAATCATAAAGGCAACAGTTAGGGTGTATCTAAAAGTGCTATTTCTTATTCTTGCAGTATTAGAACTGGGTGAATCAAGTAAAAGTGGTGTAATTCTCCCTTTGGGGCAGTGCCTGCTTCAGCTCTTAACCTCTATGCCCAAGGTCTTTGACCATCTGGGGTTCAGGGACTGAAACAGCTCCTGCTTCTCAGCTCCTAGTGGGAAAGACAAAGAGCAAATTGACACCACATACTTCAAGTGGACACATGAAAAGGGTTCCTGGTAGAGGGAATTAACTCTCATCAGTATCCCACACCAAAGATACAGCAGCAATAGGCATTATTTGTCTCACCTGAAGTCTTTGTCAGCTCATTACTATTATTACCAGCTGTTTCAATAAACTATCTGACCAGAAACTAACAAAAATTAAAAGTTAGGGATTGCAGTTAGAGAGCAATTAGTAACTGCTCAGCTCTGGCCCTCAGGACTGTGGTCTTTATTTTTATTATCTTCCCTTCTCATTTCAAGCACAAATGTATTAGTGATGAATACCTTCCCTTTTTTCATTAAAACAACTTCTTAGACTGTTCTAGCATCACTCCTATAATATATATTTTACACCAGTCATCATAAAAATTTCATCCTTTGCCCATTTACTACACACTGATGTAAAGATTTACAGCAGTGATTCCATAACAGAGATATTAGAGAGCTGCAAATGCATCCATACAGCAACTGAATAATTCACACTTCCCATGCTGTTTTGAAGAGGAAGACTGCATTTTTGCCCAAAACTTCCTATTACTGTATTTACTTTAGAAAAGAAAGTGCCATAATCCATATTGTGAATGGTCATAAATCATGTGAACACTGCAGCAGTTTTATAAATTCAAATATGTTTAAACATTTGGAAAGAAATATTTCTAGTAACTAGTAAGAAAAAAATTCGGTATGTTTAAAATGATTTCTACTAAAATCAAAGTCCTAAAACATACTGCAAAGGAGAATAAAAACTATTGTTGGGTCAGAGAAAAATATTTCAGCTGTTTGAAGGTTTTTCTTTAGTATACAATATATAGGTTTACATCTTAAATAAAAAAGCTCTCCAGAACAGTTATGGATTGTTTCCATTTTGAAAATGCTAGAAACACTTATTCTGACACTTTCAAAATCCTTCCAAGTTTTGTATTATATGTTTGTCAAATTGAATGCTCCCTTTCAAAAATCCCATTTCCTTCTCAATGAAACACTTCTTTGAAACCCCTCTAACCAGCTTTATACCTGATCTAACTATCACCCCAAAGTATTTGATATCTCCTTTCAAATAGTTTTCTGCCTACCACATCAAAAAGAATGCTGCAGAGAATAATACCTCAGAGAACAGTTGATATCATTTCTCACACAATGCAACAATCTGAAAGTGGACTACTTCTTTCTTTCAGTACTTGCACAAAGATCAGTGGGAGGAAGCCCAAAGGAGGGAGGAATTTATTAACAATGTACAGCATTTTATGCCATGTAAGGAGGTCCTCTGGCAGCAGCTGGATGATTTGTGGGGTAAGGGCCCACAGCACAAATAAAAGGTAGAAGAATTTGAGCCACTGGAATAACTGAAATATTAAATAGAGAAGTTAATAGATTCTGAGGATGAAGAGAGCTAGAGAGGCTGCCAGGTGCTGCAGTGAGGAGCCTTGGTTGTGGCTGCTCTCTGGGCAAAGCAGGAACAACCTGGTTACTGCATTACAGAACCAGCCTCATTTATTTATGCTGCATCTAGTGAATGGAGGATGAAATTAAAAGATAGGTAGAAAACTTCCTCTTTAGAGGAAAAAGACCTCCAGCAACCTGAATGGTTGAAAAAGACAGAGCCTGGCTCCAGGGGGCAAGTTTAGGAGCAAGTTTCAGAAGCTATTGGCTTATAGGGATTATGCCTTAAAAGAGCTTTTAAGACCAGCATATTAAAGTGCCTTCTAAGTCTTGCTAATATGCACGATTTAAAATGTTGACTACATTTTCCTTCTGTATTCATTGCAGATCACACTCCTTTTACACATCAGCTGGGCAGATTTACAATCAGTAAAAATCAGCATCATGCTATTGAGTGTGAGAGAAGTGTGAAGATTTACACCAGCTGCAGAACCAGCACTTACTCTTCCAAATAGCTCAATTTTCTCCTCTATCATTGTCTTTCCATTTCAGGAGATTTCTCCTGTGTTCTTCTATTATCTGGTGGAAGAGGAAATTTAAGAACAGCATAATTTATACCACTGAGTGTATTCTTCTCAAATAATATTTGCATGGAGTGGTCTTAGTTTTCTTGAAGTGTTGTGCTGGAGCATTCTGTGAGATGGAGACAGAGACTCACCAGTATTCAAAACTCCAGTGATGTTACACATTAAAAAATTATATCTGCTGATCAATAAAGTGTGAAAGGGCTGATGAAACAGACTGCATTTTTCTGGGACAGTAATTTTGCTCCATGAATTATTTATAAGGACTACGAAGCAGAAGCAAGAAAGTAGAAAGCACACAGCTTACCTTATCACTCAATCTTGCAAACAGCCACAGTGAAACTATAATCATTGGCTACATGCTGGGACATCAAAGAACAATGTAATATTGGGGCATGTAAAAATGTATTATAATATATTAAAGAAATTAGTCCCTGGTGAGTCAGTAAGTATCTGCTTCTCTCCTAAGAGAGAGCTCCCATTTCTGCTGACAAAATGAGAGTTTCTTAAGAGCTGCCTTGAAAAAGCATCAAGGATAAAGTTTAAAGTAAAGTGTAAAAACTTGACTTTGCTGATGATTTCAGACCTGGAGTAAGCAAAGGAAGGTGAGACAGAAAATTACTTATATATATGATGGATACTGTTACAGAGAACAAAATTAAAACAGTTTATCACTCTTGGAACTCGGCCTGTATTTTTTGTAATAATTTGCTTATATATTTCAGACAATAAGAAGAAAAGCTGGAGAGAGTACACAGACTGCACTCTGTTAACACATTCTTTGTTCTGGCATCTGTAGAAGAATTACAATTGGCCAAACCCTAAACATATATCTGAAGCGTTTAGAATTACTAGATTTTTGTACCTATGTTGTCAGTGGGTGGTTTTTTGGTTTTTTGGTTTGTTTGTTTTTTGTTTTTTCATTTGTTTCTTTCTTTCACAACTACCACGTTTCCAGATACAGGCATTCAAGTATTGCAGCCACTGCTGTTAGAGGTCAGATCCTCACAACTTTCAAAGATCACAATTTAGAGACCCCTGGGCTTCAGATGGGACTGTGAGCAACTGAGTTTGTGAGCCTATGCCAGAAAGAGCCCCAGGGGAAAAAAAATAAATCAAATAAAATAAAAAATAAAATAAAATAAATAAAAAATCACAACACACCACACCAAAATCAACCCACTTTTTACATTCTCTGTCATTTTACTTTTTGGCTCCTGTCTCACAATACTGCCAGCAAACTGCCTGTAATCAGAAGAGACTAATGAGGATCACCTTGGAAGTACTAAGTGCAAGTAGTGCCCCACCCTGCTGAGCTGTAAAGTTAAGACAAAGCTACCTAATTGACTCTTTTGGCATAAGTGTAAATTTTATCTAATTACCTTTAGAAACTTAAGGTTTTTTTCCTCATTACCAGTTTTCACAGCACCTTTGATTATTCCAGATGTTCCCATTTTCACTGCAGTCACCTCTTTCTCTTGTCAAGGGCATCGTTTTTAAACACTCCTCACTGGAAATATATCACTCAAAAATTGATTATAGCAACTACTATGGAAAACTCTTCTCCAATACATTCTGCAGGCTCATCAATCAAATCTGAGACTAGAGTAATATCATGCTTAACCTTTCCTTTTCATTTTTTGCTATTCAGGAAATGTTGTTTTCAGGACAACTCCCAGTGTCGTTTCAATAGGGGCTGTCAGACTGGAAACCAGGCAGATTTCTGCCAAAATGTCCACACTGATGCTGCCTTCTTTCTTCAAGATCCCTCTTGAAAAGTTGCTGAGAGTTGCTAATGAAGTTACTAAAGGCTCTCATCGATATGCATGACAAGAAAATTGGTCTCATGGCAACCCAGTGTCACAGCACATGAACACACCATAAATATTCCCAGTACACTGAGAGAGGAAAAAGAATCTCGTGAGAAATAATTTCCAAAGACAGGAATTAGTTCTAAAATAAGTTTTTAAGTTTCAAAACATACAATATCCCAAAGGTACACCACTGTAAAAACCCACTGGAAAATGTAGCTACAGGAAAACCATGGGTGCATACATCCTTAGTGAAAAACAATCCTCCTCATCTTCTAAGAATCTGATAAGCTACAAAACAAAAGCCAAACCATACATCTAGCTACCTGATGAATCCAATAACTTTTCACTGAACTAAGAAAAATCTGTGAGGAGAAGCTTTAAAGCTGTTTCAAAGATTTTTAGTACATACATACAGCAGCTAAATTTTTAAATTTCCTATTGTTTCTTGCCTGCTTATTTTTTAGTTTTGGTTGGTTATTTTTTTATTTAAAAAAAATTATTTTACTTGCCTGGTTATTTTTTTTTCTTGGTTTGTTTGCTTGGAGTTCTTGCACTTTTTAATTCTAAGCAGAAAGTGTCCCTTTTTAAAACATAAATTACAGTACACTTATTCTACATGAGAATTTCCCCTCAATGAGAAGGTAGGAATACAAATATAAGGTTTTAATCAATGCTGAAAGATTTGCTTCTCCTTCCCAATCAATGGAACTTTCTTAGTGCTATGACCTGCTTGATGTTTTGATTCCTGTAAATTTCACCAAGGACTGTGAACCAGTTGTTTTTAAAAAATGAGCAACTTTTCCCACTGGGTACCAATAAAATGCAGAGAGACAAATTTTAATTGCCTATGAATATTCAAACCCTCATTATTGTTACTAGTTTATAATTATTGTATCCCCCTGACACAAACATGCAGCACAAAATAAAAAAGGCAATCCTTTAAAAGTGTTGACATTCGTGCTCAACAGTTTTCCAGGTTTTTTTATTAACTTGTAGGCTCTTTACCTCAGGCAGAGGAATAATTTCTGGAAGGTGCTTTGTTTCCTATTTAGCACAGAGTATTCCTCCTGTAAAAAAGAGTTACCAGAGTCTGTGTGGTCCTTAGCAGTATTGCCCTAGAGGTCATGGACCATCACACAAACACACAACAGCAGGAAAGTCCACTGAAGGGCACAGAGCTTTTCCCCAAGATCCATCCCTCCAGAGCTCATTATGCCACCAGAGATCAGACTCTAGAGATCTGTCATAAACTCAAAAATTATACAGTAAGAGAGCAAAATAATTTACTCACGAGGCTGAATTTCTGGTCTCCTTATGCACTGGAGGTGCAGAGGAGATGACTCTCAAAGCTGCTCTAAAATTTGAGCTTTAACCCAGACTTTGAGCCAGGCTGAAATTGTTGAAGCTGTCAGAACATTGGCCAAGGCTGGGATTGCCACCTCTCTCTGAAGCAGTTCATCCCCCCCAGCCTTTACTCAGGCTGAGCACACTGCAGCTCCCAGGCAGAAGTGGTGGAGACAACTGATCTATAAACTGGGAAAACGAGGATGAAGTCTCAAATAGAAGAATTGCAGCCAGGGTGCACTGGATACACTGGATGTTCCACTTGGCCAGCTGTGCAGCTAGCCAAGAAGCTTTTGTAATCTGTGCTTTTTTACTTGTCTTAGGCCAGACAACTGAAAAGGGAGCTGGTGAAAGCATGGAGCAGCATGGATATTTAACAAAATTTGGATTAAACTTATTAATATCTCAGGCAATTCCCTGCCCTTGTTTCTAAACCCATGAAAGTTGCTATTACTCTATTGCAAACAAAACCAAAGCTTTAATACTTCACAGTTTCACTCCTTAAAGCCATTTGGTCTCCTAGGATAGCAGTCATAAGGAAAAGACACAGGACTCCTAAGAAAGTGCAGGATGCACTGGGAGCTGCAGGTCTGTACCCCGCTTCCAAGGTAAAGCTACAGAACATTATTACTCTGCAAGGGGTTGGACAGAGGTTTCACTGAAGGATTTTTAGAAGAGGTTTGGCTGGTTTCTTATGCAAAGAGACATTTTCTAGTTGTCATCTCTGGGCAAGTGTATCACAGGTCAGTTCCCTGAACCCTTTGGGCAGGTCTCTCATCTCAGAATACTCCTGGAAAGTATAGCACAGTGTTGGCCTTGCCTATCTCATTGTCAAATCCATCCTACTCTCTTGTTACACTTTACCCTGACAAATACCTTTTGTATGCTGCAAGCCAATGTGTTTTGGGGTTTTGGGTTTTGTTTGTTTGTTTGTTTGTTTTTATGTGGCCTCTATTTGTGGTATCCATACAGATTGCTTGGCATCACCTGAAGAGTCAAGGAACATAGAGTATAAAGGATAAAGCAAAAAATGCAGAAGAAACAAAGCCAGATGCAGTGAAAGATGCATTTCTGTGTGGAGAGGACTAATGGTAGCTCATTCTAACACTGAGTTTGGTCATAATAAGGAGCTGACAGACACAAAAGATGATATGCAACCCATTTGCTTCTAAATTATTCTGTCAGCTGCAGCTATTCACAAACACAAGAACATTTCTTTCAGTCAATTCTCAGAAGCTATTGCTTCTCCAAAGAAATTAACAGAGAGCATGAACACATCAGCTGCAGTACAGAGAGCAGTCATCAAAGCACCTGGAAGGATGACACTGGATGTGGCCTGGGATGTGTTGACTGACACAATGCCCAGCAGGCAAAATGTATGTCAGCTAATTATAGCCTGGAACCACAGCACAGGGGATTCACTGCTCCTTAAAATAGAAAAGGGAAGCAACAGTTTTGTTGTAGTAGATGCTCAGGACATCCTGCAGTGCAGCATGTTCTGGATGGGGATTTCAACATGATTATTAGAAACTCTGTATTTACTCATTAGTGCAATGGTTTTATCATACAGAAATCTGTTAATGGCAACCTCTGAATGCTGAGACTGAGCACACAAAATCAACACAATACTGTCCAGAAAATAGAAACAGGAATTCTGGACATTTCCTATCCACCATACGAGCTGCCAGGGATTCTGTCCTGGCTGCTTTACAACTCTTCCTTCTTTTTTATATCATCTTCTTTTTCTCAGAGTGCCACTTTTATCTTCGAAGACAAAAATATCACAGTGCTTTCAGCCATGGATATGGCATGAGAGAGGGCAGAGCTGAGGGAAAATTGACCTTTTTCTGACAATGAATTGTCCCAAAAGGAAAGCAAGCACATAATTTGGGAATGGTAGACCTAGTTAAAGCAGTATTCCTAGGATCCAGATTAGGATGCATAAGTTCAAGCCTTTTTCTCTGTAGTCTAGGTTTAGACGTAAATCAGATTGTGGTCATTATTTCCAGACCAATAAGGTGGATCAAATCATGCCAGAATAATAAACTGCCTAATGAAAAAGGATGCAGAGTCAGACAATGATCCATATTTAGCACTGATAAACTAGAGGATGATTCCAGTGAAGCATGAATTAACACCTGAGGCACTTTATTTAATAGAAAATTGAAAATTAGAATCCTTGCATTGTTAAAAACCAATGGCAGAGCAAAAGTGAAAGCAGAAATACAAATAAGCAGATGTGGCAAAAGACAGAAGAAAGCCCCTGAATTTTAGACAGAAGTACTGATTTATCATGTCATTTCAGCTGAGTTACACTAAAGAAGAATAAGGTAAACTGTTTCATATTCTCTGAAGGAAAACAAAGCAGGAAATTCAGGGAACAGTTTTTCCAAAAAAGATTCCTGGGAGGCAGCAACTGCAATAGAGGATGGGGCATAGCTGAGCCCCTGTTCTAGTCCCAGGAATATCCAAAGGGAATTCTGAAATTATGGAACCCTTAAAAACACTTAAAAAACCAAGAGGCAGGATGTTTAATAAGTTCCTTGTCAGAATTTGGGATAATCCACTCTTATTTTTAAACATGGATAAGAAAAATAAGGGAAACTACCTTTAAGAGACAATAAAATCCTATGGATAATGGGAACTGGAATACTCAGCAAAGCTCTCTGCAAAGCAGTTTATCAAAGAAATTCTTGGACATTTGCCTAAGTGCTGCACAACTTAGAGTTCTTTTCTAGTCCTACTTGGGTTCCTTTCTCTGAAGATGGAGAAGGAATTTCAGGGTGACTTTGCAGATGCTGTGCTGGAAGTTCTCTTCCACTTCTTCCATTAGGACTGCAATGAATCTAAATCCATTGTGAAATAACAGTTTTTTCTGGGGAGTGTCTCACGACTGCTTCTCAGCAGCTTCTCAGCAGCTTTATTTAAAGAAGACCCTGAAAATATCCACCAAACAAGCAGCACCACAACACCTTCCCTCTCTAGAAGCCATTTTCTGAGCTGCTACAAATATAATGCCAGTAGTAGCAACAATTACATTCTCTGTTATTTAGCTGCTTTCTCTTTTATAAGGCAATAAATCTCATTAAGTGCTCCTTTAGCAATCAATTGATTCATTAACTGGTAACAAATGCTTTTAAAATGCAAATTAAATACCAATCCAAAACACCTCTTTAAAATGCTACCAATATTTTACATGTTCCAAGGTACACGATTTGGATTTCTGTGCTATCTGTAAGGCCAGATTTATAGTAAAAGTTGTCACAGAAACACACTGAAGGGTTATTGTCCACAGTGTCTCCATTAGTGGTTAAAAAAAAAAAAAAGGCTGGGTAAAGCCCCAGGCCCCTTTTTAAGTGAACAAAACAAGATGACGCTTTGAGTGAAGCACTCCACACATTGAAAGCTAGAGTATAACCTAATTATTGTTTTCTGAAAGTCATGTTGCAGGAACTACTGCTCCCAGTTATTAGACTGCCAGTTTTAGGAGCTGTTATCACCTGTTCTGGGGGCAAAATCCTTTTATTTAAAACCCGAAGGCCTGGATGTTGGCAGAAATCTGCAGAGCAAGAATGCCTACACTCCCAACAGACCATGCCTCTCCTGGTGGGCTTCATGTGGGGTTTTTTTGGTTTGGTTTGATTTTTCCCTTCTTCTCCCAGCCCCACGGAGCACTATGAAGAAGAGAGCTGTGCAGAAGATGCTTCCCTAAGAAATGATCCCTCCCTACAAGACTTTTGAGAAAACAGCCTTCAATTATGGGAGATGCTGTCAGGTGAGAGTCTATAGAAAAAAATAAATGCATGAGAGAGGCAGAGCTGTATGGGGGTGTACAGGCTGGAGACACATGGAGAGTAAGCAGGGTATGCTAACACATTTTCCACACTGACAGATACTTACCTGACATTGTCAAGTTATTGGGTAGCTAATACACCTGGAAACACCCCCCTCTAAAATAAATCCTAGGGAAACAAATAAAAAAAACCCAAATGGTCTCAAATACAGCAAATGAGAAAGACTGAATTGAAGGCTGATGCTGAGGGCACCCACCCAGCTTTAGATGTCAGTTGATCTTTTTTCTCCAGCTCCTGGCTACAAGGTGTAAGACTCTGTTAAACAGATCCCAGCCCTGACACACTCTGAAGTCTGGAGTGATGCTCTGCCTTCATTTTTTCTGACACTGATTTTATTAGCATTCTCCTGTTTTGTTTGAGCTTTTGCTTAAAGCAGAGCTGAAATCTCAAGATCTTGTATAGGACTTTCCACCATCTGAGAATGGAAATCCATGAAAACACCAGACTTAAGGAACCTTTGTGCTGTAATTTCTGTAATTCAGTGTCCAAGGAGCTAACAGCAAACAAAACCAATGAACTGTAAATGTTGAACACAACAGCTCAGCTGTGTCCAGCCACAAAGGATCCAGACATTCCCTGGCATGAGATAAGCTGTTATTAGAGGTTAATCAATGAGTGTCATCATTTTAAGAGCTTAGACTTGAATTAGAACTGCTGAAATGAGTCATATAGGATTTATATGAACAATTTCTTTTCCACCAGTGATCTCATAAATTTTTTGACAGTAACATTCTCATGCTACTTTGCTACTGCTTAGATTTTCAAACAGAAACACACTGAATAAATTATTTACATTTTTTCAGCAGCTAGTAAATAATTTGGTTTTGAATAATTGTTTGCATGAATTGGCCTGCCTGAATTAAGTTTTTCATGGTCTCTGACTTAAGTTGACTCCTTCAGCTATTTCAGGGGGACTCATTAGGAGGATGACACCACCTTTATGTCATTAATACTTGACTTTTTCTTTTATCACTTCCAAGTACAAAAGTATAAGGTGTACAGAATTCCACAGCACACTGCTTAACAGCTACATATTGTGCCTATGGATATATATGAAATAATTTATTCAGTACAAAGAGTTAAAAAAAGTCAAAGAACTCCCTAATAGATTTGTTGCTTCCCAGCAGCCAGCAGCAGGTGCAGAGGACTGCTGCATAACACTGATGCAAATAAATGCTGGCAAACTCCCAGTTCATAAATTATCTGAATTAATCTGGACAGTTTTAGCACATCTGGAGAATTTAGAGTTTACCCTGGAAGTTACACTTTCACACCCAGATCATATTGGTGTGTTCATTAACTATACATAATCCACCTCAATGACAGTCAAGTACTTCAGTACAGTATTTAAAGGTGAACTTGGAGGAAAAAAAAAAAAAAAAAAGAAAACCAACAATAGGACTACCCATTTAGAACAATCCAAACTGAATTTTATATTCATTATTAGCACAACAGCACTTCTTTATGCTATTCTTATAGTTATCAATAATTCAGTTTAGATAGCTAAAACTGCTTTTATGGAGGCTGACAATGTCCCCTGCATATCTGTCCTTTAAAACCAGGCTCAGACCAGTGACAGCAGCAGATGGAAGCAGCAGCAGCTCTTTCAACTTGATGCTTTCATTTGTCTGTTCTTCCTTTCCAACCACTCTGGATCTGCAGTGTGGTATCACACACAGACCTGACTCTCTTCACACAGTATAAAGAAACTTCAGCTCCCAGATACTCAACCCTTATCTAACAGTGACTTCAAATTACAGAAAAAAATAATTAGAAAAAGCTATAAAAGTGGAGCAGTGTCCTCCCAGTATCAATGGGAGTTCCAGAGGAAAACATTACTCACAGCATCCACAACTGATCCAAGGACTTCAGCTGCTGCTGTTTTCCATGGGTACACCAGCCAAAGCCTGGGGATTTCAAGGGATATGTTAAAGAACACTGAATTTCTTATAGAGAGGAATATTAACTATGTAACATAAAATCCCAGAAGATCCTCTAAGCCTACACAGGAAGAAAAACAGGAGTGGAAATTGCAAGGGAATAAGAGGGTATAAATATTGGTAGGTTTGAGAGCATCATTAATTTCACAAAATTCACAGTTTTCCTGAACTATCACTGCTATCTCTCCTGTTATTATTTCACTTATTCTATCAGTACTGCAGCGTCTCATGCAGGATAGACACCATAAGCTTCAGAAATATTTCTAGATCATTCTCACCTATCTTTCCCCCTGCCCCTTCATCAAGATAATTTGGTGTGCAGGCATTACATTCTGGTCTATTTTCACTACAGACTTTCTAAGTCCTTAAGTACCAGAGTATCACAAAAACTGCAGATAGCAATCCAAACAACTATGGAAACACAACACTGTATTTATTATTTGAATTACACAATCATGTAGTTGTATTTATTACACTAATAATATTGTTTTCAGGACTTAAGTGGCCATTATAATCAAAACCATTTTTGTTCTTAGGGGAGAAAACTGCTGACACTCCTCAGCAATCTGTGTGAAAATGTTTTTACTTTTACCTATAGCACAGAAGCATATTGGAATTGTTTTGCCACTCTCAGTTCAACACACACTGTATTGTTCAGGATATTACTTTCTTCTGTCACCTGTGTTTTCATCCATTTCAATTCTTTTCCTACCATCACACACATAATCTGGTTCCAGTCCAGAGATCACAGGCATTATATTCCATCTTGGACAAATTATCCAAAACAAAATAACCCAAGAAGAAGCAGCAGACTCCAAGAGCTGCAAATGTTGTTTGCAGTGAAGCTCACACTTAAGACATTATTTTGTTTAGCTTTTCTAGGGTAAAATTCTTTACAAAAGTTAATGAATATATTTGCCATTATTCGTATAGAACAACCGACTTTATTTGCCAAGACAAACTAATGTTGATCTCTGCTGAAGGACTAAAGAGGGAGCTGTTGACTAAGAATGGCTTGAATATGTCAGCAAGGATAAAAATATTCCCAGAAACACTTTATCTGTTAACACAGCCTGTGATATTATTGATATGCTATGAAATACTTACTGATCCTGTGGTTCTATTAGATTTAGACTGGAGTGCATCAAGTTGGGTGTTTTACCTTATTTGTAAAGATTATTGGTAAAGGCATGTTCAGGCAGGTCAAAATACAATTTTATTTTATGATTGGCTTAAACTTTTCTGTCCTGTTCAGCACAGGTAATGGGGAATGTAATTTAGTTTACTTCAGTGTTTGCATAAAAGTGCTTCCTAAACTTTAAGGCACATTTTCAAACACACATTTGGAGAAGCCAGCACTCCTCTTAGCATTCCCCAAGCAACAGCAAAGCCTAACACAGCTGTTTGCTGCACTTCAGACCTGTACAGGGTTTGATACAGAGCACAGGAAGACCTGGATGTTTCTGTTTTAGTGATTCATCAGTGTCTGTAGCATCTCTGAAGTGTTTTCATTACAGCTCATCATCAGGCAAGGGTTAGGGGAGAGAGGATTTTACATGCTGCAGAGGGTGAGGTGCAGCAGTAGTGAACAGCAAATAGCTATGGAACTGCACAGGATTGGACCCGAGGTAGTTTCCCTTCTTCTAAATTCCACATTCTAGGCAAATCTGCAAGTGATTTCATTCACCAGTTTAGCAGGGATCTTCCTAACAGGATTACTGTCATACTTACCATTTATACCCACAACACTTGACAGACAATTTTTGCTGGTAGGATTTTTTTAACTGCTCACAGGAAATCTTGTAGCTAAGCTGTGGGGTTTGTTCCTTCCCCTGTTTCAGAAATAGGCTGTAAACCAAGTAAAGCCTCTGCTGTATCATGTACAAGCACTAGAGACAGTTCAGAGTAGAAAGCAACTATCTCTGGCCTCTTTGATCAAAGTGTAAGAAATGATTGCACATTTCATCCAATTCACTGCTCTTTGTTCTAACATTTTCCCTTCGTGTGGATTTCCTCCTGCTGGACACCCGAGATGAAGGATGTTCCTTTGCTCTGCTCCAGACCCCACTGGGGATTTGGGCTTTCTGCATACCTGGGCTATCAGCATCATGTTCTCAGAAAGCAGGCTAGAGCAGAGACAGAGGTGAGCTGCTAATATTCATTTGTTGTGGCAGCAAAGGATGAGGAGTGTGGGACTAGGCCTGGAGCATCCTTCACTGCAGGGGAATGGTATGGGAAAACACACTCAGTTGGCACTGGGAGATGAAGCTATAGTTATTTTGTCCTTGTGAGTTTAAATTTTTAAAGGCCACATTTCTTGTAGTCTTGGGGTAAGGATACCATAAAAGTCACAGCTAGGCATATAACCACTGATACCTCCACTCTTTCCTGGGAAAACAGTTGGTTTCAGACATAAAACATTCTAAAATATTCTTTGACCACCAGAGGGAGTGCACATTGTTCCAGAAACATGACACTACTGAGAGTGATTGGAGAAAGTTAATTAAACTGAAAAACTAATTAAAAAATAAAATAAAAAATTGAAGAGCCCTCCCCCTTTATATCAGGAAATTATATTTCAGAAGGAAAAAAAGAAAAAGGCAAATCAGATGAAACAATTACACTTTCAATTCTGAGGCTGTGATTATGAAGTTCCCAATTCATGGGAGCATTGCTTTGTATAAAGCATTTACTTATCTGAAATTTGTTGCAGTTTGCATTGTGGTCCAACCCTGCCTGCTGCTTTTCCTACTCATCTTCAGCTGTGTATAAACATACTGCTTTCAACACAACTTGAATTTTCCTCTTCTAAGCTCCTGGATTTATCCCTGGGGACTGGTCCCTGACAGCCTTTAATGTACTTTATTTCTGTAGTAGTCCCAGTGGATTCCCAGGCATACTCTGAGCACAGAGTTCATGTATTTCACATGACTGAAGACCAAACATTGGTGGGTGGAAGCAGGGGACATGAAAAAGAAGATAACTGTGTGGGGAACATTGGGTAGGAGTTAATTTCTACTTTTCCAGCAATAGCAAAATCAGTTTTCTTTCAGTGGATGCAGAAGTGGTATGTCTTTAAGAGAGAGGACTCAGAAGAATATAGGAACAGAGTTCTGGCAGCAAATTATTCTTTAAAGTGTAAGTAATACAGATGATCCAAACTAAAAACCAATTAAAATCTTTTTACCAGAGCACACTATCATGTATTATGTATATGCCACATATTTAACTGCAAAGCTATTTGAGAAATGGTTTTAAAAGTTTCAGAAATATTATCAGTATGAACAACTCTATATACACAGCTTTATGGGTGTATTAATAAAAGATAATTCCTTTATACACAGAAAGATCAAGCCTTCTGAAAACTTGTATTAAAGAAACTAGAATTAAGATAGGGGAATTTCCTGGAGTATCTCAAGGGGACAAGTTTGCTGATTTACCTAATCACCAAAATAAATATTCACCAATTTCTAAACCACCAATAAGAAAATAATTTCCTCTTCTAACACTTTTTGTAGTTTGCAATTAGCGTTAGAGTTGAAAACAATTATGGAAAATAAATAAGTAACTCATTTGTTAAACTGAGAAGTCAGATGCATTTCTACAGACCCAACCAAAAAAACCAACAAAAAAACCACAAGAAAAGGAGTACTATGATCCAAGGTGGAATTTAAGATGTTATCTACAATTTATTCCCCCAAAAATTAATCCTAAGAAAAGATGCTTAACAATACTTTTTTCTTTCATGAAGTAGGCTCATGATACCTCTTTAAGTATAGGCCCACATGATAGTTTCTTGTAAATCCAATCATTATATTTGGCAGTGATTATATATTCTCATAATCACTTTAATTCAGAACCAAACAAAAATTGTGATCATTTACAAATGGTCATTTCTTGTTTTGCCTCTTTCCTGGCGTGCAGCCATAGTAATGTTTTCCTTTCTCATTACAGTTTCAGGTCTGGGAGTTTTCTGTTTGGTTTCAGATTGCAATCATTTTACAGACCATCTCTGATAGCTGGTCAGCTCTCAGCTCTGCAAATATTGACACAGATTGTATTTTCTCAGTTATTTTCTCAGTAGAAACGTTGGTGGAGAGCATGAAATCCTTATGAAGCCATGAAGCCATTTTCAAGCCTTCACAAGAAAACGTTTCCATGTCCTGAATTTAACCTATTTAGCCATAGAGGGAAATGTTTTTAAAAACCTCTAGTACAATTTCTGTCCTTGCAGCACTGTTAGCAGAGGCAACGTGGTGTAGGATTACCCATGGTCTCAGTGATATCCTCTTATGGACCCACGAGCCAGAGGGTTTCTTTGTGTTTTTCAGTTCTCCCTTCCAACCACATAAATCATGACAAGTTGGAGCTGGAATGTTACTCACAATCCCAACACTCTCAGTGCTCAGGGCTGGGGGCTGTACAATTTCAAATGGTCTATTTGACAGTGAAAGAAGGAAACACTTTAAGCCTTGAAAAATAATATATTAGAGCTGGCTGCAGCTTTCCAGAGGTTTGAAATTACAGTGGAGATGGTTGAGTCAGTGGGTGAACTGTCAGTGCTTGGAATGTCACTCCAAACTCAGACATCCATGACACATCACAATATAACTTATCTCTAGCTACATAGATATCCTGTTATGTTCTTACATGCTTGCATTAAACACTGGTGTGCAGTTGTCAGTATACTGAAAGTATATTTTTTCTTAGTCCAAAAGTCTATGTTCTCAATAGAAATCTTCAGGAGCAGGTTTTGGTAAGGAATTCCTAACAAATTCTTAGTTTCAGCCCTGAATGCCTTGTTGTTCTAGTACTAGCCTTTCTTTCACATCTTAGGCAAAATAAGTTTTGCTAAACTATCAAAATACATTAAGAAAGAATTTGCAGGGGAAAAGGTCAAAGCAACACCTCATTGCTTGAAACCTGAATCAGAACTGTGACAATGGGAGGGGAACATTGCTGTTGTATTCCTTGACAGAGATGCCGACCACATGAAAGGAAAAAAAAAAATAAAAACCAGTGTGAGCCATGAGTCATTTCTGAATTGCCAGTTTGATTCCAAAATCACTCATTAGTTCTTCTACAACAATATATTATGAGTAATTAGTAAGACAATGTTTCTGACAGCTTTACCAGGCTTCAAGAAAACTTGCATCACATGAGAATCCATGCATCTCCATGAGAACCTCACCCTTGTTTTCATTTTCCCCTTGTGTTCCAGGACTGTTTGAATGCTGCCTCCTTTTCCACTCATTGTGACTCCTTCCACTGCTGACATATTTTGAAGACACCAAAGCCAAGTCCAAGGAGCAGAGGGGAGGTTAGATTTCCTCTGTTCCAAACGCCCATATTTGTATCAGACTGATCTCAGAAAGTCAGCCTAAAGCCTCAAGTACTCTTCATCCCTCCAGGCCACAAACAGACTGGTGTAAGTGTAGGAAAGACTTTGGTTTTAAATGAATAAACAGCAGCCTTAATCATACAGTTTTGTGGGACTGTAGAATCAGAGAATCAACCTTGACTGTATGAGTCAAAGTACTGCTTTGTAGGATGCTTTAATGAGATAGAGTTTAAAGTGGAAGAGTGTGTAGATGCAAAAAAAAATTTGTGCCAGAGCATTTCAATAAAGTGCAGCTAATTACAGATTACAATAGATAGATCTATGTGAATGAGCTGCTAGGCTGAACATCACCTTGGCATTTTTCCCTGTTTCCATTGAGAGAGCTTCATCACTCCTCTGACACTGAACAACCTGCAGAACAGAAATACCAATCAAGATGTAAAAAACGTGCCTGGACCACACTTTGGTTGGTTGGCATCCACTGCACCTTCCCACATGGCAATAAATGCTACAGAAAGATCTCTTGATCATTCTGTGGCTGCACAGCAAGAAAACTGCCCTGCTGTAATTGAAATGAGCTATCAGCATTTGTGTACCCAGGAAAGAAATGACCCTCCCAGCTTCAAGACAAGTTTTTTTCCCCCCTCAGGTTCCAGGTGAAAAAACCTTAAGATAAATATTTAAGTTAAAAATATAAAAAATATTTTTCATATATATCTATGAAGTACTTAATATATGTAGGAATTAATTTATTAACTTTGCACGTGATAAAACTGCTGTAGGATGGGATCATAGCCAGGCAGAGACATCCAAGTCTCTTGCAGAAGGAAGGACAGAGAGCACCACATCTGCTCTATTCCCACTGACCACACGTTCTGTTTTAAAAGAGGTCCTCTCAATACAGAGGGTCTGTTGCTGGATCCAGGGGGACCCAGACAATGCTTGGAGCAAGCTTGGTGCTCCCCCTGCAGATGCTGGCAGATGTGGGGGATTTTTCTACCCCCCCAAGGAGAAGTGCAGAGTGAACATAAACTCTGCTGAGCCAGGAGCTGCCTCAAAGACATCAAACAAGGGATTGAACTTCCCAGCTCAGAGCCCCACATCAACATCAGCCAGAGCAGAGTTCCACACTTCTGTTTTCTACAGGGGCTGGACAGCATGGCCCCAAAAGCCTGCATGTAAACCCAGCCCTGCTGTACAGTTACAGGTATCCTCTCATGGAAGTGCTTTATCAAAAGTAGCTGTTACCAGCTGTTATTGTTTTTAGCAGTGTTGGATAAATTTCCTGTAAACAGGTGAGAGAGGATCATCTCAAGACTAAAAATTGAATTATTTTTTTTCCAAAGAAATACCATTTTTGCAAAAGTGTGCTTCCAGCTTAATACAACTGCATATTTGTGGGTTAATTTTTCTAGGCATAGTTTCACCCAAGAAACAGGGAAAAAGAGAAAGAAACAATTTCTTTTGGATATAGTGAATAATTCCAGCTTATTTCTGAAGTGTCAATAAATTTGAGGACTTTATATAACAAGAATAATCATGTAGGTCTACATTTCTGTTTAATCAAGTACAAAATTTTCTTGTTCAGACTTCTGCTATTGTTAGAAGAAGGAACAGAGCTGATATGCATTTTGGAGAGAGAAGGGAAGCAAAAATTGCCTGATGAGCCATGTAGGGCAGGCTGATATTTGAGCACCCGTTGGATACAGAACATCACACCAATAAATAGGTGATGCCTGCTCCCCCCAAAAGGAGACTTTTGGCTAAAACCAGAGCCACCAAGACTCTTAGTTGCCATTTCTAGAACTTTATTATGGTTTTCAAGATTTGGAAAACAGTTTTCAGTCAAGCACAGAAGGACTGTGAAGAAAATCTAGGAAGAGCCCCATAAGCCAAGTTTTAACCCAGAGCAGATTTTAATAGCTAAATAAATGTAACTTACAAATAAATCTATTAAAGACAGAATTTATATTGGGAACAGTGACAAGCTCATCAGCTAGAACTGGCCACAGCTGTCATAAGGTGATTACATTAATTTATAGAGGATATTGCCTCAAATCTAAAGTGTTATGAATGTTGTCTCTGTAATGCAGCATCTCCTTATGATAGCAGTGCTGGGAAATGTATTTATCGTGTTTTTTTCTTGCTCTAAGATACAATTTCAACTAATCAAATGTAATAAAATAATGATAGTGCTATTCAACTATACAGCATGACAGATGCAGTTAATGCTCACCTATTAAATACTGTATCTGGGTAGTTCAGACCTAAGGTACTTTAAAATCCATTAAGCAGAAACTTGGCATTCCAACCTTGCTCTTTCTCCACTCTTTTATGGTGACCATGAAGTCCTCTGACCTTCTCCATCCATATCCACCCTTCCTTCACTTTGGAGCAACATTAAGAAAACAGTTTTCCTGAGTATCCAGGTGACAAACATCTCAGTATTAGCCTCTCCTTTAGTAGCAGTCAGCACATGCTGCAGAGCTCTCAAGAAACAGGTTATCTGAAGCACCTAAATTCACCATTAGTTCAAAATCCTACATTTAAATGTCTCTTTTTCCTGTTCCATAGTAGCACCTTTAAATTTCCCCACCCTAACTTTCAGTATGCCACTCTACAATTAAACAACATTAAGCATTACTCGTTCACACCAATTGATTTTCCAGCTCTAGAGAAAATACAGGATCCAGAAAAAGGCTGGAACTTGTGATCAGTTTAAAATGCAAGAATCTTGCAACACCCAAACCTTAATCCAATGCAGTGCTTATATCTTGGGGACCAATGACTTCAGGGACAAGACAAAACAAAACAAAACAAAATTGCCTGTTTTGTTCCCAGGCACCTCAGAATTATTCAAGCACACTTGCACAGCCATGAGTTCATGCCCAGGCTCCCTGCAGAACACATCTTGTTCCCAGGCAGATCCTCCCACATCCATCCCTGGCAAAGAGCAACCATCTGGGCAGCCTGGATGTGTGTTGTAATTGAAGTGCTGAGCCCTGCTCTGAAGGACAGGAAACATGGAACCTGGGAACCAAGCTAGATACCAGCAGCCCCCAGTGCCATTTCCTGACCATTGCTAGGAAAAATACACAAAAATAACTGCAGCAACACTTAGAACATGGAGAAAGCCAGAGCACTGCTCTGGGATGTAGCTGTGAGGAAGTAAGCAGCTGCCAGGCTGACCTGGACCATTCTTCTTATCCTTGGTTGCCAACAAAATCTTTCAGACTAACCTCATTATTTCCATGCTGCAAACATCCTCAAACCACTGGTCAATAATTTCTTCAACCCAAACAGATATCACAGATATCTTTATATTTGCTGTGCACGACAGTTCAGATGCTAACACAATCTAAAGTCTACTTTGTACCCTGACTTTAGATCAAATGAAATCTCAGGATGTTCTAGAGCAGAGCTATTAAAGAGGAAATGATTCAGCTCTTAGTATTCCATGTAAATAGAAATATTTCCAAGCCCAGACACATGCAATTGTCCTTGGCCAGCCAGCCAACAAAGCAGGCAGTGCTGCATTTCATTCCCACCCACCTTAGCTTCTCTACTGATTCCTAGGAATCACCTCTTTAGTCTTGTAACTCTTCCCATGTAAGTCTGGGACCACAGAAGTCTGAGGGCTGCTGTCATTGGCAGAGAATACAGAACTTAGCTCACGCCTCATTTGGCAGTTTTAAACTCTAGACTTCAAATTGAGATTTTCAGATTACTCTTTGCTATAGCTGTCCCTTGTCAGGAAAAAACAAAACCAAACCAACCAAACAACACGACATCCCAGACTACAAAAGTCCACTTCTCCCTTCTAGGAAGGAGTGAAAAACAGTTTAGATTTAGCTAGAAAATGTCCATGTTATTATCTATCCTCATTAAGGTTTGTTTTCACTCAATAATTCATAAAGCTTTTTTCACTTTAATATTCATGTATTTCATCCATTTAAGAATGTGATAAACAAGCTATGGTTCTCACTGCTGAACTGAACACTGGGTTGAAACTAATCAATTAGTTGAAATTCATAAATCACTCTTCACATAACTCTTTCTCCCCTTCCAACTCCTGCTGACAGGCAGAAAACAGCAGCCAGCCAGCAGTCTGCTTCGTGGCACTGTGTGCTTGTTCATTTATTGGTCCATACGAGTTTTGAGATCTGACTTAAACCAAAAAAGCTTCTCTCAGTTAGACTATGAGGATATTAAACATGCAGCTCAGAGTTCCCAGTTAACATAACTGTTAATTTCTTATTTAATAATGACACTTGGAACACTAACGTGTTCTCAAAGTGCATAATAATCTTGTTTCCCAATTCCGTTGCATTTGTTAATAACACTTCTTTGTGTTTATGTTCATATAAAAAGGGGAATGGAAACAAGACAAAGAACTCTGCATTTCTCTATTACCAAAACAGTCACATCAGTGATACCAGAGGGATTCATTTCATATTGAACAGACTATTAATTTTGAGACTCCAGCCTCCAGTGCACACATATCTAATATCTGCTCTACACCACATTCCCAAAAATGCTACCAGGATCCACACGACCTTTTCAGTCCATGTCCTCTGCCCAGACCAGACAGGCACACAATGGTCCATTAGGTCTCCTTCTCCTTCTCCTTCTCCTTCTCCTCCTCCTTCTCCTCCTCCTTCTCCTCCCTTGCTCCACACACCCAGTCAGCTTGGTGCTTGAATTTTCCATGCCATCCATCCTGAGAATAACGTGACCATAGCCACAGACCTGGCAGCAAAGCCACTATCCAAGCTACAGAGAGACAAATTCGATGAGCAAAATTTTAAACGAAGGCACAAGTATCACTGATCTTTTGGCTCCATGGTGCCTCAGTGTTTCTGTCAAAGGAATACTTCCCAGGTTCCTGAAATCTGGTAGAGACCCAAAAACATGAAATGTCTTCAGGTTCTACTCACCCCCTTAAAATAAGCAGAACACTTCCTTGCAGCAAACACAATTAAAGTCTCCGAATGTTCTCAGCTCACTTTTGATATGCCAAATCAAGTAGCAGCATGCTTCTGCTTTAGAGAGATCTTGCTCTTCATAACCTCTGACACAGAACTAATCATTTCATCCACAGATGAAGCCAGAGCTTGGCTGGGAGCAAAAAAATGCCCAGAAAAAAAAATTCACATAAAAAAAAAAAAATCTAAACCAAAACAGCTACAGCTGATCCAGGCAAAATCCTCTAGAGTTCTTTATATATGCACACTCCAGCTCTTAACTACTTTCCACAGGTACTTGGATGGAAAAGCTTTCAGGCCCACTTCTAAAGCAGATTTGGAATCATAGCAGCAGTCAGAACTGGATTACAACAAATCTATGATCCGGAGACTGAACAACAAAATGTGACATATGCAGCCTCTTGCTGCATCTTCTTCTGTGCTAACTTCTTCCCCAGTCCACTCAGCACTTCCCCAGTCCCACAAAGAAACCAAATGAAAGCATCATATCATCCTAATAATAACAGACTCAACAAGAGCCAGTGAATACAGACAGGATTAATTTCACTTAGTGTAAATTAAATTTTAAATATGATTAAGACTCTATGTATTTTGTATGATTCCTGCAGAACTGGAATAAAAATATGCAGCAACACAAATGAAAAAAAAAAATTACATAACATTCCCAGACAGAGTATACATCACATTAATTTTTTACAGCATTTTCTGAAGTTTTATCACACCTACAAAATAAAAACCAAAAACCTAACCCCCAAAACAATATACATACAGCCAAAACACTATTTCTCTTGCCTATCCCTGTGTTTATTCTGTCCAAGGCACTTAAATGGCCCAAGCCACTTAAATTTAAATGGTTCCTGCACTGTTACTTTGGTAGAACTTCAACCCCAACAGGAGTCCTGAGGTCAACCCTTTGCAGACAGGGAAGCAATGAAGAAGGTACAAACATGGCAAGAGAACACTTGTAAGGCACACATACCCCACGGTGTGATGCTCATCACTTCTGCCCCTCCAAAAGCTGTTGCTGTTGTTGTACAAGCAGGAGGCTCTGACTAAATTTGTATCTGCCTTATATCAGGGCCCTGAGGGCACTAACAGGGCTGAACTGCCCCAACCAGCCTCACCTGAGAGCTCCATCATCTCAGTTCAGCTCAGGTTTGTCTCCTCAGTCTTGGCCTAAGCTCTCCCATAGAAGCACCCACTTGTGCCTGGTCATGGACCTTGGGGATCCAGCCCCCAGTGCAGGGCTCTGATATTCCAGCCTGACCTTCTCTTGGTCACTCTGGCCCTGCTTGGTGGTCACCAGCCTGTGTCTCTGTGACTCTGGTTATCACATCAGGACCTGCCCCTGACTCCAATCCCTCCTGATCTGCCTCATCTCTAGGGACTCATTAGGGATCAGGACTTTCCATTGTCCCATAGCTGGTGGCACCTGTCCCCCAGGATAAAACTTGGGCTCAGCCTGTGGCTCCTGGTGCTTAAGGAGCAGCCAGCCCTCCCTGCTCCCTGACATTGCAGCAATAAATTTTCATTTGCCTTCAAGCCACCAGAAATAAGAACAAACACAAACCTTGGCTGAGCTGTACAAAAAATGCATGTCTAGATGTACATCTTTTCAACCCCTCCATCTGCTCTGGCAGTGTAATATATGGCTCTCACTGACTTCTTTGCTGTATCACCATGTACAAGTTAAATGAATTCTCTGCTAGTCTTGTGTCAATGTTTCCTAATGAGAGCTTTGTTTGAGGTTCTCTTTTCAAGTATGTGCAGAATAATGGATAGAGCACAGTGAAATATGTCCCTCGTGCTCCTTGATGGAAATCATAAACTCTGACTACTCCAATGATTTACAGCACTTCCAAAATGCAAAGCAGAGTTCTTTCTGTGCCAGAGACTGCTGCAGGTCTCATTTGCTTTTTTCCTTTAAAAAGCAATGTATAGATTCATACACATTTTATATAAATGAAATATATATATATATATAAAGATCTTTCAGCTGGCTGTGCAATTATGCAAAAGGCAATGTTAATAATTCATCTATGGCATTCATACTACCTTAGCACAAGCTCTATTGTCATAAATAGGAGAATTAATAGTTTTGGATCTGAAGAGCACTGTTTGAAGTCTTTAAAAGGATTTCTTTCTTACAAAATAATCAGTCTGTTCATCTAAACTAATCACGGCCAAGAGCTGAGCTTCATGAATAATGTTTGTATTTTTTTGTCAAAACATTTAATGATCATACATAAATTAATTTTTCCAAGTTACTGAGGAGGATCATGATTTGCTGTCGAGTAGTCACAGAAAACTACTATAGCAAGATTCCCATTATTCCAACAGGATGCTCAAGAACAAAAGATAGTCAAGAGAGCCACTAGCAACTGAAAACGTAGAAGCTTTTCAGTAATGTCAGCCTACCCAAACTTCCCAAGTTCATATTTTGTGTAAAAATTAGCTCCCTGTTAGACCTTATTATGTGATTTATCTTGCAAAAGAACGAGGACAGGTGTATGCTTCAGGTGTCTGCAAAAGCATAACATTAAAATGCAAGATGAAGAATTAAGAGAGGCAGGTGGAGAAGCTGAAATGAATAGAAGGAAACTGAAGTGGGAAGGCATAAAGTAATCAAATGAAACATTTAAGTACACTTCATTTAACTCTCTGGAAATCAAGGAATGTATTCAGATTTTGGTAGCAAGCTGTGACTGACCAAAAACTAATGTGCAGATGTCACCAGAACAGTCTTCTGACATTTTAGTAACTAAGACAAATAGAAATTGTTTGGAAGTAGGACAGGACATAGAAGAGGAGGTCTTACACAGGATCTGACTCAGAAACAGTGATACTGAGAAACTCCTTAGCATGAATTCATATAACATTTAACAAATGCCTTTTCAGACTTAACAGTATTCAGACAACAATAAGGTCCAAGTACAGTATAAAATGGGCATGCATGCAATGTCCTGTTTGCCTTCTGAATACAGCACTTTACCCAGGGTCACAGTGTAAAGTCAGACTTTACTCAGTGACTTTAAGCCTGGATGCCATACCCAGACCTGGGTCTGTGTGTATAAACATTTAACTATTAAAAAAAAAATTAAATATGAAAGTAATGGAAATTAAATCAAATGAAAAAGATAAAACACATTCCTAACTTCATCTCTCTGTTTGTTACTGTGACTGGAGTGTCTATTTATTTACCTGAAGCCCTAGTAATAAGCATTTGAGACATTAGGGGTCTTAATAATATTACAGTGACATGTTTACATCCCGAGAAGATGAATCTTGCTTAGTATCCACCCTCTTTTAACTATTAATGTGCAAGAAAAGTTTGGATGGGTATATTTTATTCTAAGCATTCTTGGAAGCCTGCCTCAAATATATGTCCAATGTCATTAGGAGAAGAGAAAACATAATGAACACATTTGTATTCAAACATAAAAATATAACTTCAAAAGCATATTTCCCCTACAAAGGTGTTTTTTAAATGTAGAAAAGAGCTACAGTGGGTTATCCTGAGTCCAGAACAATCTTTCACCCTATCCAAACACTTCTAAAGAAATTTTCCAAGCAGTTCATCACATCCCCTCACCAGTTGCACTCTACGCTGCTCCAACCATTATGCAGATGGAAACTCAACGTTTTCCTGAAAGCTGAAGCTGTCAAAGATTGCACAGAAACACCCTTATTTTTGCTTCCCTTCTGACAATTTAAATCCCATTTCAAATTAATGGCTCCCAATGTTTGTCAACCTCTTTTCATTCCTGACAACGTGTCATACAGTACTTTGTCTTCGTGCACGGATCACTCAGTGGCCTGCTTGTGGTGTGGTGATTTATCCTGATCATACAAATCAGAATCCAGGTGTAGAAAATAGATATTTCTGCTTCAAAATGAACAATTTAGTTCTTAGGATCAGTGGTAGATCCTTGCTTGCTCTACTTTTAATTTCTTTTTACTAATAAAAGAAACATTTTCTATGCTCCTGGTAGTTTATATTTATGTCCCCCTAAATTATAGGCTAGGAATTTAAAATATTAAGGGCTGCAAAAATTCAGAGCAGATTTTGTCTTATGTGTGGTATCTTTGACTGTGTAACAGTAGAATGTGATCTGAGCTGACTTATGACTCAGATACTGTTCCTTTATTTGTATTTCTTATTGGCTTTCTCCAAAAGAAACAAATCATTTGTGACTATTAACAAAGGTTGGATAATACAATTAATCAGACTGAGCCTTCAGGCTTCCTAAAACTGGAGAGTTTTACAGTTGGAATTCAGACAGCTGCTTCTGTTCATCTGCTGAAAAACCATTGGAGCTGAAAAAAAGGAGACCCAGCACTGAAAATAAGATCCCATTTTGGTTATCATTTTACTAGATTAATGTTTCTTGTGGCGATTTTGTCTTTTCTGCACTTTATAGACTCATAAAATCTTGTTTCTTATGGCAACCACAGCTGATGGCTTCTGAATCATTATTCACATTTCAGTGGAATCCAGTGGGGGTTTTTAGCTTATTTTTAAATGGACTATAATTTACTTGATTTTATGCAGAACAGTGGTTCAGACAGCATGGGGTAAATTTTCAAGGTGGTGAGTAGGAGGTACAGTGCAAGCACAAATCCTGTTAATTGTTAATAGGATTTGTCTGCATCCTTCTGTTTATTGCTTTGAAAATTCATCACTGTATCCCATTTACAGACTAATCCTATTGGCAGTAACACTGACTCCAAGCAGGGCTGGGCATGTGTATGGCCCTACATATGGCACCATGATTTAAAAACTCCTGAGCAGAACGGGACCTTGGGATTAAACTCCCAAGCAACTGACAGATTCCCCACTTCCCACTTTACTCAGATGACCCTACTCTTACTGCTCTTTACCAGTGAATTTATCAGCATTAGTGGCAAAGAGGTGGCTAAAAAGTCTCCCTCTAGAGGAGAGTTTTCTATTGTTATTATTCTAAGCATGTTGTTAATAGTGTTTGTGTGAATAAAATTTAAATGCTGCACTAATACAAATGCTTTTTCCACAATATATTGTCTAAATATGTGCCAGAGAGAATATCCTAAAACATACATTGTTTTGTATAAAACCTATACAAAATGAGATTTTCTTCCACAAACTGCACTTCCACTAACCACCAAAACTGACTAAATTCTCTTTTTTACTTACCATTTTTATCCTCATCAGCTGGTCTTACAGATCCTGGGCTAGAAGGAAATAGATTTGTCTCCTGCTCCTGTGGACAGGACCACTCCCCTCAAAGGCAAACAGATGATGGTTTAGTTGGTTTCTTTGCATTTCTAACACCCTAAGAAAACGTAACCAAGACTTGTGGTGGGAGGAAGAAAAGAGTTCACAAAGATGGTACTCATGGGCAGAGAAAATAGGGTGCAGAGGAGACAGATAAAAAAGAAAAGGAGAAGCTGAAAAGCAACTTAAAACTCCCTTAAAACACCTTTGAAAGTTTCATGACTTGATGCTAATACACACAACTTGTGGCAGATATTAATTAATAACAGTAGTGAGGTTCTGGTAAATTAGATGTCAATGAGTCTGAGTGGAAGTGGTGCAGTAATAAGTGTTACTGGTCAGCTCTGAATCCTTCAGATTCAGAATAAAGGATCTTGCATCTGACCTTCCTATCCTTCCAATTAATTAATTATTATAGAACAGAAGCAACTCCTTTGCTCCTCAAGTCCTAGAATAAGGTGACTTGCTACTAAAAGGATGTTCACAGATACATGTTTCCTCATGTTTTTGTCCTGCCCAATATGGCATTGTTCTTTGGAATTAAAGAAAATTTAATCTTTTCACTGTATAGTTCTGATTCTGGAAGTTCTCATCTTGCTGTACTTTTGAAAAGGGAAATCATATCAGACCTTGGTGCCTTACTGACAAAAAAAAAAAAAAAATTATATTTAAATCAAGTTAATGACTCACTCTTTCCATTTGTGCATTTTCTTCCATTACTCTTGGTCCATTGGTTCATCCATTTTTTAAAAGGTTTAATTTCCTGTTGGATCATTGACTGAATTTGTAACAGGTTCTCTTTCCATTGTGAACTTATGAAGCAAATAGCATTATGTTTGCAGGCACAGATGAGTGTGTCCACTAAAGGCAAGAGATTTTTTTTTTTCTTTTTAATTAAAAATGTGCTGGTAAATAATTTTCACATACAAGTAAAATAAAATAATTATTACTTCATATCTTTGAGTTATATCAGGGCTTTTTATAACATCTCTCTCTTCTGCCCCCAGGGTACCACAGGATTTCCAGTTGAGGTTGGTATGCAGAAAGGATGGTGGATTTCTTACAGAAATTGTTAGGAGTGTTTCTTGTAGCTGTTTATAGCCACTACCACGTGCTGCTTTTTTCAGTGACCTGTCCAAGACTGCTCCCACAGTGTGAGCTGGGCCTTCAAGGGAAATCAGTGCTGATTTTTCCTTTCAGTTCTCTGTTGTCATAAGCATTCCCTCTACCTCATCTCAAGGTAAATACTGTATTTCAGAGGTGGTGTTATAAGCTAAGCTTTTTGGTTTTTAAATGCACACTAAAAACTTTAAATATTCTGGAGGACAAGGTCTGGTTTTCAAGGCCACTGAAATAAGTGTCAGGAGACATTCTTTGTAATACCTACAGATAGCAGAATATCAAGTAAGTCAAAAAGCAATATGCCAAGGGAAGAAAAGGCAATAAATAATTGCTCTACACCACAGATATAATCAGAATGATAATACTTATTTATGGGAAATAAGGCCAGAACTTCTGCTGAGGCTGTGTAGAGACTTGTAAACTGCATTTTAAAAGCAAGTCAAAGCCTGATAGGGGCTACCATTGTCTCTGCATGGACTGGAACAAAGAAGGAGGAGCAGTTCATATATAAACTACCTCCAAGACATCTTGCAAAGCTGGGCTCTGGAGCTGGTACTTACAGCACCATCTTTTACCTCTTTTATCATGACTCAGCCTGTACAAATCGTTGGTTGTGACATAGAGGACTTTTCTCACAAAGAACACAAGCAAATGATGGGATATCCTTTGTTAAAAGGAGATGAAGACTTCTAGTAGAAAAAGGATTCCTCCATGGTGTTTTTTCCAGGTGCTGAATTTTGGAGAGGGAGGAGGGAAGGAAAGTTAATCTGAGGAAGGCAGGAAAGTTAATTCAAGCTGACACATCAAGTGTAAATTACAAGTTTATGTTTGTAGCAATATGGAAAAAACCCATAAACCTAACTCAAAGCATAGGTGAGGCATATTTATCACTGTATATATAAGTCAAAGTAACACAACATCTGTGGGGTTTATAAACATTGAAAAATCCAGATAGCTCAGGCAGCTCACAGGATTTTTTTGACCAAGGTAACTCTGGAATGCAGGAAATCCAGATTACATGTGAACTGCAGTATGGCAGAGCCTCATTTAACACCAGAATATACAGTAAAAAAAAATCATAAGACACCTCTTTATTCTACAGTAATCAGAAATACAATTTTGGTAATAACAGCTTTCACCACAGAATTTCAGCATGTGTCAGACACTGTGTTTTGAGAAGAATCAGGTAAATGGCATATGGATGCTTAATAACAGCTCAGAGAATTCAGAGTCACAGTCAGCAGATTAACACTTTCACAAGAAGCTTCTCCCACTGGGATCACCTGCTCCTGATGACAGAAAACACTTCAGGCTGTGACAAGGAGAAGGAAAATGGAGAAGAGAGAAGTTTGAATCCTAGAGCTTTTAACATCAAAGTCCATTGGACTTCCCCTGCCAATAGCATCAGTTTTAGGCAGGAAAAAGCTGTGACCCCCCTCCTGTAAGCTTTACATAATGACCATCCAAGTGAATCCTCCCACCAGCCACCCTTTGGATCTTTTGGAGAACCTCTGGTGCCCTTAGATCTGCAGCTCCTGAGAGCAGGAGCTCAGACATGCTTCCTACTTCACCCAGCTCATCTGCTGTTCAGGTACCCAGCAGAGGAAGGATGAAGATGGGAGGCTGCTGGGTATTCAGAATCCTCTTCTGTGGCAGGAACCAAGCCAACTGAAACTGATGCCAACACCAACACGTTGACCTGAAAGAAAGACTTCTCAAAGCCTGTCCTGAGCTTCATTCCTCCTGGCCCAGTAAGTGTTCTCTGTAAGACCAAGATTTAAGATGTGGCAGAAGGGGATTTTGTGCTTCAACAGAATTCAGAGTGTGCCAGGCACCTACACCTGCAAATAGTGCCCTGAGCAAAGGGCTCTGTCTCCTCTGGAAGGAGTAGCAAGCAGGAAACTCTGCCTTGAAAACTGCCCTAATTTTAAGGACAATCTGAGTCCTATAAAGTGACAATAACCATTTGCAAATCAGGTAGAAAAAGGAAGAGGAAGAGGTAGGGTTTATTGTTGGATCACTTTGTCACAGTAGGATTTAAAATAATGAAGACAACCAAGATTGCAGACAAGGTATATGTTTTCCCTAAAATCACAAGCAACAGAATTTCAAGCAATAAAAAAGATTCCTATTCATGCATGTATTTGCATAATATTTTTTATAATTTTTTCTAATAGGATAGACTCTTAAAATCTGACTTATTTTTCATGGCACTTTGGAAGCCAAAGGGAATTTATTACAAATTGCTTGTTTTCCTAGATTACTCTTGTGAATATTTTTTTTAATTGAACATCAGATCAAATATCCATTAATTTATTTGAGCACTGACTGCAAAATGGTGATAAAGACATTTGTTTAAAGTCTAACATTATTACAGTCCAACAGTCCTGACTACATGCTCTTTATTAAATGACTTTAAATGAAACATTGAGCAACTGCAGAGGAAGATACTTTAAGGAAAACTAGGGTAAAATGTGGAGAAAATTTAAGAAACATGCTTTAAAAAGATAAATATATATTTTTTACATTGTGGAGAAAAAAGTCACTCCCTATATTAATCACAAAATTAAATGCACAAAGCCCCAAAATTATAAGAAGGTGACTCATGTATGAGAAATGAAATTGCACACACCAATAATTTTTTAAAACTGCTAATACTATAAGCATCTTGATAATTTTACATAATAATGGCCAATCCAGCTAAGAATATTATTTAAATGTAAAACTTCTTCTTCTCTCAAGCTATAAAATATCTGCTTTCTATCACGAGTAGTGTTTGGATTTCAAAGAGCTGGAACCGCGTGAGCATTGAGCTTTCCCTTGAGTTTTAATGCTATTTTAAGACCTGCTTATTCTTAAAAATGGTTTTTTTGCCTCCAACAGATTCTTTTATCATGTTTCAAACACAAAAGATGATTTTCAAGAAATGCTTAAGCTGTTTTTTGTTTTTAATTTTTTGCACCCTATGCACGATTTCTTTCAGGTTTGCTTTGGTTTGACTTCCATCAGCCATACTTTCCTTGAAATTATAATTTTATATAGAATGAGTGTCTTGATAAAAATCTAGGAGAAAAATTCACCCTCACCTGGGGAATATATGGTGAATTTCCTGCTTTTAAGGAAATACTTTCTGAAATATTGCCATTACACACCATTAACATCGGCGTCCCTCCTTATTTGAAGCTTCAAGGCTTGAACCACGTGATAAAGGGAGTTAGCATTTACATTTTACAAAATTAAAACACAGCAATTAAAGTAATTTATCTGCTTACCACTTTTACTCCACAGAGGGTTGTTGGCAAAGTAAAAGCTCCTCTGAGGAGAGCAGGACCCGGGCACTGCTCCTCTCAGCCGCCCCGCGCCTGAGACCTGAAAAGTGCGGGAAGCGCCATCGGACACCAAGATGGTTCCACCCGCTGCTTTCTGGCACTTTTTGTCACTTCTGCCACGCTTACTGAAGGAAAGAGTTGGAAAGGAGCAGGGTGTGAAGGCAAACACCTTCATGGTACAAGATGTCTTCCTCCCAGCCTTGTCTCTGTGTGGGTTACACCGCGGGGACGGCAGCATCACGGCCTTTGGCTCCACCACAGAGACCCCGCGCCTGAAATGGCGGCCGGAAGTCACGGGTGAGGTAAAATGTCCACCCGCCTGCCTCCAGCACCCTGGCTACAACTGGAGAAGTGACCCTGCTCAGCACAAGGGCCACAGGATCACAGAATCATCCGGGTTGGAAAGGACCTCAGAGATCATCAAGTCCAACCCTTGATCCACTCCCCCCGTGGTTCCCAGCCCATGGCACTGAGTGCCACATCCAGTCTCTTCTTAAAAACCTCCAGGGATGGAGAATCCACCCCCTCCCTGGGCAGCCCATTCCAATGCCTCATCACCCTCTCTGGAAAGTATTTCTTCCTAATATTCAACCTAAATCTCCCCTAGCAGAGCTTAAGTCCATGCCATTTTGTCTTACTGGGAGAAGAGCCCGACCCCCCCCTGGCTCCCACCTCCTTTCAGGGAGTTGTAGAGAGTGATGAGGTCTCTCATACAAAAAATATATATATTTCGATGAGGTCTTTCATATTAAAAAAATATAGACTGTATGTCTTTTCCAGTGATAACTATTTCACAGGATCTGGACTATGATGTTACCAACCATGATTCAGTTTAAAAAATAAAAAAAAAAAAAAAAAAAAAAAAAGAGGAGGATGGAATCTTTTTAGTAAATGTGGTTTTGTACATACTTGCTCATGGCTTGTAAAGCTTTTAAGTGGTACAAAGCCCTCAAGTACATCAGTGCTGTCTGATCTGTTTGTTAAATTTGAAAGGAAGAAAAGTTGCTTTCATGAGATGAGAGAAAGTGCTTCTTTCTTTTTCCTTGAATCTTGTTGAAACTGCAAGGAAAAAGGGAGCACTTTTTCTAGTTGTAGTCTTGGAAGAAAAGTTTGCTTCGTTTTCCTGCTGGTTAGGGCAGCTTATTGAATGACATTATCAGCAGTGTCCAAGGTGGGCATTGAGAGATTAGAGACAAGTTTAGAAAAAGAAAAATTGCTGCTCTAACTCTTGTAAATCATTAGTGGGTGGAATGGGAAGTGTGCAACAGGTTCCAAATGAAAACTCAAGAGATTGATTAGGAAGCACTGAGCATGAGAAAGTGAAACTTTACTGAGAAGAATGATGATATCTTTCAGTTCAGAATTTTTATCATAATATTTTACCTAAAGGATTTCTGTAGAATTAAATCTTGATGTATTATTTTACCAACACCACACAATAAAACTGGTTTAGTATTGCAATCTTTTAGAAGTTCTTCTTTCTCTATCATCATCAACCACTCAGTGTGATTTATACTACATATTCTAAACTGGAGAATACTCTGTTCCTTTTATAAACTCAGGCTGGGTCAAAAGTTTTCTAGGTGAACGAGGATTCTTTGTGTCTCCTCAGTCCAGATCTCTGTATTTGCCAAATGTAACAGAGCTACTGATCATTTACTACTGTATAAATCCCAGATTCTATAAGTTGCTCTAAATCATTTTTTGCTGGGGATCAATAAATCCTGGAAGGAAGCCAAATGGCAGGAAGGGGGTGCAGGAATCTAAGAAATTTGTAACAGGCAATTGAGAAAAAAACCACAAGTGTATTGTCAGTAGGTTTGAATTCTCTCTAGAGAAATTGCTGTTTCAATTAGAAAATTATTAGACAACTGTAAAATATTAATGGTTTCGATGAATTGAAGGACTGTTTTCAGAATAACATCTATGCTAGATTTAAAATAATCACTGGAGTAGATTGCCAGACTTTGAATACATACATCTTCACCTTCTGATAAGGGCCCTGCCTGATTCTTGTGAATTCAGCATCTGCCAGACTGCAGAAGAAACTCCAGAGCCATAAATAACAACCCTGATGTTCTTGACTTGTGTTCAGTTTCTTATAGCTGTGCAGTACCCATGACAAAGGGGCTGTGGTTTTGATTAAGGTTGCTGCTGCTGCTGTAATACAAATCTGAAATACAACAGCTTGTATTTTTTTGTGCATATGTTCACAAATGATAGAATACTATGTAGAGCATAACATTAGACGTCTATTAATATCTCACAAATCTGAAAAATTAATTCACTGTCCTGAAATTTGATGCCTCACTTTTTTTCTATTTTTTTTGGGGGGGAGGGGGGAAAAGGAGGTGGAGAGAACTTTGGGGTTGCTCTTTTTTTTAATGCAAAAATTTTCCCTGTGAAATTTAATTTTTAAATACAACTTCTCTAAATAATTATTACTGAAAAATGGAAGCCAATGATTAAATATTTTTTCCATTCTAACCACACCATAAAACCCATTCTTCTGGTTCCATGTAAAATTTATATTTGCTTTAAATCTACCTCTTTGCTTAGAGTTTGAGCTGTGGGTTTTTCACCAAGTCAGATGATTCCTCAGCATCAGTTTATCCCACAGATGCTTTAGAACACCAGATGAATCCCTGCTTTCAGCATTTCCTTTGCTTACAGCAGTGGAAGTTCCTCAAAGGACACAGAGAGGCTTCATGTTCCAGAAGACAAGTTTTCCAGGGAGATCTTTTAGTGTCTGCAGAAGGTTTGCTTCCTTCGGAGACTTTTCCTCATGGGTGTGGAGCTTGCAAGATACACGAAGGAAGGAGTCCTTCAGTGGTGTTATCAACATTTCATTGCTAGAAGCAGCAGGAGAGAAAAAAAAAAAAATCTATCCAAGGCACTAGGTTCCAAAGAGCTTCTTGATTCTACCTCTAATAGCTTCCTGAGTCTGTCTTCCATGCCACCTAACACCTTCCCTCTTCACTGAATTTGAGGACAGCAGATGGGCTCTGTTTATTTTTGGGATAACCTCATCTGCTGTTTATATTGGGGGAAGAAAAAAAAAGTGCTCACTGATGACTTCCTCCTGTCCCCTCCAGCTGAGGCTGACATTTGTTTTCTAGCTGTTATTGGTTTCCAATTATGCCTGGATATTCAGAGGATCAGCTAATTGGCTCCATAATTTTTGGAGGCAATTTTTAATTCCCTTTCCTCCTTTTCCAACTCTGCACTGATTTTTATGGGATTATTAAATATGCAAATGTGGTGGGGCCAAACCCTTTGGGCTTCCCTGGTGCTTCAGCTCGGGTGCCTCTGTAGAACTTCTCTCTGCATCTCAAACAGAGATGACCCAGCACCCAGGTGGTTGGGTGGCATGGCCAGGAAACACAGGGACCTTTTATTTCCTTGGTGTTGCCCCACTCACTGCATGGATCAGCATGGATCCATTCCTGCTGCTTGGGAAGGGGAGGGCAATATGGAGCCTTGAGCAGAAGGTAGGCATTGGAGATGGGAATGTCTGGAATAATGGAGACTCTTGAACTAGGAAGATAGTGTAAAATGCATATTTCAGCAGCATAGAAGGAATGGAGGAGCAGTGGTTCAATTTGGTTAATTTTCTTTTGCATTTTTAGAACCTAGCCCAGCTTTAACATCTTATCATTTCACTTCAAATACATATAATTCAAATATATTGGGGATTATTTCAAAATAACAGAGGAAAAGAATTAAGTGATTTTGCACTCCTTACTGAAAACACTTGAGATATTGTTTCTGGACTATTTCAAGTGAGAACATATCCCACAGAGGTATCACTGTATAGAAACAGTCAAGTTGTAGATTTTATCAGTTGTTATTGCATGCACCAACAAGAATTCAGGAGCACTTCAATTTGTTTTTTAACATTTAATCTTTTTATATATTCCTGCTTTGTAAAGCCAGGCATGCTTGAAATAATTGAGGCTGTTCAACAGAGTGGAGTTGAGACATATGCACGTTAACCAAGGCACTATTATCTGCTTTGAAACTTTATAGCAATGGTAAAATATATCTATTCAAGTAACTCTCTGAAATAACGATTTACTTCATAGTCTCAGACCACTTGTGTTGCATTCATTCTGTTCTCTCACTAATGTGTTTAAAGGGGGGTGGTATTTTTTATAGCTTACAATAAAAACCAGTGTTCTGACCACCTAATCATAGCAAGACCCTACAGTGGGAAGCCAAAATAGATCATTCATTTTTAAGGGAAAAGAAGAAGAAAACAAAAACTTTGACATTCGTAGAATTTTGGCCAAATGACTGCAACAGGCACTCTGAATCCACCACCCCAATTATCTACTCTTCTTTCTCCAGCCCTTCCATAGGTAGACTGGCTTTATAGGGAGGTTTTAACTTTTTGTTCACATTTGGAATCTCATAGAGCAGAAATACTGGTTTTAAGGAACACAGAATCTCATATTAGAGCATTAAAAAAAAAATGTAAAGTCTGGTTCCAGCTGAGCCCAACTCCCTCTTTTCATATCTGAATGCTATTCTGATTCCATCTCACATTTAGGAGTTAGCATGTCAAGCAGTATTTTCTAGAGGCAACTATGCTTCTGCCTGGCCTTGCTGGGGAGCTTTCAGACTGCTAAGCTTGCACTACACAAATATTTTTGGTTGTTTTCTTGTTCCTTCTCTTCTCCTTGCTGCAGTTGTAGAGTTTTGAAAGCACCAGAAGCTTCTACAGAAGGATACATCAGCAGTCCCAAACCAGAAATTGTAAATTAAGAAGAAAATCTGTTGTCCGTGAGTGAAAACACCAGTCTGACAGTAGAAAAAATGTCAGTCTTGGCAAAGATAATTTGGAGAATTAGTTGGGTAAAATACAAACTGATTGTAACCTGCTCACTGAGGTTCCACCTCTGCTCTCAACAAAATCCAGAAGTTTGTAATCTAAACCTTGCATGTCTATGGCTGTTCTAGGGAAATCGCAGGTAGGTTTAAATTACACAACTTCTGAGCCACAGGCAACAAAAAACTCTTAAGATCCATCAGTTCAGATTGTAGAAATTCATTGGGTTAATCTGTAAAGTGGCTGCAGCCCTTTGAAACCCCAGCTGTACCAGGGGGTCTGTACAAAGGCAGCATCTACAGACTGCTCTGACACCTTACAGTCTACCTAGAAAAAGCAGACAGAAGTATAGGAGTCACTGCTGTCCAACAGCTTTCCTGAGGCTTGGAAGAAATAATTGTGTAAGTTTTTGTACTACAGATTCTGTGGAGCTGTGGCAGTAAAAGTTTCTCCTCTGTCCTAAGCACCGTGTTTGGATTTCAATGTATAAATGGTGCTTATCTCAGCAAATTGCTGTGAGAATGTCAGGATTCCATTTCCATCAATCACCTCAGAGACTGTAAGTATTTGTAAAAAAGGTTAGGATAGCAAAACCATGTATCACTGCTTCCACCTCCCCTCCAGGAAACAGAAATCCTAGAAATTTTCCTATTCCCATTTACAAAATGAAGACAGATACAGGCAGTACAAATATCTTGGCCTGGAGTCAAGTCTCTAGGCACCGAAGGGGTCAAAAATGTTGAGGATTTAGGTGAAATTGAATATATTTCAGAGATAATTTGCTGAATTACAACTTTAGGTTAAAGAAATTAAAACAACTGTTTAATCTCTAGTAGCTATCACTTACTGGCTTAGTAAGAAAAAAGCTCAAAGGTCTCTTTAGTTTTTGGACCTATCACTTTAAAGTAGGCCAGCAAGAATAACAAAGAAAAATATTTTTTTCTTTCCCCAGGGATAGCTCAAGAAAGTCTCAGTATCAGAAGAACAATAGGTAATACCAGACTACTCAGAAATCAGGTTTTATTTCCTCAAGTAAAAAACTTTCCTTTCTGGTATTGCTACTGGGATGCACGTAATGGAATGTCAGACAGCAGGTGTGATTAAAGTAATAGTATAATTAAAAAGAGCTAGATGTGGGCATAAAAAATGATTTCTTTTTCAGACTGGTTTGACTCACTAGTGTGCAGCTTGCTGTAGATCTTTTGCTGCTTTCATGATGGAGTCAGTTTTGTTTTCTTTATCTGTCTTTTTTAAAGGGGATTTTCATCATGAAAGAGAAAATTTTATTGTCATAGACAACACAGGAGATATTCAGCAGGTAGCAGAACTCTGTCCTGTATCCCTGTGACACATGGAGAACGAGTGTCAGTTTTTGAAACAAGGAGTGAACCTGGACCTGGCTGATTTCCAAGAATATTTCCATTTATCCGTAAGCTCTGTAGGAATAATACATGACCTGTTGTGCAGCACTTCAACAGTAGAAATTCAGAGAGAAAAACTGGTTGAGTCTCTGGATTAAATTTGCTGAAAAATATTTTCAAATTATACAATTTTCAAGCACCTCAATATGTAGCAGCTCCTCAACTGTTATTTATTGGAGAAATTAGAAAAAAAAAAATCGTGGGCAAAGACACAGATATTTCTGCAGTGTCCTACCTGGAATGATGAATTTTTCTTTTTCATTGCTGTTACAGTTCTTGCCTAAGAAACTCCCCAGTTTGCTCATACAGAAAACATTCACACTGTCAGATGGCTCTACACCACCATAAACTGTCCATTTCATTGACAAAGAGCCCATAGTCCATCGTGTTCAGCTTAACTGAAGAAAACAAAACCCAGTGTCTATGAAAGAAAAACATCCCTGAGCAGACTACGAAATTATTGAAGTTTCATGCCACTGGTAACTGCATAATGTGTAGCAGCCACAGTGTCTCCAGCAGGCTTCAAAGAGGAGAATTCTCTTTCTTTTTGAGGTTAAAGACTGTTTAGAAAGAAAGAGTGGAAATTATCTTGCTTCCTGTACCAAATTGTAATAGTATTTTACCAATTTATAAGTTAAAAACTTTTACTAGAAATAGAAAAATCTGATTTTGCCATTTCAAGCCAGGAAAGAAAAGGAAAGAATCAAAAGCAGCAAATAGAGAAGACCCTCATTTTTGCATAAAATCAAAGAAAAATCCTGGGGGGGGTGACCAGTAATGTTGCAGCTAGATGTGTGCACATGAAATGAACTCAGTGTTCTCTTGCCTGTTGTTCTGGTTTCCCTTCCACTCCCCCAGACAAAAGTAGTTCTGTTCAGAAAGTCCATTGGTTGAAATAATGAGGTTACTCACAAAGAAGGATCATTAAAAAGGTATCCACCATTTCCTACCAACAAAAAACAAACACTAAATAGAAATACCTCACTTTGCTTCAGTGGCTTGGAATTTTTCTGCTTAATGCAGAGGGGCTATGTGTGGTTAAATATTTATGTAACTAGGCTATTATTACAAGCAATATAAATGATGGTGTGCGTGGAATAATAAGGAAACCATATATTTTAGTAGTTACATTATATTCTCTAGTTCATCAAATTTAGTGTGCAAAATACATCCTAAATATTTACATCCAGCAGGAACTGGAAGCAGTATCCGAGTATAAATTCTCGTGGACTTAATTCCAGAACTCATCTCTCCAGTAGTCAGTCCAAGGAGATGACTTTTTTTTTTTCAGTTTATTTAGTATGCAAGTTTAAAAATCCAAACCAACACAAGCTCCTTTTCCTATGATGTGGGGATTGAGTTTGCACATGAGAGGGTTTGAGAGAGAATTGTGGTGCTGCAGTGATACCTTTTCCCAGTTTCAGGAAATCTCATTGCCAAGCTACTCCCTGCCAAAGCAAAAAGCAGACTGGGAAGCTGCTATATTTTTTGCTTCAGTGTTTGCTCCCAGCAAACTCATCATATTCCAGAATCTGGGCATTCCTGTAAAATTCTGCATGGAATGGGAAGGCAGTTTGTAACAACACAGCACAAAATACCAGGGAGACCTGGCAGCTTGCAACAGGACTGAAGGGTTCTGACACCCAACAGTATTACTGAGACCAAAACAGCAACAACAAACAAACAAAGAGGGGAGTTTGTTTCAGAGCTGATGAGCAAGTTAGCACATAATCCTCCCATACAGAAGGCCTGGAGAACCTTGCCAGTCTTTTGAGATGGCAAACAGATGGTGGGAAGAGTGCAGTGACAGCTTGAGAAGGCTGTGCAGCTATCTATAGATGGAGTTCTGCTATGAACATCAACTCAAAGGTTGTTAGGAAGACAAGAAGCAGTGATCTCTTTTGCAAATTCTGATTAAAAAAAAAAAACAAAACAAAGCACAAAACCGAACTGTTAGAAAAGCAAAATTCACACATATTGTGTGTATATGATGTGAAAGTAGTGTTACTTCTCTACCAACAGCAGACTTAATTACATTCTTTAGAGAGGACTAGAGGAAAGGTGATACAAAAGCCTCAGATTTTGCCTGGGAGTTTTGTGTTTTTTTTTTTTTTTAGAGCTGGTGTAATTGGACCAAGGAAAGCAAGCAATTACTTTGGTCTTATCCACTTATTCAGGGCATTTCTCTATTATTAATATTTTTGACAGATGATACTGTTAAGCTCAAATATAGAAGGGAAACCAGTCTGCTAGTAAATACAATAAAGGTACCATTTTCAGAAAAATCTAACCATTCTTCCAAAAGAATTTAGACCTCTTTATTGATAAAGCCTTTAAAACATAATCAAGAATCTGTTTTCATTTCATTTCCTCTCCCACTTCTCAAAGGGTCACTGCATATCTATATGGATGGAGGTGAACTGCTGCAAATTTAGAGCTTTTTGTCTTTTCTCTGCTTCCCACCACCAAGAAGGAGCTCAGCATGGAATTCCGTGAGACAAGGATCTTGCCAAACTCAGAAAAAGTAGAGGTTACTGTTTCAACATGGATCCCTTGATAATGATAGAGAAAATGGACCTTCAAGCCCCTCCAAGTTAATGATTCACTGTAGAAAGCTTGCATTTTAGCAGGGTATAAGCTTAGCAATACACTTTATCTCACCAGAAGAGAAATCTGGGGTCTGCCCAGATGTTGGATAAGAAACTTGGTACCCAAGTGACAGAGAAAGCCCAGACCAATGACAGATGTTGAAAATCAGTCATGCCTGGAGATCAAACTTTTAGTTTTGATGGGTAACACAAAAACTCTACTACCATGGCATTACTGTCCCAGCAGACAGTGGTGTTGCCTCTTGCAGTACTGCTGGTACAGGGAGAAATTTGCCACAAACCCATTCAGTGCTCCCTCAGAAGTCACACTGCCAAAGGCAACCTTATTTTCCATGGACAAACGTGGCTTGAGCTTATTTTGTTTGAGAATCAAGATGAGAGACCAGTAAGAGTCCAGAACACGTGTATTATCCTCTGTCCAAACAGCACACAAATTAAAAAATATTAGGAAAGAAACAAAAATTATTTTATTAGGTGTCATTGAGTCCTGACTCTGACATAGAACCCTGCCTCACTCAGTATATAAAATAACTAAGTGCAAAAGATGAAGCAAATACCTTTTTCTAGGCAGGTAGGAAGGAGCTGACAGTAAAGCATAACTTAAAAATATCATTACAGCCATGAAGATGTGATCAGAAAAGAGAGAGGAGTGTGAGCCCCTTCTCTCTGTGGCTGTAAAGCAGCTTTGAATGCTCAGCTGAACCTGCCACAAAAGGGGATGAGAAATCTGTACCCAAAATCCTGCAGAACTCTGTTATCATAGAGACCTCTAACATATATCTTGCAACAGAAGTGGAATCACAGGCAAATGGAGTTAAGAACAGCTTGGTGCCAGCTTGACTCTGGGCTATTATGTTTGCCAGCAAAAACACAGTGGAAGCCTGCAGGGAAAACTAAAATGCTAGGAACCAACCAAGAAGGCAAGCCAGCTCACCTGTGGCCTTGATGCCAGCTTTAATACCCTTTGCTACTAATGTTGAAGATAAAAAAAAAAAGGGGCTGGATAGCCATACACAAATTTCCTGGGCTCTATAGGAATTCTCTGCCTATTTATCTTTACATAAAACATCCTGCTGAGAGCTGACATCAACTTCTCTTTGCTGCAGACAACAGTTCCTTCTGCATACACCTTATTACTTCTCTTGCTCTTTCATTGTCTGGAGAAAGTGCTCTTAAAATGCTTTAATTTCTTTCTACCTTCAGTTCAACTTCCAACATCCCTGTTGGAGTTGGAACACCTGTGGTGAGCCTAAATTTAAGTCAGGGAGGTGAAAGCAGACTCTGTGTCAAGGAGATGTCAGAGATGCTCCTCTCTCTGCACACCACAGGTGTGGTTATAACCATCTTATTTTCCCTGGTGTGAACTAAGTATATCAATATATAGCTTCTGAGTTTAAACTCACAGCTACAAGTTGGCCTTAAATATTATTGCCAAATCCCACAGTGATGAGCTGAGCAAGCACAAAAACTTTAGATGGACAGATGAGCAAATGTAGACAAAGTCAGGAACACACAACAGGATAATCAATCATCTGGAAAGTCTGAAAGTAACAATGTAATTTCCTATGAAAAAAAATTCTAGTAAAAATATGAAATAGGGCTAATATAGCTACACAAAAACTAATACAGGCCACATAGCTATTAAAATAGCTAATCTAGGCCACATCAAAGACTGCAGAGATGCAGTCAGTGAGATGAATATGTTGAATTAACCTCTTCTTAAATGAAAACTCAGCAATAGAAGATTTTGTCAAAAAGGACAGAAAAATCTCAGTCTTCCTGGAGACTGGCCTGGCTCTGGGATAGAAAAAAATATTTTAAACATAGTCCTTATGAGACAGTAGATTTCCAGTGTTCATGGGCTCATTATTAGCTTTGCCCTAGTATAGTTCTTGGTTTTGTTGCAGAAAGGTGAATGAGAGCTTTATCTCCTTGCTTGATCATATTCTTCCCAACTGCATTAGCTCTTTAACTAACACATAATCCAAAATTAAGTTCTCACTACAAGCTGGAGATGTGCAGCTCAGGGAAAACTGAAAAGTTTTAATTTCCCAGTGCTCCTATTATGCTGCAGCTGTAACAGCCTTGTGGTTTTTGTCAAGATTCACAATTTTCTTGTACTTTCTTTTTCACATCCGATTCCAGGATGTTGTCACAGCAGTGCATCCAGAAGGAGAACTTACAGGAAATCATTGCAAGAAATGCTCACTCCTATGAGTCTATTTTCTAAAAATCTTTGTAGAGGAAAAGAAAAAGCACCATATTTATATGTATATGGGCTTCCCTTTATGCTAATATCATGTATTACTCTGGAATTACAGAAGAGAACAAAAACTGTGTTGCATTTAGATTCAAAATTGTTTCAATAAATATAAGAAATGTAGACATTTAAAATGCCAGCAGTTTTTAAAAGCCATAATTTATAAAAGTGTCTTTTATAATTTTGCTATCTGCAGGAAAAGCTGTTTAGGCAGTTTTAAAAGCTCACTGGAACTGCAGTTGTAAACATCCAGAGAAAAGCATAAAGATAAGTTGGTCATTTGCATTTTTATCTGTGTTGTCTTACAACCATTAATTGTGGCAATGCAACATAGAAATGTATATTAAACCCCAGGCTGCTTGACATTAATATACATGGAGAATAGAAATATCTGGAAGTTAGAGATGCCCCCATGTTTCAGAGAAAGATTAACCAAAGCACACGTTATAGTTTCCAATTTACAGTGAAACAGCATCTCCTGTTTCATAATAGCTATAGAAACAATATTCCAGTTTTAGCAGAACTCTGATTATCTGATGTTAACAAATAACTAAAAGCCTCTGCTTCAGTTTTTGGGCAGTGAATCACTGAACATCTAAGCTAGAAATATGCTTATTTAATTGCAATGAGTTTTAATCAGAGGGTAGTAAGTAAGCTCTAGAAGTCTGAGGTGATTTCTCTGGCTTACAGCTGATGGGATTAGATCTGAGGAGCTGTGTTGGAGCAAAATTTGAGTCTTGATTTTATCTCCAAGTTGTATCCCTGGAAAGAATGTATTAACTGTAAATGTAATCAGCTTAAACTCTTTGAGTCTCATTGAATAAACAAGTGAATTCTCCCAAGCCTTACAAAGTTGCAGTCCCTGTGGGACATAATTTTAATTTAATTTTCTTTAACATTATTTTTCTTTAACATAATTTCTTTAAAATTTCTTTAACATTTTAATTTAATGTTCTTACCTTAATAACTAGGAAATAACTAGGAAATGCCACTAGTCGTGGCATTTAAACTGCAGAACTGTGTTGTAGCCAATTTTTTTTTTTTTTCCTCAAATTTAGGGCTGTTCCCTATCACCATCTGAGGGATTTACTTCAGATGGAGCAAGCAGAAGGTAAAAAGGGACAGATGTTCTTTACAATCAACCTTAAAGGCTGCACTCCTGTGCCAGCATGGGAACTCAGGGCCCCAGCTCAGCTGTGGGCAGCAGTCCCACTTGACTGGAAAAAGCACAGAACATGCAGAATACTGCCTAAATGAACAAGATGCTGCCTTAATATAAATCAATACTGACTCTTCTCAAGTGAGGAGCTGAGGGATCTTTCCCCATACCTGACATTTTGCCTATCATTAGTGGATCGAAAAATACTACCCAAGCTCCCTTGTAACACTCCAAAAAGTGCTAAAAAGCAGAGTAGGAGCACAGTGATCTATAAAGCAAATTCATTTGAGCATCCTCAACACTTTTTAACTCCACGGAGAACTCATCAACAGTTCTTTCATATTAGTCAAGAAATTATTTTTATTACTTGTGTAGCAGGTGTGTCCTGCCTTTTACTTTGAGACACCTGAAAGTTTCCAATGCAGCAAATTCATGTTAGAAAATAGAGAGGAAAGGGCAAAATAATCTCCTTTTAACTACTTGAAAGGAGGATGAAGGAACTTAAGAAACTTGCCCAGACAATTTCCTAAAGCCAGCCACACACCAGGTTACAGTTAGCCTCACAGTTAACCTCAACCAAGGCTCCATGTATGAAGGCACAAAGTCAATGAAACTGTAAAACCCAGGTCAGCTTGGTAAAGCAATCTTCTCCTGAAATTCAAGCATACACTTTAAAAAAGGAGGACTGCACCTCTGTTCATTCCTCTGATCAGATTTACATGAAATTCCCCATTTCTATAAGTTTTCAGTGGGACTATTCTCCTACCTCCTTTTACAGCTGATGTAATTTTTTTTCTTCCATCTCCATTTCTGCCTCCCCCCTCTCTAAAATTATTCTCAGCTTCTCTCAGGCACTTCACAGCTTCTTATATGTTAAGGTCATTTGCAGTGACTTCTTAGACCCCAGAGTTCAGTTTTAGAATAGACACAAGTTTTCAGTGTCGTGATTGGAAACAAATCCTAATAAAACCAAAACATGCCCGTGGTTTGTAAGCATTGAGGATTCTATCCACAATTCATTACCTTCCCAGCTGGAATTCCCATATCCCTTTTTACATCAGGACCTGTGTCACCTTGATGGATCTGCAAGAATTGCCCTCCTCTCACTGCATGAGCAAACCTCAGGGAGCTGTGCCCCCCCAGCGTGGAATTTAACCCCCCAGCCTTCAAATCCAGGCTGATCATGGCTGGAAACAGCCAACAGATGTTTTTTTCTTTATAGCAAAGACCTAGAGCTGGATGCTAACTTCATTTACACAGCAGTGCACACAGGTGCTGAATGAGATGAAGAAGACAAGAGGTTGGTGAGAACCTGCAGGACAGCCCAGCCCTTTCCACGGAGCTTTTGGGAAGGAGGAGACAGAGCCCTTTGGAGGACATTTGGGGGGGCTGCTTCAGTGCAAAAAGCTTTTCATTCAGTGCATGTACAGAGCTGAGAACATCAGCTCTTTAGTCTACAGCTGGAACACCTGTGTGACACTGCAGAGGAAATGAGGAATAAGCATGTTAATGACACTATTATTAGCCAATTAATTAGCTCCTGCCCTCTGCAATGGAATACTTGCTCTTTCCCTGTCTAAAAAGCAAACCAGTCAAAAATACTGCTGTCCATACAGGCTAATATCCCAGTTCATTTGCTGCCAGAGAAAGTTTATGAACTGATCTCTGTTTGGAAACCCTTTTGATCAGACTCTCAGTTTTACCTATCAGCTCTTCCAGCTTTCTCCTCAAAGCAACACTTAGAAAGGAAAACCCTGGCTAGATGCTGAGCCATGTCCCTCTCCAGGTCTGTCCTCCATACAAATACAGTCCCTTCTTTCAAGCCCCACGGATTGCTCACAACAAAGATGAGAAATACAGAAAGGACTCTGCAGTTGCTGATGATATACACTGGTGAATGGAATCTTCTTTTTATATGATTGCAGCTCTCCAAGCAGCAACATTAGGACAGTATCTGCCTTCAGAAACAAACTGCCAGCTGTAGGATCCCACATTAGCAACATCATTAGCCAATTCACTGTTGGCTAAAACCCCTCTCATCTTAAACACTCCTACTTATATTGTACTTCACCCACCCTTGTTAGTCATTTAATTTTAATGTTTCATTTCACCCAATGTATTTATCTTTTTTTTCACTCCAGATTTTTAATCTGTCTCATTATCCTTTTCTGTGCAAAAGCTGTGTTTGACCTTACTGTACTCCAGCTCCTTCACTCAATACAATGGTTAAGGCTGTTTTCTACTGAGCTTTAGAAATATGAAAAAATACAACGTTGATGAGAACTATATTGAATAACTAACTTCTCATTATAACCACAGAAGTTCCATTATAACAGAACATAGGGATTACCTCTGGGCTAATAGGATCAATGAAAAAGGGAGCTAACACTGGACTTGTGCTCACATCATAAGGATTCCACTTACTGCATGGTTCACCTTAGCCTCTCTGCTCATGTTTACCAAGACTTAAAATATCATAATCCCCATGAGAAGACTAAGCCACAAAGAAATTAAATAACATTTATTATTTAGAACATTCAATAGCATTGTTTAACAACAGCAATTCCCTGATCAGTCAAGTGCCACTCCAGCCCCAGGTGAAGGTGCTGGAATTGTGCTCACACACTGGACAGAGCCAGGAAGTTGGGATCTTTTCCCTTTTTCTCTCTCCTCCCAGCTCCCATCAGGGCTCTGTTCACTGCCATCTCCTTCTCTTGCTACTGCATCCGAATTTCTAACCAGAAGTTCTGAGGCAAGGGCACAGGTGAGAATTTGTGCTGCATTATCATCAGCGTGTCTCAGCAAATATTTATTGTGAATATGTATCATCTACCTTGGGATAAGCAAGATTTCCCCCAGCCAAGAGCCAGGATCCTATTGTGCTAGACTCTGTGAACACACAGCATGATAAAAGGCAATTCTTCTGAAGATCTGATATTTCTTCCTGGTTCCAGCAGAATTTTCTGCACAAAGCATCCTAGTGAATCTTGTGGTGCTTCAGCAATAACTTGTCATCACTGTGCTTTTGACAATTTGGGATAAAAGCTCCTCTTAGGTCTGCAATTTCTATAGCTTCACATAAAAAGAAAATGGAGCTAAAGGAACAATGCTGCCAGATGAAAAAATAAGCAGTGCAGGGCCCAGCACCTTACATTCTTCTCTGGCAGTGACCTCCAAGATCTAAAGGAGAAGGTAAAGATCCAAGACTAGCAGTTAGGAGCCAATGTGACCTTTCCTCCAAGCCAGACAATAAACACTAAAGAGTATTGTTAATGCAGTGCACAGGCATTTAGCCACATGTCTCATTAATTTTAATGGGAGCCTCACCTAAATATCTGAATATCACTTTGATAGGATACCCTAAAGTGTGGTGTCTGGGGGGAAAAAATTTGCCCTGAGAGAACATATAAAAACCAGAAGAAATACAAAATAGCAAGCAAGAAAGATACACTTGTGGGTGGGAATACACAGGGGTTATTTGTGTGTTCCCTGTGAAAAGAGGTTGCCAGCCTCCCAACCAGATAAGAAGGTGCTTCAAAGCAGCCAGAGAGGTAGAATGTAACGAGAAGGGAAAGGTATCAAAGGACTTGTTCCATTAGCAGCAGCAGGAACAGCTATAGAAAAACAGAAGGGGAATCCACAGGGAATATCAATCTGCAAGCCCCAGTGTGACAGTTTTATGTTTCACCATAATTTAATATAATAGAGAGATGTAGGCACTAAAGCATTCAGGTTAAAGTATTCATGAATAATAAAATTATATTCATTTTATCTGGTCACATTCTATTCAAAATTATTTTACTACCTTCCGAAGGGTAAATCTGGCAAGGTTTTTGAACATGTTAAGATAATTTAAAAGTAACTGCTTAAGTTGTTTAAACCTTTAATGGCTTCAACCATTTCAGTCTTTGTGAAAGCTGTGAATGGAAGAGGGAGGAGAGAAAAAAATAGAATGTGTATATATAACAGACAGGGACAGGTTGTACACAACAGGACATGAAAAATAAATTTGCTTACAAAGAACTTCACGTGTAAACACTGAAATGTTTGGTTCAAAATTAGCTTTGAAACTAAAAATGGCACCAGCAGCAGGGCTGCTCTTTCACTTAATACAGAATTATCACAGCTGGTTTTACTGATAAAATGCCTGTTAAGATCCCTACTGATAAAGCCATTATCATTTAGCATCATGGTCCCAATCTTTTTATCACACTCTGAGCCCTCAGAGCAACCCAGCAGGATGCTGGTGGCCCTGTCCTCTCTTCTTAACATCTCCTCCCTTTCCCACTGGGACTGCTGCCCCAGGTAACCCAAGGACACTGCCACCTCCTTACCCCTGTAAATCATACAGTATTAATAAGAACCAGATATTTTTATTTCTAGTATTTCATAAGCTTTATTCCCCTGTAAACTTCCAGCCTGATCCAGAACAGCTTTTGGGCATATGCTGAAAACACATGAGTGGCTCAATGACTTCAAGCTGTTTGGTTCCTCCCTTTCACCCTGGGATTTGGCATGTTTTTCCTAGAGCCAGGCAAAGGAAACAGCAAATCATTAGCTAAATAATCTTTGCCCATGACAAAGACATTAATCAAAATGTCAGTACTTGTGTTCCAGAGGAGCACTCAAACCATCATCTATTCTTTCACTTCAACATAACCCAATGTCACTTCTACTGAACAGCATTCAGAGTTTATTCCAAAAGTATAACCATATCTAAACTAATTTTAGCTTTATGTAACGACTCCCATTTTAAAAAAAACCTCAATATTTATGGGATTGAGCAAACAAAAAAAATGAGTTGTGAAAGTCAGTATTGTGTCAAGCAAATAGAAGGAAATATTCAGTGTTTGAATACATGCAGCCTGACACCTGGACAAACTTTTTCAATAAAAAACAGCCAATCTTTTCTCCTCAGCAGTACAAACATGATTGTTCAATTCCTATGTGCCCTAGTACCCCCTCCCTCTCATTTCTCAGCAATTCAAACACTTCACTTTTACATCCTTTATGAGCAAAGCTTCAGCTGCACACAAAATGTGAATTCAGCGAGCAAAAAAATCCCCAAACAAAACAACCCACATCCCTTTCAAGCCTATATCACCCTACATTTGTTTCTCCTCACAACAAAATGTTTGTCATGAGCCAAACAAAATGCAAGAAAATAAATCTTAACCTCCTGCTATATTACACAAATTATCCCACGATTGGCAATAAGGCTGGTGTACCTCTCCAGCGAGAGAAAGAAATAAAATAATTAAAAAAAAAAGCGCTTTCCAGGAAATACTTGGTTTCCTGATTATTTTCCTTTATTCAGAGACTAAGGAGAAACAAATGGAGCTGATGCTTTAATGTAATCCCTGCTATAATGTATAATTGCAGTGCTGATCATGCCTTTCGTGTTAGAAAAGATAATAGTTGGTAATTCTGAGGAGTAATACAAGGCCTTGGAAAAATATAGAAGTAGTTTTATGCAGTAAGTGATGCAATTATCATAGTTTTTAATGCAAGTCCTACTGGCTTTGATGAAGCATTTTATCATCTTGAAGTACCCCTGCAGAGAGAAGGTAAAATGAGTGACAGCAAGTCCTGACAGGGGTTTGTGAGCAGCATATATCAAGCAATCTTAATATAGTCATTCAGCCAACAAGATAAGGTTTCCTGGAAAAAAAAGAAGAAAAAAAAAAAAAAAGACTACACAACTCAGGACATACCAGAGGTTTCCTCGAAGTATAAGCCTTGTCATTAAGCCATGAGCCTGATGTAAATTAACCAACTTCACTGTGACTCCTGTCCCCTGGGTTAGGAACCTGGGGGTGTTGCCAGTGGGGACACAGATAATGGTTGTCCCAGTTCTCCCATAGCAAGTCTCCTACAATCATCTGATTACTTACACGGGTGATAACTTCTAGTGGTTCTAATTCCTGTGATTCTGTGGTTTTGTGTCTTTATTAACAGGAGTAGTGGGGAAACAAGATTTACTTTAATGGTGGGATTATATCAATACGAAGAATTTTTAATACATTTTAACCTGAAAGATTGGTGCGTGGTTATGTCAGGAGATGCAGCCAGGCAGTTCATTCTTATCCCAGCTTCTTCAGTTCTAATGAAGCCCTTTGCCTATCCAGCTGTTCATTACACAATGTTCCTGTACTAAAGGGTGACCAAGGCAATTGTACTCATCTCATTTATGCTTTCTGCTGCTTCCTTCCTATATGGTGTTTACAGAACAATCAGCCATAACAACAGCAAACTACTTTGCTCTTCAGTTATGGGAAGCTGGAAGGTAACACTGAGGAAAAGCTTCCAAGTGTCTTGACTGATACTTGGCTTTCCAGGCACATCATACAGACTCTGGAAGCTTCCAGGTCTATACATCTCCCAGAAATCAGCAAAATTAGTCTATTTCTCAGAAGAATTCATGGCTGCATTGACTGCATCCTGGTCCTGAGCTCATTTCTGAAGCTGGAATTAACTTATGAAGCTGTGGTCATACTCCCATGCATCACTGTTCATGACTTAAAGCCCCCAGGTCCTACACCAAGGCCTCTTCCCTGGGCCAATCCACTTCTTGCAGCAGATGGAATAAATATAGCAAGTCAGAGGCATGCATAAAATTATTCATTAGGGGATGAGCTCTGGGATTGCTGTAAAATGAAGAAGTGCCAAACCCGTGAGCATGGTTAAAGAGCAGTTCCTCAACTCCTGTGAAAGTTTATAGATAGAAAATACCTGCAAGAACTCCAGATGCATTTTTTTCCCCCCTCTACATTACTGTCAGCTCCACTAAATCACCTGTCACCAGTTATTTTTTATCTCCTAACAGGCATTGTGGCTCCTGTACTCCATCAGATACACCAGACAGGCCAACAGAACATGGAAGAGAACAGTCCTGGTAGGGATTTAATCTTCTGTATCCTGTGCTGCAGTCACAAGAGCAGACTGCAGAAGCTTGGTGACTCTATCCCTAGAACACCACCTTTCCAGTTTACTTCACCCACTGGTTTCAATACACAGATCTACTCAATAACTGGAACATCTACACTCTGCAGAACACCCAGTTTTTGTGCTGGTCTCCATGTGAATCCACACTTCAGCCTTAAAATAAATAAATAAATAAAAAAATCTTGAAAGGCCCAGGTAGTGAATAACATTCTTACCATTATTCTTACTGACTTAACATTTATTAGTTTAATTAATGTACTAAAGCCCTGTTTGCAAACACTGCTAGTTAACATCTGTGCACAGTGCCTTGTTCTAGCAGAGAATTCTGTCATTTGGGACACCAAAAATCCATCTATTATATATAGTTCTGTAACAGATAGCTCCAGTCTTAACCATGATCAATAAGCAGCAAATAAAATAGAGCAGGAAGATGGAAAAGGAGCAAAAAAAGGGATATGTTGACCTTTGTTATTTCACCAATAGTTTGAAGTGTGCATTGTGAAGATACCAGAACTGATGGTGCAATGAACACACCAAAGAGAAAGGAAAAGCCAGACAGTAATGGGATCTCTCAGACTGATTGCTTGACTGGTAAAAGGTATGTGAATCTCCATCCTGAGGACTAAGAGGTGCTTGTTCTTTTTCACACATCAAAATTAAGTGCTATTGTGTCAGAGATGGAGAAGGCTGTGGGCTTCTGGGGTGGGTTTTTTTCTTACTGAAGAGCTCATGTACTGAGAAATACAGTTTTGGGGAACAAAATAATGAAGGATTTGTCAGATAGGCCATGGCTGAGTAACAATAATTTTTTAAAAAATAATACAGGGGTTTTGTTCTGTACAGGATATTTCTAGAACTCTTCCCCTTAAGAAGGGGGTCAGGAACTGAAAAATGAACTACATGTTTTGATTTGCAGCAGAGAAAGTATTTTAAGTTAAATTAAAAAATCCTCACTGTAGGCAGGAAACCAATAAATCATTTCTGCGTTCGCTTCTAATTTCTCTGTCAACTTCTCTTTGATTATACACCCAGGAGGCATGATGAGGACTAAGCTATAGGCTACCTCATCTGCCATGTATAGTAATTCCCTGCTAGAGATGTTCATTATGTCTACAGGCATCAGTCCATTGGAATAAGCATGCTAGATATCTATTGCTAGCAACAACAAAATAATAATAATAATTAAAAAAAAATAAAAATCACAGTAATCACAGCCACTGAGGCTCTACCAGAATAGCAAGAAGAATGATGAGGTCTGGCTGGGGGAGGGCACCCTGGCTGGGCCACTGCTGGAGAAGGGAATGAAGCAGGGAAGCAGCCACAGATCAGGAATATAAAGCCAGGATGTTTAGATTGAGCTGAGAGTTGAGGGAATTTGCTGGATGCTCACTTGGCAACAAGACCAAAGGGAAGACTGTCACAGGGGTTGGCTGGGCCAGGGAGTTTTGGATGAGGAACACGGTGTAATTCCTCCTCTGCCTGCCACCTCTGAGCAAACAGCAGCAAAGGCCACTCCAGGCTGTCCTCGGAGGCAATCTGGGAGGAAAGTCAGTGGCCACCTGCCTGGGGTGGGCAGAACTTCTTGTTCTGAGCATGTCCTGTTGCTGGACACCAGACGAGCTGGCTGCCTCCAGGCCTCAAGCTGTTGTTGACCTGTGAAGGTTTTCATGGTCTCTTCACCAGAGATACCATCCCCTTTCATCCCTCCTCCTACCACCCTTCATCAGTTAGTGCCAGCAGAGATACTCAGCCAAGAAGTCCCTGAACAGACATGGATGAAGAGAGGACAAGACAAGGACCCTGGAATGAGCACAACTGGGTGCAAACATGGAATAGAAAAGAGGGTAAAGAGGTATCTTCTGCCAGGTGCTTCACTCCAGTATGGCACAACCTTGTAGCTCCTTCTCCATATCCCCAGTAAATTCTTTTCTGGAATGTTTTTCCCTACTGGTCTGTCCCATATTTATTAAGCTTAGCAACAGAATAGAGGCGGGGAAAAAATAAATTGCAAAAGCCATAGTAAAAAAGGCAAAAGGAAATATACTGCTCATGTTCCTGCAGCAAAACACACGAGGAGGGAGGATGGCAGTGGAAACTAACATTTCAGTTGATCTAAAGAGGAGTTTTCAGCTTGATGGATGTTTCTGCTACGTACAGACATTCTGAAATTAAAATGAAGGCAAGCCAAAAATATTTATCAAAGGTCATCAACTTATTATTAGCTGTGCAATAGTATTGTCATCAATTTGGCTTGCAGCTCACTGAAATTCAACTCATTGAGCAAGGTTGTGTCAGGTAATGTTCCAATAAAACAAAAGGACACTTCTTGCCCTGAACAGTTTACCTACATGATAGCACACATTGCCTCTGCTACTGCCTCTCTATTTTTAATGGTCAGCACACCATGAGAACATCACTGATACTGCTGCAAAATAAACTGAGATCTCATCTACTGCATCTTAAGTTCTGAATTCTGACTTTCTGGTCTCTTTCACTTCCCTGGGAAGGTTACATATGGTTCCCTCCCCTCCCACACACCCTCCCAAGCCCCGGAGCAGGTTCTTCATGCAGAGTACTGGGAAAAATGAAGTTGGGTTTATGTTAGGACAAGGGTGTTCTACTTCAGTTATTTATTGCTGTAATCACCCCATGGATCTGTGCTTTCCTCAAATTGCACATATAAATTATCAGCTATTACTCCCTCCTGCAAAGGTTGATGCAACCTCTTGTTTTAAAGGTGTAGTGAAACTTAGAGGTTAAAACATGCTTATGACTTGATTTTTCTCCCTGCTTCACCAGCTGCAAGGAAACAGCAAAGGATGCCAAGATATTACCATATGAGCAGCTTATATGCTAACTGGAATTATATATAAGCTTTGTGAAGCATTCTGAAATGCTATACGTGAGCTTGAAGAGATCTAACTCCTCACTGCTATTCATTTTTCAATTTTCAGCTTCAAAGATCTTGGGCATTCTCCTCTAGGCTCATCTACAAGCAGGAATCCAAGGTCTGGTCACATTGGATGATTTGCTCAGACACAGGATTTGTTGCAGCAGTCTCAAGACCAACCAGGAGATGGGAAAAGGAAGAAAGTTTATGCAATATTAGAGTTGCTTTTATTTTCCAGGATAATCCCATTGTCCTTCAGAGATGAAAGCAAATTTACCTCGGGGAACAGGACTTAGATTATTATGTTGTTGCTGTTTCTAATCTGCTTTTCACCAAGGCTTTTGTGCACTTTCATGTTAAACTATTATCCCCAGTTCCATGTTTGCAGCTGTTGGGGATCCAAGAGCCCCACTGACTGCTGACAGACAGCACTGCTGGAGGGAGGCTGTACCAGGGGGTTCAGTAAGGAGAGGATGCCATCCCACCTGGGGAGCACAGGTAGAATAAAATGTCAAGGAAAACTAATGTCAAATGCTGTCTGCCAAGGTGAAAAGCCTTTCAGAGGTGATGATGTTGTCAACAAGGAGGCAAGTGGTGGAGAGTCGCTGTCTCAAGAGCTTTCAGGTATTAGAGAGATCTCTAAAAGCTGTGAGGAGCTCGTGAAAGAAAGTATGAGGAGTCAGCAGTCACTTTCTCTTTTTCTAGTGATCTATGCACATCCCTTTCCTCTACCCATTAGAGGATTAGGGATTTTACCCCAGCCTGGATCCCAGCTTTGTGGCCTCCAGGAGCATGGAAGGTGGGATGGGCAGCACAGAGGTGACACAAGCTCTCTCTGCTGGAGATATTTCTGTCTCAGAGCAGTTCTCTCTGCCCTGGAAGAGGAATTCAGACACCACTGATACAGGGTTCCCTCCCCAGCATCCCCATACACCTCACCAGCACATCCCAACACACTTCTGACTTCTTCCCTATCCCCTGCTTGTGAGAATTCCTGCCAGGCTGGAGCTCAGCACCCAGCCCCCAGTACCTGAGCACAACAAGCAGAACAGGTCCAGGAGCAACAAACACCTTCAACCAGATCCTCAAACCTGTTTGTGGCAACTCTGCAGGTCCAAAGTCCACTCAGGAAGGCCAAGCCCAAGTCAGGGTTCAAGTGAAGAAGGACCATAGCCAAAAGCAGAATAATGAGCCAAGGCTGAGTTTAAATAGAGGCTCTGGGCCAGGGGTGGGGNAAAAAAAAAAAAAAAAAAAAAAAAAAAAAAAAAAAAAAGGAACAAGGTAAGGCAAGGACAAATACATAATTATCTTGCATGTGAAAAAAATGGTGCAGCAGAAGTTCATGTTCCTTTGTGTGGAACACAGCCCAGTTAATGTACAATTTAGATGCAATAGTTTTCTCTGGCTGGGAAATCAGTTTGATTTTTTTTTTTTTTTCCCCTAGCTTATCCTTTTAACATTTTCCTGGAGAATAGAAGGACGATAGAAGTGAAGTGCTGCAGCAGGCTGTACAAATTCATTAATGACATTAGCAAAATACTGAGTTCAAACATGTGTGTCAGCACAGGCAGCAGGATTACACTTTTATTGAGAGTCTTCCAGCATTCCACTTCTGCCATAATGTGAGCACACAGCTCTGCCATCCCCACTGTAAGAAATACAAGGTCTTAAAAATAGCAAAAAGCTCCATTTGCCATGGTCCTGCACGTGCTCTCCACGTAATTTCAGATATTGAGGCAATCAACCACTTCTCATCATCCTCCAGAAAAAAAAAATAAATAAATTAAATAGGAACCATCCCTGAGGTTATTTATTATTCTGCCTTTCAGATGAGCCATGGAGATGAGCAAGCCCAGGCTGGAGTCCCAGCTCCCCTGAAGCAGGGTGTGGGGTGAGAGATGTGGGAGATGTCTCAGTGTCACCTGTGCCTCCCTGCTGGTATCTGGGGTGCAGGGTGGGCCAGCACATTCCTCTCTTTTCCTCCTTACCCCCAGGAGACCCTCTGAAGCCATCCCCATGCCTCTTCTGGCACCCTGAAGCAGCAGAATGAAGGAGGTTTTGCACACATGGCTCTGGCCACGGGTGTGGGATTTGGATGGGAAATGCTGTCTGGGTCTAAAATTGAATGTTTATTGCCCACCGACAGCCTACAATTTGGAACATCTTTTAAGAGATGAGGAAAGGAGCTGCTAAATTGAATCAAGGGAAGGCAAAGTGACATGGTGCAGGGTGCCAGTGGAGCTGGGGAGGCAGGAGCAGCAGGAAGCCATTTAAAGCAATCCTGATGCCCTTGGAACATGAGTTATTTATCAAATTGGGCCCATCTAGAAATCTGTGCAGCCTTCAGACTGAACATTTTTTCACCTCAGCTGACTGACTGCTGGCAACAGCCTCCCCCTCTTTGCTCATTTACCATTGTGAGGGGTTAAACCCTGCTAGAGTAATGCTCTGCACCCCCTGAAAAGGCTGAAAATTCTCTGCACCCCCTGAAATTGTTAAAAAAAAAACAACACAGGACCAACAGGTTGTCTGCAGGATTGTGTTGCTCTTCCCCTGTCCCAGCCTCAGTGTTGTCCATCCAGTTTGTATGTAGTGCTTCCTGCCACCACCTCTTCTTGACTTCTTGCTGTGCTTCAGGTCTCTTTTTCCCAGTTTCTGTTTGCCTAACACCAAGAGGGCTGCACTACTGTAATACCCATGATTTATTTCTTTTGATGAAGTTAGTGAGGCAGAGTTACAATGAAGGGAATACTGGGGGAGTCCAGTGGAGGAAGCAAACCATGTAACAATATCTACCTGCCTCCTATACCCAAAAGTATCTCCTGACCCTTCAGACAAGACTATGAAATGAGATTTCTAGGTTGGTGGAGCTATCAGAACAACAGGCAACACCAGAACATTGAATATATAAATAATAACAATCATCATAATGAATAAAGCTTTGGGTTTTTAGAGCTTTCAACACAAGTTCTGCTGATGCATTGAGAAAGTTTACAAAGCTCAATGGGAAATTTTAATAAGACAATCACAGCAGACACATCCTCTAAAAGAACCTGATTCTGACCTATTTTATAATAGGGTTATTCAAAATAACTCCACTGACATCACAACACACTAGGGCAAGAAAAAATAGAATTAGTCCCTTGGTGCTCATAAAATTTTCTATCTGGGGTGCACAAAAGAAGCACATGGAGAAACCTGAATAAATATCCTCATCATTTAAAAGATGCTTCAGCAAGAATTTTTCTTTTTTTTCCCCTAAAGTGGAAGTTGTTTTGATAACATACAAAAAGTTCATAACTGAAAGATCTGTAGTAGCTAAAAAGCAGCTCTGGCTTGAAGATGCAATGATAATCTACATATCTGATTGCAGCATTTATTGCCTAAACAAAGGAAGAACCCGTGGTGATAATACAAAGCCTTCCTTTCTCTTGCAGAAATGTGTTCCTGCAGGCTGCTATCTGGGAGAAAAGCCCCCAGAAACTGAGCACAGCTGTTAGCAGCTGACAGAAGGAGTTCTGGTGCAGGACCATACTGTCAGAAATCCCAGCCAGGTGAAGAATTTAAGGATGGAGGGAAAGAACTGAAAGAGGATGGGGTAGAGTGGGAGGTCTCAGGCTGAGCTCTAGAGCAAGGCTGAGGGAGTCTCTGGGTTGCTTCATTGAAATGAAGAAGCTTGGATGCTATTTCATGTGCTTCTCCCAGATTTAAGGCTTCCTCTTCTTCTGTTACACACCTTGGCAATGCTCACTCGAGGTAGAGCAGAGACCTGAGGAAACAGCACAACTCTTTTCTCTGTCCTCTGAAACCTAGCTAGGAAAAAAAAAAAAAAGGAGAAATAAAGCTCTTCTCATGTGAGGTGTCTGCATCCTTTGGGTAGGTGAAAAAGAGAGATGAAAGAGGCCTGCAGGCATCAGCAGGCAGGCACCAACAATACCAAACCCTAAAAAGGTGAGAATGTTCCCACCTGATTCACTTTGTTGGGTGGATGTGCTTCCAGGGTGATGGGAGTAGGGGCAGGGATATCTAATCCTGCTGTTGAGAAATCTTAAATTAGACCTGAGATTCAAGGTTGTGCTGGAGGTACACCTGGTCTAGGCTTATTTTAAACACCTGAAAATGAGGGGCAAAGGCTTTAGAGGCTTAATCTTGTCTGACTTGTCTTGGCTGCTGTTAGCAGAAGTCGGTAGGCAGCCGTGCCATGGTACACTTGTATTTTCTGCTTGCAGCAGGGAAGGTACCTGTACAGAGATTGACCTTTTAAGTACTGAAATGAGGAGAATCATTAGCTAAAAATCCAGTTTTCTATGAAGAGCTGGGTCTGGGATGATTGTGTCATTGCCTCTCAGGAGGCAAGAGACCTGATGCCAAGAATCTCTCTTGTTTATTGCTAAAAGTTGCTGCAGTGAAGCAGCTGCCTCCTTTCTTCCTTCACACTTTTCTTCTTCCTTGGAGCTGTCAAAATGCTTCTGTCAACAAATACGAATAGACCCATCCCTGGCTTTCTGTTCAAAAAGCAAAACAAAAATTCAGGCTCATAAAAAAGGAGTGGAAGGGGAAAAAACCAACGAACCAAACAACAAACTTTTAAATTAAAGCAACTTTTTGCTTTTGTAGCACTATTTGAATTGCCTCAACTCTTCTTTCATGTACTAATCTTCAGACTTTTCCAATTTGTGAGCTTAACTTCATTTATTAAGGTGTTTAAATCCTTAGTTATTTCTTTCAAGTTGATTTAGTCTGGTTTTTTAAGAGGACATTCTGCTTGCATGTACCCTGCTAGGCTGTGGTAATTTCATGAGTAGAGGAGAATGACCTCACTTCTCATACTTGTAACAAAATATTCTAGCAGATGATCTAAAAATAAAATATCAGGAAAAAAAAAAACCAAGAAAAAAAAAAACAACCCACCCTTTGAGGCACATTTCAGCAAGTGCTTGTGTCCAGACTGGGCTAATGAAGGTTTAAATTGAGGTTTGAAGTTTTAGGAGGTGACAGAAATGAATGACCTGTCTACAAGGATTTACCTATGCTCTCTCCTCTGAAAGGAATTTGCTCAAAATTCCTCTCCTGCAACTGTGGCTGTGAGGATCCCACTCTCTGACCTCTGCATTATTAGTTAACCACCTCTTTTGCTCTCTCAGTGCCTTCAACGTTTTTTTCAGCCTCCATCCTTTCTGGCATGTCTGAGGGCTCATGGGATCTTAATTCTCCTCTTCCTCTCCTCCTGTTCCTCTCTCTTTGTATGTGAGTGGGGGATGACTTCCCCAAGTACTCCATAGGCAAATATTCCTGTGGGTTGACTTCCCATTTTATGGAGTAAAGCTCTAATATGTCTTTGTCAGCTCAGACCTGAGCATATGGTGGTATTTTAGTTGTCAATAATTTCCTCCATCTCTATAAGGAGATCGGAAAGAACTATGCATAGAGAAATAGTTTTTAATTGGTTTTTGGTGTGTTGTTTTTTGGTTTTTTTTTGAATCCTTGGTACCTGATCCAAAGCTCCTTGGAGTTTCCTGGTGTTTCATAAATTACTAAATTACTATGAGTGTATTTTCTCAGAGTAAACACAGTTCTACTTCTCCTTCATTGCAGACATCCTTCACAGGGTGGCATGTTGGGAGTTTTTCCTCCTCTCAGTGTTGATGTTGATGGTCCACAAGACCCTTTTTGCAAATCTGTGTGGCCCTGTGACTCCTGGGCTGCGTGTCCTTCCCCATCCCATATTTATCTGCTTTGCAAAACCAGCTCTCCTGGGATTCTCCATGTTTTCTCCACACTGCTTTGGCAATGCTACTGTGGTCATCAGCAGTGATCCAATGGAGAGCAAAGAGAGAAGGTGCAAGTGGCATTCCTGTAGCCTGAATTCTTGCACAGCCTTATGCTTAATACATTTGGGCTCTTTAAATATTTAATTTTTTTATATATGGAAAGCACAGGCAGTGAAGACTATTACATTATGCATCTCTTTTGCATCATGCTGCTCCATGCCTCTAATTAGGCAAAGTGAAACAGCAACTCTCTAGGTGAAACCTAGGAGAACCCTAAAGAACATGGTTCCCCCATAAAACGTTGTTTTTATTGGGAAATATCAAAACTTTTGCTTTTCTGCTTTACAGTTGTAAATTATGGTTGGACTTGGTGATCTCAGAGGTGTCTTCCAAACGTGATTCTGTGATGACAAGAAGGACATGAAGTTTCTCTGCTACAAAGGGAGTGCAAACCGAATCAGAAATGCTTCCTCCACTGTTTGTCTGTCATTTAGTGCCTGTAGTAAGGAAACAGTCCCCAGAAGAACTCCTACAGAAGATAACAGATGTTTTCCTCCAATTAACCTGAAACAGAGTGGGTTTAATGTCTGCCAAATCCCAAAGTCCTTACTCAGACAAACCTGCATTAATAACAGCAGAAGGACATGATAGAAGGATGGAAATGCAAAATCAAACCCCCTCAGTAAATATAGGGCAAAGCAACTCAAGTCTGTCCTAAAATGGGGCATTGGCTCCAGAGCTGCTGCATTTTGTCAGACTTATGGTCTGCTCCAAAGTGTTTCGCTACCAGGGGGAAAGGGGAGGACATGGGCTGTGAAGTATTGGATGGATGAAAGGATAAGAAAGCCTTCTGGTCCTCTGAACAGCTCTGCTTTCATCCTAAGCAAATAAGACATCAGGAAATACATTGAATGAAAACTTTCTTTCCAAAAAACACTTAAAAAAATAATGCCTGAAAAGATAATTTTAAAGGACAGTGCCACAGAAGTATACTGAATCTAGACCAGTCCTGCTTTCCAGCAATAAAGTAGGTTAAAAGACAAATTAATTGTATGCTTCCTCTTCAAGAGAAAGAGACCAATGGTAGTTACTATGGCAACTACTTGCAATTCATCCTATTAACTTTCTTATTGCAGGAACAATCAATAATGATACAGATCGCTTTAGGATAAAATATACATGAAGGCTTTTAAAAATATATATTGTTCCCTCTACTTTCAAATAAAATCTGATAAGCTCTCAAAAAAGCAAAGGCAATGTTAGGCAGAAGCAAAATGTGGATTTGCCAGAAGGAACAAAAGGTGAGTCAAATTGTATCAAAATCCATCTTCTTCCTCTTAGCAACTTCAGCAAACTGTGCAGATTAATTTCTTTTGAAATGTTTTAACATTTGTGTTCATCCTGACTGGAAAGATTGGACTGTATTTAAAGTCACAATGCTGTCTGCTGATATCTGTTCAAACTGGTTGGGTGTCTTCACACTCTTTGGAAGGCAACTACTCCCAAAACCTTTGGAAATGCTGTGCTGCCAGCACTGATGCCTCATCTCCTTAAAGACCTCTCACAGATCTTCTATTCTTTGTTTCACGTTAATTTTTAGCCATGGAACAGCAAGAGGGACCCAGCCAGCTACCTCCTGATTCTGTGACCCAGGTTGCAATTACAGCTGGGTTATTTGAAGAATTTGTAATTGTTGTGGTGTATAGGATACTGTGAAATCTCAGACTTCTCCTGTAGTTGGTGGATTTGGTGGTTGCTGGGAGACACGTGCCCTGAGGTTTGCATCCCACCCAGTGTATTTGCTTGCACCTTGTTCTGGAGACTACATTGGCTTTAGAGGTTCTCAGCCACCAGCAGAAAGCTCCCCCACATGGGATGGAATCAAATTTAGGAGTGTACTGAAGAAGTAGGGAACATCAATAACAGTTTAAGTTGTGTGATTTGCCAGCGGGAATTGGCATTGCAGGGATGGCTGTGACGGGCAGCAGATATGAAGTGAAGAATCCTGGCTAGGAAATCAGGTTGGGTCTTGAGAAATGTGTATTTCTTAACTCAGCTGAGACATTCCTGTCAGGTTTTACATAATAACTTGACTTGTGTCTTTTCCCTTCTCTCACATGCTGATGATCCTCTGCTCCCTTGCAAGTATTGAGGAAATGGAGTAGTCGTGACCCTAAGGTACCTGGATGTCAGATGGGTGCAGGCATATAATCAAAAAGAAGTTGTGCCTTCCCAAGAGCATCCCAGGACACTGCAAATATCAGCCTTAGATTGCTTGAAGCATTTCTTTCCTCAGGCTGGAGGAGTCTTGCTATTTCTTTCAGTGATATTTGATTCAGACTAACTGCCTGCAAGCTGTATGAAGAGAGAAGAGCCATTCCAGCCCCTGATATTTTTCCATCCAGGTCACTGTTCCAAGTCCCTTCTCAGTGAATGTAGCTCTGTTCTACCAGTTGGTGAGTCAAGCTCTGCTTATGTGCCTGTGATTATAAATATGTAAGACACCTTTCCCAGTTTATAATGCTTGAAAAGCCAGATATGGTTTACTGCCATTTCACTTGCAGGTGTGAATCCTAATGTATTAGAGCAAATGTAAAGCAGTAGCACTCTGTGGAGAGCTGAGGACATTGTCTCCTGAATGTGTCAGTCTTCTAACACTGCAGAGTTTTCTGAAGATGCATTTCCCAAGACTGAGTACATAAATCTGAGCTCCCTGGGAAGGTGGAAGACTGAAACTGGAATATTTGTCTCCGTTACAGAGAAGTCTGCCTATCCTAACTTCAAGCATCTGTTGCCATTTCAGAAGCCACAATTCTAATTGTGTTTCTTCTGACTTACAGAGGTTGGTCCTGTCTATAGAAGTTTTCAATTCAGTTCATCTTCAAAGGAAGACTACAAAATACTTTTAAATAAAAAAAAAAGTGGAGGATATTGCACAAGTTAATTTACTTCAGCTAAAGCTTTTGATCTTAGATCACTTCATTAATATAAACATGACCAAGCCAGTAACTTCTTAACCTTCTTCACTTCATTTTTTGATCTAAAATTTTTTTTTTTTTTTTTTTTTTTTTTTTTTTTTTTTTTTTTTTTTTATTCAAACTATGAATATATTACACATATTTCTCTTACCCAAAACCCTAGAAGCTGCTCCCTTGTAGCTCCCCATGTAACCAAAATAAAACAAAAATCCCAAACCCTCCACATCTTATCTCATAAGTATTTCTTTCTTGCCTTCCTGTAGTCTTTCTCCAGGCTACTTCTGGAGCTACTTGTAAGTAGCATGTAAGTACTACATGTAAGTACTTTTGTACTTACAAAAGCTACTTCTGGGTCACAGGGCTTCTCAAAAGACCACCTTAGCTGTGCTTCCAGCCCTAGAGATACCTAACCATACTTGCTGTAAATTCTCCTTATTGCTCTTTCTCAGGCCCCCCAACATAAATACAGAACTATTAGTTACTTGATTGGTCTCTTGTTTTTTTTTCCCCTCTGCTTTTAAAGAAAAGATAAAATCAACAAATATAAATTCCATCAACCAGGTTCAAACCTTGCTTTCATTTAAAGAAAGGTATTAGTGGGAATAGATTATGGCTTTCTGTGCTTACTAAATAATGTGAAAAAATTCAGTGTACTTGTGGCTGTTCTTGCATCCACCCAGAAAGAGATCTACAGCTGATCTGTCAGCTTAGGCTTTTTATAGAAAAAGATGAGCAGCAATTCCCAGAGCATGCAGTTAAAAGCTCTACACAACTACTTTGAGATGTAGTTTCTCCTGCCCTTTTAGTTTTTTTCCCCCACTCTTAACTTTTAAAAAAGATTAAGGGGAAACCATCACAGTGTATTTGTGAAGTACACTGTGAAATATGAAGGCTCTTCCAATACCAATAATGCTCTGCATACTGGGAGTCTTCATCCAAACAGTTTAGTGATATAATACATCAAAGCAAGATGTTGGGAATCAAAATAGTATCATCTTAAATTGGATTTAGGGACTGCTTGGAGTATGAAAGCAATAAAAGACTTCACAAGGAGGGTTTCTCTTTTGTTAGAGAAACCTGTACAATATACCTGGGAAATGGTTCAGTGGGGATCCTTGTAGCAGGTGGCACTGAGAATACAGAGCCAGCAGAGATTAAAAAAGAAAACAAGACCTGGCAAGAAAAGCCAAAGCAACATGATGCCATCAATTTAGGTTCTTGCTGCCTCAGCTGCTGTAGCCTGGGCTCATGGATGAAAGTTGTGACTGAGTGATACGAAATAAAAGAGAGGAGACTGCCCAGTCACTTGGAAAATAACTGAACATGCTTCAATGTTTGTTGCAAATAGTCTTTTTTTTTAAGAAAACTTGGTCCTGAACTCCTGACTACCAGAGAAATAGGATGAGATTTGGTAAACTTGCTCTATGGGAGATGACAGAGATTAAAAGTCTCATGAGTCACTTCCCTTTCTTTTCAGGTAAAAATGCAAAGAAATTATTAAAGAAAATTGCCAAATTAGATATCCATGTGGTGATTCAAGATCATTAATGTCAGTAGAAATACAGCTTCTGATTTTGGTAGACTGAATTAGTCTCACACTTCGTGGCATTGTCTGTCTTTGTACTGTGCATCTTATATTTCTCTGTTTCATCTGAGTTAAGGTTTGGTGTCATTCTTGCTGTTTCTGCAGAAAAATTTGCTAGTCCCTATGACACCTGAGATGCACCCAATCTCTTCTTTACTTCCTTGAAGTTGCTTCTGTGTTTAAATAATGTCAACTTTAATTGTGTTTGAGATGAAGGTAGAGGAAAACTCAGGGATTGACTCTCTGCTCTGATGGTTAATGCACTCTGATTTGGGATGAGGAGAGGTGTCAGGTTCAATTCTCTGCTTCAAATAAGGAAGTTGGATTTGAATTTACATCTCCTGTATTCCTGGGATTAACCCTGGGCAGCTGACTGAAGGACTCTATTTCTCCAGCCCTCCTCTCCACTGGGATCAGGAGAACACTCAGGTCTGGATGTTACAGATGACACAGCTTAGGTCCCTTCAGCCAGGGAATAAACACTTCACCTCCAAAAAAGCAAGCCTGACTCTAATCTATTCCTCAGCATTCCCATCTGGCAGGTGCAGCTGCTGTCATTGTAAGCAGTTTGGGTTTTACTTATGATTTCATGGTCCCTGCAGCCCACTAGGAGCATGGTGGACCTGACAATATCATCAAGAGGCAAAGCAGAGCCAGGCATCCATCCTGTCCATCTGAACCAGGTTTCCTTAGCTGACTTACCTGAGATATTACCTGAGATATTTTATATATATATATATGTATATATATAATATAATATAAAATAATATAATATATATAATTCAATTATTTTATATTATTATATGTTATTTCATTCCCTCATACCAGACAACTCTCCATTGGAAGGTTGTAAATCACACCAAAAAACTTCAAAAGAACAGGGCATTCCCAGCCTGTCATTTCTTTTCCTTGAGGATACCAAGAGTGGGTCTCCCACTGGTATTAGCAGCACCCAACCTGCTGCCTGTGCAATAAGTCAAATTTTTTAAGAGGGTAACAACCCTGCAGGAAGGTTGGAGGGTTCCTTGCTTTGGGAGCAGGCAGCATCCATCAAGAGCATGCTCCAAACTCTGCAGGTACTGCCCAGCATCTGTTCCAGAAACATCTGCCCTTCATTTGCTCTGAACTGTTTTCAAAGGCAGCTTTGACTTCTTTTCCAGCTGAAATGTTGTGGTTAGAGAAAGAAAACAAAAATCCACAAGGGTTAAAAATGAGGAGGGTTAAATAAATAATGTTTGAGAGGATAATGATCTGAGACCAGTTGTTGCCGAACAAACATTTATTATTATAAATAATTAATCAGAGGCCTGATAAAACATAAACTTACCAGAACAATACCAAAGAAAAATGCTTATGTACCAATTAAATATGAAAAATTCACAGCTCCCTAGAAAATTAATTTTTATGGGACAGGGCCAAATCTATTTCACTTTCATGCAAATCACTCATAGAGAGAAGTGCAGAAAATCCTGTGTCCTTGCAGAGATTTATTTAATCATTTAAAGCATGATTTGTGTTGAGACAATGAAGACATAATTGGTTATAAAGTAGCAGGGCTAAAGAATTTCAAACAAATGCTCAGGTTCTGGCTTCCTTGTTATTGGGGGAAAAAGCGGGGCAAATGAAAAATGCCAAATCTGACAAGATGTCCTAACAGGTGCCTGGGTAAACCTCAGCTTTCCTCCCATGATTTATCTCCACCAGCTCACACACCAATATTGCTGAATTTTGGCACAAAGCAGCCAAATTCAGAAGAATAAAAAAAAGCTGAGAAAAAAAGGAAGAATGCTGGCTAGGATACCAGCTAGTGGTTAGGAAATGTCTGCCATGGTAAAGAGTCTGTGTTCACATCCAGAGAGGAGCTGAGTTGTGTTTTGCAGAGCTAGAGCCAGAGCAGATTACCTCTCCTGGTCTGAGATCCTGTGAGACTATAAGGCATAAATAGGTCTTACAAAGTTAAGCAATAATATCAATCCATTCTCCCTAGGCAGAACCAAGGCAAAAATAACCTGGATTTTGGGGGAAGGGAGGAAAGCTAGGAAAAAAAAAAAAATTAAAAAAAAAATTAAAGAACAACAAAGCAAATAATCTCTTTAGCTGGTAACAGCCACGCTGGGTCCTCACCATCTCTGCTGAATGGAAAGCAGTGGATGTTGTCAAGCTGCAGAGTAAAATAATCATTTCCCATCACTTGGTGACAAGAGCTTTGGGTGGCACGAGGTTGAGCTGAGCAGGTAGTGAGTGGCTTTAGAAAAGGAGCTGAAGATACCCCAGATTCATAAAATAGCTTTTTAATCAAGCCTTGAGCAATTTGCTAATTACATCCAGCTGCATTTAAAGGAAAAAACAGGATTTTGTAGACACAAGCAGAAAATTGGTTTGGGTACACCACTGATTATTATGAATACCTCAGTATCCTATTAGCTAGGAAACACAAACTGGAAAATCCTAGCCAAAGTCCTACTTGCAATTTTCTTTCCAACTTCACTTTGGAGTAAACCTGGTCACCAGTTTCTTCTTCTTTTTTCCTTGCAGTGTGTCTTTTCTATATTTAAGTATGTATAATGGATCTGCTAAGAATCCACGTCAGAGACCATTAAGGCAGAGAAGCATGAAATCAAGTAGAAATTATTATTTTAATTCTATGCACTTGTGCATAACAGTATGAACACGGTGCCAAATAAACATTCATCAGAACTCGAGCTGGTACTCAAGACAGTAATCTGATTTTCAGTTTGAAAGCAGGAAATACATGCCTGCATTCATTTCAAGAGAAATTCAGCTGCAAAAAAACAGCTCCCATGTATTCTGACAGGCAAAAGAAAATGTCAATTACTCAATAGTAATCGTGTTGTTAAAAAACTCTTCAAAGGGCAGCACTGAGGCCTGACAGACAAGTCCCAGCCTATAAACCCTGTTCAGCATGTGTGGGGTACAGAACCAGAAGCTGAATGTTCATCAATGTGTGTGATCCTGCCTGAGCACGAGCAAGTTCAGAATCTCAAGTGTGATTTCTAAAGGGAATCTCCTCTTTGACTTGGTTTAATTTGCAGCAGAGACTGTTGGTGTGTTACAGGCACAGGAAAATGAATTCCCTGTTATGTCCTGCCCTGCACTGAACTTGTAGGCACACCAAAAGTTCTATTTTCTTGTCCTCTTGCCCACTCAACCACTTTTGCTTGATTCTAGGGAGCTGCTTCCAGAGCAACAGGAATTTCCTTGTGAAAATTCCCAGACCATCCCCATTGCAGGTTTGAGCATTTAGGTGCTGCTGAGGCTGAAGATGTGTTGCAGCTAAGGAGGAGAGGTGGAAGTAGATGATCTTTCAAGTCCCTTCCAACCTAAATCATTCCATGCTTCTGTGATTCTAGGATGTTTTTGGAAAGATAAGTAGAGCAGTGCTCTGTTCTGAGCTGATATTTTCTGCCTGTGACAGGGTCTGAATGCCATCCCTGCCATACAGCCCCAGGTGAAGAAAAGGGACCATTCTCACAAGGACTGAATCCCTGGGGAAAAAGGGCATTCCCCAAGGATCTTAATGGAAAATGCTGAGGAAGGAGTTTCATCTGGGCCCCCTGAATCCCAGCTTGGTATTTAAGGCACTGAGCAATCTTTCTTCACTCGATGTATCTTAAAAGAGCCCTGAGCAGGTGGGTAATTATTGGGTATGTCAGCAACCCATTTACAGCTATTAATAAATTAAGGAGGCAAAAGGTGAGAGAACAGAGTAGGCCATCAAAGCTCAGATTCAGAGAGTAAGAAAATAAATGGCAGAAGCAACTGAAAAGGAGAAAATCCTCTCTTATGTCTCTGAAGTATGATCTGGATGAGCATCCTTGAAGAGCAACAGCCAGTCTAACAGGAGGAAAGCTTCAGACATAATCTGATGTAGTAGATGGCACAGTAAAATTGAAAGATGAATGTTTCAGCAGCTTTTCTCCTCTCTTTCTAGTGGTAGGCTGGTTCAATAGCCATGGCTTAACACCCTCAGACTAGAAATGCACTGGGCTGTTCCCCTTCAGTGACAAGTGGAGTAGAGTCCCTGTAGTTTCTGTGTAAAATGCAAAGTAATGCACCTCAGCCCACATGCTGCCTTTCAGCAGGGAAATAAGTGGCTGTAAGAAAAGGATGAAACGGTATTTCCCTGCTTTCCTTGCATTTCTGGCTTCTTGATGTTGTCTGTGCTGCCCTTTGCTCTGTCATCTCTCTCCCTGGCTCTCAGGAGGAGGAGGAGAGGGTGGCATACTAAGGAGCTGACAGCAGTTAATGAATAACAAAGTGGAGAGTGCACTTTCCCAGACTCTGTAATTTCAGAAAAATGCCTTACAACAGGGTGAGGCATCTGAAACCCTTCAAAATTTCAAGGGGAGGGGGGAAAGAGGCAGCTGTCTTCTCAGTCTGCACTGGGTGAGAAGGAGCAGGGAACTCAGCAAGGTCTCCTCTGACACCTTCCAAAACCCCCAGAGTTACTGTGGGGGAGGCCAAAATAGCTCAGCCAAGGAAACCAGGATATCCACAGCTGTGTGGAAAACCACCTGGAGTGGCTTCGGAGAGCTTCAAACCCCAAAGTCACTCAGCATACATTTGAAAAAGAACTGACTGTGCATGAATTAGTGTCTTTGTATTTGTGTGCCCAGAATGTGTTATCTTCCCAGCGTGGTTTGCTGTCTCTTGCAGCTGAGGGTGGCAAAAACAAAAGAGAGGAAAAGCAAAGCAATCAAGAATTTCAAAGTCTCTTAATTTATTTGGAACTTTTCATACAGTTTCAAGCAATAGCGAGTAGCCTCTCCTTCCTCCTGGGCTGCTGTGGATTAGAAGTGCTTTAGCACTACCTCCTTCATCCTGGTGCCTGTTAACACCTAGCTGGCCAGGGAAAAACAGGAGAAGAGATGTTTCCAGGGCATTTGCTAGGATTTAGGTCGGATACTAGGAACAATTCTTTGCTGAAGGATTGTGGTGGAGTCCCCATCCCTGCAGGGATGTAAAAGCTGTGTAGATGTGGTGTGGAGGGACATGGCTTGGTGGTTGGTTTTTACAGCGTGAGAAATTAATGTTGGATGATCTCAAAGGTCTTTTTTCACCAAAATGATTCCATGATTCTGATTTACCATCTTTTGATTGTAAACTTCATTTTAGTCCTAACACAACAGAGCCTTCAAAGGGAAGTTTTGATTCAAGTGCAATGTGAGGCAGGCTGGAAAGCTCTGTTTCAAGGTAAATTTCTGACTGTTTTTCATGGCAAACAAGACTTCCCTGACAGCATCCTTTCTCCTGCCCAGGGGCTTGTGACATGCCTGACCTTTGCTGCAGAAATCTTGTGGGCTGGCAGCAGCAGGAGAGCTGATGGCATCCAGGGGCAGGCTGCCTGCTCTCTGCTGAGTGTTAATGGCTTAATTACAGCAAATGTCTGTCTTTCTGTGTGTGCTGAGACTTCTTTTCCTTTCTGCTGCTTTTCTTTCCTCTCCCACAGCACTGGCACCGGTTCCACTTCACTTCTACTGCCTTTCCCCCAGATAATTCAGATTGCAATCTCTTTTGCTGGTTGTGTTTGTCTGACCTCCTAATTTCTTGCATTTCCAATGAGTTCTTTATTTCTTGTTGAGATGCTGAGCAGAATAATGCAATAGAGAAAACAGCAGAGAATGATGCTGAAACTACATTTGTCTCTCTACCTCTTCAGCCCCCAGTGTTCTTTGTAAAAGAGAATATTATTCCCTTTTGATGTATTTCCCCCACGCAAGTTTTTCTGTTTGTATTTCTTTCTCATGACCTTGGGATTACTCAGCAGGCAGAGTATGGAGAACACTAGCTAGAGGCACAAAAACCTCTTCTGCTTAACAACATATTAGAAGACGGATAAAAAATCTCTGCAAAATAACACTGTAGATTTCAAGTGTTTATTTGCTTTTAACAGTCTCTATAATTATATTATATTGAAATGCAGGGGAGGGAAGCAAAGATGTTCCAAAGTTTTTCTTCAAAAAAAGGAGGTTTACGTTTTTTTCTTTCTCTTTCTTGAACAAAAGCTGGTTTATTTTTTTGAAATGCAGAAGTAGCTTTTATGAATCTCCAGGAAGGAGCTGGGTGCTGAAGTGATGGATTCCACTGAGGTCCTTCCCAAACCCAGCTGCAGTGCCCAGTTCAGCACAGTATGAAGGCTTTTTAAAAGATATAATCTAAAGACATGAGTAGATAAGAAGGGTCATTGATTGCAATCTAATTACTAATAATACTTATCAATAATACTAATCAATAAATTGCACTTTTTCCTTTTTTTTTTTTTTTTTTTAACTGTCATTGTATGCCCCTGCTAATAAATTTTAAATCCACCTTTACATTTCATGGAGAATTCAAAATAGTCTACTGGAGTAATAAAATCTACTGGACAAAATTTAATCTATTGAGATCTTGCAAGTATAATACACTTATAATAAAAATTGTTTAACTTAATAGCAAGCCTGCTGCAAGAAAACTTATTTAGAAAATATAAAAGCAGAATAATCCCCATGAATGCTGGCTACTTTAATACCTAATTAAATTAGTTCATTTCTAAATTAAAAGTATTTTGGTGTCATTACTTTTCCTCCACCAATGTTACAAATGCTACATCCTTATCTTACCTAGTTTTTCTAATTTAATATGGATTATTCTTAAGCAGTTCTTCCATGATAACTGATCTTCTAATTTCAAATTCTACTCAAGAAAGGCACATAAACAGACATTAAGACCCACAGCCAACACTGTGAGATGGCAGTGAAAATTGTAATGGTGGAAACATAAATTCAGCTTAACTCTATTGTAATTCTACAGGAATACTTTTTTTCAAAACATTGCATCAATCTCCAAATCCATTTGTTATTCATTATATCAGAGGATAATGAAACCATTTAATACACTATAGCCTGTCATATGTACTTCTCTTGGTGTTTCATTTTCATTTAGATGTACTTAGTAGACACTTAACTGATTGTCATTCTTAAATTTAATAGGCAAAATCTATCTTTATCTTGTTCTTTTCTAGAGATCAATATTAATCTTACTCAAAGATAAGTTTCTACCATTAAAACAAAAAGGATTTCTTGGAAAAAAAATATTGTCGAGCAGAATTATCTAGATCATGTCCTTGCTTGTTGGAAAAGGGATGAAGAATTAATAAATCCTCAAGCCTTCTGGAATGAAAAAACTTGATAGAAGACAAAATGAGATGGGCAAAATGAGCTAAAAGAAATAGGGCTATCCAGACCACCAGTCTGGATTAAAAACTGGTGGATAAGAGAAGAGAGTGGGAAAGGAATACAATAAAACTGGGGGCTTGGACACCAGGACTCATCAGATGACAAACTAAAGGCAGTATTGATGTTTTCACTCATTGCATCCTTGGAGCTTCCTTATATGTGAGCCTTTTGGCTAGGGATGAAAAATGTGAACTGAAAGGAAAAAGCTGCATCTAAAAAAGGAGTCTTAGAGATCACTAACTTCTGTCCTTGGTATCAAACACCGAGAGGTGCAGACACCTATTCCACCTCCAGAGCAGCCACAGTTGGAAAGATCAGCTGCAGAACTGTGCATAAAACCAGCTTCTGCTCTGGGAATTCCCATTGGAACCAAATTTGTAAGCCCTTTACTCTGGCTGCCTAATGATTATAGCCAGAGAAAACCAGTTTTGTGTTTAGGAGCCCTTGAAAATGTGAGTGCATTTCCCAGTGCATCCCCAGCATCAGGAGAGCTTTGGCCAGAGGATAATAAAGAAAAAAAAAACCAAACACTGTTGCCCCTGTCCTCTCTCACCTCTTATAGATGAAGGTAAAACCATCCAGAACTGAGCTTTGAAGATGTGAGCAGCTATGAGATATTTTAAAAAGCTTCAGGGAAGTCAGCTTGAAGGAAATCAACTTCAAGGACAGCAGAAGGGTTGGACAGAATGATTTCCTCCCAGCCTCTGGCTGGCAAGATTAAAGCAGTTCTGAGGAAGAGCTGAGTGAAACTCCTGATGCTTCTCAAGCAAGATTTGGGGATCACAGGGCAAGAACGAGGGATAAGTGGGTTGTCCCAAGGCCTTGGCCTGGCTGTATGGTTCTTTTCCTGGGCTGGAGAGGGAATCTGTAGGGAGACCTCATAAGGACACAAGTATTAAACAGTGACTTTGCTCCCAACACCGTTTCCTGCATCCTTCTCTTTTCTGTCTTTTTTCTTTCTCATCTCTTTACCTTCTGCTTGATCAATCAAGTCTGCATCTTCTCTAACACTGCTGGGAGGCTGAGACCAAGGAGACAGCTAAAAGCAATGCCCTGGACAGCCCAGAGCTACTGCAAGTTTGCCAAACCTTGCAGTGGCTGCTGAGAGCGTGTGCTGCGCTTGAGTTCCTCCAGCTGCTATTGTGAGGTTTGAAATGAGCTTAGGAACCGTGGGGGAGTTCCAGGAGGCTGGGAAAAGCAAATGTTGTTCCAGTATTTAAAAGAGGAAAATGAGATGACCGTGGTAATTACAGGTTTGTCAGATTGAGACTTGTCCTGGAACGGCTGATGTAGAATTCGATTAATAAAGGATTAACGGTAGAAATCTAATTAATGCCAATCAACATGGGCTTAGGGAAAGCAGATCCTGTCAAAATTACTTTTTTGTGAATGAGATTACAAATTTTGTTGATAACCATAATAATGTTCATGTAATAGCCTTGTATAAAGCATTTGACTTGGTACTGCATGACACTGATTAAAAAATAGAGAGACACAAAATAAACAGTTCACATAAAACGGATTAAGAATTGGCTGACAGCTCAAACTAACTCTAATAAGTGATCTGTACTAGCCATGGATTTCTGTTTCTGATGGATCCCATGATTTTCTTATCCCTTTTTTATTGTAGGTATTTTATTAATTATTTCAAAGGAAAAATTGTTCTTACCGATCAAGTCTGCAAATGACTCTGGGTTTGGAAGGATGTTAAAAAAAATAAAAAAACCCCTGATATAAAAGTATATGGACCTTCTGTCTGCATCCAGATTAAGGAACAGGCATTTTAGTACAACCAGCTGTAAAATCATGCCTAGGAAGAATTATTCCCCACTGATGCTGGGCTCAGGTCTGGGAAAAAGTTATTTTAAGAAAGCCCTTGGGGGTCCTGGTGGCTAACCATGCTGAACACGAGCTTCTGACACAGGAATGGGTAACATTATGCTCCATATACTTTTCATTTTTTTAATTTTTAGTTTAATATTGATGACCACACTACGTTACTGATATAAATTACATTGGTGTATGAGCCAAATCCATCAGGACTGCATCCCATGCTGGGTAATAAATGTCAGACCTTGGCAGAGCTCCAGCCTGGGTTACATGTTCATAGCACTCCTGCTCTGATCTAACCCTGGGCTCTGTCTCCAGCCCTGTTAACATCCTAAAACCCATATATAAGAATTCCTGATTGCTTGATCACCAGGAGGATGATATGAGCTAATATTCTGGGGAGAAGAGACAGATTTCTACCACGAGATCAGTGATGTCTGGACCAGGAAAACTAAACTGGGAATTAAGAAGTTGGTCAGCACTAAGGCTCACTAAAGCAGCTAATAGTGTCATAACTTGCTCTTGAGTTCACAGGTGGGAAGGGTAGGAATAGTGACAGAACCTCAAGGGTGATTTGTTAAAAGATTTGGGATAACTTTGTCTTATTTAGATTAAGCTCCTCTAATCTCAGAATCAGAGGGGTTAAGCTGTTAGCCCAAAGCAAGCCTGTCCCTCAGCCCCATCTGGTCCATGATTTATTTTATTTTATTTTATTTTATTTTATTTTATTTTATTTTATTTTATTTATTTTATTTTATTTTATTTTATTTTATTTTATTATTGTGGCTGTAAATCTTTTAGTCTCTTTTGCAAGTTGACACCAGTCCTTATAGGAAGAGAGGTCTGAAAGTATTTTAACTTCATATTTGGCCAGGTGAGCTCCATTAAAAGAAATATGTAATCCTTAAAACAGAAAAGTTTGGACCATCATTGAAGAAATCATTTTTAATCACTTGGTGTGAAGAAGGGACACAGGTCTATGTGGGCTCCTCTGGATGAGCAGTGGTGAGGACTTTAAATCACTCTAGAAATATCACCAGTGCTTGCAGGAGGTAACTTGTGGAGATGGGTGGTGGCTGATTCTCTGCCAAACTGGAGACAAGAAGTTTGCACAGCTCATCTGCTCTACTTCTCCCAGGAATTAATTCAGGAGAGTCTCATGGTCTGTGTAGGCAAAGCTCTGCAAATGCCCTCCAGCCTTTCCATCTGGGGCTGGAGTCAGGTTGCAGAAGAAAATCCATAGCAATTAGAGCAGCTATATTTGTGATGTGTCCTGTTTATTGGTTTCAGTGGGGCCTTAGGAGGTTGGAGTTGTATTTGCTGTCTTTGTATTTACTGTTCTCATCTGTAGCCTTGAATTCTTTTACCTCCAAGATTTAGGTTCAGCAAACAGTTCCGCATCATCCTAATTATCTTCTCATTTCCTCCAGAACATTAATGATTAGACTGGATTTAAAACACAACAAAACAAGAAAAAATAACGAAAAAGGGGGAGGGGCAGAGAAGGAAAAAAGCACGAAAGAAAAAGTTGTCTTTATAAATATCTCTTGAACAGAAGATGGAGGGAATAAGGCTGTTAGGACACCTGATGTGCAGACAAATGAGCCAATACTTTTATATTCATGCCTTCCAGTACAACATTTCTTCAGCATTTTAATAATCTTTAGGCATAGGTTTGAGGTGGTTATTGCAATGAGATTAAGGCTGAGGTCCTTGAAACCCCCAAAGATCTTTTACTTTTTATTAGGTAATATTGTGTTCCAATAATGTTAAAACCTTTTAATTCAGCGAAATAAATTTACTCAGAAATTAACACCACAGAACTTTCATTTAGCCTTTACCTGCAAGAGAGGAAATTAAAGCTGACTTTCCAGAGGATCTTGCAGAAATGCTCTTTTAAAACTTTGGTCAAGAATATCATAGAGGCAGCTTAGCTTTCTCTTAAGGATTTAAAATCTAGGATTAAGTTCAATTATTCCGTGGTAAAATATAAATAAAGGCATAGGATGAATATCTGGCCTTGTTGCAGGAAATAGGAGCTTCAGTGTGTTTGGCACTATTTTACTCCTTATTCAGTGGTGGGGTGAGATGAAAACCTTGGGACTTGCAGAGGTGTTAGAGATCTGGCTTTTGCAGGAAGATTCTAGATGTTCATTTAAACCACATCCTCTGTCTCATGGCTACTTCATATCTGGCTCTCAAGCAGGACTCTTCATCAACAGGCAGGAATCAAGGTGTTTGAAGAAAGAAATTATTCCATATGTACTTGATGTTAATATTGCAATTGAAATTTAGCAGACCAGCAGTATTAGTATAAAAAGTCAGGTTTTGGTGATGTTTAAGAGCTTGAGGGATCAAGTAGAAAAGCTCCAGCATAAAGTCAGTCAGACATTATACAGGAAATTTTGGGCATTGCAGAATGACTATGAAAACACAGAATCTCTCCTGAGGTGGTTGACAGTGAAGGAAAACAAGTTAAAAAACAGTGATACAAGTGATAAAATCCACATAGCAAACCACAAATTGTTGCCTGTTTCATTATTCACATTATGATTCCCACATCACCATTTTTCTTGGTCCTTTAATTATTTTCTCCATCAACTCTTCTAAAGTTTCATTTGAGGCTTGTGAACCTAAGAAACTTTTTTTATAAAAAAAATAAAAAATAATCAGAGAGCAGGATTGTTTTGCAGGACTGATTCTCTCAGGTATTTTAAATACCAGTGATAAACTCTACAAGCCCATCTGGAGCAAATGTGAATTTAGTCTGAGTCCAGGATAAGCACGAAGCCAATCTGGAATTTGCTATAAAAACTGCCAGTCGAGTGAAATTAAGGTTGAACTTTCTTCTCTAAACATCCTGTGTGTGAGAATCAACATACCTGCACACAGGAGTGCCTGATGGGATATAAGGAATGCTTTCCACTGCCAGAGCTGTGCTTGGAACCCACCAGCCCTTCCAGGGCTACAGATGAGAGTGGCCACCAGCCCCTCCTCTGACCAAGATGGCTTTAGAGCAGAGATGTGCCACCCCCCTTGATTTCAATAGAAGTTGTGTGTCTGCCAACAATGTCAACAGGGGATATGCACCAGCATCGAGGGGGAAATAGACTTCATAGTGTGCTAATTAAAAAATATTCCCTTATTGTGCCTTGGCCTAGAACCCCACTCTTATTACCAATTTACTCTGCAGAACTGATTAGCATACTAATAGCATTCCCTCCAGTTCACAAATAGGACTCCAGTTGAGAATATCCATTAAATGTAAAGCTATATAACCTGTGAGGTGCCATATGGGCAGCAACTAAAACTTGTTAAAGGCTTCCTTTACTACAAGTTCACTTTGTTACAGCTTTCTGCCTCCCAGTTTTATTTCTGAGTGCTCAGTTCAGTAACTGAGGAGTGGGACAAACTCATCTTCCATCACACACTTCCTTCCTAAATTCACTTTTAGGTTTCCTTTAGACTTCTCTCTCTTGTTATATGATTCTCCTTTTACTCTTTATTGCTTTTCAGTCTCCCCCTTTGCTTTTCCCCACATTGTTATCTTTACTTTTCCTATTTTCTCAAGATGTAGAAGTGTCTGTGTCATTCTTCATCCCTTACCAGCAGCCATCCCCCTTTTTTTTCTTTTTGGCTCAGTGGGTTTCAGAAGAGATTCAGTCCTGGAAATGTTCTCAACAGAACACTGAGAAATAAATTAAAACAAGAGTAGGGCTGTGTGAAATTTCCCCATCAGTGATGCATCCCAGGGAACCCCTTGTTTTTCTAATTGTTTTCCACACAAAACAAATACCGTTCATGAGACATAAATTTCCACTGAAAAGAAAAAGAACAAAATGCCACTAATCGAACTGTGACAATATTTCCTTCCTTGAAGCACCAGGTAAAGGTAATCTGTATTTAAAAGTATGTATGGAAACAGGTATTTGGGTTAAAGGGGGTTAAATTGGGGGCTGCAGCTTCCTTCAGCAAGGACAACAAAGACTGTGAGACTGAGGCAGAAATGTTGGAAGGGACCATCTAAAAACCATCTCACTGACATGATGGCAATATCTGATTATTTTTAGGGTATAGCAGTGTCAAAATACCAGCTTGCTGAATCATGTAAATAACATGAACTTGTACAACTCAAAATAGACCCAAGACTGAAAATCCTTTTTTTTTTTTCCTCCCAAGCTGCCAAACTTTTAGGATACCTTCTTCTTGATGCAGAATTGCTGTGAGGAACCCATGCAGTCCTGCCTCTTGCCATGGGGGCTACTACAGAAATGATCTACCTGTAATTAAAAAAGATAGATATCTTCCAGTCAAAGACCACAGCTCATTACTTCCCTTGGTCTTGTGTGAAAAGTAGTCTCATCTGTCTTGTCACAAACTGTGATATAGGACTCTTGGCCAGCTGACAAGCACAAAGGTTTTACAGAAGGACACTCCATAAGAAGAAGAGCTTGGGTTTGGTAGAGAGGGAGAGAAACTTTTGGCCTTTGGTACCCCATAAAATCACAAACCACTGGCCCTGGCTCAGACTGATGGGCAGGAAGCAGATGGCTTTGCCCTTAGGCCCATCCCTGTTGTTCAGCAGAATATTTGAGTAACAGATATGGTTCACTCTGACTTTAATGCAAGCCAAAGTAGCATCAGAAGAGAATTCAGGGTTGTGTGTCTGAACAGCTGTGGTCTCCTTTGCTGCACTGGAGTTCCTTGGTCTAAAGAGCCACACGGAGAGGGAAGGATGGGGAGGACCTTTCTCCAAGGAACGGGTGGCACAACAGCCCTTGTTTACTGTGCTGCAAATGGAGAGAAGGAACAACGTGTCCTTTTCCTGAGAAAGCCTAGAAGAGCTCACCATGTGCATTTTGTGTTTAAGGGAAGTGATGGTGAGTAAGCCAAATGGCTTCAGTGCCTCATGGAGTTGCATCTCATTGCAATTGCTAGCAAGATGTGTGGGTGGATTGCTCTGAGTTACCTAACACTTCCAGTTCCCCAACACTTCCTCAAAGTATAGAACTGTCATTGATGGATTATTGAAGAGCTTAAAATATGAAATTCCAAAGCTGAGGTATCTAATGAACACTTCAGTGCACATTATATTTTACAGTCTGTGGGTTACCTGGTTTCTAAAGCAAACATCCAGAAACTACTCAACGTGTGCTTCATCCATTGGGCTTAGCCACATTTAAAAGAAAAAAAAAACCAAGCCCACACATGAAATACTAGATAGAAAAATGATCCCAGGGGAAAAACCCATCTTGGCCCAGTTCCCCTGGACCACTTCATGTGCTGGCAGTCTGGTACAGGGAAACACTGAAGGTTATTCTGAAGATTAAGACGTAACAGTCAAATCTTTTGGCAGCCCAGGACTGCAAAAAAAAAAAAGTCCTTGAAATGGTGTCTTTATCATAAGAGTCAAATAAAAAGAAAAAAAGGGGAGTCTGACTTCAGTTGATGGGAAAGATGTGTCAGTGCGGAAGCCTGTGAAATGGAAATAAGAATCTTTTCTTTAACATGTTGAGGCAACTGTAAAATTTTTTTTGGTTAGCTGGTAAAACTCATCTGTTACTCCCGTGTGCCAGCCTTCAACTCACCCCTGCCATGCTATACTGAAGTGCTTCACAAAACTGGAGGTAGTTGAGCCCATTTTCAGCATTTTTAGCAAAGCAGAATATATAGGAAAACAAACCAAGCAGTGCAAAGGGAGGAACAGCTTCACATGAGATGCTCAAAAATTATATCCCCGGTCAGGTCTTGTGTAAGCTGGGGCAAAAGGTTGCAGTAGAATATGGGAAGCAAACCTACTGGAAACATCTCCTGGGCATGGGGTACTTTAACATGAATGACTTAACACACATAAAAAGCTGTGTGCTCCTTAAGCTGTTACCAGTCTTTAAATCTTGGGCTAGATAGCACCCAAGTGATCAATTCTTAAACATCCAGCTTGCCAGCCTCTAATGTGGAAGCACAAAAATTGTGTTAAAATGATCCTCCTTCTTCCTGTGAAAGCTGTGGCAAGGTGTCTTCTGACTTCTGATCTGGGCAGTGTCTGTTCTCCATCCAGGAGAACACTGAGAGATGTGATTCAGAAAGAACTAGAAAAATGAAGGACTTATTAAGGAAACAGATCTGTTATTAAGGTCTGTTTCTAAGTAATGAAAACGGATAAAGACACCAAGTGAGCAGCAGAGCTGAACTAAGGATGTTAAATGAATTCCCACCAAAATCATGGTGAGTCTCCTTGAAATACACTGCCTTTAATTTTATTTCTTTTACATATGTCGCCTGCCTGTTAAGCCTATAAAAAAATGTTCTACAAGATGAAGTGAAAAAGAAATTAAGGTTTTTATATCTCCTTGATTTTTAGACCATTTTTTACCAATCACTTACAAGTTCAACAATTATGGTGCTTTGGACTGGAGTTACATATTAAGATGAAGTTGCAAACAGGTAAAAAACATAATTTGTGGTGGAAAATATGGACATATACATAATGTAGGAAACACAACATACATAATGTAGGAAAAAGCATAAAAACTGAAGCTGGCAAATAATGAGGAGTGAGAGTGGAAACTATTATTTTCTCACCTGATGATAAAGCCTTTGCTGTGGAGCTGTATATTCATACTGGGATCAATGTTTTGATCATCTTAATTCCTAACCCTAACCTGCTCAAAGATGTTTTAATTCAGTAAAAGGCTTTCCATCAGCATCAGCTTTCAACCTTGAATGAAAAGGCCCAAGATGTGAATTTGAAATGCAGCCAGTTAGACTTCTTAATTTGTTGCCAAGTTGAAACATATTTGAGGGAAGAAAAAAGGCTCAAATACTGTTTTCAAATTTATTTCATCCTTTATATTTCAGAGAGGTTCAATTACTTGTCCATTGTAGTAGCAAGTAGAAGTTGGCATATTTGGTGTTACCTTTTGCCAATAATCAAAAGAATTCCATGTATTTATTTGTTCCTTAATTTATTTTTCTTTTGATATTACCATTAAAAAAATAAGTACTGCTCAAGTAAAACATTGTATGTGCCAAGGTGTTTCTGATTTGTGCTCTAATTTGAGAAATTCTGACTTGAAGAAGAAGAAAAGTAATCACTGTACCAAGTAGAAGAGCAGCTCTTATCAATATCCTGTTTCCAAACAGATGGGGAAGCACAAGATACCAGGGAAGTGATTACAGTAAATGGTTGCAAGAGTGCATAAACTTTTGAGTTTTGTTGGTAGTGTGGGAAAGGTGAACTTTCTCCAAGATTCAGTGCTATCCAGGGGGTATTTATGTGCAGACCCTTCCAGGCCTGGCAAAGATCACAGGAGATGGTCTGTGATGGGCAACGCTGTGCCTTGGCAACTGCTCTCCTCTCCAGCCCTTGTTTGTGAATTGATAGTGGAGGTTTTTTTAAGGAGGAAAATAATTATTGTGAAGTAGTGATTCAAAACAATGTGAGAGGATCCTTACTGTTGCATAAAACATTTATATGAAGTCTGGAATGTGTGTGACTTGTTTGGCAGCAAGAAGAGCAACACGGGACACGGTTCCTTCCAAATTAGTTGGTGAGTCTCAGTTGTCAGCAGCAAATTAGGTGAGGTCTTGAGGTATTCTAGGTAAAAGAAAAGATTGCCTTAAAGCATATGTTAGGAATCTTGTGTAACAGTGTACGTAGACTATTTAAAAATTAGTAGTCTGCAAATTTAGGGAAATAATGAAGAATTGTACAGTGTTTCTTGTCGCCTTTTCCACAAAGGCAGTATGAGATGTCCCCTGAAAATATTATGGTTGAGCAAAGCTTCTTCATAGACTTTATATATAATTATAGATTCAAAAGACTTTTTTTTTTCGTTGAGAAATATATTGAGGTAACGTGGAGTAGTTACATGGTACTCTTAGCAGGGTCTGAAAAACAAAATTCCACCAACTGAAAAATTCTATTAGTGACATCTGGCATTTATGTGATTGAAATCATCATCCTTATTAGTGTAGATGCACTAATATTTTTTCAAGATACAATTAATCTTTCACTCTTTCTGCTGCATAGGCATGAAAGAGAAGGGTGTGTTCTCTCTGTAAGATTTCTTCATTTTTCTCTTGCATCTGTTTCTCTTGGATTTGGCTGCTTTGGTATTTTGGGGCTACAATTTTGAGGCAAACAAACAAAGCCTATAAACTGCATATGGGAAGAGTGATAAAAAATCAGCATGCTGTGTGCAGGGAATAATCCCTGCTAAATTATCAACTTTGTTATTATCTATACCTTTGCAGGCAGATTCTGCTGGGATGAAATAGGTGGAAAGCACCGTAATGCTGCACGGAGGGATGGGGACACTTGTGACAATTTTCAGACTTCTTTCCCAGTAAAATATGCTGAAATGCAAGATTATGTCCCTGCGCCTGGTCATACCAAGTCTTTACATGAAGAACACAGAGTTAGTGACTCTTGATTATTTTAGACCAGGTTGTGGATGTGTGAAAATTCAGCAATGACTGAAACACCTCCCATTCTTCCTCTCTTCCATTCTTCCCACTCTTCCCTTCTCCTCCTCCTCCTCTTCCTGCCCTGGTTCTATTCCTCATTGTTAAGAATTAAACACTCCAACTTCTTAATGTAGCCAAAAGGAAAGAGAGGGGGAAAAAAAACAAAACAAAAAAGTCCTTTTGCCTACTGGCAAAAAGAGAGTTTAGCCCAAATCAAGCACCACTTCAGTAAGGGAAGAGGAATTGTTATTTGTTGGTTGTTTTTTTTAATTAATTAATCCTCATTCCCACTGCATGAGCCCTGAATACAAATTTGTTTTATTGGCCATTTCACAGCTGTTGAATAAAATAGTTCATTACAAAACTGCAACTGTGCTTATTTGGGGGAGTTTCACACAAAAACCCAGTCCAGTTCTCCCCCAGGTCAAATCCTGACAACAGAAAGAGAATTAAATGACTCAGTGGTCAATTAAAATAATACATATTCAAAGTTTTTTGCAATGGAAAGACAGAGGAAGGAAGCAAATGAAAAGAGTGGTTAGGAGGCTAATTAAAGGTCAAGTCATGTCTCATCAGCCACAGAAAAAAAGTGACAAAAAGCTTACAGAATGAAGTAAAAGAATTGCATAAAATTGATGATAAAAGCAAAGGCAGAAGGGAAGGTTGCAGTATATATTAATGTGAATAATAAAACACATTTCAAATGCATGTGGAAGAAGAACCAAATAAGCAGAAAGCCAGGCCTTCAGGAGACAGCAAAACAAATTTATTGACTGAGAAAGCAGCCCTTGATAAATAATTAAAGAAATTATTTGCTTCATTGTTCTCTGGAGAGTTGAAGGGACAGATGCTGGCAGCTGCTCTGGATCTTCATGGATGCTGAAGGCACCATGTCACAGAGGGCTTAGAGCACCCAAGGGTGCCAGGGATGGAGGTGCAGCCAGGCACAACTCTCTGCCCCACTTGTGAAGGAATGGAAAGAGGTACCCAGAAAAAAAGAGGGGGTGGGAGATACATGAACATAAACTGAGGCTTTTTTCTTAGACTTTTGTCTGGGGCACTCAAGCATGGACATTTTCTGAGTGATTGAGTCCAAGCTGGTAAGTTAGATAAGTCAATTGAAACTTAGGTCTTGGAGAAAAAAAAAATAATCTTTTCTTCATTTGTGTGAGCTAACAAGCAGAAGCATGGAAAATAAAATCCTTGAGGACTGGAGCAGCTAGTAGTTTTTCTCTGAAATAACAGCTTGGGGTAAATGCAAGGATCCTTCACAGCCCTTCTTGACCTGCTACCTTTGAATTACACTGCGTTTTGCTGTCACTGTGATTTAACTTTGTGTTCATTGCTTCATGATTTAGGAATACAACTTTTCCCTGCTGAAAACACACCAGGTGAGAGGAACTCGGGTTTCAGTTCAGTTGCTTAAGCTTTTGATAGCAAAATATACACTATAATGACTTTTCTTACTTTGGGGTGAAGTACTTTTTTGAAAACAAACTATTATATTTTAGTCTAAAAAGCCTCCAAAAGACAGAAACTAATGTACTTCTCACAGAATTGGGTTTTTGAGGTGTATTGAATTTTTGCTGTGTGAATGGGCAGCCTTATTAGCTCCAAAAGAGAAATAGAAGGAGAGAAATTTCCATTGACAAATGATATCTTGGGTCAGGAGTCAAGGATGCCTTCAAGAATGTATCTAACTTGAAGCTCCCAACTCATTCCTGGGAAGAAATGTTATATTTTCCTGAAAAGAAACCTCCCTTTCTGCACATCAGTCTGCTGCAGAAAGACATGGAAGTGGCACAGGAGGAAGAAAGAAATGTAAGGAAAGGGTAAAGATTTCATTCTGCCTATATAGGAAGGTTTTATTCACCCTGTCTCCTCCTGGATCTCCTTTCATTCCAAATCCATTTGCATTACTGCAGTTATGATGGATGGGGAAAAGTGTGGCATTAGATCAGGGAGTCAAGATCAGCCATGCTAAAATGCTAACAGAGGGGACACATAAAGCTTTTTGTGTCCCCAAGTAGCTCTCCTTGTCTGTTCACACTGGTAGCCAAAGAGTCCACCCAGTGTGGCCCAAATAAATTGTCTACTGAAGGGTGAGATGAGCCAAGCATGTGTGATCCTCTTCAGCAGTGGAAAATAAATTGATTCTGAACCTTCCACTGTGTCTGCTGTATTTTCCACTTCATCTGTCTGTTTATATTTCATCCAACAACGAGGATGTTCATCTCTTTGGGACTGAGAACCCAGCCTGGGAGCTCTGCATTGGGTGAAAACATGGTCACCTGTAAAGCAATTCATCTGCTGCCTCAGGTGTTCCTCCAACCCCAAGAAGTCCCCAGGAGGCCTTTTTTTCTCCATTTCACCTCCAAAGGCTTCACACTGTGTGAAGTCTTCAGTCCCAATGGGGAAGGTGGTGACCCAGAGCTGGAAGCTGGAATAACCCAACCAGAACAGTGCAATGGGCTGAGATGGGAGAAGTTTATGACTGGTAACATGTTTTATAACCCTGGCAATCTCCTGAGTCATCCATACCAGGAACATAATATGTTGTGTAAAAGAGCCTTCCTGGACTGGGCTGTAATATCAGTGATACTGAAAATACACTATAAATCTCACTGAAGACCAGCCACAATGCAAGCCAGCTTTTCATCTTTCAGAGATGCTGTATTTCACCTTTTGCTTTCAGTTCTTTGTGAGACGAAAGACAGTTCCAGCTTCTTTGGAAATGTCCTTTGTCACAGGAGGCTGAAGATGCCAAGGCAGGGGAAAGAGTCAAGCCCTGGATGTTTTGCCCAGAGCAAACAAGACAAAGAGGTTAAAACTCCATCAAAACACAACAGTGAAACTTCTTGAGATGACAAAGAAAGGAAAAATACCAGTGGTTTGTTGTGGGTCTTTCTGTTGTTGGTGGGGTTTTTGTTGGGTTTTTTTGTTGGTTTTTTTTTTTTGGGGTGGGGAAAAAACACATGAAATGGGAATCCTTGGACCTTTTAGAAGTTGCCAGCCCCAGGAGCCCCCTGAGGCGGAGAAGCTTCCATCCCACTTGCCCATCTTGCTTGGCATCTCCCTGCAATCAAGGGAACAGAAACTCCCCAGGAGACCGATGATCCCTTTCTCCTTCTCATTGACTTCTCACCAATGAAGCTGGGTGAGTTAAACATCCTCCTCCTCAGGCACTTCCATTTCATTTTCTTCTCTCTCACATCCAACCCAACTCAATACCTACTATTTAATTTTAACCAGACCGCCTAATGGTTCTTTTAAAGAAAATGTTGTTTTCTTCCACAGCCCTTCATTACAAGGTTTGAATCAGTCAATCCCTTCCTTTTGTCTCTTCTACTTGCTTTATTCTCTTCCCTCCTCTCCCGTATTTATAACAGCCAAAAAAGCCACATTCCAAGCATACAGATACTTAAAAACCCAGTTTTTCTATTTGTGCCTCACGCCAGGGCTGCTCCTGTCTAGTTTCCAATGTCACCTGAAAAAAACAAAAGTATGAAGAAGCTGTACAGCTACTTTAGAGGCATTTTTATTTTTTAACCTGGTGAGCTGTGGGCCCAGAAAAGCTGCAAATACCTGTACTGACACTTGTGATTCACCATCCTGCTCCTGCTGGTTTTGCTTTAAAACTGGTGAAAGTCAGAGAGGAGGATTTCTTTTTTATCCTTGGAGATACTTGGGAGAATTTTCCACTCTGTCACTGAGCTGTTCAGCTACTCCAGTGAGGAGCACAGGAGGAGAAAAGCTTTGCAGCTAGATAGATGAGATGGAAATGTCAGCATCATTGCACTGTATTAAACAAGCTCTATGATTACACTCGCTAGAGTTCCTCTTTGAATTTAATGGAAAACTTTATATTGATGGAATGCCTGATTAATGGGGATTTATAATAGAAGCTCTGTTAATGTGGAAAGCATATAAATCTCATGTATCTCTATTGCCCATCTTTATCAGGTTATTTTCACTTGGTTCAGGATTTAACTCCAGTGAGAAACAACTTCTGTGAACAAAACCAGTGGACAGGACCAGGGATGCAGCACTGCAATTTGCAACTTTGTTAAATAATTACTTTAAAAAAAAAAGCCTTCCAGATTAATTGCAGCTGCAGGGGGGAAAAAATCAGATTAGAACATGTTTATTCTCACCTTTGGGAGGCTTCAGATTTTACAGCCTCACTAATAGGTTACAGTGATAAAGGGTTTCCTCCCAACATTAATGTAGTTCCCTGTCTCCACCTGAGTCTCTAAGGCCAGCTCAGGACATGACATAGTACAAGCTGTTGGAATCCTTGAGTCTTTTTCAAAAATATTTTTTTCCCCCACAGCTTTTGCTATTTTAGAGCCATCTGCAGATTTACGCTGCCGGAAAACCAGTGTGAGGAGGTAGAAAATCAGGTTATTTTTTGTTTGGACTTCCCCAGTTTTGCATTTCCTCACCTCCTCCTGGCCCCAGAGCAGCATTCAGGGAGACTTAGGATCTTGGCTCCTGCTGTGGAGAGACCTTGGTGCCCAAGGAAGCCAAGGTTTGGGGTACCCCCACATCTTGGGGTCAACAGATGTTAGAGGCTCTTGATTTAGGGACCATGCTAACCTAGTATTTGATGTAGATAGATTCACCAACCAGTATAGAGAAGCTGCTTTATTTTCCAGCCATTTCTGCCTTCTAGATCTTAGATTCAATCTGCTTTTCTAAGGCTTACAGGAGCTCCCCTGGTTCATGCCAGATAAGGGCCAGATCCATACGTATTTGAGAATATGACTGATAAAATTTGTATGGAAAAAAAAATAAAAACCAACTCAAATTAATAAAGTTTTCAATTTCCAATCAATTACATATTTTACTGATAGAAACAGAAGGCATCCACATTCCTGTTAAAGCTTTTTGGTCTGACATATTGGGGTATTGATCAAAGTTGCTGAGAGAAATGGTTGACTTTGTGGGAGATTGCCTGAATAAAGATTTCAGTACTGGGCTCTCCAGCACTTAAAATGTTTCATTACTCAAGATCCTGGAGTATGAAGATTCTTTCAGAGGATGTGTTTTGTACTGAAATGTAATTGAAACATATATCCTGGGCAAGAGATGCCTTAGACTATGCTGAAATAAATACATTACATGGTAGACAGAGTTCATATTGAAATAGGTAAATGGCTTGCCTATTGAAACATGATATATTAAATCAGGTACATCACTGTGATGCCAGAGTTCTAGAAAGTGCATTGCCATAAATTTCTTCTTAAAAGATGATTTTGCACTGCAAAATTTAAAGCCAAAGTCTGACTTACACCAGATAAAATGTTTGGGGTACAGTGAGACAGTGCTGTCAAGGTGGAATCCTTCTAAATTTATTTATTCCTTGATTAGGGCTTGGTTCTATATCACTTGTTAGTCAGAATGGTTTGTGTGTGAAGCACAGATGCTGTGTAAGAGAAAAAAAGTGTGACGTGGAAAAGAAAGATGGAAATTAATTCTTGGCCATGACCTGAGTATCATTCATGAAGATATCTATAGGTTTTATCTTGGCATTTAGGCTAAATCTTAGAAACCCCCATTAATTCTACTTTTCCTTTCCAGCAGCTTATGCATAACACAAAAAACCAAAAAGTGTAGGGCAATTATTCCCAATGTAAATAGTTCTGTAATCAGTATGGGCACAAACGAGAAGGAGCAATTTAAAAAATGCAGCTCTCATTTTAATCTGTCTTAAACTTCTCCCAATACAAATGTGCAGTCATTTTTCTTACTCCAGTTTTAAAGAGTATAGCTAAGTGTAGGAATTAATATCCATTATTCCTTTTAAGTAATACTTAAGCAAGTTCTAGAGCAGTCTGAGGCAAGCATTTGATTAAAATATGTCTCCAAGTCAGTCAAAGTTAGTGTGCTTGCAAAGAGATGAAGCAGCATGCTGATTTATTCACATATATATCACAACAATCTTTTTTTTTTTTCCTTTTCTTTTTCCATTACTAGATAGTGGCACAGTGCAATATTTTCTGTGTCAAAATAAGAAAATGTTCCATCCACATTCCCTTCCCCAGGGTTTGAGTTTGCCTGTCAACCAACCAGGAGACAGAACTGATAATGGTAAAGACACAGCAGAATTCCCTTCCCTGAATATAACTGCATATGAATTCTTCATAGGAAAAATCCTCAAAATGCCTGCAGGCTGGGACCCTGGTCCAGCACATCTTTGACTTAAAGTTCCACCTTTTTTTCCACTAATCTCACCCATTCAAAAGGGGAAAAAAAAAGTGTTTTCTTTCCTTTCCAACATGCATTGAAATGCAGCCCCTGAAATTTCAAGCACAGATGATTTTTATCCATGCTGGTGAAGAAACAAAAAGAAGTGGGGTTTTGGTTTGCTTTTAATAGCTGTCTTATTTTCCTCTCCTCTTTGTCTTTGGAACACAAACAACGTCCCAACTGGATGAGCAAGACAGAGAGGTCCCTGGACCACTGACCCCTGCCCACCACATCAGTTCCTCCTTCTGTGCCTCAGAAGACAAGACTTTATACTACAGGACTACTTCTCTGCAATCCCAGACAAGATCATTGCCATTTTCCTTATCTGAAAAAGAGTATTACAGTTTTGTTGGCTTAAACAACAGCAGAGCCCCTGTAAATCCTGGCACAGATGGCAAAGTGCTGTAGGAAAGATGTTTAGAAAGTGTCCCCACTCACTGGGGACAAGAGTGCTGAGTTCCCCGTGTCCTCCTCCCCTGTCACCCATGAATCCCAGCAACTGGGATCTCAATTTGGGAGCAAAATGTTGCATATTGGACCCAAAGCTCTGTGCTTGGCTTCTCCCAGCTGTTTGCTTGGGTCCTACATGATGGGACAGATGCTGGTTGTTATGGAGAGAAATCCATGGTACTTGGAGAAGGAGCATGAATGAGGAAAGCCAAGTTTTGGATCTGTTATCTGTGGCCCCAGTGGGACCCATTTCCCCTGAGCTGGTGTGACAAGAGGATCCCCTTCTCTCACCTTTCCTGCACTTTGACAGCTCTTTTGTACCACCTAAAGAAGCATCCTCATGGAGTTAGAGGCAAGGGAGATGAAATGTGGAGAGTGATGCAGTGAGCAGAGAGTGATGAAGGGATGCAGAGTCCACCTGAGTGATCTCAGAGTATCCTAAGAGCTCCAATTAATAAAGATGATGAGTCAACGTGGATCCTCCATATTTTGTCTTTCTTTCCACATGCCCACAAGAATGACATAATGAGCCATTAAATAATATCCATATCCCAGGGCAGATTTGCAATATTGGGGCATATTCTCATAGCTCCACTGTAAATATTGGTTCTCTGTCAGTAGGAGCCTCTTATGCTATCTTACAGGCTCACATTTCTCACCCCCATCTAAGAGAGGCTCTATTTCAGTGATGAATGAGGAAATTGTGATGGTAAACAAGTCTCAGATCTAGCAGAAAAAAAAGAAGAAAGAAAGAAAAAAAAGATATTAAAAAGACTTTGCTGAAGTGAGGCTAATTCAAATTTGAAACGAACATTTATAGCCTTTCAAATAACTTATCTTGGAATGAAATGGGCTCTGCTCTCTGATACCCTTGGATCAAAAGCAGTTGACTTTAGGAAAGTACAACCAAAGAGCTGGGGCTGATGAACAAATTACTGAGAGGATGCTCAGCCCACGCTGTCGAGGGTGACAGACAGTGATCAGAGTGGTTTGATCTAAAAATCAAAAAATCAGGGGGGTTTGTGATTCTCATCTGTATTCCATAGCTTAGCAATTAGTTCTGGAGATGTGCAGATATTGTTCTCTGGTTATTCCTACACTGAAAACATTAAGGAGAAACTAAGAACTGGTTTTCTCTCATTTGCAATATCTGGAGAGAATATTCATGACAGTTAAGAAGAAAACAGTGATCTAAGGAAGAGAAATGATGGAAGCTTTTTCCCAGGAAAGAGAACGGAAGAAGAATACAACAAGGAAATAGAAAAGGAACAGTAATAGCAACCCCAATAGCATGAGAGAATATTTTGCTGCTTTTAAGGATTTTAAATTTTACTGTCATTTCATGCCTCAAAAATGTCTTGTTGCTGAAGTCAGTTTTGCATTCCGTCATTAATGTGGAAGGATAATTCCCCTATCTTTACTTTGTAAAGAGGATAAAGAAAAACTCTCTAGCTCCTGCTGGCTGGCAATCAGTGACAGTTTTGCCACTGATTTCGCTGGAAACTGGATCAAAGTTTATAATAATTTTTGTTGCTTTTATGGTTCCTAAGTATTACTTATTGCTGCAGTAAGACCCCTAAAATAAGCTGTCAAATGGGAAAGGTAACATTACCCTGCTCCCCCTAAGAAGTTTTAATAACTGAAGACAGGAAGGTAAAGAGGGATTTTGATGCAGGTAACCATGATGATGGTTACAGGCAGAAAACCCAAAGACAGCTCTTGCTTGCTTGTTGCTGCCAGTTCTTAATGCCTCAGAGAGATCATTTAAAAAGAACAGTCCACCAGAATAAAATATATAGATGTTACAATATGGTGTCAGGTTTGTGTGATTAAGACTGAGCAAACTGCTGCCTGTCTGGTTCCAGCCCCTAAGTTAAAACTTACTGCCTGCTCTCACTTGCACACCAAGTTGTTTTTTTCCCTAGGCTTGCTGGAAGCATTATACATGCACCTCATGTCACTGGCATGGCTCTGAGTTTTCTTTTCCTTCTACTGCATCATCTCTCATATTCAAGGGAAGAATAATTTTGAGGTCCAAAACACATAAAAAAATCCATCCCATGCTTCCTCCAGCCAGAATAAGTGCCATCCTCAAGCACTAATGCTCACTTGGTGTTTCAATTTCTGCTTTTTACCTCTACAAACTGGTGGAAATACAGGGGGAGGTAAAGTAGTTCTGTAATATTCAAGGTTGCTCACAGATGTGATGGTCAGCCAGCCCAGTGCTCCCTTCTGGGACCCACCTCCACCACTCCTCATGTCCCCAGAGAGAAACGTGTCTTGCCACCTCTTTATTATTCAGCAGGCATCTCTCCAGGTCCAAAATGCAAAGGGAATGCTACATTAGCTTATAACTCATTTCCAAACCCAAATATCTGCCTTTAACCACGGGTCTGCAAGACCTGCACACTTCTGAAGGAATGTGCTACACAGATGTTGGACACTTTACTGCCTGAACTGCCTATTTAAAATCCTCTGTCAAGTCCATAGCCAGAAGGACAGGCTGTCAACACTTGAACTAATGGAACTTTCAGCTTTCGCTGAAATTTCTCTGAAGTTTGGGTCACCTTCATTTCAGATCAGGATTTAACAGTTCTATCCTGAACGCAGCTCTGTTTAATTGCAAGTCGTGGCTGTTTGAAGTACTTGGGAAATTATTTATGCCTGATAGCTGGGATTTCCTGAGAAGCTTGAGAAAGTCAGGCATTAAAATCTAATCAGACTTTAATGAAAACCAGGTACTTCAACACAATGAATAGTTCAAGCTTACAGAAAATCCTACAGACTACAAACTAGGCTAACAGCTACAAAATGTGTGCAGGGAGAGCTCTGCATCCTTCCCCACGTGCCATTGAAAAGATTGAGGTTGTTTCCCAAAATACACAGTGGAAGAAAACAAGCATATAAACATAATAATGGCAGTCTGTGAAAAATATAGCAGGGGAAATTTCTTTTTGCTTTACTCCCAGAAAATGGGGAGAACGTCAGTAGCTTTTTCCTCAGCCCTCCAAGATTTTGCAGGGCTTTTTGCAGAATCTTCTGCTCTCTGGTCCTAAAGTAATTCTTAATCAAGCCAAAATGACACCTGGATATACAGCTTCCTTCCCCCTTCTTCCTACCCCCACTTGCTCTTCTTCTTCTTTTTGGATGATGCTGTATTTATTGTGAGAAGCCTAAAAAAAAAAAAAGAACTATGTCTGATATTTTTGTATTTTTTTCATACAGCATTCATTTTCTGAGTATTAAGGAAGTACTGGTGAGTTTGCTGGCACTGGTGTATATAAAAATTAGTCAGAGTGGACATGCTGATGTTGATGGCAGTGATTTTCAATAGAAAAACTAAGGTCAGTGAAATCAGTCAGAAGAATGGCTGTAATTTTTTATTACCCTCACGGTAAGGCAGAATCTTAATGTCAAATGTGAAAGAACATATAGCAGTTAATGGAAAGAGTCTAATTCTTGCTTCATTAGTTTTACCTCAGTGAGTTAACAGCAATCAGCCAATAATTTACCTTGGGATTCAGAGGGAGATATTCCTGATCTCTGTTGATGTAAATGAGAGGAGAATCAGGCTGAAAGTCTGGATTTGTTCGGGTTTTTTTCAATAAATTATTCCTACAACTATTATATACATTTTCATTAATTGTGCTTGGAAGAAGAGCTTGTGTAATAAAACATTGCCAGGGAGCTTTCCTTACCTGTTCATCTTTTCAGGGTTTGAAAAATAGCCCTCTCCCATTTTCCAACAATACACTGTAGTTCAATGTCACAGACAAACGTGTGCTGCAATATTTAGGATTAAATTATAACATCCTGGAGTCTTAAATGGGGAGGAACATGCAATGTGTTCCCGAGTCATTTGAGGTTTGATCTGAGTGCATCTATGCTGGATTTCTGATGAGTCCATACCCCTTCCAGGGTACATGTTTTTGCAGGAGATTGGATTAAACCTTCAAACAAATTTTGTCTAAATCTTTGAATGGGAATTTTGATATCCCCTTAGGTGTTCCTGAAGAGAGAGTTGATGCTTTGGAGTAATGCATTCTGAAAGCAATGAGAACTTCTGGTACAAATCTCCATCTGGCATAAATCAGCCTGGCTGCATGTAGTTACTGAGATTTGTGCCAGCTCAAGGCCCAGCATCTGAGTCTGAAATAGGAGGAACAGGAGGCTGGGGTGGTGGCAGGGCTGCAGACCCTGACTGCACACCCACCCAGAGCCCTTCAACACCCACAGCCATCCTGACATCTGAGCCTGCAGCAGGGTTTGGTCCCTCTAACCCAAGGGAATAAAAGGGTGCCCAGAATCCTGCTGTGGCCTTTGGACTGGCAGAGAGCCCTTGACACAGGGAGCTGCATTCCAGCTGCTTCTACCCTGGATCTGCTCATCCTCCTTGAGCACCTCTGCCCCTGCCTCTCTGCTCTGAGCAGCTTCCTGGGCACCTTCCTCCAGCCTCTCATTCCTTGGTTTTCTTTTTCTACTTGTAAATTGATGGCTTGTTTTCACTTGTATCCCAAGGATGGGGAAAGGAGCCTTTTCCTTACATACAAATTACCTGGCACTCCCTTAAAATCCCTGCTAGAGCCTGCTCCCAAAGCCTGAGCTCCTGAACACAGCAGAGGACTGCAAGAGAAGGGAAAAGCATGGAGAAACCTACTGGGAATGAAGTCTGCATTTGGGCAGACCTACCCAAACACACACTTCCATAATCTTGTCCCCCCTCTCCACTTCTGTCAGTTTAATGTCACCAAACCATAACTAAATTGACATCCAAAATAACCAATGGATATTTTTGAAGAGGACAGCAGCATACACAGACTTGGTAACTGCTAGACCTGACTGCACCCACTCTGAAACATTGGGATCTGGGCTCATCACAAAACCCTTAAACCCCTGCTTCAACTTGGGCTCCAAATGGACACCACACTTCCACACTTCATTGCCAAATGATGTTTCATATTTCCTTAGCCCCCAGTCTGCAAACACTCACAACTCTGCTCAAGTTCAAATCTACGACTACTCCCACCAGTTTGTAAAATTAAGGGCGTGCATAAATGCTACCAACATCAGAGCCTTAATTTGTGTTCCTTGGAACTGGCAAGGGGCCCATCTGCTCCGAAGCTTTAATTCCACTCGACAGCCTCTGTGCACAGAGAAACACATTTTTAAAATGGAGTGGCTCCATTAACAAGCACTTCCACGAGCAATGAAACTAATGAAGCCTGCTTTCTTATGGTTTTGTCTCTTGTAGTTGGATTCTCTGGTGCCCAATAAAGTGAGAACTCCATCAGAAGTTTTTCACACAAAGGAGGCATTGAAACCATCTCCTTCATACACAGGAGGAAAGGGACAGGACAAATGAAGGTATTTTGCCTCTTTCCTCCCCTCCCCATCCATTTTTAATACAAAAGTAGTGCACACCCCTAATGCAGAATTTTCATTTCCATTTTTGTGGAACTCGGAGAAATATCTTAATTTGGAGATGGACACAATCACTGAAACCTGGCTGCAATTGGTCATGGGGCTCAAAAGCTACACGAGGGAGGACAGGACAGCAAGATGAGGTGGATTCAAGAGGTCTTGGGGTTATTAGGCAAATAGGATTATAATTTTTAAATTCATGTCCAATTTCAAGGTGTGTTAGGATGACAAAGACATATGTGAAAAAAAAAAAAAAACACCCAGCAATTTTCATTTCACTACCAGTAGTTTACACTTCTCTCCTAAGGCTGGTGGAAGTGAAATAAATAAGAGCCTCCAGTAAGTATGGTATAGGGATGTTATACAGTTAGCAAATAGTCTTTGGGTCATACAAAACCAAACTCTGATGCCTGTTTTCCCCTTTGTCTGGTTAGCCTGATGGGAAGAGTTGTATTTTTATGACTGCAGAAAGCTGGGGAGGCATTTGCTAATGCAGGATGCCCCTAGCAGTGGAGATTTCTGTTTCCAAATGCTCAGCAATAAGGCCAGGACTGTTTGAGTTTGAAAAATGCTATTAGGCACTTTCAATATGAACGTCTCAAGCTCCAGCAGGAAAGCTGGAGTTGATAAATAGACACTTCATTTGAACTTGGCACAACCTTCCCTCAGCTCTGCATAACTCCGGATGGTATTACAGATTGCAAACAGAGTGGAATATATTAAAGATGGGCCAGGTGATATCAGTTCAGCAACTTGCTAATTTCAACATCAAATATTTCCCCATCTCTGTGGGAGTTTGCTCACGTCAGGGAGAAGGACAACGCTTGGAGGTTCTGTTATGTTTGGAGACAATTGAAATGTAATCAAAAATCTCCCAGAAAAAAAATATTGGGACCTGGTTTCTCTCCTTTTTGTAATATCTATTAATAAAACATTCAAAACCTCTTTCTGAGCTGCTTCTTCACTTGCAAAGATCCGGCTGATCCAGAAAAGTTCTCTCCTTGTATGGTTTAAAATATATTACATATTTTACTGGTTTAAATCAATTAGGGCTTACCCTGAAGGTCACTGATAGCTTCCAGGATGCATTTTTATATTTATATTATAATTTAATATGCATACTTTAATATTACTGCAAAGACACCCGAGAGAAACTACTAGGAATTAATAGCTTAGATATAGTTTCAAACCCTGGGTTGAGGTACTCTTTAAAGCAGATTCTTAATACTCAGCTGTAACCTCATATCAAACCCAAGGCTGGTGGCTGGGGTGTACTGCAACCAGATTTTTTTGCAACTGTATCATGAAAGCATCAGTCTCAGCCCAGAAAGTTTTCTTCTTTGTGAAAAATGCTCATATCTGGCTCTCACCTGTCTTTGTTATTAAGATATTGCCCATCTGAAGAACTAGATACATATCAGGTTGCAGCATATGGAAAAAATGAAGGGGAAGGAGAGGAATAGACTTGCCAGTTAATAGATGCAGAGATGAGAGGTTGCAGAAGGTGATGTTATCTTTTAGAAGAACAAAGGAGGAGTGATATCCCTGAAAAGGCTGATGGAAAAATCAATCCCAGAACATGCCATTAGTCTGTTAATATCAGACAATGTAAGCCTGGAATCCTTGCTGCCAGCATAATGCAATATTCAACATTTGGAATTTGCCTTATACAGAAAGTAAACCCAGTTCCTTTTTTTTTTTTCCATCCCCCAAAGGAAACAGCTATAGGAACTGGGTACATTTGAGCCCATACAGTCCATGTTTCTGACAAGCAAGAAGGATTTCATAGCAGAAAGCTGTGTTGATCTCCCAGCAGAAATTCAAATCAAGCTGTGAGCAGACTTCTTCCTCACATGGGGGGTGTAAATCTTGGAGCGTTAGTGCAAAAAATTTCTGGGTGGAACTTATAAATCCTTCCAGACCTCCATAAACCATGCAAAAGAGGCTTCTACCACTATGCACTTGCTCTTAAATTTACAGTTCTAACAGGACTTAATATAATCTATGGATGATGGTAGCTATAACCACAGAACAAGCTGGTGCTTGGAGCAGACTCTGCAGTGCCTGAGCAGCAGAACCCCCCACCCATGGGAGGTGGTAGGGATGGAGAAGACAGACCCAAAGCATCATAGCTGAGTGACAGCTGCTGCTAGAGAGCAAACCCAGAACCCCCAGGTCAGACGCTGCAGGGAAGTCTGAGCTTGGATCATACTCCCTATTTCCTTCTTCCCAGTTAGCAGATTTTTAACACACCCTGGGGCTTTCAAACCTGAGACACCTTGATTTCATCTTTCACTGCCACCCCCCCATCCCTCTGTGCATTACAGTAACTTTTATTTTTCCATCCTTCCCTGTGTCTCCCTAGAAAGGCAATTCATTTCCTAAGGACAGATAATGGCTCACAGAGCCCCAGCACACACCAGCTGCTTGCAAAAATAGTCAAAACCTTGACAAGTGCTCCCTGAAATGGATGAAAGGTGATGCATCTTCTTCCTGACAGAGATTAACATCTGATGTACCCTGCATATTCATAGTCTCAAAATGTTTAATGTATGCAGGATCTCTGTATGACCCTTTCAAAAGCTTTTGCTTGAAGCTGGACAATATGCATGGCTTTTCCTTGTGGCAAGGAAACTCTGTGGATTTCCCAATATAGCAGCAAATTCTTCTTAACATATCTTAACATTCATTCTTAACATATCTTGCTGAGTCTTGGGGAAAAAATGGGGAGTTTCTTCAGCTCATAATTTGATTCAAACTCTAAGTTCTTCATCCAGCAGTTACAGTATCAGATAGAGCTTTGCCTGCAGGTTGCTTTTTTTTTTTTCCCCTTTTTTTCCCCCCCGTTTTTTTTTTTTTTCTGAGGGAAGGGAAAAAGCAGTTATGTTTAATGGCTGAAAATATATTTTTTCATACATATTCTAAGTTCACAGAGGCTCCCTGACAGGAGTGGGGATAGAGTAAATGGGAAAGGTCTGCCACAATACCAAGGGGAGTCCATCTTGGGCTCTTTTTATTAAGTTTAACACCAACAATATTTCTTGTGGAGTTATTTTCCTCTCCAAGGATAATTTGTCAGAATCAGACAGCCTATTCATTTCTCCCTGCTTGTAAATACCTGATGTGTGCTCCATCACACATCACCAGCACACTCCTCTCAAGTACAGGGGGACTCACAAAAACAAGAAAAGGTTTCATTAATAAAAAAACTGGAGGTTTGGGGTTTTTTTTCCCCAACCCTCTCACTAATGTTTAGAAGTCAGAAGATTGTCTCCCTCTTTATTTGCCATGCAATGCATTCTGATGCCCAGCCTCCCACTTTGTGTGCCCCGACACCCTAATTCTGGATTGCAGAACAAGAACATCAAGCACTGTGTGCTCTGTACAGCAACCTCCTCCAGCTTCTGCATTCTCAGTCATGTTCTGAAAAAGTCTAGAACTCAGCTTTCATTTTCTGTATCTGGCAGAGTTTTCATTCCCAAGGGGTTTAAGCAACAGATTCTGGGGATGCCAAAGGTTCCCTGCCCCCCAGGTTGGAATTTCTTTGCTCTTTAATTAAAGAGAGAAATAACAGACACATCTACCACTGCAATCTTTTAACTCTCATGGTTGGGGCTGTCAGCATCTCATGTTTAAAAACATTGTGCTTTCTCTGCTGATGTGAGACCCCTCAGCTCCTCTCTTTTAATAGACTTGCACTGATTTATTTTAGTCCAGGCTGTGGCTGAACAAATTAAGGGATCCTCAGCTTGATGTCATACACAAGGTCAAATGGGGTTTGGATGTATCAGGAGGACCAGCAGTGATTTTTTGAAAAGTCTTTATCATTCAACATAATGTTTTTATTGTTAATAGGAGAGGTTTGGTGTCATTTACAGAAGGCAAAGCTTAACAGAGTTCCTTTTCCTCAGAATTCCCTGAAAGCATTGCTGTGGGATACAGCTAAGCCTCTAGAATTCACCTTTCACCATAGAGTGGTGTTTGCCAAGGCTTCAGTCCTGCAAAAATTGGTCCTTTCATAGCTTTATATATGTATTTTTTTTTTTACCACGAATGAAATGCTTGTCCTCATCAAAAAGATAAATTCCTTTCACCTTTACTGAGACCACTTCTCACCCCAATCTGCAAAGCAATGGTAAAAGTGTGTATATCCATATATACCTGTACATCTTTAAGATATCAGTCTAAACTGAGTGGACACAGGATCTAAATCTGCAGATCAGTGCTCTAATGATTACAACTCCTCATATGAGGAACATTAAGACCAAGTTGCCTGTTAGTTTGGGCTATAACTGTATCTACATGGGGTCAAATAATTCAAATTTATCCGAGAGACTTATTCCCCCCACTCTGTTCCCACTGGAAACAGGGAACATGTTTTCCAGACAATGTTTGGAGAGCAAAAAATAATTTTAAATCCTCTTTGTACAATATATCCTTGAGAAATACTATTAAGTAGAAGAGTGTAAAAGAGTTTGGAAGCCAGGAGGTTAATCCAGTTTGTAGACACAATCATGTGCTGGGATGGCAGGAATAAAGCTGATTAGAAACCCTTGATTGTCTACTGCCTTAATTAAGAGAAATTTACCATTGACCTGAGTGTCCTTTGAGCAATGCCCTAAATTTATGATGTGACACAGGCTATGAATGATACAAAACTAAAACATCACAAGACAAGTTGGATTTTAGTACCCAGATCCTTTTGTTTGCCAAGAAAGCTTTAGGTAAACTGTAGCACTGAGGAAATAAATAATAAATTCTGATTATTAATAATGGATTACATTTCTTGATCTTTCTATTTCACATTCAGTGACCTACCTGGCCTCCTCTAAGACTACAAAGATTACCTGCCAGCAAATGTCTTTTAATGGTTGCTTTTACTTCTTGTTTACCAGTGTTGTTGACCCCATTCACATCCTATGATGTAATTTTAATGGTGACTCTGTAATCAGGGAGTGCTTGTGCCTGAGAAAACTGTAGCCAAGGTTCAGAGCAACTCCAAAGCCTGCAAAGCAGCCTTGCCTCAACACAACTCTTTTTCCTTGCATGAGGAGGCCAAAGGGATGTAATCTTAGCTCAAGTGGTAAGCATGATAAGCAAACAGGGACTATTGATTACAGGAAACTAAGATCCCAACACACTCTGAAAAAATGTACCTATATGTGCCCCAAAAGTGCTTTATAGGAGGAAACTTTGCTATTAAGTCATCCCCACATCATTTTCACTACAAACCACACCAGCACTTGGCATCATCCAGCCAAGGGGATTGCAGTCTGACTGTAGGAGCCCTAACACTGAACTGAAACTGTTCAGTTAAAGTTACAGCTTCAAAGCACTGGTAAAAAAAGATATTGCCTGGATAGTTGTTGTTTTGTTTTTTTTTTCTACCCACTACATGTGCCACATCGTTGTCATTACCTACAGTGGTGAAAAATCAAGAAAAATTAGGACTCTGAGTACTAATCTCAGCATCAGGGTTTGTGTCATTCATCATCTGATAAGAATAGGAATAATAGTGTCAACTATAAATTTAATTATTTCTTTTGTATCAACAGATACTGCTACACACACCTAGGGCAGGCAACATTATCTGTATAGGAATTTTGGGAAGAAAGTTAAAAGTAGAGAAGATTTGCACAAGAAAACCTTACGTCCATTTCCTTGTAAATATTCTACAAAATTATCTCCAAAGTCAGTGCACTGCAGCAATAAGCTATTCTGAAATTAAATTATAGTCACCGAGAGAGAGATCCAAAATAAAAAACACCCAAAAAGAAATTGATTTAGCATTTGAAAGGAAATTACACTTGTGAATTTATTTTTGCTGATAAAAACTATTATGCTTGACAATTTGCTGCAGTTCTTATAAAAATACAGTTAAGGAAAAATTTATGAGAATACAAACAGTGTAAACATTAGCAAACTTTCTTTGGAAAGGACCAAAGTGAATTCCCTTATACGTGGGTGTATCCATTGCTCACATAACCCGTATGCATCCATGCATATCTAATTGTGAATAATTATATCTATATATCCTGAACTTCTGCAGAGCTGGCAACAATCCCCTGCAAATGGGAAAGCCCATGGATTTGAGCAGCTCTCACTGCCACTTATTGGATTTCTGTGGTCAGAGACAATGAGAAAACAAGAGAAGGAGGCACCAGGGAGAAAATTACCCAAAGCCAGGCAGCAGCATCAAGGCAGACATCAACAGAACTGGCAAAAATCAGCACAATTGGCTTCCAGAGCCAACTGGCAGCACAGGCCTTGCAGAGGGAGGTTCCAGTTGATGGATACAGGTTTTTCCATACTAATTATCTCCATATAACCTTCAACCATGTCCATTTGAGTAATTGACTGGGAAATCGTATTGGGGAAAGCGAGGAAATATCCCTGGTGTTTAACCCCAGGGGAGAAGCAGCAGGGATGAAGCAAGAGGATGCTGAAATGAGGACACTCAGTCTTCTCTCAGCACAGAGGTGTCTGAAGCAGAGCTGTAGCTCCCAGTGACAGCAGCAGCCACTTCTCTGATGCCTGCTAGGCTGTACCACTGATCCAATGTGAACTTTTGTGATTTAAGCTATTGAACTGCTGGCAATTAAAACCAGTCAAAGTGAAAATGGCCATTTCCTTCTGCTGCTTATCATGCTGACCATTACTGTCTCATGTTTCCTTGGTAAATATGTCTGAATCCCCCCCCTAAGTCTGCCTGTGCTTTTGTTTTCTAGCACTGTGCAAATGAACAGTAACAAAAAAAATGCAACAAAAACAAAACCCCAGCAATGGGAGCATCCCCAGGACTGATGAGAAGGGAACAAGGAACTTTTGACAACCTGCTCAAACATCAGGAGGGTAAAATTGCCTTTTTCTTTTGTTCAGTGACTTGTAACTTAGAGATTTCCAGCTCCCCCTTCTTAAATGTAAGGAAATAAGCAGTTTTCCCTCTCAGGAGAGGAACTCCAGGAGGCCCTTTAATTCTCAGGGTCCACAGGCTGCTTTATGGGACCTGCTCCAGCCCTTTGACAGTGGGATGGAGCCAACTGTGACAAGTAGTTGAGAATGCTGTGCACACAACCTTGGCAATTTAATTACACCCAAAACAGTTATTTAATCAGGATATCAGCTTGAAACAGAAAAAAAACCCAACCACAACTGTTTTTTCCTCTTCCTCCCCACACCTCCAGAATCATCTGATGAATGTGTAAAGCAGCAAGGTGATAATAGCTGTTAGCTCCTGCTGTGCAAAAGCTTCATTAAGCTGTTGCTGAACTCTGCTGTTATATCCTTCATGCCATCTCTCAACAGCTTCAATCTGGTCTGGCTATTGATAACCTGTTATTCTGATAGCTGAGCCAGTCAAAACCCCATCTATTCATCCTCACCTTACCCTAGCAGAGGACAGAAATGCTTTTCCACCTTTGTCAGAGACTAGTTAGCTTCTGAATTTAAGCTAATTACCTGAATAACATCAGAGATCCAAGTGAAAACAATTTTCTAAAGTCACACAGGAAGTTTATAATGGGAGAGGGGAAGATACAAGATCTTTCTGGTCCCAGACCTGCATCTGAACCAATGACCTGTTCTCCCTTCTGACTCAGAAGGCCAGAGTTTCAGCAGGAAAACAAAGCAATTCTCTCTCTTTTTTTTTTTTTTCCAGTCCCAGAGTCATAAATCACTGAAGCATTTGGGGATGAGCCACTAACCCAAACAAAATTCAGCACAGTATTTTTGACAACTTCATGGCTAAAGAAGCTGAGCTCAGATACAGAACAGCCTCCCCCTGACTCCCACTCCCCAATCTCGATGGTGTGGCTGGCCAAGTGATCTGCAGGAACACCCCGGGGGGTTCTGAAGGAGGCTCCTCACAGCCAGAGAGGAGCAGATGGAGAGCTCCATTCCATTCCGTTCCGTTCCGTTCCTTCCTTCCTTCCTTTCTTTCCTTCCTCCCCTAAGCAAGGAGTTGTTCTTAGTGCCTGGGTTGAGGACCTACAAAATGCTGCCCTTCCCAGGCAGGTGGCTTATTAACACAGCTGCAAATGCTTCTACAAGGTGCAAAACAGCTGAATGTGATAGCACAAAGAAGTTGGGGGGACAACTTGTTTTCTGCTTGGTTTTATTACCTAAACTGCTCTACCAGGTGAAACAAATTACAAGGAAAAAGAAAACAAGATCCAGTGAAACAGTTCTTCTTTTCTTCACCCTTTCTCACCCAGACCAATCAAGCTGTAGGACACATTTTTGAGGGATAATATTCCCAGCTCTGCTGCAGGATTCTTTCCTGTCCTGTGTCTCTACTTAAGCAATAGTTCAATAGTTGCTTTTGCAGAATAAAGAGAAAAAAAAAATCAGTTCATTTTCCTCTCCAAAGAAATGTAAACCAAATCCCATCTCTGAGAACACTGCCCCAACCCCCATCATCTGTTTGTCATCTGTTTGAGTATATTAACACGGGCTGAATTCACAGAATAGGAGAGGAAAAAAATATTCACTCTAGAATCTGGTGATTTATTCTGGGTACTTTTAAAGGTTATTATTTGAAGACTTCAACTTGTTCAGCCATTCTGTATTTAACCCCACCAAGGAAGAAGGGGAAAAACCCCAAGGTGGCAACACTGGTGGCAACAAAGGCAGAAGCTACAAAGGAGGAAAGGCAGAGAAGAGAACAGGAGATGCTCCATTTTATACTTAAGTTTGGTTCCATGGAACTTAGCTACTCAGGAAATTCTGTCTTCCACATTTTTCTCTATCACATAGGCTTAAAAAAAAAGTGGTCACCCTATCACTGCAGCAGAATGTGGGCAGCTCTTCATTTCACAGAAATGAGTTGCAATACTCAGAGGATGGGGGTGAGGCACCCACACCTGCAGAGGTGCACTGAGTCCCTCTCTCCTTCTCCTCCCTCTCTTCTGGTCACTACTGAACTCTTTACTCCAGCAGAAGGCACCTGCCCAGCCTATGCAGCATCCCAAGCTCAGCAGCAGGGATGGCCATACTGTGGGGACACAAGTTCTTCACATGGAAAAATCTTTCCATGCAAAATGTTGGAGCAATATGGATAAGCTGGATGGATGTTCTCCACTTCTTGGTCACCTGGATGGCTGCTTCCATACCCAGGCCCTAGTCCTGTCTGTTACCTTCCATGGTACATTTAACATTTGCTGCAGTATATTTGGCATTTTTTGCAGATTTCCCCATATACCTTACAGTTCAATGTTTCTGTTGGATGGATGTTCACTGTAAACATATTAATCATCCTGAACTCTTCCCAGATCCAGCTGCAGGTTACACACCATTCTGTAGAATTAATGTGTATTCAAATACAGAAGTGAAAAAAAAATGTAAGAACATTTAACTTTGATTAATTAAACTGTATTCATTTAACAGATGGTGTGTTCTGACACCCACCAGGCTTAGGTTTAGATTTGTGATGCTTTAAAGAGGGATCACTGCCTCCATTTCCACATAAATTTTGCATCTCTACACAGCCCAGATGTTCGAGTTGCCTTTTTTTTTTATTTTTGTCTTCAGCTCATGGTTGGTAAGGACTGATTCAGTCCTGGGACTTGGCAGGAGTTTGACACGAGTGCCTTATAAATCTGAATGCTTGGGAAGGAGCCACTATCTCATTGTATGCAAACAAATCTTGATCTTTAAGTATCAATACAGAAGGATTTAGAGGTGAATCTCTTTTCTACTACTAAAAGATTTATTGGCATAGGGAACCCCTGCTACACTTGAGTTATTTCGAGGGGAAATTTCTGAGACTTCAAAGAGATTTCTTGTTACAAAATTAATTCAGAGAGAAGCCATACTCTGCCTTTACAATCTTCCTAGAGGGACTCTAATAACAGATGTTTTCTTCTTGCTTCTCTCGTTGACCAACACTGATGTTGTACACTGAAATACTGTGGGATAAATCACACCTTCCATTCTAGTACACACTTCTGATTATGTCTGATGAAGAAATAGCTGGTGTTGAACTTCTCTTGGGTGCACTAAAACACCTTATTTCTGATAACCTGTGCAACACTACCAACAACGAGCAGTTATTATTTATTTAAGTCTGTTTCTCCTACATTTCCCACTGCTGTAGCATCATCTATTAACCACCTATAATTACAGACTATTAGGACCATGCTTATCCAGCCTCAAAACAGCCAAAAGACTCATGTTGTGACATTAAAAACATCACCCTTGTAAGCTGGAATTACAGTGCTAGAGGAGTATATTACCACGGGCTAAATTCACAGAATAGGATAGGAAAAAAATATTCACTCTAGAATGTGGTGATTTATTCTGGGTACTTTTAAAGGTTATTATTTGAAGACTTCAACCTGTTCAGCCATTCTGTATTTAGCCCCACTAAGGAAGAAGGGAGAAAAACCCCAAGGTGGCAACACTGGTGGGAACAAAGGCAGAAGCTACAAAGGAGGAAAGGCAGAGAAGAGAACAGGAGATGCTCAGATTTTGGCAGCACTGGAATCAGCATCCGAGGCAGATCTTGTGTAAGAGAGATGGGTCTCTCCATAGGATTACTTAAAATTATTAGGCTTAATTGTCTGAAATGAGTAAGAAATAGTTGTGTAATGAAAATTCAGTTATGTTCTTGATGGTTTAAAATTTTAGGCAGCTGAGGCAACAAGGCTGCTGAAGGTAGTTAATCAAGAAGACTGTAATAGAAATAATTTCAAATTTTTTGTCCATTTTTCTCAAAATAAAGACAGAAAATGGGAGCTAATAATTCAAACAACTCTATTGAATAAGCCTGGGAATTGTCATTTTTTAACTCCTCCTATGCAGACAGCTAAATCATTCTGTATCAGTGCCAAGATCTGCCAGCACCACATTGCTGTTCCTGTTTTAAAATGCTTCGTTTACCAAGGGATAGACTGACAGGGATGCTCTGAAAGCACTGCAAGGGAGAGCACTGAAACTATAAAGACAAAATGCAACTCTAAATACATTACCTCACATTATATAATTCTTTGAAATATATATATATATATATATATATGTATATAAGTATGTTTGAACCACATCACTGCGTCAAATTTTCAGGACATCCCTAAGGAATTTTAAATTTTTAATTTTTTTTTGAGGAACCAAATCACTTGTTCAGTAGGTGTCCTTTGGGTCACCTATAATAAACTCCCCAAAAAAAGCAGGAGAGCACTAAGCAGCCTTAGTCATCTGTTGGTATTTCAGGAGCTGCCCAAGGCAGCTGAACTTTGGGTCTCTGCAGAAGGTGGAGGTGCAGCCCTACATCTTGTTGGGTTGGTTTGGATTTGTAAAGAAGACATAATGTGTCCCCCAGGTACATGCACAGATGTTGAATGAGGACTGCACTAAGGGTCTATGGTTAAATATCAGGTTTTCAATATTAGCTACCAACATCAGGGCTTGGTGAATGTGAACTGGCAATGCATGCAGTTGGGGTGTTGGGTTTTTTTGGTGGTTTTGGGGGGTTATGTTTTGGGGTGTGTTTTTAATCAGCAGCAAGCACTTAAAGTGCTTTAGTCTCTATGGTGGCACAGGTTTTGACTAGGGAGATTTCATCTTTCTATCACTACACAGGGGCACAGTCTGAGCAACTCTCTTAGTAAAGCTATTATTTTGTTTCTGATATTTACATGGCATGGCTATGTAAGCCCATAAAACTTCCAAAATGCAGACATAAAACCCTTGATTGCCTGGAGGCCAAGCCAAGTTCCTATTTGGGTAATTGCATTCTGTCTATTTAAAATTCACATGTCAATTTTCAGTTTGATATTGATTGGGCTCCTCTTCACTTTCTCACACTAAACCATCTGCCCGCTTTCAGACACTTCCTGCACTTTATCTTCCAGAGAGTTGCATTTCAGCTCATGATAAAGGGGATGGACAGGAGATGTCCAGGCTGCTCCAGTGGCACCAGCAGTTAAAGCAATTCCTGGGCTGTCTGATAAAGCCAGTTTGGCTCCTGCTGCCAAGGAACTCCAGCTGGGAGGTCACCTCTGCCTCCCCAGAGTGACCTGATCCCTGCCAGTTTCACCCCAGGAAACAGCTGAGAGGTTTTTTTCTTTCCCTTTTTGGCATCAAGTCCCTCTAGAAACATGTCCTGGAAGGAAGCTTGTGCATAAAACTAAGCTTTGCACCCTGCTGTGCTGGCAACCATAGCTCATAAAATTCTGCTGTCCCATCCCGAGCTGATGTGGGTTGTGGTTGTACTGCTCCCCTTGCTCCCATTGAAAAGCTGTTCCAGACTCTTCCTATTTTAGTGGAGCAAACTGACCTCAGAAGGCCTGAAATGATAATTAACTTCCCTGCTCTTGGATTGTCTCCGCCTCTGGATTTTAATATTCCAAGAGAATACATTTCACTCGAGTGTGAACTTTGCTGCACAAGAAATGTACAGCTCAAGGGTCCCAGGCAGCAGGTGGGAAGGTCCCCAAGTGCTCAGCTGGGGAGAGGAAAGATTTATTTTCCCCTTGAAAGGGGAAAGAAGGATATAACACCCATATCTTGCTGAATATATTTCTAATGAACTGTTGCTGATCTGATGCACGAGAAGAAAGTCCTGGAGCCAACAGGCAACAGGATGTTCTCCTGACATCATGGCAAATCCTTAGTAGCAGTGTTTTATTCCAGCTTTCTTTTCCGTGCATGCCTGTAATGCCCACAGGAACCCCCCTGTGTCAACTCTCTTGTGTCCTGGTCCTTTTATTTTTAATTATCCTAAGTCAACACCACTTGCAAGAACTGGCTCGAGCCACTCAGTGCAAGCTTAACTTTGTGTGTGCTGTCCTCACTTGGAGTCCTTTTTAAACACAAGATAATTATCAGGAAAATAAATACAGCTACAAATCAACATGCTGTGCCCTTGGTTGCATTTGGCCACCTGAAAGCTGTGGCTGTAGTCTGTCAAACCAGTGAGATTTCTGCTGCACAAAGTTGTCACCTCCCTGTCACCTCCCTGTCCTGTCGCAGCAGTTGTCCCTCTGCACATTTCTTTCTCATTTGGCTGCAGAGATAACCAGGCTCATATTTGCTGATTAAAGCTGGCTGAGATGTTCCATATAGTTTATAATTCCCCATAGGTAACCCTCATTCGTGTTTAAAATTTGCTGCAAATCTTCTTTATTAGTAGAACAAGTCTAGCAGTGCAAGAGCTGTAGTGTTTAAAGCTTTTGGTGCATGGGGGTTTTTTTTTCCTGGGGTTTAAGATGATTTTTTATTTTTGTTTAACAGAGGAGAGAAACCCACACATCCCATTCACTCAGATAAGAAATTTAGAAATGTAGTCCAGGAAAAGCACCACATCTATTACTTTAATAATAACAGGTATGACATATTCAGTGTTCTTTTTGTCCTGATGCCTGTTTACCTTGCACTAAATCTTGGTTCTTAAATATTAACAGCAGGTGTAAATACTGAAGATTCACAGGCACTGACATAGCTGCAAAAGCAAGATTATCTAGTGACATTCCCAGCAAACTGTCACCTCTCCTTTCCAGGTCAGGTATTTGTTACCCATTTTTATAGCATTTGTAAAAATAAACAAGCAGATATATCTGATAGCAACACAGTAGTAAGATGTAAAAAACTAAAAGAATTCAAAAGAACAGTAGGAAACAGCTCTGATAAACCTGCTGGCAGCACATTTAGCAACCTATTTACTGAAGTTCTTAACCTGTAATCTTAATAGCAGAGTGCAAAATAAGCATCAGGCCTTGGGACATGGGGCAAAGCAGTTCAAACACTGGGAAGAATTGGGGCCAATTGTCTCTGTTCAAGCAATTAAGATAACATTTCTTTATATTTTTTTGATTCTTGGATTACCTTGATATATACAACACACTAATGCTCCTGTAACAAGAAAAAAGTTATCCAAAGTGGCCTGTAATATCCTGAAGTGGGGGCTCTGCTGGGGCCCTGTGCTGGAATATACTTGGTCCTGTTGGGAACAAACTAGAACTGGAGAGAAAAAAAAAAAAAAACACCAAGTTTTGTTTTGTGTTTTTTCTGGGAGAAAATTAAGTTTTGAAATATGCAAAATTGTCCCTCTATTTTTGTTTTGTTTAGCTAAGGCCTGTTGGGGGAAAAAAAAAAAAAAAAAAAAAAAGACTCAATTAATGGCCACAGAATAGCTCATTGAAACCCAGGCAAGGCAAGAAATCTAGTGATGAAGGGAAAATAAAGTTGAATTCTTGTGTGAACATTGCTTTGGAGCAAGGTAAAGTGTAGTTAACAATGCTATTGCTAACTATCTGAAGGCTCATTTTGTGCCTTTGGCTGTGAACAAAGCCCTCAAAAGGCAATTCAAAAGCCTGATAGAGGAGACAATCACATCATCATTTCCCCAGTTAGGGGCAGGCAATGATTCTGTGTATTTCCAGAGTGATGAGGAGGTTTGTGTAGCACACACAGCCAGCAGAAACCCCAGGCTTGGATGTGGATTGGCTTCCAGTTCCAAAACTGGAACTTAGATTTGCTGAGCTGGCAAAAAGGGTGTGATTGCCAAAGTCTGACCCATCTTCAAAAATCATCTCACTGTTGAGGTGCACTGCTGGGAGCCTGAGTACAGCTTGGGAGGGGGGGAAAGAAGAGGAAAAGAAGGTTTTTGGTGTCACTGGCACATTGGATAAGATTCTGTAAGACTTTTTAATGGGACTGTGTCTCTAGAGAAAGGGGACAATCTGAAATATTTAGTATGCCAAGGAGTTAAGAAAAGGAGGAATTATTTATTAAGGAATTAATTTGGGTTATTTATGAGCGTTCTAAAAACATGCCTCAAAATTCTTGAAAATTAAAGCATCAGCATGCTGAAAACATGTTTTCAATATGCTATATCTGAAAACTTTAGAAACCAGATGCTTTTAGGTAAGTTAAAGTACTGTGGAAGACAGATATTTCTTCTAAATCCCCGTAACACAAAGGCTGTTGGACTGGAAACAGAGCACCAGTAGCAAGCAGGGATTTCCCAGACAGATTTGAACTGGAGCAAAAATAGTGCAGATATCTAAACTGCACCAGATGCTTCTAGATAACCCTAACATAATGAGCACGAATATCTGCACAGATAGGGAAGCACAAACACATTTTGAAAACCTTTTTTTTTTTTTTTTTCTTCTTACTTTGGCAAGTAAATACATTAATAACTCAAGTTTGTGCTCATCCCCTACTTAAAGTTAGCATTTCTTTTATTAAGATGTGGCATCTAATCTTCACACAGCAGTCAGCTCTTTTCCTCCTCTCTCCTTTTTTTCTAAAGCTGTTCTTTCATATAGAGCTTTGAATTACTCCCTCTTTCACCATCAGAGTGGAGGCAATGAAACATGTCAAAAAGATGACTGGAGCCCAACAGGTCCTAACAGAAGTGCTTTTGTTCTGCTATAGCAACATAACTTAAATACTGAAGGAACTTTCTTTTTTAAAGATCTTTATTTTATTAAGAGGGGGAGTAGAGGATCTGAAATCCCTTGACATCATCAGTGTTCAATCCCACTGAAGAGACCCTACAGACTTCTCTAATTATTCACAAAACATTTTGAGCAGATGTCCACTAAATGAATTATCTGCTCTTTGCCAAAAACTACATTTGGCAGGCAGTGTATCAGGTAAGGAAAAAGAGATGTTGAAAACATGAATAAAACATGAAGAGAAGAGCTTAGGGCATTTTGGTCCTCATAAATTCAGGAGCATCCTTTGGATCTGTAGAGGTGGGGAAGGTGGGGTAGGGTTCCCATATGAAAAGATGCTGAATGGAGTCAGCTTTGGAGGAAACACTCTGAACAAGCTTTTCCTCACATTAGTGGCAGCATCACTGTGCCAAGGGGATGGGGATGGCAGCAGTTTTCAGTGTCTGCCACTGGAGGCAGAGAATATGGACTTCTAGCATCCTTCTGAGCCCTGCAGGTCACAAATGCCAGCATCATGGAGTTTTCATTTTAGCAGAAGTTGTTATTACCTGTAACTTTTGCTAATCTGCCATTGGCAAGCATATCCTTTTATAATTCAGCCTTAGTTTGAGAATCCAATGAAAAATACTCAGTCCCTTTCTATTAGGAATGTGCATGAAGCTTTCCTCATGAGAACAGGCTCATCAGCACTGGTAAGACCACAAAAACACAGCCCCTATCCTATAAAAAGGCTGAATATTGCATTTAGTAAATTTGAAAATAGAAATTCTACTCATGGATTATAGGTTTTAAACCCATCACCCTTCTGTTAGCTCATATAGGTCCAAGATTCTCCTTTTAAAAGCAACCTGTATGGCATCATTTCAGACAGTTTGATACAGAATCCAACCAAAGAAAAATATCAGTTATTTGAGAGGAAGGAGAGTCCCAAAGACTTTGTATGGGGTGAAGGTGCATTATGTTCTGTACTCTTTCACTGCATAATAAGCACTTTATACTATTGTAGGAACAGGTATTGTCCTGCATCCATACCAAAATCTTACCATGTTGGACAAAATGCACTAGTTTGCTCTTTTGAAGAGAAAGGACCTGTGAAGAGAGACCATTCCCAAGAACAGTAAATCTGAACATCAAGAAATATGAATTCGTGATTTTGGCATAGGGAAAAAATTGCCACATAGGAAAGTGGTAGAGGAAAAGATGGGAGGACAGAATGATTTGAAAATTTTTATTCAAAGGAATTAATGGGAGGGTAACTTCATAAATAACAGACCAGATTTACAGCAATTGCTTTAGAAGAAGCAATAAATTAATGCCAAGCAGAAGTCTCAAGCAATAGTTTTGACCTGCTCAGTGGAATCTTTGTAGTTACTAATTTATACATGATTATACATAGCTGGGATGCCCAATTATAACAGCTGAGTTCCAGAAATGACAACATTCTGCTTCCTGGAGGGATCTGCAATTTATTCCATTACCTTGAACCTGTGTTATGCAACGTGCCAAAATAAAATTTGCAAATGTTCTTGTAAATCCTCCTGTATATGTGAAGGAAATGTGTTAAGGGGATTAAAAACATGGGAATTACTGTTTTAATACATTTGACTCATCCACAAGGAGACAATAGAAGGTTTTCAGCCACAGAAAAGCCTCTTAAATGTATGTAAAGAGTTCAGAAAAGATTTTTCTATCCTATTGTCTTCATGAAAGGAACAGCAGCATGGCCTCTGCTAGAAAGGCCAAGATTAATTTATTTACCAAAGAAATCTGATGGTTTATGATGTTTTGCATGATTTATCTCATTTAAGCATTTCCTGACTGCATTAATTTGTGTGAAGTCTTTTGCATAAACTCCTAGCAGAAGTACCTCCACTTCCAAAAGTGTGGCTGGTGCCACGTTTCCCTGCACTTGGAAATTTCCAGCAGAGAAACTTATCTCAAGTCTGGCTAATGGTTTTATTTTTTGTGTCTTAACTCTTGAAACTGCTATTAGGATAATAAGTGTTTGAATAAAAGAATAATCTATTTATACTGAATCAATAAAGTGTTGCCATGGGAAAGATGAAGCTCTAAAGAGGAGATTTCCTGGAGGAGAGGGTTTTCTAGGGGAGAGAACAGCTCAGACCCACTTGGTTGTCTCTCTTGCTGTCTCACTGCTGTTGTTCATGTTTTCCTCAAGCTTGCCTGGTTCAAGGGAAGGATTCTCACTGAGCAACAGAAACTGTACAAATTCCTTGCTAGGATGATCTTTGAGGGTTACATATGTTGGAAAAGGGAGATCTGTGTGAGTGGCAATGCAACAACCCAACTTAGAGAAAAAGTTCTGTCGAGGAGTTGATTGTGGAGGATCTATCAGGTATGCTGGAGAGTTTTGTATGGGGATGTGCTAGCTACAGGATTACACAGAGAGGCTGAAGGGCAGAGAGATGATGATGAAGTGATCAGCTTGCTGGTCTCTGTTTTTTCTCATAGCTTTGTTTTCAGTATAACATTGCACCCATGACTTCATTTCTGCTTGGATGGTCTCAGCTATGGAATGTGCATGGAAATACATTTCCACATTTTTCTGAGATTTAGGGAGGATATTAATAACTGTGACATGTGGAATTAATGTCTTCTCTTGCTACTGTGAAGAGTACCCCATCAGCCTGTAAAGCACAATTGGTGATGGAGTGAAGCATTTTGCTATGGAGCCATGCAGGATTTTTCATAGGGGGTCAGCAAAGCTTTAGGCACCAAAGTGATACAACAAGTAGTTTTGTTCTACTCCTCTCTGCCTCCCTACAAAGGCAACGTAGCTAGATTGTAAACCCAGTGCAAGGACATGGTTTGTGCTACTCTGCATTTTCTGTACCATGAGCTGAAGGTGCCAGTTTGGCTCACTGGTCTCTTGCTGCCTCTGAATTCAGTTTACAAGGAAACGAATTGGAACAAAGCCAAAGATAACCCTGCATGTCAGAAGTGGTATCTTCAAAGTGATTCTGGATGCACAGGCAGCCAAAGTTCAGTCCCTCTTCAAAGTCCTGATGCAGGTATTGTAATGCAGATTACATCGATTTGCCACCAGTTACTGACAGCTAGCAGGAATCTTTTAGAGATTCTCCACAGTACACCTGGCATAAAAAGCTCCCTGCACAAAAAAAGAAGCTGTACTTTCATGCAGATGATCCATGCTAAAAATAGTGCTAATGATATCATCAGTGCAAGGCAAAATTCAATTTTGGATGATATGTTTCATGGCTATGACAGGATTCATCTTACAGAAAAAATACTGTACCTACGTTCAAGCTTGTGAGTGATGCCACTGGCTTGAATGCATGCTAAATACTTGCTGTTAATTTTTTAGTAACTAATTTCTTGCAGAGAAGCAACAGAAACTCTGACCTGCAATATACTGACAGTAAGGTTGCTGTGGTCCCAATCCATCCTTGTGCAGGACATGCAGGTGCATGATGAATGAGAGTTGACAAAATTCTACAATAAATACTCAAAATACCAAAACAGTGACTACAGGAGTATAGAAGAGGTCCTGTCCAGGGCCATGATTCAAACCAGCATTTCTATTTACAGATACAATAAGAGTAATAGAAAAGATTAACTTTCATAGGAAATTGCAGTTTCTGTGTGTAAGTGCATGGTTTTATGAAGCTCAGTTTCCTGCAGGCTTTCTCTTTCTGCATCCAAGTTACCAGAACAGCTTTAGATTGCAGGTCTCTTCAGTCCTGTTGGGGCACTCTGGACACAGAGCTCCCAGGACTGCTTCCCACTGAGGTCTCTGTTTATGCCAAGATGTCTGGGGGGTTCAAATCCAACCAGGGCACAAGCACTCTGAGCTGCAGGGTGTTTTCCATGTGCATGTAAAGACACCCCCAAGACTCTGGGACCACACCTAGGTGATGGCCATAGCCCCAGACACAGGTTTGCTTACCAGAGGTGTGTTCTCCAAAGCCTGGTTCTGGGGTGGAGGAGGTGAAAGTGACTTAGATGTAATTTACTGTTTGTCCAACTCCGTAAAATATGCCCTGTCCTTTCCAGCTCCTCATCAGCTGAGAACTACATGATGCAGCCTTCCTACAAAGTGTCATGCACTGCTGCAGAGCTGCCTGAGTGGCAAAAGATGCTTCACTTGCTGAAGCTGCAGGTACCAGTTCAATGGGAGCTCACCACTAGGATCTGTTTCTTCCCCATTTCAGTGGGTACAAATGGTTCTGAATGTAAGAGAGCTGCCAGCAGTCAGGGCAGAGACTAAAAACCTGAGTGCCTGGCCTCTGCTGAACCCCATGTGCTTTTCTTCCTTCCTGATAAGACCTCACAGCCTAATGACACTATCTCAAAAATAAACCCAACCAAACCAACCTACAGCAAAGCCAAAATTAACAAACAGCAGAAACCAAAATAAATGCAGTAAAGTTATTCAAATGACATTTAATTAAAAAAACAAAAAACAAAAAAAAAACAATACAATGTGATTATGAAAGGAAATGGAAGAAAACTAAATCATCGTTCTGCTTCTTCGATCCTCTTCAGGAACTTTGGCTCAATGTCTGAGTTCCACAGAGTTGTTGTCATTTAAAAGTTGCTATCACATCTCTGGCAGCTTTATTTTTACCTTTTTTTTTTTTTTGTACACTCATACCCTATTGCAGTCAGAGCAAAGCCCTGTGAGAAGTCCCCTTTGCTACAGCTGCAGTTGCTGCCTTGGCTTTCAAGTGGCCCCTTCCCAGCATTATTCACAAGACAGCTTTATTGCATTTGGAGAGCTGATCATTAACTGCCACCAAAGCCTTGGTATACCAAGAAGAAGGAGTGACATCCCCACAGCTAAACATGCAGAAGCTGTCAGCCAGAAGATCACATAGTTCTCCTTGCTCAAATATCACAGCTGCTGATAATGCCAGCGCCGTGGTCCCTGGTGGCAGAAGCTCTGAGATGTCAGAGATGTCACTGCAAGGAGTGTGGCACCAGGGTGCTGGCAAGGTGACAGTCTGGGTTTGCTCTGGGTAGCTTTAACCAGCTGTTGGCAGAAGAAAAGTTACATCCCATTTTACATCCCCTTTGAGTCCATGGCATAAAAGGAAGCTGGGGAGCTTTGGAAGCAATACAGCAATGGGCACTGGCACCCTTTGCCAGGGATGAGAACTCTTTTGCTTTGTACCATATAGTCCAGTTAGGGCCACAAAAATTACCAGTACTACCTGTTAAAACAGCTTGGTATTTCCTCAGATTTTCAAGTTATGGTGTGCAAAGCTTTATTTTATAATTTTTCAAATAGCAAGAAGCCTTTGACTGTCCTTTGCTTTCTTTCATTAAAAATAATAAAATATTCTACTTTTAGCACATGCACATCTACTTTTTAAAATTGCATCTAAAGCTGATAACTGTGATCTGGCTTAGCTTCTCTGACAACAGTGGGCAGACAAAAAAATAACTGTGATTAACTCAAGGCTCTCTATTCTGCATGGAGGGCTTTCTTCAGTGTTTGTGCCTTGTACCATTGTCATAGGCATCTCCTTTCCCCCCCCCAGATACCTACTGAGACTTGGACAACAGTTTTCAACTTTCTGACTGATGAAGACTGCAACAGGATTGGGTTTTCCAGTGTAATTTAAAGAATGAATTACTTTTCCTCTATATTTATCTGCCATCTTGCCCTGTTATAAACTACTCCATGTACTCCATAGAGTTAACAGTTGTTCACAAAACACATCTGAGCCTGTGGAAGTCTGGAAGTCTGTAAACTCCAGGTGTGTTTCTACGTTCTGAGCACTTGCATGACTTAAAATCCACACTGGAGGTCCTTGTTTTACTGGCCCACACCTACAATTGTAATAGAGCTACTCATCGATTGGGGGAAATTAGGTAAAACATTATTACTGATCTTTGCTAATTGCATTAACTCTCAGGATATCATTAAAAAGGTAAGGAAGGATATTACCAAAAAGATTTATCCAACAGTGATGTTTTCCCCAACAACTAACTTCAAATTTTCAAAGTTCTTGCAGATAGTGGAATTAAGGAGAAAGAATTATAAATGTGGGTACACAGGCAACCTGCAACTATTTAGCAAAAAATCCTGATTGGGGTTAGGAGTTTAACCAACACAAAGGCACTAAATTCAGATAAAATTAACTTTCATTGACAAATGTGAAAAAGACAATCAGGATATTCTGAACAACTAGCAAAGGTTTAATCTGAATACTATTGAGAAGGACATAAATAAATGAAGAAAGAACAGATCGCCAGCTGGAACCGAGTAGCTTTGTGGAGGTTCAGAGGTTGTTTTCTTTCAAAGAATAGAAAGAATTTAATGTCTGAAGTCAAAGTTAGACTCAATCAATACATTCAGGGCTCTTGAGAAATTTTGAGAATGGTTTCCTACCTGTAGTGATTTAGGGCAGTCAGGCATGTAAAAAGATCGAATTGGTTGTGAGAAATCAATGATCTTCCCCCCTAAAGATTCCCACTGAAATGAAAACTTGCCAATTACAATGGGAGTTTTGATAGGGCCAGCAGGAGAAGGATGTTCCAGACTCCAAGAAACAGCATGGGAAATGTAATATCTATTCTTTTCCTGTGCCATTAGGGTGGGAGCCAGAGGCCTGCCATCTTATCTTAAAACTCCAGAGTCTCTCTCTCCCGTGGCAGATTAGCAGTGGTGACACAAAAGCAAATAAGCAGAGCTCAAGCGTGCATGGGATGATCAGTCTCCAGCTTCTGGCAACATCTGGAGATGTCTGCCCCTGCTCAGCAGGTAACTGCAGTGCTGCTTCATTGCAGCCCTTCAAATCTCTTGTCAAAACTCCCTTTGGACATAATGTGACAAAAAAAAACCTGACAACGCATAAATTTGCTGATGTTCCAAAAGTACAACTTACAGTCAGGATCTCAATTTTCTTATTCTTTCACCACAAAAGTCTGCTTTTTCTTGTGCTAAACACTACAGGCACTGGTCCACAGGGTTGTGTCTACACCAGAGGATGTAGAGGAGCAGGTCCATAGCTGGTGGGGGACACATTTCTGGGGCTTTTTACTGCAACATGGAACCAGTCTCATCCCATGGGCTGAGTGCCTGTTTCCTGATGGTATGCAGTAGGTGTGCTCCTGGGGGGACAGGACAAGCAATTTGGGCAAAGTGAGAGTGTTCCACATCATGAAACAAGGTGTGATACTGAGGGCCAGGAGGAATTCCCTTCAGCCAGTGCAGGAAGCTGGTACTGGCTCATGGCATGGAAAGCACAAGGGTGATCAGGCCTGGTTTTGCTGAAAAAAGGGAATGTAGGTTACCCCAACACTGCACAGCCCTTTCCAGACCCTCTCCTCCTCTTAAATTCCCCTCCATTCCAGCTTAGAAATTTCACTTTGGGGCTGCATCCTTCCCTGGCTTTCTGCTTGCTAAAATATCTCCTGCAGGGGTCTGAAGTGCAACCAAGCTGCTGTAGGGCTGGGGACAAAGCTGCAGGACCCCAGTATGGCCAGAAGGAAGAGTGGTCACCACCAACAACCCCCCCCCCAATTAAAAACCAAACCTGACTGCTGTGGCTTTGAATCAGCACTCAAGGATTTCTCCTAAAGGGAAAGCACATCCCCTCCCTCTCTTGCCTTCCAAGAGCAGTGTTGCAGAGAAAAGCCAAACAGCTGTGCTTACAGGATCTCACAGAGATTCCTAAAAGCTGATAATAAGGTTTGACAGTCATGTCATAATTGTTAACAATGCTATTGGAGATGTGCCAGCAACCTCACCCTCTCCCGCTGCTTGGCTGGGTGAGAGGAATTGCTCTCTGGCTTTAAGTCTGCAAAACCAAACTTGACAGAAAGAGGCATTTCTTACAAGAAGAAATGTAAAGCCATGTATTGTATCGTGCCAGATTACACAGTAGCCTGGAGGGACGGAGTCATGAAAGAGGAGAGACTACAGTGACACCACATTAATGTTTGCTATTTCTGCTCCCTGTGCATGCAGACATACTATGGAGTTAAAGCTGGTAGCAGCCTGATGGAGCAGCCCAGTGCCAAGGTTTGGCAGCAGATATTTGGTATGGTCAGGTTATTCCCAAGGAGATTCAAGCTTGCTGATGAGATCCTGCCTTCAGAACATCCATTGCCCGTGCTCTGGTACCACCATATCATACAGGGAAAAGTTTCTAAAAGTGTAATTTGGAACTCCTTGTACTCCTCTCCCATACAGCTATTTGTCCTGGTTAACATGCACCCAATAATGTAACTGTCAGAATAAATCACAGCAAATGATGCTTTTCTGGATGAGTCTCACAAATTTCAAAGCTCAAGGTTCTGGGATTGTTTCAGCCCGATGGAGAGGGCTTCTGAGTTCCTTCTGAAATTTGTTGACCCTCAGACAGCCATAACTCTTGGCAACCTTCACTGCAAAAGGAATCAAAATACAAATCAACCCCATAAAAAGTGACATGGGAGAACTATGTCCTTTTTGCCTGTGTTTGTAATTCTTTTTCGTTGGCCTTATTAGAACTCAGATAAGCAAACCCATGCAGATTTCTTCATGATCTGGTAATTACTACAGACTGTTGTTTATCTTATCATGGAAACTGTCAATAGACCTAATTAATGAATTTTTTTTTCTAGTCATGCAAATTTTAATTAACAGTTTATTAGCTCACAATCAAATTCCCTGGAGGTCTCAGTGAAACTCAGGGAGATACATTATGCATGTGCTCATGCTTTCTCCTAAATTTAGATAATTTCAGGCCCAGAATTATCACATCCATTTCACAGCACTGCAGATACAGCTCTGACCACTCCAATTATCTGCCTGCTCCAGAATACAGCAGCTGTAACTTAAAAACATCATTAAAAAGTTTATTAATTTCGCTGCACTGAGTGCCAACCATTTTACTGCAGTGCAACAGAAAATTATCTGCCACATAAGAAACCTTTAGCTCTTTTTCTCTCAGCTTGGCTCTCTAAAAGGACTTTCCAAAATTTGTAAAGATGAATAGTGGGGGCAGTTCAGAATCTGCACGGAAGTTTCTCTAAATCTCTGCAAGAGCAAGCAAGTATTTAAGGCAAGAAGCTGCTGGTTTTTGAAGCTCAGAAAAGAGAGGGCTGGCTGGGGACTGCAGCAGAACTACAGCTCTGTTTTTTTCTGGTAATTTCTGAAGGCTGAAAGTTTGTTTGTTTACACAGACTGTGTAAACTGTGTCTGCTGTTTCCCCTTGAGCAAGTTTTTGCTGGTAGCTCTGATAGCAACAACGGAATATAAACTTCCAGCTTCCCTCTTAACCCAAGAGTTCTGACAGTCTTAATATCCTGAGTGTTGGATCCACCTGACTTTCAGGCCAAACCCAGCACTGATGTTGGTTGAAGTGCCCACTGTGTCCCAGGATCATACAGGGATGCCTGACAGCCTGGTAGGGAGGGTCAGAGATGCAGTCAAAAGAGATGCCATGGGGCAGGGAGATGCCAGTATCTAATGAACAGTCTTTTGTGAAGTCCTTTTCTGCAGAGGAGCAGGGACCTCCACCCAGAGCTGCAACCAGGTGCAAGCCTGAGCAGGGAGAAGGAAGGGGAGAGGAGGCCACTCAGCCAAACAAAACGAGGTCCCCATCCCAGGAGAGCAACAGACAGAGCTTCCCTCAGCTCTGCTGCTCTGGGGCTGCCTGGGATTTTAACACCTGGTAGTAACCAGGTAGTAACCAGACTGGTTGATGCTAACCTCCAGCATGGTTCTCATGCTCCTGCTTTCATATCCCAGAAAATCCCACAGGGCTTTCCTCTAGCTTGGGTTTGGACTGGAAATATCTCCTTTCAATAGCACTGAAAGAAGAGAAAAGAAAGTCTGCTGCAGGAATGTTATTTTTCCGTGTCTGGGCTTGATTCTGTATTTACTGAAAGTGCTGAATTCCCACTGAATTCCCTGAGATCAGAGTAAGTCTGGCTGCTGCAGCAAAGCAGCCATAAACACTGAGTCTGCTTTGCAACTGGGATGCCCCCCGTCGTTTCAGGTGTAAAGGTTTTTCTGTGCTCTTTGAAAATGTGACTCGTCAGGAGCACGATGACACAATTATACCCGTCGCTTGTCATTTCGGGGTACTGCTGCTCAAACACCTGAAATCTGAAATGCAAAGTCTCTCTTTGAATGACAGAGGGCAGCTGCCAAGGCTGGCATCCTAAATATCATAACTCCATCAGCCCAGCCTGCAGGGAGCAATCCAGCAGCAACACTTGGAGCCAGGGTTGGGCTTTGGGATCTCCCAAATAGGTCCCAGAGAGGGTGCAGAGCCCTGGATAGGGAGTGCCAAACACTGGGAGCAGGTTTGGGTTTGTTTCCTGCTTTGAAGTCATGCAAAAACCTCCAACAGCAGTCAGTGGGACAGATGATGAAAATTATGGAGCTCAGTGATCTGCTGAGCAGGTGGAGGGGAAAAAAAAAAACCAACAAAAAGGCAAGTCCTGCACGCTGCTCCAAACACAGCCAGGATTTGGTTTAGAGGGTCACAGGCATTGCCCATGGTAAAAGCCACACTCTGGTTCACAGAAATATCAAATGTGTTTTGAGAAGTCAGAAAGTCTTTTTCTGACCTGCAAATGAACTGTTACAGTTCACAGGGTTTAACTAGCAAATGCTTGAGGGTATGGAAGAGGAAAGATAGATTCCCCATCTTTAGATAAAATACTAGTGACAAGACAAAAGGGACACAGGGGGGGTAAATGCCACTTTTCTCAAGTGTAATAAGGAGCCAGTGTGAAGTAACTGTTTGAAAACTGCTTCAAAGCCACTTAAGTCACTGAGACTTTTCATTTACCACTCATTTCAGTAAGCTTTTAATCAGAGCAATAAAAGGGAGACAAAAGCAGACTGATGGAAATTAAAGAGGTGTAATCAAACTGGATGTATCCATTTGGAAATGGGATATAAAATGGACTTTTTACTTTACACACCGTTTAATGATGATACTTTTGAAGATATTTGGAACAACAATCAAACATTCATTGGCAGAAAATACAATAATCTAATAGGTTTTTCAAGCTTCTGTGCAATGCTAACTATAAAATACATCACCCATAAATTAAGGTTCAAAAGGTGATACAGAATCAGAATATTAAATAAAAAAATCTTTCCCTAAGTTTAGTTAACTGTTAGAGCAAAATTTATTGCCAATCTGGCTACAACATCTGCACAACTAAAGGACTTGTTAAAGAAAAAATGAAACTTGTCTTCCTGCCAAAGTTTGGAGAGGCTTAAACAGAAATTAATATCCGCAAGAAATCCTGGAACATTTTTGAAAAATTATCTGGCTGGCAATGCCTGCTGCTTTTCAGAGAGGGGAAAAAAAAAGAAAAAAAGAAAAAAGAAAAAAAGCATATTTCACAGAGCACAAATGCTGGTGCTTTGATACAATTACTTTCAAACTTTGTGCTAATCATACTCGTTTCTAACAAAACAATCTGATACATTCTCTACAGAAATGGACTATAGGCTTTTGTATTCTCACGAAATGTCTCACATTTTGATGCTAAATCTATCAGGATGATAATCCAAAACCTCATTCTTACGTGGAAGTTGAAGATGACAACTCAAGATTTGGATCATAAATCCTCTCTCCAGTAGGTGTTCTGGAGGAATAGGGCAGTTGAGAAGGGCTGAAAATGCACACATGGTGCCTAAATACTGATAATTTGAAAAATCAATCATGAAAATGTAGAGAGATACTTCACTGCTGTATGTGCTATTCTCTCCTGCTGTCTGCCAGGAAAAAAAATGTGTTTGTGTGTGTAAAGGGCCAATTTGTTAACAGTGAATTCTGTGTAGCTGTTTGTTTTTCACAGCATCATGTTCAATGTTCCATCTGAAGACAAAAAACTTTGCTGCAAGTCCCAAAGACAAAGGCATAGCCTTCATGAAACCTTCTAGACTTTCATTTCAAAACAGAGGAAAATGGAAATTGTATATTATTCACAGTGGCAGCTACAGCAACAAGACAAACTGAGTGTCCTTAATGCTCCACCCAACACGATTTTTTAATTAATTTCTTTTGTTCCTTCATTTTAAATTTAAAAAAATAATAACTGGGGGGTTTTTTTGAGATTTAGACAGTGATACTTTTTTACTAAACCAAGTGAACAGCCAAATCCAAAAATAAAGAAAATATTATCTTGGCTAAAATTCCATATACATATGATGTCTTCATTCCCATTTGCCAAATTTTCAATGAAATCACAAAGAAATCACTCTTTAACCAGCCTGGTTTAAGACAGTTCAAGAAGATACTTGGGCTGGACATACCTGAGCACTGAAAGGCCCATCTTGACAGTTAACCACTTGGCCATTTCTTGCAATAAAGTATCCAGCTGCTTAGAGATAAACATGCTAATGGCTCTTCTTTTCAAAATCTGGAATCCTCCAGCTCCTTTTAATTATGAGATTACAAGAGATTAAAAATAACAAGTCACTCGATGGCATGCTGCTTCTCTTTTTATCACTGAGATTTGATGTCTACAGTTTCTAACATTTGTGATAATAGTCCACGGCAAGGAAAATCTCTGATCTCTACTGATTAGAAACCTCTGATCAGGTTTCTAATTTTGAAAACCTGAATTTCCTCTTCCCTCGAGGCACCCCACAGAGAGCCAGGTCTCTGGGGTCTTTGTCAGTAGCCAGCAGGGGGGATGCATTTGGTTACCAAGGAACATTAGACTTGCTAAGGGAGATGCCAGAATTCCTGGGTAGGTGTACAATGACAACACTGCATATACAGTTCAAAAACTTTAGCTTAAAGCTGCAAGAGATCATCAGCTATAAGGGATCAGTCAGCATCTGAACTTTGATCCCAGCTGACAGTGCTGGGGATGCTGAGGTGCTGAGATGCCCAATTCATGACCTAGAAAAATGAACTCTTATGAGCCAGCTGGTGGTGGAGATTCAGAAACCAGGAAGCTGAGCATCATTGTATTCAATGAAATAATTTCATGGATTGTAAAAGATCCAGCGAATGGATGGCATAAACTTCTCCAGCAATGTGCAGAGCACTCCTCACTCCTGTTGAATAAAATCATGAGAAATTCATTCATAGCATCTGAGAATTGTCAGGACTGTGAACAATGATTTCTGTTCATAATGCTTTGGTTGTTATGACACCTTCTGGCTGTGGATTCCAGCTAATTAACAGTAATTATTTTGTCCAGAGCACCTTTGTCTTTGGAGTAATTACACATCTTTGAGGCCAGTTGGTTCAGAAGTGAAAGTATCACCACCTTATCCTCCCCATGAGCACTTCTGCATATGGCATATGCCCTCTCTGCCCAGGAGGAATGACACCTCCAGGATCCCTTCTTCCTGACACACTGACACAGACAGAACTGAAGTGCTTCATGGCTCTGGGGCTTCAAACTTGCCCAGTCCTGGAAGCCCCTCATGAATATTTGATTGCTGCCTTGAGTGGTAACATCCCTGCCTTTAATGTATGTGTACATCCAGCAGTTGCTGTGGGAACCAAAACTTTGAGGTTTCATGATTTAAAAAAGGAAAGAATATATTTACAGATTTTATTTATTTTGCTTATGAATCAACATGTTAATATTGATGCAAAAGAAGCAGAAGAAAGGAAAACAGACTTCTAACAGAAAGCAAGACATCAAACACTGCTCTGTTTATTTTTCTCTTCTGCAGGGTTCCCATAACAAGCAAAATCCCAGCGACAGAAAAGGAAAAAATTATAAAACAAGAGCCAGACAAAAGAGGGAGAAATCAAGTAGCAAGTGAGAGTAGCTGAATTAAGTTGCTGAGGGATGAAGTTTCACCAGTTGGAGAGTCCAACATGCCAGGGGATGCTCTGCTGAACTCCAGGCTCATGCCAGGGGGCCCAGGGAGCTGCCCTGTTTTGTGCAGCTCCCACAGGGGGCTGGGTCAGACCACTCAGGAAATCATAACAGTGGGGTTGGGTGGTGACAAAATGACCATCACAAAATGATTTTGCTTGTAAGTTTTAGGCTCATCTGAGCTCCCTGCTTTGAGGAGCCAACCCAGTGTCTCTGCCCTCTTTGGCCACGTAAGTGTGGGTGATGCTGGGGGTGGTAGGATAGCAGCTTCCCTCCAGAGTGAGATAAAATCACAGATATATTATCAAAGAGATAAGAAAACATTTGATCAGAGAGATGGAGACCTCTCTGAGAGAGTTGGGGTTGTTCAGCCTGGAAAAGAGAAAGCTCTGGGGAGATCTTAGAGAACTTTCAGTACCTGAAGGGCCTACAGGAAAGCTGGAAAGCAACTTTTTACCAGGGCATGGAGTGATAGGATGAGGGGGAACGGTTTCAAGCTGAAAGATGAGACATTCAGATGAGATATTATGAAGAAATTTTTTTCCTGTGAGGGTGCTGAGCCCCTGGCCCAGGTTGCCCAGAGAAGCTGTGGCTGCCCCATCCCTGGCAGTGGTGAAGGTTGGATGGGGCTGGGAGCACCCTGGGCTGGTAGGAGGTGTCCCAGGGGGTTGAAACTGGATGTGCTTTTAAGGTCCCTTCCAACCCAAACCATTCTGTGATTCTGAATGCCTCCTGGTCCTGTTTTTCCCACTTCTCATTTTATTGAGGAATGTTAAGTTCCAGTCAAAAGTTTCCCTGCAGTTTCATGCACAACATAAGGAAGACATCCAGCTGCAACATTTCTATGCAGGAGTTTTGTGGAAGACTCTGTGAGTACCACTGTGATGTTGTACTTTTCCCTCCCCCCCACCCCTCTACCATTTAAAATCCCTTCATCTGCCTCTTTGGTTGTGTTTTCTTCTGTTCAGTTCCCCTCTTTTCTCTGAGCCTTTGCTTTACCCACCCACACAGCTGCATCTTTCCCTTTGTCACACATTTGAGCTCCATGGCAATGGAACTGGGATTTTGTCTCTGAGGTAACCATGTGATAGAGAAATAAAAATTCTCCTTTCCACTGATTCAGCAAACATACAGAATAGACTTTAAATAATCCTTAACCTGGAATATTAAGGTTTTTTTGGGTCCGGAACAGAAAGATTTCACAACAAAGCTTAATGTTTTGGAAACACATAGCAATTCCAAGTAATAGTCATGCCTGAGATACTAATATTTACTTTTATTATAACACAGCTCTGTACAGAGAATTTGGCAGCAAGAATTGTGTTGTAAGCACGAGTCTATCCTTTGCTTTCCCGTATGATTACAGCTCAGTTTGGTGATGCAGTTTTCTCTGGTAATGAAGCAATAGTGGACTGAGATTTCTGAAAGGCTGACCCCATGCTGTTTGGCCCTATCTCATTTCCAGAATCAGGTGCTTATGAATAAAGCCAGTCACAGAGTGCATGTAACTTATTTCTGTGATGAATGATTTTGCTTCCACTGGTAAATAAACTCCTTTTCCACTACAGAGGGACAATGTTGAAGCCAAAGGAAGGGGTAAGATTATGTTGGCCTCTTCATATGCTGATTATTAAGTTTTCTGGAAGGTAATTATTTTTCTTCTTCTCTGATCAATGTAGTCTGGGATCAATTTAATCTGCAGGCCACAGCTATCACATTTTATAAGAGGTGATAAATGAGGAACTTGAAATGTTCCCACTAGGCTAAAAGAACAGTGTGGAGCTGACTTCCAGTCAGTCACTCTTCTCCATGTGGATGTTACAGCTATTTTGGATAGCAACAGCATTGCCACTGTGTTGAGGGGATTTTATATGATGGTATAAATATATCAATTAGTATTTCAATTAGCATCTGTGACTAATCCTGCCCGTGCTGGGAAGTTTCAGTATGCAAGTTTCTTACCAAAGGTTATGGTTTTGTTTCTTTGTTATCCAACTCTAATGCCAGCTGACATCTTCAGTAGTGGGGGATAGGGCAGGAAACCAGAAACTTTCTTTATGCTGGAAGGTGAAGGGCTGGATAGAGGCATTTCAGCAGCAGGTGAGGTCTTCATTCTCTTGTATTACATGAAATTCTATATTCTACATCACATTATGCATCAAGTCCTACACCTTTTCTTTGAAACAGTTGAATGCTCCAAAGTTGCTGTGGACTTTGTAAGAGATTTTGCCACACAGCTTTGTTCTCATCTGCTCTAACTGATAGTACAGCTCCCAGAAAAATACAGTTATTCTTTACTGTGTCAACACACCATCCAGACCACCACATTCATCTATGACAAGGCCATTTTATACTGCCTTAGCACTAAAAATGCTCCTGGTTATTAAAAAAATAAATAGATCTGTAAGCAACAAATGGGATACGATTGAATGTTGAAAGTAATCTAGCTTTCCAATGTGATAAAGCATATTACATGGCACTCTACTTTTAAATAGCATATAGAAATGCAGTTCTTTCTTTCTCTGTTTTTCATTATTTCCTTATGCCAGTAGAGGGCACAACTGCTTAAATCACATCCGTTTCATACACAGTGTGCCATAATAAAAGCATTTTAAATATTCATAGGAAAAATGAATGCACATCTATTTCCAAGAATGAACATTTTGTGGAGTTTGACTGCATTACCCACGAATAGCTAATAGCAAAGAGAAGGCTATTTAAATTATTTTACATTCCAGAACTGCAAGAGATGTTTAAGTTGCTGTAGAGTTCCCTAACAGAAAGCAATATTCTGGGCAACAGGATTAAGGGAACAGAAGATAAAGAGATGGTAGTGCATGACTAGATTAAAATCAATGTTAATTTCAAACTAAAAAAGAAAACCAAACAGCAAACTCATGAATTAGCTGCTTCTAATTACAGGGATTGGAAGGTTTGGGAATTTTTAAATTCAAATTATATATAAACTTGCTAAACTTTATTCAGAAAAATCACCACTGTTGTGGGAAAACAAATCTTGGGATAATTTTTCATTGTATTATTCCATCTGACATCCATGTAAAGGGAATGAGAGAGGACTCAGTATAAACCTTGGGTTTGAAAATGACAAAACAACAGTTCTGCTTTTCATGCAGACCTTACCTTAGCTTCATTTCAGCGTTTATTTCTGGAAAGGCTTTGAAAAATCCTCAATTCAATAAGTTTATAGTTTACCTGAAACTGTAAAGGAAAAATTAATTAACAGGAAAAGTATCCAGCAGGACAAAATTTAATAAAATACAGGGGAAAAAACAGTAGTTTATTTTCTTCCACTTTCTGAGCAATGTCTGTAAATTTTTGAAGATAGCTATGTGGAAGATTTCAGTGAGTAGAAAAACTTATATTGGATTTATTGGATTTATTCTAACCCTGAAGTCAGAGATGTTATCTTCCAGCCAACCAGCCCATTGCTGTCAAAACACTTTGACAAAATTATCGAAGAATGAGGGAAAGTGCCAGCCATGGGTAGAAGCAAGGTTTGTGATAAGGTCACAAGAAGGATCAGCATAGAGAAAAGCCTCAAGACTACACCAAACATTCTATGGAAGGTTCTGGCTGAACCATTCAGCATGATGCCAAGAACTCAGCCAGAGACCCTTGGCTCTGCAGTAAGCTTAGAAGGGATAATAAGAATCATATATGGACAGCAATGCATCTGCTAGCAAAGAGCTGGCCTTAGCAGAGACCCTGCAAACTTTCCAAAGCAATTTTTGAGTTTGGGAACCTTCTCCTTTCACAATTTAAATCTGATTCCTTTTGTCTTGTCATTCATTTTTCTGCTGACGTGCTGCACATGAGAAGCAGGTTTCCTACTGCATGTAGTAACTCTTAAAATATTCTGTGTAGCTTATTGAGCAGGGGGGTAAGTTAGAGCCAGCAATAGCATCCTTAATAAACATGAGTTCCAGCATCTCCCAGTTCCCTCAGTATTCAGATGTCTTTACAAGATAAAGCTACAACGACTTCCCAGATGTCAACTCCAAGACAGGAAGAAAGAGTGACCTGAGCATCTCTTCAGTCCTGGAAATGCTTTTAGCAATCCAGAGACTGGCTGAAGCAGCAGGGCTGTCAGAATCCTGCATCCCCTCAGGATCAGCAGAGCATCGTCCTCCACCAGCTCATTACAGACCAGCTGGGAAAGGAAAGAAAGAGTTGAGAAACAGCTCTGCTGAGAGAGCCACTGGCTGTGGTCTCCCTGTATCTGAAACCAGGTCTCTGCTTACAGAGAGGATCTGATTTTGTAGGAATTCATGCTTGAAGTTCAATAAAAATCCTCCCCGTGTGCCCTTCAGGACTTTCTCCTTACACAGACATAATGGTTTACATCCAATCTGCAGCCCTTCTGCTCAGCCTTAACGTTCACTTTATGGAAGTTTTAATTTGAAACCAATAAAACTGTAAAGCATTGAAGGCAAAGCAACTAGCAATTAAAAAAATATATATATAAAAATAACCGTGTGGTGATTAAAGAGTGTAACTTCCATTGGATTGGAGGAGTGCTAGTTTGATGGCAATGCTATCCCTGAGGATTTCCAACACAGTTCCCCTGAGCTAGGGGATGTGGGACAGGTAGTCAATAATTTTAGCAACCTGAATGCTCTCAGACTCTTCATTTCTAGGTTAGAATTTTCTAAAGAGTTTTAAATTTGCTTTCAACGTGTTAAGGGCCACAGCTGCCCTCACATTGAGATGCAAGAACTTTTGGGTTGGAGGTCACTGACATACTGCTTGCTTTATTGTTCCTATTCAAAGTGCATTTGCACAGGGTCATTTGTATTCATTACAGATGCAGAGTTTTCCCATCAGGATATTTATAGATCTCTGAACTATTAGTACTTGATTTAGGAAAGTATTCTTAACCTAGACATGAATTAAAGCGTATGTTTTCCTAGAGACAACTATAAATACTGCAATACTTCACCAAATTGAAGCTCTTAGGGTGATTTTTTTTTGTCTTGTTTGTTTATCTTTCAGGTATGCTATTTTTCATTTTGTTTCTTCATAGGTCAGCATTATTTATGCTCATTGTTTTATCTGGCTGCATCTCGTCCTGCTGACAAAGTTTAGGATTAAATGCACTTACATTTTTTTTCCTCAGACATATTTGGGGTGCCTGAGCTAACTCATCAATGAAACTGCATGATATTAAAGCCTGAAACTAGTTCATCATATTAGAATTTAAAATGTCAGGGGATTATTAAAATTCTATATACAGAACTGCATTGCTGGGGCACCACTCTATGGATGCGTGGAGGGTGCTGAATAAAAATCCTAGCTGATGGCTGAGATGATGAAGACAATTCCTAATATTTTTGTGTCACGACTGCCATTAATTACCCAGCTAGAACTTTGGAGACGACTAAAATTCAGCAGTACATCTGGAAAATTAATATTGTACTATCAAAACAAGAGTTAAAAAAATATGGACTCTTGTAAAATCTTTTGAGTATGACGAAAAATCAGTGGCAGGCTAAGAAGAAGGGCAGGAGCTTGCTGCTCCTCCACTCCCCCCTAGCCTTGCAGTGACAGTGCTCACATTTCAGAGGGCTTTTAAGGACTATTTCTTTGCTGGTCAAAAATTTACTAACTGCATCTTTACTTACAACATCTGCCTACACTTTGGTTTCTGTCTGCTAGCCCCTGAAAGCAAACTTTGGATTTAGAAACCACACTTTGGATGTAGTCTGAGCCCAGGAGAGGTGTTATCCCTCAGCCTCTGAGAGCTCTCATGACTCTGTACTCTAAATGAAATACCTGATTTCTCTAATAAACTCAACTGAGTCCGTGGTACAATAAAACCCTTTAATTTGGAAAATGTCCTATATTTAGTAAGCTGTGTAACAGTAGATCAGGCACTTTGTTTGAACAAGGGATGGCAGGGGTGGTGGGAATGTAATTTTCTCTTTAATTCTATTTGATTAGGAAAGTTACACAGCCTGTCACTTAGCTTGCAGGACATAAGATGTGTTTGCCTTCCTCTGAATTACTAGCCAGGCCTCCAGGCACCAGGCTTGTTTCTGCTTAACACTTCAGCTCAAGGTTGCCAGTCAATAGGTAATGATAAGAACCAATCCATTGCCTTTTAATAGATATGACAAAATCAGGCAGAAGTACTGCAAAAATAACTTGATATATAGGGAAGTAATCATATTTTAATGCCTAGTAGCTGCAGATGTTCAGATTACTGTGATGTTATTAAAATGAGTATCTAATAATACACATAGATTTCAATGACACAGGAATGCACAGCCAAAAAAAAACCCCAAATAAAAACAAAACTAAAATTGCCTGCTTCTTGGAATTAGCCTTCAATCACTCCCTCATTTCTAATAGGCAAAAGGCTGTAGATCTGAAAATATCATGCTCTCCCTCCCATAGTTCACAGATTGCTTTTATGCCTCTGTCTACCTACATGTGAAATCATTTCACCACTTTAATTTTCTCTCCCTGTGATCTCAAGATACTGTATATCAGTTGGCATTCAGTGGGCACTTAACCTTCCTGTTATCATTTTCTTTCTGTATCATGCTCTCCAGTACTCTTGCCCATAACTCACTTTTGCAGTGTTGTATTAGTCACTGTGGTCTGATCTAGGTCCTGCATTAAGGAAATTTGCATCCCTATAGCACCACCACTGTGGTCATTACACCAGCAAACCTTTAATGCATGGAGTCTGTGTCAGGGCAAAGTGAGGTTTTCAGTGCTGCAGTTTAATCCAGTCACATAATTAATTTCCTTAATATAGACAGGGCCTCTCATTAGCCTCCCCCTCCTGGTCCTTCCCTCCTGCTGCTCCAGACACCAGTTACACTTTCCATTTATTAGCAGGAGCAGGAGCTCATGGAGACAGTGAAATGGAAATTGTAAGATGCTGGGGATTTAATCAATCGCAGTTGATGCCAAAAGAAGTGTTACCATTGACCTCAGTGAAATTGGACTACCACCTTGCTGGATGCTCCTAAAAACACCATCCTTTTTAACATACGGCCTCCCAGGCCCACAGGGAGCAGGATTATACAAAATGGTGACAAAATACAGATGGCCACGGGCATGAGGAGCGTGTCTGGTACTGGTGTCAGTGCTGGCAACATCAGGGATGTGAGATGACTGGGGACAGGGGACAGCTTGTCCCCTGACACTGCCACAACAGGGACTCTCCCCCTGCTCTGAAGAACTGGCACACTCTCTTGTGAGACCCAAAATACCATCTAGGTATTACTGTTGACCTTGGTCTTGAAAGACATGCATAATCTATTACCTGTGCCTGCAGATGAAGGCCTCAGATAAGTTGAGATCTACGTTGACTTAAGGAGAGAAGCACTTCTTCAAAATTAGATGGATTAAATTTACATTAAACACGTCTGTTTAAGTAAGAGTCTCATACGTATTACTGGAAAAAAAAGGAGATTTTCTACTCATTTAACTCAATCCAAAGTATCACATATTTTGTTCATATATTTTAATCCTTATTATGCCTGAAAGTGTGATTGGAAAAGGTGGGCTGCTATAGCCCTTAAACACAGGAAGACAGAAAACTAAGTTTCTTCCTGTTTGTTTGGATTTAATATTCTGCTTCCTAGTGGCTGTGTCAGATGAAAATAATTGATTTATCTACCTCCAAAGAAACTGGTAGATGTGACTGGCAGTGTTAAGACCAGACCAATGGTCCATCAAGTTCCATTGACTACATCCCATTTTGACAATATCCCAGAGGTCAATTTAAACTTGAGGTGAGTTAGTTGGTATTTCTGACAGTGGTGAGAGACATTCTTTGAAAGCTAAAGCCCTAGGAGACAAGGCATAATTGATTCCATGGAGGAAGGTATGGTGGATATGAGTCTACTTGCTACTGGTAACTTAATTCTCATCTAAAATTGGAAAAAACAAGTTTGTCAAAGTAGACAGTGGACAACAGCAGTGCACAAACCAGACATGAAGGCACTTCCTGGGAGAAAAACCTGAACAAAACAAGAGAAATATTACTTGGAAATAGATGTAGCAACTATGGCAGCTGGCAGGGAGAATAAAGGGGTGTAATTAATGGGAGCAAGCACTCACTTTAGAGTTTAGGTCTATACCAGCTGGCATCAGGATAGACAGGGCTAAGCTGGATGTCCCCACCAAATTATTTATCAATTAAGAAGTTTAACCATCATATTCATTTACCTGCTTACACCCATGCTCATAAATTAAAGTGAGGTGGGTTTTCTTTTCCACTTTAATCCTTAGAAAGCATTAAGGAGCAAACACTAGAGTAGAAGCACCCCTGTTCTCATGTGGTTTCTGAGACATGTCTACAGTCATGTTTGAATGACAAATGGAAATGAAAAAAATCATTAAGCTGGAGGTTGTGTGAGACTTGCAATTAAGTTGCTAATACTGAACATGTGTACTACAGTAAATCCAGAAGACTCAGATGGCAGAAGGGCATCACAGTGTCAGGTACTGTGTGAAAACATTCCATCCAGCCTCGGAGAGTTTACCATCTACAAATTGATTATTTTCAGAAAGTATATGGTGATACTGCAGGCTTGCTGTGTTTTCTGAAATGAATACAGTAAAAGCACTTTAAAAACCACTATCTCTACCAGCCTGGGTTGTTACAATATAAGTGAGGGAAAGAGTGCTTTTGTCCCTTTTTACTTGTCATCTCAAAGATTAGAGTCATCTTTTTGACCTCACAGTCTCATAAAGTGCCTGTCTGACAAACTTTAAAAAAGCCTGCAGCTTTTACATGGTGTAACTTGATACCCATGACAGGAATTTGAAGTCCCTGCCTTAACTTAAACTGAAAAAATGTATGAGTTTGGCCAAAAGTAGTCAAAAGGTGGGGCTGGGCTGCAAGTGACCAAGGACATCAGGGAAGGCAAACTGCAGAATGCATTTTCAAAACTTTAACAGCTCCTGTGGTCGGTCAAGCATAAAAATACAGGGTATCCTTCTCGTGCTGCTCTTGCACTGCTAAAGCTAATATTTCCAAGCAGAGAAGTGTGCCATGGGTCTGTGACCCTGTCAGCTCTCATAAGCCCAAGTGGATCGGGTGTAGTGAATACATCAACAGCAGACCTTGGAGGCAGCCAAGTCTGCATTTTGGGCTTTGCTCCTGGGTCTGTGCACACTCAATGCCCTGCAGAGGCATCCAAAGCCCACCCTGCTACTACCTGAATTAGGGTTTGCTGCAAAACTAAGGCTTGACTCTAATCCTGTCACAATTGGGTAACACTAACAAAAAGTTATTACCTTTGAGGCAAAAGACAAAAGTGGGGTTTTAGAGATGTGCTGGGGTTACCACATCCGCTGAGCTACAGCCACAGGATGAGTACAAGCTCCTGCTCCCTGCAAAATGTGAGCAGAACCATACTAGTGTGAGTATCAGTGCTCAGCTCATGAATGGTAACTCATTAAATCACTATTATTCTACCAACTGCATGAGTCCTACGTGATTGCATTTTGCCAATTAAAAATTATTTTGTTTTTCCGAGATAATTTATTTTTTGACATCCCTTCCTCAGGGCAGTGTCACACCTCATTACAGAAGTGACTGTATTGCAGTACTGGACATTCCTTAATTATAGCCTCACACATGCCTAGAAAACTCAGGATGGTCTCCTCAGGTCTGGCTCAACAGATGCTGTGTTGAGTTCCTATTGGAGACACCCCAATTCCATTAAAAAAAACCCACACAGAAAGGGAAACAGATGTGGCAGCAACTTAAATCTTATTCGTTGAAGAAGCAGTTTTCTCCTCATCCTTCCTCCTGATGCCTGGAGAGCAGAGCATCACCACCCCTATCCTGTCCCAGGATGCTCACCAAGGCCTTCCCTTCTCTCTCCATCCCCATCTTCCCAGAGCCCCACAGCCAACCCCCCCCTCGTGTAACGGGGGCAGCAGAGCAGCCGGGCTGCACTTTATTGTAAACGGATTCCTGGCTGTGTTTTGGGATCCCGAGCGGTAACGGAGGCTTCGGGAACCTCACGACTCTTCGCTATACAACCAGCCGGGACTCTCTCAGCCTTAACCACCGCCTCGCAGCCATAACGCGGACACTGCCTGGAGCCTGGAGCTTCCACCCAGCTCCTGCCAAGCTCCCTCAACCCGAGTCTTCCTTCAGCTCCCAGCCACACCACCAGTCGGAGTTTTTATTTCGGTGCCAACTTTCTTCCTCACCGCCAAGCTCGCTGGGGCCGAGGCCCCCTCACACCTTTTCAGTGCTTTTCACCGTCACGGGGGGCATTCCAGAGGAGCCTTCCCGGCTCCTCAGGGAAACCGCTGCCCCCTCCCTCCCCTCTCCGCTGGTACCGAGGGATCGGCAAGGCCGGG